>OW569350.1:0-655396 GCA_937625935.1 Tetramitus jugosus | reverse complement strand
CCAAACCCAAACCCAAACCCAAACCCAAACCCAAACCCAAACCCAAACCCAAACCCAAACCCAAACCCAAACCCAAACCCAAACCCAAACCCAAACCCAAACCCAAACCCAAACCCAAACCCAAACCCAAACCCAAACCCAAACCCAAACCCAAACCCAAACCCAAACCCAAACCCAAACCCAAACCCAAACCCAAACCCAAACCCAAACCCAAACCCAAACCCAAACCCAAACCCAAACCCAAACCCAAACCCAAACCCAAACCCAAACCCAAACCCAAACCCAAACCCAAACCCAAACCCAAACCCAAACCCAAACCCAAACCCAAACCCAAACCCAAACCCAAACCCAAACCCAAACCCAAACCCAAACCCAAACCCAAACCCAAACCCAAACCCAAACCCAAACCCAAACCCAAACCCAAACCCAAACCCAAACCCAAACCCAAACCCAAACCCAAACCCAAACCCAAACCCAAACCCAAACCCAAACCCAAACCCAAACCCAAACCCAAACCCAAACCCAAACCCAAACCCAAACCCAAACCCAAACCCAAACCCAAACCCAAACCCAAACCCAAACCCAAACCCAAACCCAAACCCAAACCCAAACCCAAACCCAAACCCAAACCCAAACCCAAACCCAAACCCAAACCCAAACCAAAACCAAAACCAAAACCCAAACCCAAACCAAAACCCAAACCCAAACCAAAACCCAAACCCAAACCCAAACCCAAACCCAAACCAAAACCCAAACCCAAACCAAAACCCAAACCAAAACCAAAACCCAAACCCAAACCCAAACCCAAATCAACTTTCTTCTCAAAAATCAAAAACTTCATCCAAATTCAAAATAGAATCGATCTGCCATCTAAAATCTGATCAAACAAGATTAATGAAAGTTCAAATCACTCAGTCCATTTCTATATCCATCTCTTGACATTCACTCCTTACTCTTTGTCGAAAACAGAAATTCTCTCGTCCAATGCTCAACATCTGGAAGAATTTGAGGCAAGTTAGGGAGTAAATATACGTTTTATGAGTAATCATTCCTTTTTCTCTTCAGTTATGTCGGGTTGGGTCTGGGTATTCAACTCTGCATGCACGAAAACGACAAAATCCGAGCCCTCATTCGGTCAGAGCCGATCTATCTCAGAAGAAGAATTTTTTCCAAGACTCTCAGTCTATCACATTCATAAATATGAATTTTCATTCAGAAAAAGCTAGTACTCTGGATTTCTGACGGGTTGAGTTTGGCGTTTCAACTATAAACTCGATTCAAATTTGAAACTTCAATATTTCACTGTCTTACAGGATTTTACGTAGAAAAGTCTCATTACTAGATAAAACATCTGATTCTACAGTGATTATTTAATAAAATCTGTCTATTCTCTCCAGAAAAACACTAAATCAAGTCTGTCAAAAATTCTGAAAAATCAGGTACTCAAAAACTGAGGCAAAAACTATAGTTGGAAGAAAATCATGTTAAAAATGATCAAATACTGTCTCAATATCCTGATCCAAACTAAAGAAATCAAGTCTCAATCGAATGTCTTAACTCCAGTACAGGATCAAAATCGACTGAAATCTGTTGCAGTTTTAACACTGTTGCCGATAAAAATATGTCAAATACAGCACAGATATATCGGCTCTACGAGCCGATAAAGCTCAAATCGAGTTGAAAACAATGCCAATCTCTTCGTCTCAACCAGCTGAAGCTCTTAGAGCAATAAAAAATCTCAAAAAAAAAATTACCATATAAGGAAATCGTTTCCTTAGGTTGGGGAATCCAGGATGTATCCCCAAACCCAAACCCAACCCAACACCCAGATAGTTCCTCTGAAAAAAAGCTTTTTTAGGCGGAACCAGCTGGTTCCGCTTGTGAGTCCAACATTTAGGCGGAACCAGATAGTTCCTCTGTAAAAAAGCTTTTCTAGGCCGAAATGGCTGGTTCCGCCTATTTTTTCGACACTCACCAGTCAATAGCTCATAGAGATTTGGGTTTTCTGAGTTCAAAACCCAACTCCATATCATAGTTTGGGGGATAGTTCAGAATCTACAGTGACATTTTCGATACAAAGCTTAAGTAGAACATTTCAGACCATAAAGAATACAAAAACATCTTTTACAACGTACGGTTGACTGTATTCGGCCATTCTTGGTTTGTCGATATGTGACAACCCAAACCCAAACCCAAACCCATACCATCTCAGACAGTGTCTCCGATACTCGTTTCTCGTCTCATTCTGCCAATTATCACTCCAAGGATTTAATCGCTAATGCTTTGACTTCTGGTTTGGTGAGTGGAACTGTATCCGTGTTGACTCTAGAGTTTGATGACTTGTCTGAGCTTTTGGAATCTTATTCAAGTTGAACAAGTCATGGGGAACAAGAATCATTTGTTCTCATGATATTTATCAAGCTGTCAAGGATTCGTTCTTCCTACGTCCTCTTGATACCATTGGTGATGATACCTTGATTTATGAATTGGGAGAAGCAAGAAACACTGATGAGTGGACCCAGGAGTTGTCACAAGAAGTTTCAAGAGAAACTGATCTCTGGTTCGATTACTCGAGGGCATACAAGTTCTATGAAAAGAGAGAATACGATCAGGCATATGAAATCTTTAGTGACTACTTGAGCAAACATCCATATGATGTTGTGGCTCAGAAGATGGTTGACCGATCAAGACGAATGACAGAGAATCAATTTGATGATGAGAGCAGCAAGCAAAAAACAGAAATAAATGAGTAATCGACAGTCTTCATAATCAGAAATCAGAATGGGAACATTATCGAACTGATCGGTTGACTCCAGAACATCGGTTTGGTTGTCTTGGAACGAAAACTCATTGTGTGATAGATTCTCTATCTCTTGATCAACAGATTGTTGTTGCATGTTCTCGTTGATTTGATCCTTTAACTCATTCAATTGGTTCTTTGTCTGGGTACATGTAGGGTTTATCTCCAATAATTCCTCACACGCTTTGACTGCTTCATCGAGTTTCTTCAAAGTTGTGAATATGGTAATGAGAGAACGATAAATGCTGACTTGTTCTTCCTTGTGTTCACCAGGAGAGCATAAATCAAGTGCCTTGTTCAAGAATTCAATAGCTTTCTCATTCTTGTTCATTGAAGATTTAATCTTGGCCGCAAGCATGAAATCCTTGATAGAGTAATTCGTTTCATCTACTGAAGAACTAATTGACTTATCCAAGTAAGTGTCGGCCTTTTCTAACTCTTCCTTACTGAAGAAAGTGGCCGCAAGGTTCCAATAGAGAGTTTCATTGAGGTCCTCATCATCAACAATATTCTCTGACCTTTTATCATAGGTTGTAAGAGCTTTAGAGCTGTTTCCACTCAGAAGGTAACAAAGAGTCAAAACCTTATTGGCTCTATAGTAGTACACTGTTCTCGGATGATTATCCTTGTGTCTTCCCTTGCCAATACCTTTCAAGTACAGTTGGGCTTCCTCGTAACGCTCCAATCTAAAGAGTGATTGACCCCTAGAAAATGAATCACGTGATTCACTTAAAAAGGCCCACGCATCCTGATCCCCCTGAGTTTTCCGGAGACATTCAGCCATGTTTTTTTCTACCTCACAATGTATTCTTTTGCTCTCTTTAATGACCTTACCATAGCAATGGATTGCTTTTCCATACTCTGAGAGCTCATAATAACATCTTTTGAGCTTCAGAAAGGAATGAGAGAGTGTTATGGAAGTACACAGTCCCAAGCGAACCCAGAGTTAATTCGTCTGCAGAGTTTTACTGAATGATCCATCGAAGCGTTCGTTTTATAGTCTATCTCAAATTTATGTTGTTGTTTGTTGCGAAAATGTGGATGACTGGTTACGAACCAGTTGAATTCAATAAACCAATATTCTGTGAGAGGGAATTATGACCCCTCAGTTCTTGCCAAGCTGTGAGATAAGATTTCTGGAAGTAGAATGGCAGGCAACAAATTGAGAGAAAAAACTTGCGCTGTTCGATGCGCTGTGATTCAATATTGAGTTCAACTGAGTCTTCTATCTAGTGAGAGCTAGGACCACTCACGCTTCGATGGATCATTCAGTAAAACTCTGTCCAACAAAAAACAAGCCACAAACAAACAACAACATAAGCTGGGAATAAGAAAGAGTGCTGTTTACAATTGTTTATCCAACAAGAATAGGAAAGTTAGGGACATACATGCCCCAGAAAAGGAAGCATTGCAACGAGGGATCAACCACCACATACAAGATTTAGAGATGTTGAATACGACAAGAAAGATTCTACCTTTGCTCTCAGTTCGTCGTCAACCTCTAGCGGAACAAAAAGAATTTCTAATCCTTACTAGTTTGCATTTTACTTTCTCCCTTACTTTCAATTAACAGGCATGAGTTGACCTGATTCATCATCATCTGAGGAAGAATTGCACCAAAACAACAAAAGTCTTTTGGAATTTTTGTTCTTGAACTCAGCGATTGCATAGAGAACACACCAAGTACTGAAGTGGGCAAAGCAATGAAAATTATCCAGTGTGGTTTGTCCTTGCCCATTATCAAGAAAATAATGGCAGTGATGGGTGCGGTCGGTGTGCTCACAATGGACACTAGTGTGCTACGGTACCTTTCAATGATACGAGTGCTCCAGTAGTATACTAATGTTTGCCAGTAGTTGGTAAGTACTGTGCCAGAACAGGAAATGGAAACGATCAACTTGCATGTTCTGAGTGAACTTTTCTTGTCCAACATTGAGGAAGGCACCAGGTACCTTACCCATTGAGACAAACTCGTACAGGACACCACTATACCAGCCCGCAGTCAACCTCAACCATTATCACAAGCAGTGAGTGATCTAGTGAATATGAAGTCCGGATTCAATCTTGGTCGATCGTCGGGAAAGATTGTTAAACCAGCATCGTCATTGAAACGTAAAACGCTGAATAATTCATTGAAATCCAAAAGTGCGATAGACTCGACTGAACTATCAGAACCTGCAACACCAAACCACAATCATTCTCAACTACTATCACAAACAGTGAATGGTCTATCGGAGCCAGCAAATAACCCAACAGAACAACCGAAAGCAATCGGTGGCAACACGATTAGCGCTGAAACACAAAATATAAGGTCAAAGTCGAGGAAACGACGATGGGGTGAGTGGAATCATGTGGAAAATGAGGATGAGGAAGATGTAGAAGAGGTAGAAGAAGGAGGAGAGCGTAAGAGAGTAAAGATAACCCCCTCAGGGAAAGTGATTCAATGGAGGGTACCCAACCCCCTTCGGGAGTGAGAGTTGGAAGTGCAAGCAAGAACGAACCAGATGATAACTCGTTGGAGAACGTAATACACTATCTTATAGAGCTCATGGGTGGGGATTGATTGGAGGCACCGTTACTGAATATTATTGTTCGTCATTGATGCACACAAACAGTGTGGAGAATATTTGGTGAACTCTCATCGAGATTTGGTCACAACAAAAAATGAATAAAGACAGGAAATGTGAATGGCCTCTTTACTAATTCCGTGGCTTCTGTTCGACAATCTCAGCACTTTGCTGTCTCCCTTCAATTCGGCTCTTGCATTTCAACGATTGATAATCTTCCTGCAATCGCTCTTCCATACAATGTAGCGAAATCAGATCTTGAAACTTTGAAGCAATAACAATTTCGTTGAACTGGAATTTTGTCAACAACTGATGGCCAGTCCAAGTTGGTTAGTATGAGATAAAATTTTGGTATCGATGCATAGTTCGCTTCTTTTCGTTCTCCCTTCTCAATCGCATTCATTGTCTTTTCCACCTCTTCTTTGATGAGTGTATTGGTAATTCCTTTTTTGAAAGACTTGGTAAGCTTCGCCTGAATAAACATGTTCAATGGTGATGGAGGTGGAAATAGAAACACAACATCAACAGCAGCACCATCAGCATTTAAAGCAGTAATCGGTTTCAGAGGATAAGCCATGTGTGTTTCTGGATATCTGCTCGCAAGCTTGTCACTTATCTGAATTGGAACTTTTGGCAGTTCAATCTTTACCTCATTCAATATGTTTGGGTAATCACTCAAGCTTGTTACATTCCCAAGTAACTCTGTCATGAACATCTCACTTTTACCCAACATTATAGCACTGTTAATCCTCAAGGTATAGTAGTAGAGTCCAAATCTTTCGAGGTCTTGCCAATCAATCGGACCCATCAGAATGTCGAGAAGATTCCTCAATGGTGCAAAATACAAAATATTTCGGTTCAATCTTGAGCAGTAGTCATACAACCATGCAACAGGCAAATCTATTATGTAGTGGTCATTCCCAGCCGACGAAAGAATCACGAATCCTTCATTCTCCAAGTAGTCAAGCGTTTTTCGTTCTGGTAAACCCACCTCCAGTGGTTCAGTTTTCCTCAATGGGCTTCTTAACGCCCAATAAGATAATATCATTGTAGGATCAGTAACCACCCCCAGAGGATATTTTTGGTTGATTTCTAAAATGGTTTTGCTTATCACCGACTCCATCAGCTGTTTAGAAGGACTGTCAAAATTCAAATGAGGGCCACAAGATAGAAAACAGTTAAACATGTATTCAATAGATCTTGGATGGCCTCCCAGAATGGCACTAAGAATATGACTCCCTACTCTCTGCACAATCGATTGAAAGTTTTGAAAGTAAGGGAGTTTCATTGCTTTGTCAATCACTTGCTTTGTTTCTTCATATGTCAGTAAATTCATTGGAATCTTATGACTGACGTAAAATGAGGAAGTAAACACATTAGCAAATTGTACACTACTTGTTCCTGCAAAAAGAACATGTGCAAAAATGTCTCTTTTGCAAAGGAGTGATCCACATTGGTCCACAATAAGTTTTAAATACTCCCGTGCCCCAGCATATCTCAAAAGTGAAGTGTATTCATCAACTCCAATGATGATATCACGTTTGTTAGTTTTTTCTAAAATGTAATTGACGGCCATTGATACACTCAGAGGAGCATTTAACTCGAGAAACTTGTCAATCACATGTGAGATACAAACACCAGGAAGGAAATGAAAAGCCAAAATTCTAGCAGCAAATGAAGTGATAAGACGATTCTGAGATTTAGCTTTCTCAATACTTTGGAGTGCAAACCTTTCCTGATCTGTCAGATTGTTCCCGTTATGAAATGTCATGTTAACAGTGATCGCATCTTCTAAAAAACGTTGTACTTTCTCTAACTCCTTACTGGAGGTATTCTTACAATATTTAAGTAATACTTTCTGTTGTTCATAGAGGTATCTCGTTTTTCCTAAACCACCACAACAAGCAATGTATGGTACAGTATTTTGTAATCGATCTGTCAAATTAGAGTTGATTCTATGAGAAAGATGACCAAGTATTGCCTTTGTTGTTTCATCTCTTCCAACAAATGGTAATTCCAGTGCAATAGTTGAAATAAATGAGGAATATCTTTCATCACTTCTAAAACTAGCAATCACTTTATCAATCTCCTCCGTCATCAGCTCTCTCGTTGGTCCTGTCATGTGTGTATACAATGTTAGAAAAAGAGGATTTGTCTGCAATTCAATAATTGAGAGATAGACACATACCTTTGGACTCTAAAATCAGGGAGTCTCTTTCTTTTTCAATTCTTTTCATTTCTTGTCTCATCTCATTTTTTTCTTGTCTCTCTCTTGCCAATTGTTCCTCGAGTTCTTTCATGCGCCTGAGTACAGTTTCATTCATCCCTGACATCATTATTGCTTTCTTGTTTCTGTTCTCTTCTTTTTGTTTGATTTTCTTCGCGTTTCGACGCGGATAAACTATTAATAGGAACGATTACAAAAAATGCCTTTTCGCTTCACATCGTCGAAGATTTCCTGAGTTCGTTGTACGCCTCTGTAGATTTTTTGTCATAGAATAAGTTTGTCCTTTCATCATAAATCAACACTAAGCTATATCTCTCCCTGGCATCCGTTGTTGCGACGTCATCAGCGCTACGCAATACACCCCTTCCGTTGGCACCGATTTTAATCAATTGGAAAACAGCAGAGTAAGTCCGATATGGTCTTATATAATAGTCTCCGGGGTTAGTGGGCATAGTTCGGATGTATGATTTTTCATCCGGAACGATGAGGCCAAACGATGATGATGTAAAGGGAGTTTGTTACTATCTATCATGTTTGACAGGGCACCATTGATCAGACCGACTAATAGTACATGTACGTTATATGCACGGATCAAAACGCTGTATTATTGTATGTTGACTGGATGACTTTCAGAACGAGCACTCAGATTATCCAGAATTGATGAGAATGATCGAGTGAACAGTTGGGTATAATAATTTGGTTCACTGTCTTGGTACCAACATCCGTTCTATTACAAAAGTAGAAAAGGAATGGAAAGTCGATTTGTTTTCCATGTATATGAATGCTATTGTGAATCAACAAGGTCAAGCGGGAGTGATTGACCTTTGAGGTAGGTGGACGATAGATCCAGTCTTCCTTGTTGCAGGCAAGCGTGAATAGATGGAGGAGACGACATAGCATCCACCATAAACAAGCACGAATGCACACGAGCAGCTCACCAGAATAAAGTAGGGAACAACTGGACAGGCATCAGTCATCAACTTGAAGAAGATGACCTGGATAACCTCAAGTGCAATAGTTGCAAGTATCAACAACGCAAATGGAAGTGCTTGGAGGATTGAATCTCTTCGTAGATAGTGCATTAGGTAGTTAGTACTTTGGTTTTCGTTCTCTTATACTATCCTAAAATTTCGTTCATAAACGATGTGAGGACAATGCATACTGGGGGGTTTTGTTCCATGTTAGAATTAGAGGAGATGTCACACACATATCATCTTGACAGATTAGGTGACCTCAGGTTTTGCCCATGCGTGAACACGTTCGGGTATTGGTTCGCGGAAAACAAGTACTATCGGTATCAACGTGAATTGTGACTCTCAAGGTCATCTTCTGTGTCATCTCACCAACACACCTTTGTTGAAAGACAAGAAGTATTATCTGAGCCGCCAATCGTCATTCGCCGGTAAGAATTCCTGCGCACAATTGTTTTGGGACAATCGCATATTTTTGCTCATTTGAATTGGCGTCGGGAACATTGATACTGTCTTGGGTCAACTTGAAAGTGTGCGCTAACTCATCGGCTCCCAATAGGAATAATCGTAGAGTCTATCATAGAATTGGAGGAAGTGCCATACCTCACTAGTTCTCCCCATCTTTTCACACTTTTCTGAGAGGAAATTCTACTGCTTCAACTCACTGAGGCATCATATCGTCATTGGCGTTAACTTTGTAATTTAGTTCATTCCACCAAAGAAATCACATGCATTAGCCAAGATCAGATAACTCTGCGCCCAAGTCCTATGTATCTAGAATCAGTCGATTCCAGAAAGAAGGACGTGAGCGAGCTGATTCCAGCGTAGGAGGGCGAATAGCTTCCCTGATATCATTGTTGACGCGTGTAATACATGTGTCCAGAGCAATGTAGAATGGATGCGAGGTGCCAAGCGCTTTGAAATAAGGGATTCCGATGGATGTTACTAATTTCTTCACAAGTGGGGACACAAAAGCCACCGACTTGTACCGTTCAGTGTTCTGGAGTATATACGTAATTATGGTGGATATTTTGTCTTGCATGTTCAATCTGTACAGATACCCCAATAGCATTCCAATGGTTTCATGGTCAGAGGAGCTAGAGTAGTAATACGTGCTGCTCACTCTCGAACAATATTGAGTCCAAATGCTATCGACAAGATTGTTACACATGAAATAATCGCTTGGTTGTATACTTGAACCTATGGTTGTCGGTGCAAGTTCTCCAATAAATTTAACACCATTCTCCATTCCATCATATCCAGCAGTGGCAAGTCTCCGAATGTATTGAGCGACATACTCTTGCATAGTATTCCAACCGAATACAGTTATTAAGCTCTTAATTGCGCGACCAACTCCCGATGAGTACGTGGATGATTTCTTGATCAACACCTCATTACAGAAACGAATAGCCAATTGAGTGTCTCGTAACTCGTTAATATTTTCTATCATGGGAACAATTATTCCATTGTAATCCCACTTTGTGATTCATCTTATCTCGATCCACTACAGAAATCATTGAACCAAGCTTCTGGACGGCAAGATTTGTTCCCATATCAAGCCAAAGATTGTTTGATCTTTCAACTGGCCAAAAGACGATAACCGCTGTTTGATACCATCTCTCTAACGTGGCTCCTTCGTTTCCTGTGGCTCCATAAAATGCAGCAAAGTATGGAGTAAAGGCAGCATCTTTGGCAAAATCAAACGTATGTTCATTTCTTCTATGTCTGATAGTGATCTGACTCCTTCATACAACGATGGAAGTTGAATAATCAACGTACGTGCAAACATTCCATCTTCCTTCTCTGTGTCTCGATGAAATTTGAAACCTCCCTTCTCATACAGCAACAGCTTGTACAGACTACATCCGATTTGAAGATTTGTAATGCCCAATCCTGGCCTCACACCTGTATCAAGCAATTGTTTGACATGGTTATTCCACTTTGTGTTATTAATCTTGAATTGAGAGGGATCCAATTGCCAAGAGTTACGAACATTGTCATCAAACAGTGTTTCTTCTCGACGACCAAAGGGTGATTTCGATGACACAGCAATAATCTCTTTGGCTTGAGATTCAACAAGAGGTAAACTAATCATGGAGGGAATACCATTGACAGTAATGGCCGGAACAGCAAAATCAGAAGACAATACGGAACCAACTGCAAAATCACCTGGTCTCGCAACATTTGTAAACAAACTTTCAAATCGATCAACAATTCTTTCTTCTTCTTCTCCTTCATCTTCACTATCCACTTCGTCATCTTCATTGTCATCTTCCTCTACTCTGCTTGTTTGATCTTGTTGTTCCTGTTGTGCTTGTGGTGCTTGTGCAGAAACAGGCACTGTAAGGTTTAGAGCAGAAGCTGAAGAGGACGAACTGGGTGCTGCATTTACCTCTTCTTGACATGAGTGCTCTGGGGAGCAATGGAAACTTCCTGAAATGGCAAATTTTGCACTCCTTGTTGGGCATCGATTGCCGTGTTAGGATCAGTTTCAACAGTAGTATCTGGTTGTTCCATCCTCTTCTTGAGCAGGGATATCCTCCATTGTGTCCAAGGTATGTAAAAAAGTTTCAGCTTTGTTTGAGCTCTCTGTGTTGTGATCTTTTTTTGGAGTGGCGGAGTTATGGCGGATCAGAAAAAGTTCGTCACATCCAGCGTATCGCACAAGAGTCGGTGACGATATCTGCTCAAGAAGTGAAAGAGAAGAATAAACAGCACAAACACACGAAACTTTCACTTGAAAAGACTACTCTACAACAATTGCTGGCATTGAAGCAAAAAGAATATCATGATAAGAGCAATTCTCAGTTCGTGCATGAGTTATTGAACTGTTACGACGAAGTACAGAGATTGAAAGAGCGGTTAGCAGATGTTCACAAAGCTATTGAAAATCCGAAGTGTATTATATGCGAAGCTGCTTGCGATGATTTATTTTTCAATAAGATCGAGCAGCTGGCTAAGCTCCAAAGCAATCCACTGACGGATACCAAACTAGAAGCAAGAAATAATGGTATGTATTTTAGAGTTCGTCAGTCAGATCATGCCGAAAAGTCTCAGGTGTCTAGAGAAATGGAATATCTATCAGCTGCGTTACAGCATGTTCATATTGTACCTGCTAGAATCAATAAAGTTGTTGAAACAGTTCTCAGTGTATTGGGTGTGAAAGTGAATGGACTTTTTCCCTCCCTGCAACAGCATATTCTCATCACCCACCGCTATGCAATATATTCAGACATGTTGTTCTATTCTACTACTAGTGACCGACAATTTTGTATCAACACAGACGACTTCAGTCGTAATTATAAGGCGCATCAGGTAGTAGCACTAACATCCTCCAACCAATCTGATAATATGGAGCATCATACTGCTGATATAGCTAGAATACCATCCAAGACGGTTGAAGCAAAAGAAAACTTATGCGTACTTGTGTAACTCTGGATCAGCTAGTAGCTTGTCCATGTGTACTCGAAGTAAACTGAGTTGAATAGATATACCACCTTTTGTTTTTCCTTCCACAAGCTTAAAGACACCGTCCAGAATCGTAGGTATCTCACCAACAAAGTATGGAGTTTCATCGTCCTCAAACGCGATCGAGTACAGATCGAATGACACCCACGATGTTGCAAATACATCAGTACCAAACAGAACATTCATATCACTTGGTTTCACTTTGGGTGTCACAGTAATCCAGTCAATAAATGATTGAACAAAAGCAGGAGTCACCTGATTAATCGCCCTGCGGGAAAAGGTGGCAGCGTGGGAAAGAGGAGAAGTGATGAGCTCGTTGACAGTCATCCGATCTGTTTGACCGTTCATAACCACGTAACCAACATAATCTGAAGGTAAAGGTGGTTGTATCTTCTTCCTGACATTACAAGCATGTAACAGACAAGTCTTGGAGTTTGATGGAAGACCTCTGGCTTTAGTAATTAGCCTCCATAAGTGGGAACAAAGAGCGTCATTAGTACTGATCCATGAAGTGGTAGTATTGGAATTAGCAGCCTTCTTCATTTCTTGTAATTCTCTGGCAGAAAATTCAATTAGTTTAGCGGTACACATAGGCAACTTTGCAAGCAACTCTTCATAATTTGGTGCCTCATCACTCTGATGCCAAAGAGGAAAAGAAGTTGGTGGAGGATTTACGCCAGATGAACGGATAAGTGTTCGATCAAGCACAGGTGGAACATATGGCTGATTGTTATGAATATTTGCCCATTTGTGAATAATCATCGAATTAGTTTCAGCATCACCAAGCTGATGAAGCATCTCTGAAACCAGAATGATACCACCGCAAGTAAAGTAAGTGATTTGAACTTGCCAGACTGGATCATCTGGTTTGGTCCATTGTGTACAAATACCCTTTGGCAATTGATCATAATCCCCCATGTCGAAATCGTCTAATTTCATATCAGAATGTGCAACAATGAATGGAACTCCAACATCATTACACTCAATGAACCATTTCCTGTCTTCCACCTTCGCTGTTCCAGCCATCAGAGGGAAATCAACGAGCAACTTTGCAAGAGAAGCTTTCATGGTTTCTGGTCTCATAAAATTTACATTCTTCTTTTCATTCTTAAACACGAATTGAAAGTGGAATGATGTTGTGGGAGCAAGGTTATCAAACGGAGATAATTCGATGACTTGATGTTTGGATGGCTTTATCGGCTTGATGAACTCGATAGATTCGCATCTTACAATGCTATTAGCAACTGAATGGGACATAATTGAGTTTCCTTTGTGTTTTTGTTTTTTTGTTCCTCAAGCTCTCAACATTGAGTTTGTATCAATCTCAAGGTTGAGGCTTTTTAATTACCCGAGTGCAAAAGACTCGTACTCTCTGGGTTTTTGTCTCCCTTTTATGTAATGGAAAGGGGATACAAAAGTGGCAGTATTTTGTTTACATATCCTGGTTTATTGAATTCCCTCTGAACCGGTTCGATGGAGCAAGGTCCGAGCAAGAGCGAGTTTCAATGACCTCTAACCTGAATATCTACTCAGTCAAAATCCTTGAACAGTTCTCAAAGATAGATCAAGTCTCAACATAATGAAAGTAGCTCATCATGTTAACCATATTGGTACTAAAGCTCTCTTAGCTCAATTCCATAAGGATCTTGTTATTTGGCCTGGTATGCAAGCATTTATTGAGACTTTTACCAGATCATGTGAAATTTGTGCTCGTAAGGGAGCCAAGAAGACAACAGAGGCAATTCATTCGGTGGTGGCAGATTTTGCAGGTCAACATTTCTACATAGATCTGACATTTATGATAAGAGATGGACGATTTATGGGCATGTGCAATATGATTGATCATCTGACCAAGAGATTATGGAGTAAACCAATTACGAGCAAGGAATCAATTCATGTGAAGGCATTTCTGATTGATGTATTTGAACAGATTGGTCTGGAAGTATTGGAAGAAGGGGAAGATCCCATGTATCTCAGATCAGATAATGGTGGAGAATTCATAGCACATTGCATTGTGGAAACTTGTGCCCTGTATGGTATTGTGAAGAAGCAAGGACCTGCATACACGCCAAGGTGTCAGGGAGTCATTGAACGTCCTAACAAAACGATCAAAGATATGATCAATTGTCGCTTGTTGGAGCTGGATATCCAGCACTGGACTACAGAACACAGCAGTGTAATTGATGCCTACAACTACAGGAACAAACACTCTACTATTGGTATGACTCCAATGGAGGCCTGGAATGCATGTTATGTCTTGAAGGAGTCAGATCTTACAGAAGAACAAGCACTGAAGAGATTATATACTATCAAATTGATCAGAGATAGAACTATTGCAAGAGGAGAAGCTGATGCAGTACGTAAGATCAGAGGTAAGCGCGTTGCAAAGTTTCACAAAGATGATGTGGTTCTGATCAGAGTACCTATGAGATTCAGGAGTAAGGAGAAGTTTGTCTGGGGTAGGAAAGCGAAGTTTGTCAGTCAGCAGATCGTCATGGGGAAAATATTGGATAAGTGGAGAGTTGAATGGATGGAAACAGGTGGATTTACGAAGAGCGAGAAGCCACACACTACAACAACATACCACATCTCAACAAGTGACATGAAGCTGTTTTCATTGGGATATGACAAGTACACTGAGATAGCTCCAGATCTGCAAGCTCCAGTAACATCAGAATATACTGCTGAAGATTATATGAACGATGATGATGATCCATCGCAAGATACTTGTGATCAGAGTCAATTGGATGATATTCTTGATAATGCATTGCAGCAACTGTCATCTGGAGATTTAGATCCAACATCTGCCCCTGACACTCTCTCTGGTCCTTTCTCTGGTCGTCTGCCAATTCCAAATGCTGCAATGGTCTTCTTTGCTTTGTTGTCTGCTGGAGCTAAAGGTACATCTCCTTTGATCAAAGACAATGATCCAGTTGATTCTGTGACACTTTGTGCTGTACCACTTGCAAAGACATGTGATCCCACAACAGCTACAAAGCGAAAGAGAGTGCAAGAACAAGATATCAGTGATGATAGCGATGATTCTGCTGTCACACTTGTTATTTCAAGAAAAGCGTCAAGAAAGGCGGTAACGAAGAGAAGGAGAAGGAATCTCACTGAGTAATATCTGTAAAATGTATGCTCTTTGCTCTGATATGTTTCTGTGTTGACTGTATCACAATTTTTCTGTCACTTGTCACAAGCCAAATTCCTTGCCTTGAAAAATTTTCCAAGGTTGACCTGCCTTGAGATATAAGGCGGGACATCTTCTGTGGCGTATGGTTTGGTAAAAACAAACCAGACACCAATATTCTCTTGGCGTTATTGGTGAAGAGTTTCAGAAGAGCAGACACAGGCGTAATGGCTAGCACTCCAAGTGGAAAGCCGATCACAGTGAGAGCACGTTTGCTTAATTCAGCGACAGACATTCCAGCTCAGCATGATATGTCGAAAATGATGCATCATGGTGGCGCACATTCCTGTTTTGCTTGCAAGCTTCGTGGAATGAAATTCCCAAGTAAAAGATACTCTTACCCTATTATGCAACGTTACGAGGGGAGAAAATTCAACCTCTCATATCGAGAGGAGTCGGAGGTGCAAAGTATATACGCACAAATGAAGCAGCAACATGGTCGAAATCCTTTAGATGTACCAATTTGGCAAGGTTTGCGTTCCATCCCCATATTCACTCTCCTTAGCTACTGGCGATTTACTCTCTTTGCCACAATTGATTTCATGCACCTTTTTGAAGGCATCTTCAAAACCTTGGTGAGTCTCTGGACTCAAGCAAAGTATTCGAAAACAGGTCGTGCATTGATCAGCAAGAAGGATTGGTTGAAATGGGAGTCAGACTGTTTGTTGAAGCAGGCAATACCTGAAGTTTTTGGGAGATCCGTAAGGTCAGTGTATGAGAATTGGAAATTCTTCAAAGCCACCGAATGTGTTATCTTCCTTCTTTACACCAGCAGATTGCTCAAATATCTGTTCCCGATTGACTCAGAGCACTATCGACATCATATGAAGGTTGTTGACTCTTTGTATGCTTTGCTACAGCCTTCTCCAAAATCTAAAGCATCACTCATTGCAATTCACACCAATCTTTATGAGTATGTCATTGATTACCAAAGAATCTATGGTCACGACATGGTAACAATGAACATTCATCTACTTATCCATCTTGTGTGGTGTGTTTTCAACCATGGACCACTTGATGAATACTCTTGTTTCCCTTTTGAAGGTTTCAATAAGATGATACTTGGCTCCATACATGGTACCTATCGAGTTGAGAGGGGATTGGCTGATTCCATTCCTATATTTCAGTACTTGCATGAGAGATTGGCCTTTGTCCAAGATGCAAGTTGTATCAAAGCCTTGAAAAGGATGAAAGTATGTGTTTGGTCTGTCATGCTCCTCTTCAACATTAATTAACACCTGTTCAGTGCAGAGTATTGGATTCAAAGTCAGACAAAGTAACGATTGAGATGGGCCAAAGGAATGCAATGGCATTTGGAAGATGGAATGCCAAGAATGGGTGTCATCTTGATCCAAATCACCACTATTACAAGTATGTCAGAATCGACGGCATCTTGTTTGAAGCAAGAGGTCTAGTTAAAGACGTCATCAGAACAGCGTCGTGAGATTGTCTAATTCCAGGTAAGTACCTCTTTTCTTTGATTAATCAGACTTGTTGTTAATTTTCAACTGTGATCTGGCAAATGAAGTCTGGGAAAGATTCATAAAATATGGAAAGATGTTATACAAAACCAGTGGAACATGTCTGTGCAACAACTGACAATCGGTAAGTCTTGGGGAGCCTTAGAGATCATGAACCTTAGCTCCATTGACAAATTGGTTGTAGTTATGGAATTAAACGGTGTGGTTCTCTTCGATGTTGATCTGATTGATCAATCATTCCTCTTGAGATGAGTAGTTTGCCTGTGCATAGATTGATTTGCACTATTGCGTCGTCTCTTGTGTGTAGGAAAGCTCATGATAGTTGCGTGTGACCATGCTGCTCTTCTTACGAAAGGTATCAAACGGAACAAATTAATGCTCGTGCTGATTTGGGTGAGGGCGCCCGGTGAGAAGTAGGTGAGCTCCTACGAGCTCCACTTGTTCAAATGTAATCTCTAGAGAATAAATAGAATGCTCTTGTTATTCTTTACCTGTTGATAGTATGGACCGATGCTTAAGTCTCTTGCTGTTTACGTTGGAGGGTTCTCTGACTGGTCTCCATGAGTTGGTGTGGAGAGTTCCGCCACTAGTCTCTGTCATTCACATAAAAATTGGGTTTAAGGTGCTTGTGTTGTTCTCCAACTAGGTGTTTGTTGGAAGTTAGAGGTCTCTGTTGTTTCTTGCTGAACCGTAAATTCAGCAGTAAAGGAATCGGAGTTGGAGAGCGCTGCAGAGCCCCAAAGAAGCAAATGAAGCTCTGGTGCAGTGCTGCCGAAAAGTACCAGTAGCATCAGGCGTTACAACAATGTTCTTGTTGTGCACTAGCTGCATAATGGTATGAAGTGATTCCACATTGTTTGTTGAATGTGGTATATCGCTCCATTATTCCACTAAACTGTACTCCTTGGTGAGCAAACAATCTCTTGGGTACTAGTCAAGACCAATGACCTTGCTACTGGATAGGTAATGTCTAAAAGATAGTGATTGAATAGGTTGGTTGTTTCCAGAAACAAGAAGAATGAGTTGGCATTATTGCATTTCTCAATGTCAACAAGGCCTCGCCCACAAGGCTACGATATTCTCTGCTCGAAAAGGTAGAGACAATGAAATGAGGTACCCCCGAAAGAAGAAACAAGCTTCCTCAGGCGACCTTCTCCAAACAAGAGAAAGAAGACAAGAGAGGACTCAACCGGTGGAGAGGATGACTCTCAATCTTCAAAGAAGCTGCGAAGAGTAATGTAACTACATTTTGCTCAGGAATCATTTGTTCTATGCAAACCAAATGATTCCTGTCAATAAAACCCATTGGCTAATGCCTGTTCTACGCATCAACAATCAAATGACCTGTGTTGTTCGGTTCGCTCATTTCTTCGTTCTTCCTCCAATGGTCCAAATTTTATTTCTGACCGAGGCAAGAGACCTCAACCTGGTCAAAAAATGGCTCGATTCAGGGCTTCGCTCAACACTTGCTAGTACTAAAAAGAAGCATGCAATTAGTAGAGTAAGTGAACATCTGCGCAACTAAAGGTCTGACGACTTCACCTGGTTCACATACGGAATCGTTCTGTCTTCATCATACTTCCCGATTCTCTAAATGTCAATCATGTCATGTTATGTTTCACCTGCTGTTTCTTCCTCAGGTACGTTCTTTGGTGAATCCAAAGAGTTTGGCAATGGTAATACAATACCTAGAAGTACCAGATACACAATAATCATTAGAATGAATATTATATACATTTTGAATGGAATAGCTGTAGTGAGAGACCATGAGAATATACTACCTCCAATGATTGGTCCGATACTTCTGACAAGTGCGACTCCAGATTGAGAAATTCCATTCAACTTGCCCATGTTGGCTGATGTGACCGAATTAACGGTCATTATGTGAACAGTAGAAGAAATGAGATGAACCATCATGAACCGAAGAGAATGAATGAATAAGAGGTAGAGCCACATGAGTGCCTTGATCGAATAGAGCTTGTTTGATAAAGGAATGAAAAGAGAAAATGGTGCCACCACAAAAGATATCTTGAGAGTTCTTGTGGGCCCCAACCGCTTGATTATTCTAGGACTGGCAAATATCGTCCAAAAGAGTACAATCACACTCGCAACGGCATTCAAAATGCCAATTTGTTTCAAATCAAAGTTCAAGCCTCCATCCTCAGGTTTTAAGACTAGAAATAACGGCATTATTTCCACATAAATTATGTTCACAAATCCCAGCAATGCATAAACTAATGCAACTGATAGTGGAGCACGCGACTTAAATATCTCATTATCTAAATTTAACCTCTTACTCAAATACTCTCGCCAAGAAGATGGAACTTGCTTAAATTCCTCTTCATTATCATTATCCTGTAGTTTGTCGAGATCGCTTTCGTTGTTATCCTCATATTGTTGATCCACATCTGCAATATTGTCTTGAATTACGTCTTCTTCTCGCTCTATTTCGGTTTCTAGTTCAATGGGTGTATCCGTCTCATGTACCTCCAAATCAACGTTTTCTCTTTTTGTTAACAGAGCCCTGTTAGTCTCTTTCAGATACAAGAAAGCGAGTATAAAAGCCAACAGGTTCATCAAACTCATCATTTGGCAGAATGAATGGAAAATATTTGAAAAAGGCAGTAATTCGTGCCGGTAATATATTTGCCAGTGCGGGATATTGTTTCATGGGACTAGCTAAAAAACCTCCGATAATGGGACCAACAATGCTCGTTAAAGAGAATGAAACTGAAAAATAAGAAAACACTTTTGCTTGGTTTGTCTTATCAGATATCTCACCCAAATAAACTTTGTACACTCCCAAATTTCCATTCAAACCAAATAATGCCCTAGTAACAATAGCCCAATATATAGATTTCGAAAGTCCAAACAAGAAACTCGCAATACAACTACCAGCAGCACCAATCAACAAAATAGGTTTTCTCCCATATCGATCTGATAACCATCCCCATATCATAGCACTAAAGAATTGTGTGACATAGTAACTACCTCCAATCAGGCCTGCATAGTACCCAATCTTTTTCATATCCCCATCTGGTACCACTCCCAAATCCACTACAAACTCTGTAATGTACGGTGCCAGTGTCGTGAAACTAAAAGCATCCGCAATGAACACGAGTAACACTATGAATAATGATCTCCATGGTACTGGCGTTATCACTTCTTTTGTTTCTTCTGGTGTAGACACGATTATCGGTGAGTTGTCGATACTCGTATTATCATCATCATTGGCTGAGCTCTGTCATTTTCATAACATAGAGCATGTCAGTATGATCCTTTCGAGAAATAAAGTGCCAAGTCAAACATACCATTCTTGTTTATTGCTTTATGATGTTTGTTTGTTTTGTTTATTTTTTTGTTGTCTTCACATGTCGCGTCTTTCATCCATGCAAAATGGCACGAGTACTCGGCATGAAAGAACCAAGGTAAAAGTTTGTCCTGGCTGGCCGGCTTTGTTTCATGCCAGTGAAGGAAGAAGCCTTGATGGTTACTCGACAATTACCTGGTTGTCAATACCAGACTTTCCCGCTGACTTGGCTACGAACCCGAGTCTGTATCACTGCATACACGGTCGCAAAGTGCAAAGGTTCAACGTTAACAACATTATTGATTTCACCCTCAAAGCTCACGTTTTTGTCTTCCGGTCGTCGTCTCAGTAAAGGGTATAGTGATGCGTGGCTTAACCAACCAATGCGTCAATGGCGGGTGTAATCAGTCTGGCCATTGCACCTCTCAATCTGCTCAAACACGTTGGCAAATAGGTCAACGATATCTGGTACCTCTACACCGTGCATACGAAAAAAGAAGAGTGCACATGACAAAAAGAGAGTCATTGTACATATTGAACCACTTGTTCTTCGAAGAATGATGAGCTTGGCTCCATAGTCCAATTCGTCTCAGTTTAACAAAATGTTGAATCTTGTTCGATTTGGCATCGGTGGTAGGACTATTGCTCGTGTGACTTTGCCATGAGAGCAAATGGAAGAACGTTGGTGATTGGAATGGGCAATGGAGGATTTGGTAGTTACAAAGGAAGTCATTCTGCTCCCAAAGCAAAGCTATTGAAAAGATTGAATGAAAAATTCACGCTTCAAATGGTGGATGAGTTTATTACCAGCCAGGTTATTTGTGAATACCATCGTCATTTGAAGCCAGTATGCAAGCATCAAAGACAAGACAAAGCAGGATTGATGATCTCTATTGTCAGAGGAGTTAAACAGTGTGCAACCACTAAGTGTTTAATCGCAATGATGACTCACATCGAAAGGTGGTCAAGTCTGTCAAGCCCTCTGAGGCGTTATGATGAAGACTTACAACTTTCAATTGTGTATCGATGTCAAACAGACACAATCATACACCATGAAGTTTGTCATTGTCCCCACCTGTCAATGCATTGGTGCCAAGTACCTTCACCTGTCCACCAACGAGCAACACAGCCCCTCTCACGAGGCAACGTGTCTCGAATCACAATCAATGAAACAACCAGACTGGTACCCCGCTTGAGTGCATTCGTCTTGAGCTTGTCAACCAGTTTCAGTGTTCAATCTTTTGAGTTTGACATGTCAGAGCCGAAACCGAACGACAAGAAACCTTGGAACCAGTGACAAGCTTTCCAAAGAGAAGCAGAACCTCCAAGAAACAATTGAACCTGTGACGAAGAGAAGCAGAATTGAAACCATGGGAGTATCAGTGATAAGCGCCACTGCGTTCGTGGTCACAACAGCAGAATCATTGACAATGTTTCAGAGTCAGTTGTTGATTGTCTAGTCAATGCTCTTCAGTTAAACGAGCGTCAGGATCATTGGTCATCGATGGTTGTGTTAGATGTTACCGGTGGAGATGATGACGGTGGCGGTTGCAGTGGCGCACCTCACCACTCTTCAAGACTTGTTTGCCAAGGAGTCTCCAAACTCTGGACTATCATGGAAAGGTAGGTTCTCTATTCAAGATTCACATGGAAACTGGAAAAAGATGGGAGATACAGGATTAGAAACAAGTAGAGCTTTTTCTAAACTTGTTGAAAATGGTCCAAAGAGCGAAAAGGTCCGTTCCTTCTTGAATCGACGATATACTAAGGACAAGTCCAATGTCCTGGGCTCTGTAAAAAGAGGTGTTGAACAACAAGCTAAAAGAACCAATGTCAGTCCTCCCTCGGACTCCAGTGCTGAACGTCCATCAAAGAAAAGAAGAACCGAGGTGGCCTCCTTCACACTGAGAACTGACAAAGAAGGGGCTGAATTAGTTAACACTGTTCGTGCTTTCGTAGCTTTCCGCGCCGAAGCCATGCTCTACAAACAGCGAGCTTCAGACCAGATCGAAGCTTTGGGTGGAACACTTGAATTGGAGTCGTTGATTGCCAAAGCTGTAAGACGTCAAACAAGAGGACCCAAATGAGTCACTTTCCGCTAAAACAACATTCTCACGATAAACAAAATCATTGCATGCTCAATCATATTTCAAAAGGAGGAATCCAACAGAGTTTTGTTTCCACGTGAAACACAAATCATGCGCATGTGCTCGCTGTTTTACCGTTGACTCCTGAAACCCTAGAGTCGAATTCAAATCAGCCGCAAAATGACAGCGCACGGAATCGTGATTCGCGTGATATGACTTCGGTGGATGATTTGGGTGTCAAGCTTATTCTCAAATAAGAACACCCTTTTTTCGGGCTAGCCGACACTTTTTTCCTGTCCCTCCAGACGCTCTAGACAAGTCCTGAACACGCGTAAAAGTGGTCAGGAAGGAGCTTCATTTTGAGTGTCCTCACCACAGAATCTTGTCTTGTGATCAAACAAACTCATCCTTGGTTCGTCGTCCTTCTTAAAATGCCACAAGGCCCGGAGACATAGGAGACCAAGTCTCCAGAACCGCGGTGAGAGCAGAACTTTGTTCGTGACAGGTGAGGGTCTGGGAATGCTCGATCCTAACGAACTACCAAGAGCTGGCGAGCCTCAGATGGCGAGGCACAAAGGGTGACCTGGGTCCCGCTGGGGCCGCGGACTTGTGCAACTTCCTCCAAAAAACCATTTTCAAATCTGTGTCGAAAACGAGAGGAAGAGTGAAAACACAGCAGCAACAAGGTCATCAAAATACAATAATACAACAAGGGAACGAGGTGAAGTGACAACAAATTTGGATCTTGTTGTATGACCAGAATCAGGAGAAAACTCAGTTTGAGGGAACCGAGCTCGGTTAACCATTGTTTTCGCCATTCATATTGCATCCATGCGCAATTCTTACCTTTGGTCATGTGTGGAGTGAAGCAGCATTTCATGATGAAAAAACTCTAAGGAAAGCTCCTCAAGAGGACGCCAATGGATCTTTGCTCGCCTGATACATTTTGTTCTCCAACATTAGTCGCCGGCGATCGGTAACTGCACTATCTACACTATCAAGGATGAACGAGTTCCACCAATACGAACAAACATACCAACTCGACCATAAAGAAATGAATTTACCCTCCGAAAGGAATGAATCAAATGGTGCAACTTCTTTCAGTGTTGATGGTCACTACTCTTGTTGGACATCACTGAGAGTATTGGCTTATTTATCGATACAGTTTTTTGTTGTTGTCAGTTCCATGATGAGTCATGAACTTGAACTGTTGATACTCTCAAAAGAAAAAGAAGAAATTTATGGATATGTAATGTCCCAATGGTTTCCTTCGTGGGCATAGATGCTTCCTGAGGATGCCTTATACATCAGAGCTCCATCACCTCTTTTGCCAATGTAAGGAAAACTAGAAGTGATATACTTGTTGATGCAAGAGTTCAATGAGATATCTAGCTTGAAACCATTGCCGTGGCTTAACGGAATGATTGCATGACCAACCTCAGTTCCTCCAGTGATGTTAATTGGACATCCAGAGGCTCTCTTGAGAGTCACAATCATGTCAATGGTCCTAGTGTTGACTTGATCCAGAGAGGTGCATCTAACACTGTTTCTATTGGGACATATCTGATTGTAAATAGTTATACCAGCAGAACGAACCTTGTTCAAAGCATCAGCATTGGACATCTTGCCGCCGCCTCCACCGCCACCTCCACCAACAACAGTGACAAAGTTGCTTGCGACCCATCCACCATTGATCGAGTACCAAGTGTAACCACATCCAGCCGCAGTTTGACCAGTGAAGGTTACAGTATGACCTGGAGACAATACTCTGACGACAGAGTTGGTGGTACATGGACCAGAACGGATATTTAAATGAGTTGTAGCTTTCAATGTAGCACCATTGGAGATGGATGCATCAGAGAGAGTCTCTTCAGTTGGAGTGGCAGTTTCAGTGGTCTTCTTGGCGCCCTTCTTGAAGGAATAAGCAATCTTTCTGGCGTTTTCAGCCTCTCGAATCGCCTTGTTCAACTTTTCAATCAGCTTCTTGACCTCTGGGTCAGTGACCTTTGACAAATCACCAGATCGTCTGGCTTGGACAGCCTTAGCGACCCAATGGTTAGGCTGCTTTCTGAGCTGTGAGGCAGCCTGGGAGACAGTCACCAATGCCAACAACAGAACTGCAACGATTGCAATCATAGAGATTCTCATCATTGGTTAGGATAATGTAGTGTGATATGTTTTGTGTCAAAAGAATGGATGATGGTTGAAAGAATTGAGTCCAGCATCGAGGTTTTATGGATGGTGTGGATATCCAATTCACGCTTGAAAGTCCCGATAAGGTGATCGAGCCGAGAAGGGAGGGTTGTTCGGAAGCTCATCCCGCGGAACATCCTTGAGTCCGACTGTTGTAATCCAGGATCACAGACACCGCATGCACTCACTTCTGCAAGGCACCGATGATCTGGATCCAGTTTTTCCTTTCGCCCAAGATTGTTACGTTGAATGATGATCAAGCAAAACCCTAACCACACCCAAAACGTTCAACAGGAACTCACTCGCTCATTCAACAACATCAGGGAAGCTCTCATGATACAGCAACTGTTCTTATCATGGAAAAAACTTCAACAAGATGGACGTTTTCAAGCAGCAATCGCTTATTAGGATCTCTTGTATTACGTGACGATCACTGAACCGACTGTTGTTCAGATCAAAACAAATTGAGCAAAACTTTTCGCAATTGTCTTCTTGTTTGTCCTTGGCGTGGTCTTCTCAAAGAATGAATCGTTTATGAAAAGTGACAACACTACAAGGAAGATATGCAAAAATTATACATTTTGGATAGACGAACCAAAGCTTGGGTATCTTTCACAGTTGATAGAATAAATTGTTGATAAATGTTAAGTCAATGTCCTTGTTGAAGGGGTGGAGAGAAAAGGTAAAACATGTATCGTTTGCATGTAATTGCGCGCGATTATTGGAAGAAATGGTTTATTCCATTGTTACAAACAATGGCTTAACTACTTTCTTTTTGAGCGAGCTTGATTCAACAGAGAATAGATCACATAAAATGGTTGGATAGGGTCTTTCAAACTGCACTCATAGTAAGGAATGTCGTGTTTTGCACAAAACTCCAGAGCAGTGTAGCTCAACCTATTATCTCTCTTAAGGTCCTTACCTGTTGCTATAACAATCTCGAACGCAGAAGTATCACCAAAATTAGAATTCGAATGAATTCGAATCAACCGCTCCACACTCTCTTCCTTATCAAGGCGGATCATAAAAACAACCATGTTCGTTCTTCTAATATACATTGGCAATAAAGATAGATATCTTTCATGACCTGCAGTATCCCAAAGCTCCAGCTTATAATCCTCAGTCTCAAAAAACCATTGGCTTGAAAGGAATGCAGCTCCAATTGTTGGAGTATGATAAAAACTATCAAAATCCACTGGACCAGAAGCCATTGATTGAAAATATCCATGGGCAAGACGACTTGATCATCCAGACACGTGAGTGTCGTTGTTGTTGTTGAGGATGAACGAGAAGGGTCAATTTGGAGAGCCACAGAACGAACACTAAAAGTAATGGAAAAATTGACGGGTTGTGATGCCGTATCATTGGCGGCGTTCGTTGGATGACTCTGTCTGGCACCCATAGCAGTGTTGTTAATTTTTGTTGTTCTTTTTTTTTGTTCCTTGGGGGCAGAAATTCTTTCCTCTGAGGAATGAGGTTTCAATCAATTCAAGTTCAATTGTTCAGTAAGAGAACACCGAACAAAAAGAAGTTGAGCACTGTTTAATGTTCATGGAACAAGAATCCAGCTATGGTGGACGATCATTTCCAATTCTTGAAGGGCATCCACACTCAATATGAATATGGCTGAACCATTTCTCTTTTGACTGGAATTCACACGCTTGATACACTCTTTGCTGGAAAATCTCTGATAATATCCGTATTTGACTGATATTCATTCTCCGTTGCGCTGTTCATGCCGTAAACAATGCGTTTTTACCCTTCGGAAAGGTCATATCTAAATTTGGATGGGTTGACTTGCGATCTGATCGAAATCAAAGGACTTAGGAACGAGTTTTTCTTGGGCCTAAAACAAAAGCAATACACTGACTTGATATAGTACAATATGGCAAACCTATTGAGCAACGTTTATGAGAAGATGTTGGGAGGCGATATTCCCACCTCCACAACCGCCGAGTACAAAACTCGCAAGGGTGAGACCATGAAGGCTGTAGCATGGTTTGGGGATAAGGATGTTCGTGTCATTGATACACCGGTACCAGCTGTTACTGAACCTCAAGATGCCATCGTCAAAATAACAGGTACAACTGTCTGTGGATCTGATCTTCACTTGTACCACAAGGAAATCTTTGAGATGAGGTCAGGAGATATTCTGGGTCATGAGTTCTGTGGTATCGTGGATGAAGTAGGACCTGAATGCAAATTAAAGGTGGGTCAAAGAGTTGTCTGTTCCTTCCAAATTGCCTGTGGGAAATGTGAGTACTGCAAGAAAGGTTTGTCGAGCATGTGTGACACTACCAATGATTCCAAGCTAATGAATGATCTGTATGGCCATCGCTTTGCCGGTATCTTCGGATATTCGCATTTTTGTGGTGGATTTGCTGGTGGTCAGGCTGAGTATGTTCGAGTTCCATTCGGTGATGTGAACTTGCTTCCTTTGCCTGATGATGTTCCAGATGAAAAAGGCCTCTATTTAAGTGATGTCCTATGCACCAGTTATCATGCATGTGTAGAAGCAAAGATAGAGAAAGATCAGGTCGTAGGAATATGGGGAGCAGGACCGATTGGTTTGTTATGCTGTGCCTGGGCGAAAATTATGGGTGCTTCGCGAGTTATTGTAATCGACGACGTACCAGATCGTTTGAAACGTGCTGAGGACTTTCTCGATGCAGAAACTATCAACTTTGATAAGCAAGATCCAGTTAAAACTATTCAGGAAATTTGTCCAGGTGGAATCGATCGAGCCATCGATTGTGCAGGTTTCCGATACACCAAGACTCTCTTGCACAAGGTCGAGAGAGCAGTCGGTTTGGAGACCGATTCCAGTGAAGTACTGAATGAGATGATCAAGTTGGTCAAAAAGTTTGGAATTATTGTACTGATTGCAGACTATGCTGCTTACACCAACCATCTCAATGTTGGTGGTATCATGGAAAAAGGTATTCGCTTGATTGGCGGTGGTCAAGCTCCAGTTCAAAAATATTGGAAGAATATTCTCTCCAAGTGTATTCAGACAGGTAAGTTGGATAATGCCTTCAAGACTATTCTCACTCATAGATTCCAGTTGGAAGATGTTCCTCTTGTTTACAAGTACTTTGATGCCAAGGAGAAAGGTATTATCAAAACATTTATCCAAACCAAGTTCTCAGGTCCACCTGATCCCCTTTTACCTACTTTAAGCACTTTGGCGGCCTCATCCGATTAATGTCTGTGAGCAGAATCAATCCCATGTACATACGAAAATTCAAAACATAAAAAGTGAGTTTCAGACCTTACTTTTATTAAAATGCGTACTTGTAAACAAGAGGAATTCTTTCTTGCTAAAATTTCTGCAAAACGCAGGCGACTTTCATCACCTTCTGAACTCATTTATTCTGAACCGGTGTCTGTGGTTGGTTGAATTTCGTTTGATCTATTTTGCTGAGGTTGTTGCACTCGTAGCTGGATTTGAACATTACGACCCATTCCGCCTACATTGACATTAATGGACTGAGCTGCCGCAGGATGGAACCGTATGGTAAATTGAGATGCTTGACCAACAACGGGTTGTAGACCTGGTGCATTTACACCAGTCAATAGGGGATGAGTTCTCTGCACACGGAAGTACTCGAACTTGTTCCAGAACAAAAGAATCGAGTGCAACACGAGACATGTAATCACCAGACTTATAAAATAGGTAAATCCAAAAGGATAACGAATTGTATAGTGGATATACATCACCATGTAAAAGTGGAATATCCAAGGAAGAATTGATTTTGATGCTGATGTGACACCAAACATCATGAACGTTTGGAAAAGCCAAATGATAGACAAAACAGCTACAGCCGTGAATCTATCTTGATAATACATTGATATAAACCCAATAAAGCCAAGTATCAATGGTATGAATAGAAAATTTTGAAAGGCATTCTTCGATATCACTCTGACCATTCTTGCTGCAGAGAGATGTCCAGAGTAGACAGACCACAGAACTTGCTGACTTTGTATAGCAAATAAAAGTATATTCTGTTGCGTGCGTCTCAACAGATAATATGTGATCAAAAAAGTCATAACATACAAGAGAAGAGGTGATCTCGCCAATTTGAATAATAGCCAAACAAAAGTGTTCATACTATACTCCCGATCAAACGTCTCTTTCATGAAGCCTAAATGATAAAGTTCGTCATACAGTTGGCAAAATGCTACCCCCGTACTATTTGAATATCTCATCAGTTCGTTAACAAATATTGTGTCATATCCCACAGTGAGACCCACAAACAAATGAAAATATCGTTGCAATTCACGGTTCGAACCAATGAATGGCAACTGAATTGTCCTATACAATAAATTGAAGTTGATGGATCGGTTTAAAAAACAATCAAAATTCCATGGCTCAATCGTTACATCCATTCTTGTGATATTCAATCGATCTTTCATATCTTTTGTCAAGTACAATAATCCCTTTTCTTGAGAGAACACGACTAATGACGTATCATTCAAAGCAACATTGACTCTTCTCCTCCATCTATTTAAACTCTGTACAATAGGATTTGATTGAATCGACTGATCCTGACTCGCATAAGTATGATTGTTGTACTTATCCTTCTCGTTGCGAGATTGACTTGTATCATTGTTGATATCACTAGCCATGGAGTCATTCACACTAAGAAACTGTTCAGTAATTGTTGTTTCAACATTTATATTTGAATCAGTGGTCATATTGGAAGGATCAGAAATTGTTGTATTCGTGCTGCTGTGACTACCATTATTGTTGTTTGATTGAAATGACGATTGGGCGCCATAAAAATGATCCAAGGGTCCTCTTATATACATTCGAATAATCATCAACTCCTCCTTCAACAATTTTTCACAATCTAAAAATGGATCTCTTTGCTCCTTCATCCTTTGTTGACAAATGTATTGACCCAGACAGGTTTCATGAAAGCTTGCATAGTGACTATGCAAAGTACTATTACTGATGTTGCTATTATTATTATTATTAGGGACGAGAGGACTAAAGTGGTTGTGATTGATGCTTGTTGGTGATAGTGGCAGTCTCGGCTCAAAAACAAACTGATCATGCAAAATGACAAGCATGCAGAGCAGAAAGATGGAAGCAGCAAAGAGAAACTTTTCTAGAATTGTAGTGAGCAAGAGTGATTTTCCAAAGAGCCACCGAAAAATTGCGATTGCTCGCTCTGTTGATTGTTGCATCAATGTTGTTTGATTGTTGTTGTCATTCAATCTTTGGAAAGTTTGTTTCAAGGAACTGCGGATCGCGGAGAAAAGATCTTTGTTTCTCCTCTTTCGATCGAAAGGACAAACAAACAACAATGGATCAATTGAACTTGAGTATAAGACAAGGAAAGGATATTGAAAGAATAAAGCAGAATATCCACTCATTATCCGCATCACAGGCTCTCTTGAAAAATAAACAAGACAAAACTTTGGTTCACGAGTTGCTCGTCACTAGAAACATTCCCTTTGAGACATGTAAGCAATTGATCCGCTATCTAATTGAAAGGTACTTTGCTGTCTCGGAAGAAGGCAAAAAATTGTTATCGTCTGGTGATGATGGAGGCAACACGATCATTCATTATGCTTGCCTGAATGAGAGTATGGATGCTGAATTCTTGGGTGAGTTGATTGATGCTTGTGTACCAGGTGTATTGGAGGTCACAAACAAGTACAAGTTTACTCCGTTGCATTTAACATGTAGCCATGGCAATGAAACACTTGTAAAATATTTGCTGAGCAGAGGTGCTGACAAGAATGCTCAGACTAATTTCAATACTGATGCAAGAGAAATTGCTCGATTGAATATGAAGGATGGAGTAGTTTCCATTTTGGATTCTTGGAAATGAACCTGAATGTTTTGTCTCGATGTAAATTTTACTGGTTACATTTAGTTTGAGATTGAAAAATCTAATCGCCTTGCTTCTGAGCCATATGTTCTCGAATCGTTGGTTGATGGGGCTGGAGTCTTGAACAAATTGAAGAAATGTCGCGGAGAAGGAGTCGCGTATACCTCAAAGCTAGGTCTGAAACTTTCAACATGGCTGGTGTTTTGAGCTCCAACAAATGAATCTGTTCTGATTGGAGCTGATAATATTTCGTTCAATAGCTCTTCCCTACTCTTAACTTTAGTGTGAAAAGAATTTAGAGCGTATGCTAGATATTTGGCCAGAGTTGGATCGTGAACTCTGTCGTTGAGGTCCCTCAAATATGTTTCAGCGCCCAAGTCAAAGAATTCCTTCTTGCAATCGGGATTCTGAAGCAGCCAATATATCAATCCTACAACAGGTACTTGAACTCCTAAATCATCAGTCTTGGCCAACAACTCGAGAAGAGAGTTACAAAGATTCGATCGCTTCATTTGGAGGCAAGCCTCTCCACCATCTTGTGCGAACAATTGCAGTGTACGAGCACATATCCCTTTGAATCTATTGCTCTTTGTCTTCAAAGAGAGAGCTAGAGTGGTGATAATTCCTGTGTCGAGAATATTGGTTCGATTGGCCTGGAACAAGCATAAAGAGCACAAGTCCTCTGCGGCCTTTACATCCTCGAGCGGTGAATCAAACCTTTTCAACAAAGTTCTAACATCACTCTTTATGACACTAGGGGTATGGGTGAAACAGAGGGCTTCTTTGTCGAGAAAAGAGTGGAAGGAGATTGTGATATTCTCGATGTTACGAGCTGATTAGAGGGAGAAGAAGGAGAAGAGATTGTAGTTGCTTCAACTTCAACTATGGCTTCAACTGTATCCACAGTTTCCTCAACTTGGGAGGTAGACTCCGAAAGTTCATAGCTTCTCTCTGAATGCTCTTCTATGTTTTCTGGAGTTACTTCATCCTCGTTCGAGGAATTTTCGATCTCGGTCATTCCTTGTTCAGTTTCGATGGTCTCTTCAGGAATCTCTGAGGAGTGCACTATTTCCTCACTGACTTCCTCGACGGAGACCAATTCTACAGGGTTCTCACTCTGAATTTCTTCAGGGATTTCTTCCACGGGAACAGGAGGTTGATCCACTGTGATCCGGGTTGAATTTTTCTTGTTCTTATTCTTCTTTCCCATTTTTGTCTTCACTTTATTTTTTGGACAGGGATCGTAGTTCTCTGAAGCGTTTCTTGAGGTCATCGGTGGCGCGAATGAACGTTCAATTAACAATTGTAAAGTAGGACGCTTGACAACCGCCAAAAGTTCGCCGCTACAGCTTGAGACAGTTTGTCAGAGATTTTGTATGAGAAAAAACCAAATAACCAACCGAAACAATACAAAAAATGTCGAGTACAAGCAAAATAGAGGTAAGATACACTAACATGGCTTTTTCTTTCACAACCCAAATCCTAATCATCATCCCTGACATATCAACACCAAAAAGATAAAGGACGTGTTCAATTCTCCAGAGAATAAGCTATGTGCCAATCTAGAGCTCTTCTACACTCACAACAAACTTATTGAAGAGAAAGATGCTAAAGCTCACTTCAATGCACAAGTAGCTCAAAAAATTCTGTCCATTCTGGCTGCTCAACAACAAGCTCTCCACCATCAAGACTCCAATAAAGCCACTACAAGCTCGAACAAGAAAGAACAAGAGAGAACTATCATTTGCTGCTTGGAAAATTTTAAAGTTCTGTTTAAGCTAATCATCAATCTCAGTGATTATGAATCTTCGGTCAAGGTGCTACTCCATCAATCAACTGCTGCTAGCATACTCCACAAGATTTTCCTATCGTTTGAAAAGTGGTTCGACACCCACAAGCCATTTAACTCTCTCGATGCCAACAACTGCTCTCATACAGAGGACGAACAAACTGGTAGTAGCACTGGTTCTGAAAATGAGAGAAACTTTTTGCAAGAAGCTCGCATGAGAGTGAGATGGGAGAGAATGTTCAGCAACTTTCTCAGTACTCTGCACTCGTTGTGTTTCACTGCTGAAAGTGGAAAGGCTCTGATGGGCCAAAAGTTTATGAAAGCTTTTGTAAGAGTCATTCATTGCACTCACTATGATGTCAATATTAGGAGGCAAGCAGGAGAGAACGTAACTGAACTGATCAGAAGTTGTGATAGCAACAAAATGATCTTGTACAATACTCAACAGAATCAACAACAATCCTCCTCTCAGTCCGCGCCGTCAGTGGATGAGCCAAGCATTCAACTGTTGAGTCAACTGGCTTCGAGTTTGATCACAGCGGGTGATTATGGATTGCAAGCCACTCTCACAGAAATACTATCCAGGATCAACATGTGGAACAAAATGCCTGAATCTGTGCTATTGAAAATATTCGACTTTCTCCAACCTTCCAAGAACAGAGAAGTATACCAAAAGATCTCAACTCTCTTCCGATCAATCAAGGGTGACTCAGGCTTTCTGAACGACCTGAGATTATTTGTCAACACGTTCAATGATCTGACAGACAAGAGTAGAATATGCCCTCGAATGGTCACAACACTACAAACGAAGAAAGTTGTGATTGGAAAGTACGTCCAAGAGTTCAAGCAAAAGGAGTTCGTGGATTTTGGAGTCAAATGTATCTCGTTCTACATCCATTATCCAGGAGAAAAAAAGAATGAAATACTATCCATTGATTACCAAAATATTAGAGCGATGAAGCTCTCCTATACCTCTGGTGCCCTCCTCCTTCAATGCAATGATGACTTGGAAGGACTTGAGGATGAATACAGGGCCGACGACGATGAGCAATGGATCTCCATCTCATTAACCAAAGAGGGTTTGTATTTCACAATGTGTTTATTCATCAAAGAACGTCGCTAATGTGTGTTTGTTGTAGAATTGTTGACTATTAAGAAGTATGTTGCTCCCACAATCCAAGCAGAACGAGAGAAACAAAAGTTCAGAGAAGAATTGGAACAACAAGATGAACCTCCTCTTCCTCCTGCTCCCAAGGTTTCGACATCACCCGCATTAAGAACGTTCTCGGTCAAGAAAGATAACGATGGAGCAGTTCCTGATGTGTTGAGTAGTGTATCGCTATTGGAAGCAAAAGAACCATCAGATGAAATTGCTGAACTACAGTTTGAAGAACAAAAAGAAGTTGAGGAGTCGGATGCTCAAATGGGTGAAGACCAGCTAGATGAGGAGAAAGTTAAACCTAAATCCACAAACAAGAAACAAGCGAAACCTAAAGTCCAGAGAACCACTAGAACCACAACCAGGAACAAGAAGTCAAAAGAAGTTAATCAACCAGAAGAAGTAGAAGAAGTGAATACTCCAAAGCCTGACAAGAACAAAGCAAAAACTATTCCCAAGAAGGTGAACAAGTCTACCAAGGCAAAGGCCAAACCACCTGCAAAGAAGAGAGGTGAAATTTCAAAAACCCCTGAGCAATTGGCTGGAGAAGAACTAGAGAAGGTTTTGGACGAAGAACCAGAGAGTCCTGAAGACGAATTAGCTCCCGTCATGCAAAACTTCCAATCGATTGTGAATGTTACCAAACCTCCTTCTCCATTTACTAAACCAATCTTGCCAGCACCAAAACTGAAACCTAGAAGGCTCTTTACTGAGACGAGTGAACTCGACACAACATTCGACGATTTTGATCTAACAGACACCATCAAAAAGCATGTATTCTCCGATAAGGTGTCTCCAGGTCGACGAGGAAAGAAACGACCGATCACAGATGCTGTTGTAGACTCTGATGAAGAGAATGATGATGAATCCGATCCTTCACAAGTTATCTCGTCAACACCTCCACCAGCACTTGACTTTCCAAACTTTTCAGAATTTGGAGACGAAGGTGAACTTTTGCAGGGAGTCATGACCATCATGCAATCGGCAATCAAGAAGAAGATGGAAACTAAGAGGAGGAAAATTGAAACTCTAAAAAGAGGAGTCATCGAGTTCATGGATGAAAAGATGACTGAACTAGCTGCCTGTAGTGATAGAGACCGAGCTGATCTGTACAAGAACTACCTCGAGAAAATGGAACAAGTCAAGTCCAACATCTCATCACAAGCCAAAAGAATGAAGGATTCATATAACAAGTTTCAAAAGGAAATATCATCTCAATTGGCAAAGCATTCCGAATTAATGACCAAAGTCGATCTGCTCCAAGAGTCATTTAAGGAGAAGCTTCAGAATCTCGATACAAGAGATACCATCAACCTGGAAAAACTTGAAAAGCAAGTCAAGCAGAAGTTGGATGATGTGAACAAGCAGGCAGCCGAATTGAGCTATCCTCAGAATGATGATATGAGTAAGAGGTTGAAGGAAGTAGTGAGAGCTCTATCATTTTAGAGATCCAAACACTCAGGAGAATGATCAAGTGGAGATGAAAAATAAATTAGTGTTGTATTAGTATTTGCTTCTCGGTTACTGCTCCGCTCCAACAATTATCATAAACTCTCTGAGATTGTCCACCACATCGTTGCAGTTCACAGATTCAAACCACTCCGTTATATTATTGGAAAACGTGATGCAAAATCTATTCCTCTTATCTGTCAGTTGCACATCACTGATCATATTCATAGGGTAAGAGTAAAGAAGCTTTTGATTCTTTGATCCCTCCAATATGTCAATCATAAACACATTGTTCATTGGATTTTTGTGAAGTACTATTGTAGCGTCAGTCTTTGGTTTGAACTTATGGCAGCGACTCACTGCAAACTTCCGTAATTGCAATCGAACAGTATTGAGTTGATCTTTAAGGCGAACCAACTTATCACTCAACTGCGAAATTGTCAAGTTCTTAGTATTCACATCGTCTTTCAACTCAGTAATCTGTTGTTGCATTGTTGGAACTGTTTGCTCTCTCAGTTGTTTTGCCTCTGCCTCAGTAATTTGTAACAGCTCTTGCCATTTCTCAAGCTTGTTCATGTTGTCTGAAAGTTGTGACTTTAACTGTTCCACTTCTTCATTCAATCTACTTCTCTCCTTATTCAATAATTTACATTGGCGCAATGATTTTGACAGTTTACCCTTTGTTCCTTCTAGAAGGTCTCTCGTTACTCTGTGTTGTGATTTCAGGTAACTGATCACTTCTTCGTTCGCTTTTAATCGTTGTTCTGTCTCTTCGTCCTTATTCTGTAACTCAGCCAGTTGTCTCTCCAATTTTGCAATGGATTTTTCTTGTTGTTGGGTGAGTTGCTGTTGATTCTTGCCAGACTTTTTAGGCACCTTATCAATTCCACTCTTCTCCTTGAAGGAAGACATGAGCATTGAAAATCCACCACCAACCCCACTTCCTACTGTCAACTCACCTCTTGCTACTTCTTCATCATCTAATGTAGAGTTGTTCGTCGACTGAGCGCCACTATAACTAGCAGGCATAGGAGAGTTGAATGAGCTAGTATCTGGTGATGTCTGCTCATCCGTTGCAACTCCATAGCTATGACCACTTTCATTCATTGATGCTCCACCACCAGTGTTTGTCATATTTTGTCTCTGATGTTGATGAGACTGCACTGTTGGATTGCTCTTGCTTGACGATTTGTTCAATCCAAGCATCTTCATAAATATTTGAGGTTTCTTGACTTGACTCGCACCAGAAGATGATTCACTACTGTTCTCATTCGTCATCATCATACCACTATTATTGGTACCGTGAGGAGAGCGAGGAGTAGTCGTAGCATCCTTTCTCAACTTGTCCAACTCTTCTTCGAGTGACATGTTACGCATCGCTACTTCCAATAGAGCTTCGTGCTTTGATTTTGCTTCTCCCTTCATCTTTTCCAATCGTTTCAATTGACGATAACACAAATCCTGTAGCATCAATCTCTGAGATCTCTCTTGCATGAGTGCATTTCGATACTCTGTCAATAATGCATCCGATACTCTATGCTTCTTGTTTTTTGTTGGTAAATTTTGTTCATTGTGATCCTTTTGTTGATTTCTTGTCGACGATGATGATGATGACTCTGGTTGTTGATCATAAAAGGAAGAAACTCTTCGACGCAAATGAATAGGCGTTGCAATCGGAGTGATACTGTTGCTCGTATGGGGAGATGAAATGTAACCCGAATGTTCATCACCACCATCATCCTCATTTTTCTTCTTCTCATTATGATTATTATTGTTATTATTGCTAGTATTATTTCTATTATTATTATTGTTCAAGAGAGCAGTGTGTCTCAATGTAGTTGTAGTGCCAATCATTGATGGTGGATTTTGTTTCTTGTTCATTGTTGGTGTTTTCATCATCTTGTTCGAATCATGATTTTCACTGCTGTCATTATTATCATCATCATCTTCTTCTTCTTGACTGTCATCATCATCATCATCCTGATCAGTGTCATCATTGTCAGAGTTTGTTGTGCCGCTGCTGTTGGCACTGGATGTACTGTATTCTTGCTCGTCGTCTTCCTCTTCTTCTTCTGTTTCGTCTGGGATGAAACCGGATCGTGATGATGGAGGTGTGGATGGTATCATTTTTTTTCTGTGAAGTGTTTGTTTGTTCTGATTTTTCAGAATTGGGCATTTTGGTTATTCACAACCACTCCTGAGAGAAGATTTCATCTTGCAAGGATGAACCCAATACAAAGAAATAAACTGAACCACAAAGTGATTTGAATCAAAGAAAAATGAATTTATGTGTTTTAACTGTTGTTCTTATATATATCTACAATAGCAAAAATGGGTACAAAATTGAGCGCACGTTGTATACGCTAAGCGACAAACAGTTGTAGAGAGCTTTATAATAAAAATCTGATCGCATCATCAAACAACGGCCACCCCACTCTACTCATCATACATTCTATCGTCGATTCCCCTTTCTGTTGTTGTTTTTCTCTCCACGTACTTACTTTACACACTCATGCACCGTTTTTTTTTCACTCAACCATAACATGAGTGTAGGTAGTTAGCTTACTCTTCCTTTTGTCTCTGTTGCTTGATCGACTCTGGTATGGTAATATCACTAAAATCTTCTTGCGACAATTGATGCATCGTAAATCCATAAACGGAGAAAACAACAGCAAAAAGTCCGGCTCCGATCCACTTGGCACCAGAGAATGTTTTTTTAGAGACATTGAGGTGACTATGACTGAAAGGGTCAATCTTTGGTGTGCTGGACGATGATGATGACGTAAAGTTCAAATTATCAATTTTGGTGTTGACTGCTGCTGGACCAGTGGATGGAACAGTGAAGCCTTCAGTTGTTGGGTTGATGTTGGCTCTCTTGGATGATGAACTCTTTGCGATGACCATTGTTCTGTTGAATTAAGCTTGTTGTTGTTGCTGCGTGAATTGTTTTTGTTCCCACATCACACAGACAAGCATGAAAAATTTTTGCCTGGTTCTTCCGATTTGATTTCGGAGAAAATTACAGATTTGGAGCGCTCAATAAAAATTGTTGAACTTTGAAACGATCATCACACACTGAAAAAAGTTACACACGACGACAATAGCGAACGACGTATACACAAAATGAGCAAGAGATCAGCAGAATCAGAACTCACAAAAGACCAGGAACCAGAAGAGGAATACAACGAGAAGAATTATGTTGGTGAAATGCCAACTGCCGACGGAGAAGAATTAGCGAAGAGAAGGTAATAATCATATTCATCAATCAACCAATGATATCACAATTCCAGTAATATGTGTGTGTGTGTGTGTGATGTTGGATTATCATTTGCAAGAAAATTTCATGTGCTGACCACTTATTCCTTTTTGTATCATATTCCGTTCGAAAACCATTGTGTGCCTGTGTGAATGTTAACTGAACTTGATGTTGAACGATGCAACTCTACAGAATATTCAAGGTCAAGAGAAAGAAGCCTCATGTCACTTCTTCTTCTGACGCATCCACACCTGAAGCATCACCAGTGATTCCATTCTCATTCGGATCCACAACAACATCAACAACTGATGAAGGAGCAACAACTTCTGAGGCACCTGCTAGTGGATTCACATGGGGATCATCTGATGCTTCAACTACTACTACCACCACCACTACTTCTATTCCATTCTCATTCGGAGCACCAACAACTACTACCACAGACAAGCCAACAGAAGCAGCAGCAGCAGCAGCATCATCAGGTGGATTCCAATTCAACGGATCACCTGATTTCAAGTTTTCATTCGAAACACCAGCTGTTGCCACTGCTGACACGACTGCCAAGAGTGATGAAGGATCCACTACAACCACTACCGCCACTACTACCACTGCTGAAGAGGAGAAGAAGACTACCGAACAACAAAAATCACCATTTGCCTTCTCATTTGGAACGTCAGCTACTGGAACACCGGCATTTAGCTTTGATTTCAGTCAATCTTCATTGAATTTGGAAGGTGGATCCGCTTTCACTTCATTCAGTCAAACAGAAGTACCAACATGGGGCAGTGACTCCAAGCCAAAAGAAGAAGATTTGGGTGCCACTGAAGAGAGTGAAGTTGTGGGAGATTTCGTTGCTCGTGATGTCAAATTCTCTGATGAGCCTGTGAAGACTGGTGAGGAAGAAGAACAAACTCTGTATCAAGAAACTGGCAAACTATTTGAAATGATAAAGAACGGAGAAGGTGAAAAGAGTGTGATTGACTGGAAGGAACGTGGAATAGGAGTTTTGAAGGTCAATGTTCAAAAGGATGGATCAAAGGCTCGATTGATCATGAGAAAGGAGAATGTTTTGAGTGTAATTTTGAATTCAATGGTCTTCCCAGGAATGAAGTGTACCAAGCGTGGAGACAAGAGTGCATTGTTGAATGCAAACGTGACAGATGAGAAGGGAGAGTCTCACATTAGTACATTCTTGATTCGATTCCAAAAGGCAGAGAGTGCAGACAAGCTCATGAAGGTTGTGAATGAAGAAGCAGCCAAGTTGGCTGCCAAGGAATAAAACAGACACCACCATAAGCTCGTTCTTTTGTGATCCACACGTCATCGTCTCTTCCTCCCTTTTTGAACAGTCGAAAAAGCTTCTTGCAAAATCTTCCTCCAAAAATCAAAACGAAAGAAAACAAACAGAACAGAACAGAAGAACAACAACAAAATTCACTCGATCATCATCGTCAACCTGATCCAACAACATAAAATCAAAAAATGGGTGGTGACGAGGACGACGACACACTAAATGAACAACTACTGCAGAGCATATTGGCGTCTGTCAATGATTTCAATATTGGTGATTATTTGATTGATGAGAGCATCATCATCAACAACAACAACAACAATAGCAATAGCAATGCATTCACATCATCAACTGCGCAATCACTCGAATCTCCTTATTCACCATCATCACTCTTGACAAAAAATTGTTTTGATGCACTGATGGATCAATCAACATTGGCCAGTGCTCAATTTTATAAGACGAATAGTAGTGATGCATTGTTGGTGGATGAAGTGTTGCAAGAATTGCATTATGATGATCGAAGGCGAGAAATTGAAGATTATTTGACGAAACGCAAGAGAGAAGAAGAAGAGAAGAGGTTGCGACACGAGGCAGAACAAGTTGAATTGGAGAATAAGCGAAGAAAATTGGAGAAGGAAGAAAGAGAAGAGAGAGAACGGTTAGAAAGAGAAGAGGTGCAGCGAAAAATGCGAAACAACCAAGATGACTATCATTATGATATTGTACAGCAACAGGAGGAAGAAGAGATGGAGGTCGATCAACAAGCAATTGATGATATTGATCGGTTGTTGCGGTCTGCGAAGCGAGTCGCCTCACCAACGATACATTCGCCATCTTCTGCGTCTTCAGTTCCTGCCGATTTGTTTTCTAGTCAAGAAACAAGACAATATTTGGAACGGGGAGCAAGTATGACTGATTTATCACATTTATCTGATCAATTAAACAGCGAAGTGAGCGATATGGATGAAGAAGAGAAGCGCGCAAAGCATATTCAGAGTGTGAGATCTCACTTTGTCGAGCAAGAAGTGTTAAAACAGCTGAGCGATTATTTGAGCGCAAAGACTAATAGAACAGAGAAGGGACGTGCTCGTGCATTTCGAATTTGTCCTGCCTATTATGCGATTGGTACCTCTCATGGAATTGTTTTGTTGTTTGGAAGACAAGACCGTAAGGTGTCGCAATTACGACTCGGTATGTATCATGAGAGATTATTGTCCTTTGATGCTCTGCTTTGATTTTGTGATTCTAATACAATGTTTAGATGAGAGTGGTAAACAGTACAAGGATATGAATCAGTGTAATTCTGTGACTAGCTTGGATATCACACCATCTGGTGATTTCATTTTAAGTGGTTACGAAAGAGGTCAAGTGGTTCTATGGGACACTAGAACCAAATCTGTGCTTAAGCGTTTCACGATTGCAGGACTTCTCTCAGAATCCTCCTCCAAAATTAAGTCACTGCCTTCATACAGTATTGATAATGTGTGTTTTTTGCATGATAAGATGCAGTTTGTTGTGAGCTGCCATAGCGTGCTATTTATGGTCACAGTGAGCAAGGCATTGTTTGGGTATTCTTCCGATGTGAGGCTTGTACTTGGCCCAAAAGCAAAATTTGGACCGATTCGTCATGTCAATGTTCTGGGAGCCGGTTTAGCTCCTCATCCAACGAATGTGTTCATGCTTATTGCAGTGGCAACTGATTCTCAAGTGCTCATCGTCAATCTCAGTTCAGCTCCCACCTTTCAAATTCTATACCGTCTCACGAAGCCGACTGAAGCAGGACCTACGAGTGTGCCTTACTTAGCATGGAGACGTGTTTCTCTTCCTTTGTATGTTCCACAGGAAGACAATGAGGTGATGGAGGTAAAAGGAAGAAATCCTCACTTGGCAGTCGGTTGGGGAAACATTATTAATCTATTTCAATTTTATATATATAAGGAGAGGAGAACATTAGAGATGGATCGTGTGTCCTATATGCATGTTACTCACGATGTAATTGGGCTGTGCTGGTTAGAAGAACGGGTGCTAGCATTTGTTGACTCCTCTTTTAAAATGACGGTTGCTGATCCCTTTGTACAACAAAAGGTCCAATCTATTAGTGTGAGAGAGATTGAGATGGTGCATCATTCTCGCTTCATGGACATAGAGGAAAAATCTGAATCAAACGATCAAGCAACTGTTTCCAAAGTCCCGATCATGTCTTACCATCATTCCTATGAAGAGAATGCGGGCATGCTTTTTCTTCTCGGATCAAAACAGATTGTGTCAGTGAAAGTCCTGAGTTGGAAGCAGCGAATTGACGCTCTGCTCGAAACTGGGTCATGGAGGGATACATTGCAACTTGCCTTAGATTTTTATCAAGGACGAGAGTTGGCTGTGATTGGGCTCCCCACGGATACTTTCTATCAGCAATTACTTGTGGGACAAGTTATCAGTCAAATTTTGATTGAATATTTGGATGCCCAATTATTGAGTGTCTCGTCTAGTTCGTTTACCGACGAAGCCAATAAGGAGAAATTCTTTGAGGAGGTTGCCTTGTATTGTATAGAAATAGCACTTGAAATTCAAGGAGAGGACCTGATATTTACAGGAATATTCGAACGATTTAGAGAATGTCAACAATCACGATTATTTTTGAGAATTGTTGAAAACTTAGTGGTTTGTGGCAGACTCCGCAAATTGCCAGAAGATTTCACGAGCGAACTTGTAGCTGTATGCACTCAGAAGAAGGATTTCAGACGTCTAGAAGAGTGTTTAATTAATATTAATGTTGAACCCTATAGAAACATTAACGATTTGCTGGTGCGCTGTTTAAGGCACAAAATGTATAAAGCGTATGTGTACATAATGAATCGGGCTAAGAAGGATTACTTATCACCATTGAAGATCCTGCTTCGGATTGTATTCAAACTAAAAAGAAGAGAGGAGAGCGTAGATGAGACTGATGAAGAGAAAGTCCTCCCTCAAACAGAAATCTCGACATTCGATCGGATGAAAAATATGTTATTCGAATATTTGAACAAATTGTTTAATGGTGAAGAATATCCAAGCGGTCAGATACCTCATCAAGTTCTCTCGAGTTTAAAAATCAAACTACTCGAGTTCTTATTCACAGATAATAGTACGGCGCCAGATAGCCCGAGCTCGGATGATGAGATACTAGTACTGAGCTCTCAAAGAAACCTTCCATATTTGATAAGATTTCTTGCCTTGGATGTGCGTCATTTCTTGGAAATCAGCAATATGTCACTCAATGACCAAACACCGACAACTCCTTGGAATGATTTTGCACCTGATGATCAGATTACTCAACGATACATTTTAGAAGTTCTGGTCTCTGTGATGATTCATAGAAAAATTGATGCATTTAGTCCATGGGAAATTAACAAGAGCGCGAGCGATAGTCTCACAGCTTGGCTACCTAATTTGGATGAAGTAGTGTCATTTTTAAAACTGCTTCTACCATTCATGTCTCTTGGAACATTGCCTGTAGATGCAGAACTGGTTCATCGAACGTTTGCGGTTCTTGGATTCAAAGGTGTGATAATTCAAGAAGAGGAAAAAGATCGTATCCAACAGCAATTAATGAATGTAGTAGAGAGAATTGGTGATGAAACTCAACTAGATGTGGACAAGTTGTTGCAAGTATGTGAGAAGGCACAATTTTACAAAGTATCAGTACATCTTCAGACCAAGTATGAAAACTATGAACGAATTCTAGATTCATATCTCAAGGACCAAAATCTGCGTCCTCAAATCTTCCAGTATATTCATTCGACTCTCACAAAGTTGAAGGAGACAATGAACCAACAATCCAGAAATTCGAAAAAAGCAGCTGAGGGTTATAACACCTTAAGAACAGCAATAACGAACAATTTATCTCTTCTGATTGATCTGAATGATGATGAAACTTCGCACCTAATCATCTATCACTTCACTGAAGAATACGAACAGATTATTGGTGCTCTATCAGACTTCCCAAAGCTTCAATTTAAGTTCTTGCGGAATATTATTGGAATAGGAGGCGAACAAAGTGCTGTCAGTGATTCAATGAGTCAACTACTATCTCAAAGAGGTATTAGAGTTGGTGACGATTTACATCAGCGATTCTTGGCTCTTTTGTGTCAACACGAACCAAAGAATGTTCTTCCATACTTGAGATTCCACGAGGGACAATATGATCTAGATTATGCAGTTAATAGTTGTCAAAAGTATAGAATTATTGATGCGAGTGCTTATCTGTTAGAGCGTGTTGGTGATGTTGTTGGCGCTGTTGGTCTCTATTTGGAGACTTTGAGTGACAACATATTTGCATTGAAAAAGAGACTGATGCAGGAAGCAAAAATGCTGGATCCAAGTAACGACCGGTATTTGAATCTAGAAGCCTTCCAGTATATCAATCCAACTCATAATCTATCTGGAAATAATAATCAACCCTTGAGTCGAACACCACAGGTACCCCTGCTCGGCGGCAAGAATGTGCTCGACTCGCCAGAATCTCAGCGGGTCAGCAAAAATTTGATGAAAGCAATTTCTGTGTGTGACAGGAATGCAGTCAACGAAACAATAGAGCCCGAGAGACTAAAACATATTTGGTACAGCTTGCTGGATAATTTTGTTCAGCTACAGAGAGAGCAACGAACTGGTTACAGAGGTGTCAGTACACCACGAAACCGACACTCTACTGAATCACCAAGAACACCCACATCACCAACCTCGTACAACTACGATAAGCCAGTGATCAGCATCAAAGAAAATATACTATTAGACTTGGACAATGACAAGTCTGTGGAGCAGAATATTCGCGAGCACGAAGTAATGATTCAAAGTTCACAGGACAATATTGCTGCTTTAGAAAAACATATTATCAAGGAGTTTAGTCAAGAACGCCTCGAACAATTGCAACAAAAGTTGTCGAAGCTTCGGAGTCAATTGAGTCAACTACAAGATGGGTTACTTCGTTTACGCTCAGAACAAGCACAAGCCATGAACAATCCGCTGGCAGCTCACAACATACCAAAGTTGGCTGGTTTATGGTTACAAATATGCTTTGGATCTTATATTAAGATTATCTATAGTAGTATGATCACGAGCAGTGTGTTTGAGTGGACAGAGATTCTAGAGTTTACAGTCGAGAGATACGGCAGCGATCATTTTGGTCATTTTAAGGAATCTTTAACTGAGCTGTTTACAAACTGTACATTCGAAGGAACTACATATCAAAGCATGAAACATCTAATGGATAAGGACCTCTATTGGATGTTTAAAACTTACTCAAAGTTGTACAATAGAGGTGTGAAGCCATTAAATCATAGATGCTATGTCTGTGAATATCGATTGTCCTCCTTCCGTTACAATGTGTCTGATGCAGAAGAGAACGAGGTCAAGCTGTTTGATTGTGGCCACGCATTTCACAATAATTGCCTCAAAATGATCAATCTATCCACCTGTCCCATCTGCACAAAGCACAAGAATCAGTCCGGCCTCATGAGAACACTATCGCCCACCAGTGGTAGCCCATCAGTTCCACAACAAGCATCAACAACTCCACCAGCACAGCAAATGACAAGAAAGCAGAGATTGGAGTATGAGGAAGAGATCTCCATCGTGAAACGACATCGCTTGCGAAGAGTAGAGGTTGCACTCGGTCTCAACAAACCGAGATTAGCCCTGTGGAATAATATGGCCTCGTACGATCTCGAGAGCTATCAACGAAATCGGAAGCTGGAAACGATACAGCAACAGGATCACACAAGACAACAAGTTCAACAGCTCGAAGCAATGAATCAACCAGATGACTCTCAAGCCGAAGACAACGAACAGCAGCAACAAACCACCGAACCAGAAGCAGACTCTTCTCATTCTCTCCTCTCTGGAGGTATCAAAATCGTAACTTCATTCCTCGGTAGTTCAACACCTCAAAAGAAGAAGAGACAATCCAAGAAGCGAGAAAACAAGCAATCGAACCGCAAGTATGTTCCTTCGGCAAGCATTGATCTCGTCTCAGACTTTGATCAATTTTTCAACTAAGGGATTTCACATCTCGTGCGACATAATTTATCAAATTACAATATAATTTATTTATTATTACTATTATTATGGTCTGTTATGACTGACAATTATCATCCCATTTGTTTTGCGGATGACAATCACATAAACTGGTAATCATCAGTTCATGTTCATGTGTTGTGTTTCAAAAGTGGAACGGAACCTAAAAAATTTTTCACTTTTCACAAACACCTTCGATAAGCAGTGGCCACGTGCGTGTGTATATCAATTCTATTTTGTTCTTCTTTGACGAGAAACAATGATCTCCGTGGTGATCATTCTTCTCTCGACTAGCATACAGTGTGTGTTGTGTGATCATCATGTTCATTTTGTCACCAATTTCGCCACACTGTTCGTATTCACTTGATTTCCTATACTGTTGCTACTACTACCACCATTGTTGCTGCTGCTATTGATGTGATTTCCACTCTTTGCCAACAACACTTGAAAAACAAAAAATTTTCCTCCATAAAACACAATGAAAAACACCATGACTATAATGAAACTCAACATTAACACTTGTCTGCACGTTTTCACTTGAATTACATCTTCTTGCAACTTTTTGTACGAATTCTTGAGAGAGTATCGATTGGAATCTGCACTCGTATTGGTCTGATCAATCAATGTATGATCCGACAAGACTTCATCGTTCATGTAGTGAACCACGTCCTTTAGTGATTGAACATTTTTTCGCAGGAGTGATGTGTAATCGTTGAATGACTTTTCGGCTGCATCATTCTGTTGTTCTAAAAATAGTTGATTGTTGTTGTTGGTACTGTTGTTGCTATTGGGAATGTGAACAATTGTATTCTTGTTATTATTACTGTTATTGTTATTATTGTTATTGTTATTGTTATTATTATTGTTGTTGTGATTGACGTTAAAGAGAGAGGAACGTGCTTGGTGTTGTGGTCGTTTGGCCATGATGATGATGATGATTTGTTATTGTTGATGATGATGATGATGTGATTTGATGATGAATATATTTTGAGAGTCACAATTCTGTTGTTATTCTTGTGAGTTGATTGAGTTGCTGTTGTTGTCGTTCGAGCTTTCGCGTTTTGTGTTTTCGGGGGAATTTTTTGGACGCTCGAAAGAACACACAAGAACGGAATTATCTTGGGTGTGATTGACGGAACTCTTTGGATTTGTATTATATTGATACATTGTTGTTACAAAATAAATATTACTCGACTTGTGGGGTGTCTTTGAAACCGCCCTCCTTGCTCCAAACACTCTTGATGTTGGTCCATTCTCTCAAACCTGGCAAACCACACTCTCTTCCGTAGCCACTGTTCTTTTGTCCACCGAATGGCAAGTTTGGCGAGGATCTACAGATGCCATTCACAAATGTCATACCAGTGTCCAAGTGTCTGCATGCATACTCGGCCTTTTGTGCATCACCGGTGAAGATTGTGCTGCCCAATCCAAATTCAGACATGTTGGCCAAGCGAACGGCATGAGCAACGTTCTCGCAACGAATGACAGATGCGACAGGGCCGAACAACTCTTCTCTGAATGCCAAATTACTTGTGGTTACTTCGCTCAAGAGTGTTGGATGGTAGAAGAAGCCTTCTGCTTGAGGGATGCTGCCACCAACAACAAGCTTTGCACCATCGGAAACAGCGTGCTGAACTTGCTCGTGCAACTTGTCTCTCAAGTCCTTTCTGGCCATAGGTCCAATCTGAGTGTCCTCTTTCATTGGATCACCAATCTTAAGCTTGCTCAATGCAGCGCTGAATCGTTGTACAAACTCATCGTACACTGACTGTTCGACAATAAAGCGCTTGGCAGCAATACAGGATTGACCACTGTTCATTGTACGTGAGAGAACAGCAGTATCAACAGCAGCATTCAAATCAGCATCTCCCAAGACAATAAACGCATCACTGCCTCCCAACTCTAGCACATGCTTCTTCAGATACTTTCCGCTCATTTCAGCAATCTTTCTTCCCGTTTCTGTACTGCCGGTGAAGGTGACACCTCTGACACGAGGATCCGCAATCACTTGAGCCACAGTTTCATTATCAGCAAACAAATTTTGATAGACGCCAGTTGGATAATCCGTAGAGTCAAACAATTGTTGCAATCCTTGTGCAGAGTTTGGTGTACAGTGAGAGTGTCGAATCAGGACGACATTACCAGCCATCAATGCAGGAGCAGCAAAACGAATCACTTGCCAGAATGGAAAATTGAAGGGAGCTACTTGAAGAATGGGACCCATGGGCAAGTACACTACTCTAGAGTGTTCGTCCACTTGTTCATCACGAGCCATCTCTTCACCATGATTGGCATAGTATCTACAGTTCATTGCACACTTTTCAATCTCTTGAACTGCACCGACAATGGTCTTTCCCATCTCTTCAGTCATCATTCTTGCATATTCGTGCTTGTTGTCGTCCAATGCCTGAGCCAACTGGAGCAACAATTGTTTTCTTTCCTTCATGGAAGTGTGCCTGTACTGCTCAAATGCCGTTTGACTCTTTCCAACTGCCTCGTCCACTTGTTGAGGAGAGAGGAACTTGTATGATTTGATGAGCTTGCCATTCGTTGGATTGAATGCCTGATAGGGTTGACTCTGAACGGGACGAGTCGTGTGGAATGAAGAAGCTTGTTGAGTCCAAAATTTTGAACGAGTAGAGGAGCGCAGGAGGATGCGCTTGGCAGATTGTTGAGACATCATGATTGGCGTGTGTGATCTTGTGGTTTTTATTTGCAGGTTGTTTGCTGGCAGCAGCGTGTTTTTGATCAGAAAATCTATTTGTGAGGATGACAAAAGGTTCGCACTGAACAGGATTCGAACCTGCGCACCGTTTCCGGTATTGGATTTCAAGTCCAACCTCTTGACCGCTCGAGCATCAGTGCTTTCTATTTATAGAAATTTTCTAATTTGCCCAAGCATTTTGGGGGGCTGAGATTATCGGGTCAAGAGCCACAGAACTACTGCACGGAAACAAAGGAGCTTTAAGAACTTTCAATTGAAAACAAAATATATATTTTTGTGCGAACCGGAGGTGAAGACCTTGTTCTTCTTCACGGCAACAGTCCGAGTTCCTGTTCTGAAACAAAATCAATCACAATGTCAGCCGGCGAACATCCCAAAATTCTTGTCACCAGAGAGTTGAATGTCTATGGTGCAGGAGACACTCGTGATCACCAAACAGGATTCAATCACCCGTACTATGAACAAAAGGGTACCAAAAATGAATATCTGATGCGTTCACCAGATACCGGCTCTGATACTGTCAAGTCATTGGCTCAGGTGGTGCAATACGGTTCGATGGGAGAGGATTTCATGTCCGAGGAGGAACTTTTGCAACCAAATGAATACGTTGTCAATGTCTCTTGTGGTGAGTATCGCTCACTGTTTGTGACCAATTTTCGACGTGTGTTTTGTTGCGGTGATAATGGGAGTGGTAGTTGTGCAAAGGCGAAGGCGATCGTCGTTGTGAGTCAAGTGACATTGATACCAGAGTTGTCCCATTGTAATATTGTGGAAACAAAGTGTGGAAATAAGCATTCATTGTTCATTAGTGAAGGATATGAGTGTGTGTACGTATCAGGATACAACATCTATGGTGAATGTGGATTGTCCACTGGATCGAACAACATTTATGGTGTGGAAAAGCTGGACAACATTGAAGGCAAAAAATTGAAGTGTGTTGCACCTTGCGCGTACCACACAGTGTTTGTAACGGTTGATGATTGCGTTTATACTTCTGGATATTGTGCATTTGGATCTCTGGGTCAGGGTCATCAGAGTCAACCTTGTCCACTTCCTGTCAAAGTGAATCATCCTGATCTGGCCAATGGATTGAAGAGAATCAAAACTGCAGTGTGTGGACAGTGGCACACCATAGTAATCACAGAGGATGGATCAGCTTACTCTTGGGGCTATAATAATCATGGTCAATGCGGTTTAAACTCATCCTCATTGGGTGACGTAGCGAGTCCATCGTTAGTTACTGGGATTCCTCCACATGAGAAACTTGTTGATGCAAGGTGTGGAGGTTGCTTCACTGTGTTTCGAACTGAGTCAAACACTTTTTATGGATGCGGAGCCAATGATCATGGTGCTCTAGGGCTTCCTGCTGTTTATCAACAATCAATTGTCACTCATATTCCTCTGTCAATTGGAACTGTGCTCGATTACAGTTGTGGAACAAATTTTACGGTGTTTACAACGAAAGAAGGAGGTGCCTACACATGCGGTTATAGAAAGTTTGTACTCTTGGTATTGTTTTCTGTTTGATACGTCGAAAAACTCACTCATCCTCTCTTGTTTAAATTAAAAGTTCCGGATTAGGCGACATCTTTCAGCTGCGGGATAGACAGGTTGGTGAAATATGTCTGCCAAGGGTTGTTTCTCGAACTGAGTCCCATCGCGAACTACGTGTGGCATGTGGTCAATCAGGTTTGCATATCATGTTGTACAATGTGCCAAAAAAGATTCATTCCGTCTTCTCCAGCAAGCTCTTTGCCGCTCAACAAAAGGGACTTATGTGTGATATGACTGTTGTATCCGAGTAAACCACTTGGATTTCTTTTGAATTGGACCATTCGTGTTCGACCCTTGGAAGCTAACACTTCGAACGGAGGTGCAAATGCAAGCCAATAGCCAGTCCAACAACCCCAACCAAAAAGACCAAAACTGTGTGTGTGTCGAGTCATTTCATCGATAGTATTCTGTTGGATTGCTTATTGTCAATGATCTTAATTCCAAACTGTGATAATAATCCACACATTGAACAAAATCGAGGCAAAGCAATTCGTCTGATTTTTATTCGTAGTACCAACTCACATCATAAAAATCAACACAAACCAATCGCTTAGTAGTAGACATTGCCGTCAACATAGCAATAGCTTCCATAACAGAAAGCCATATCGCTCAAGGACTCCTTGGACACCTTCTTGGAAGGACGAGCGAGCTTGAATCTCTTTGGAACGACAAGTTTCTTGTTCAACTTTGGACGTTGAATGGTTCTTCTTGGAGGAGCAACATCAGAGAGGTATCTCATTGGCTTGGAACATCTGACGTGCTTGCAGAACTCAGCATTTGGGTTTCCAGGGACACAGCAGGCATAACCAATGTCAGAGAAGGTTCTTGGGACGTATGGCGTTGGTACGTATGGTCTATAGGCCATAGCAGAAGCAAAACAGCACAAGAGGACAAGTGCGAGAAGAGTAGTGGCAATCAATTTCATGGTTCTAGAAATAATAAGAATATGGGGTATGTTGTTTTGTTTTTTTGGATGATGAGGGGAAGCAGGAAAACGTGTTCGTTTGTGTGGGTTCTTCTTTGTGCTTTTACAATTCCGAGCGGGATAATGGACGATATCAAAATCTGTTGGAACAAAAGCGACAGCAAATCTGGCTGCAACGAAAGTAATGTTAAGGATATGAGGAGTTTCCTAATATGTACAGGAACAAGGCAGGGCGAGACGTTGTCACCAACGACGTCAAACCCATACTGCTGTACACTGGCCAGACCAAACTAAGAGTTACCCAGCAGTGACCCAAACTTGCCGTGAACAAGAATTACTCGGATTTACGAACTCTGACGTTATTGCAACCCATTCCCACTATCTGAATCTCCTATTATTATGTCTAGTCCTCGCTTTATGGAGTCTATGGTTGATGATTCTCAGAGTAGATAATATTGATTCCCTTTGAATCTCCACGGAAAAACGTCCACCATAGTTTGCGAGTACCTTACGCAATTACGGTTCCGATGAGGAGTTAATCAAGCAAGAACTTTCTCACACACCTATTACCCACCTCACGTTTGGGTGCTCTATGGTCACCAAAGAACTCTGTAGCCCGAGCAACCAAGGCTTTGATCGATAACTCGTATCCTCTATCTGTTGATAAGACAGACCGGACAGCACTTTAGTAGCATAGTTCGCCCATCTACTATCCAGCTTGTTCTTGGGGAAGATCATGCATATTCTATCATTGTTGCAACTCTCACCAGTCTTGTATTGCACTTCTGACACCTTCGTTGGTATATGCAGCTCGTGTTCCACCACAACTTGATGAATAAAACCAGAAGGAGGTCAACAATCCGACTAGATTGCCATCGTTAAATAGTAGAGGGGGTGTGTCGACTGAGAGATTCTAACTGGTATTGTTCTGTTTGGAAGTGATAACAACGGGACGTAAAGATCCGCATACGAATGGTATGATCAGCACCATGTATACCTGTAACTTGCTGGCTATCAACCAGGTGTTAGGTGTGCATAGATTCCACTGCAGCAAATCAGACGAGTACCGATTCATTGCAACTAATCCATCCTTTTGTCCAGTGTGTGAATTCACACGCGTAGAGGAACACTGGATGGATGTATGTGTTGACGATTCTTGCCAATTGCCTCGGAGTGAGTTTCATGAGGCTCAGGCAGTTGATCACTCTTAACCTCCTGCGCTTGCTCCTTTTGTTTGGTTCTCACTACAATTAGACAAGTTAGTGAAGAGTCCCAGCGCACTGAAGGTCTTTTCACTGCAAACGAGAGTTGAGCAGCCGTGTGATGAGTTTTGACACAAGGCACTCAACAGACAGATAGGTCTGTAATTCGCTATGTTCAGATTGTAGACAGGGACAATTGTGCACTCTTTCCACATCACAGGAAATGGTCCACTTTTCGGTATTTTGTTGAAGCCCTGACAGGATATTGGCAAACTCCCAGTTGTAGTCCCTGTTTTCAGCCTTCGACAGCTTCAACATCTCATTGTGGATACCATCGGGCTCAGGACACTTCCTGTTCCTTAGCCATTTGATTACATCACGGACTTCTTCTGTAGTGATATCGATGAACTCCTTGCTGATAACGCCCTGTGCATCTCATCCATTAGGGAGCGCTAATTTATTGGAGGTAAGACAGGTCTCCTTCGAGAATGCCGCCTCGAAGAAGCAGGCGGACGCTCCTCATACTCTCCCTATCACTGTGGGTCATACCACCTTTCTGAACTGTGAGTAGTCTGACTCGATTGGCCTTCTTTGCACTAGCTCTGGAGAAGAACTTTATTGGGTTGATGAACTCCCAGGTTCTGATGATCCACTGGATCCCATTGTCTGAACCTTGCAACTTCTGATTTACAATACCCAATCCCAGACTGACTCTATTGAGAGTTGCGGTAGACCTACATAGTGACTGACTGTCCTATGGATCCCTTCCTCAGTCTCTCCACACACAAGACACTTCAATAACAACTCTCGAAATTTTAGTAGTCTTCTCAAACGGGTATTGTTGCCCAATGTTTTCTCACATTATCTCTTCCAAAGATCTCAATCCTTAGTTATAGTGACACATTGTCCGTATCGTCCCACCTTTCCACTCGGTGCCTTGACAAGTCACCAAGCACTTGTGTTGCATAGGACCACCATTTGTCGTACTTTGTCTTCGGGAATAGAAAGTTTGGTCGTTCTACCTCACCTCCTTCCTGGTATTCAATTTTCGCTGAAACCCTAGTTGGGATGTGGTAACTTATTGCGCCGTCACTAACTATAACTCGCACGTTGCTGCTCAAGGTCAACTCAACTCTGTTCGCCCATGTGTAATCAATGGTGGAGGACATTGTTCCTTTGTAGTAGGTAAGGAAGAGAATGTCAACATTCCCTTGCTCCAACACACTAATAATGTCATCCCTAGTTACAGAAGTATCACTCTGTCGTATTGAGGTAACCGAGCTGGCGTATTAATCAATTATTTCCTCATCCTGCGCATCTTTTACACCTCTTAACGAGAGTGTCCTGATTACTCACCAGTTTTATTTCTGCCAGTTCGTTGAAAGCAGATCTGCTCGTTAGTGCGCTAGTGCTCTTGCTGAGGCCTTGCTGCGGAGATAGAGAAGGCTCGGCTTGCATCACATCGTTGCTCTGTTGAAGATTTCAGTTGCTGGCTTCTGCTTCCTGTTGTATGTTAGTATCATCACTTACTCTCTTCATCAGCACGTTCCTGGTCTTCCGTGTGGAAGACCTGGATCATCGTTGGCTCTTTTCTTAGAATTATTTTCTTCATCATGGGCTCCATTTGGGCAACCTTTCTGCTCAGTGCTTCGACCATCAGGTTTAATTCCTTTCTTACTCTCTATCTATGCTGTTCCACTTTGTGTTCCATATACTGCTCACATTCATGCTCAGTGACGCAACTCCAACTATAGGTTGAGCGAATGTCAGTGACTTCATCACAGTGTCTCGCCACCTCCTGTTGGTCGTTGCCCTGATTACTACTTTAAGGCGGTTGACTGAAACACCCTTTTAGAGGGTTGCACACGCATGTCTTGGAGAGGGAGTGTTCCCGTTTGTTTGCATCCGTTATTTAATTCTTTTTTAAATACAACCATTGGTTACTCATTTTACTTCTTTGTTGATACTCTATATCGATTTCGCGACGGCAGAATGCCATCATTATTGATTCAAGTAGTTGCTCTAGAGCATTAGCAACCAGTGATCTCCTTTGAACTCGTGAAGAGGCGTCGCATCAGTGTCCTCCACACATCTCCTCTTTGTATGATCTACAAATTGTTGGACTTTCTCCCTTACCTTCTTCTTCTCTATTCCACTCTTCGTCTTGTTTCAGCACCCTTGTTTCAATACACAACATACCAAGCATGCATTCCTTTCTTTTTTTCCTCCGCTTATTGACTAGTAATGCGCCGTTCCGCCATCGTTGGTTGTCGAACCACATGTCTACTCTTTGGTCTTTGTGAAGACCCATTTTACTCAGCTTGGTGGAAACTTCATCAACAGCTTTCTTGCCATTATCGCCACCGGGCATCTAACGAGACAATGTAACACAGTTTCCTGTTCAAATTTGCACTTGGGACATAGCGTATCCATGTCCACTACTCCATAGAGATGTTAAAAAATAACGACATAAATAACGGCCTTTGTGTTATTTTCACCTGGGCCACGAACCATTCCAGAGCATGATCGACTCTGAAATAGCATCTCATAAATTTAAAAACTACCATACCTTCTCCTCTTTCACTCTATCTCTATGCCGCTGCATGACTCACCACAACAGTGCATTCGGACAGCACACCACTTAAGGTTCGTGGTGAGTCCTAGTACCCTGGATAAGTCTTCTCACAGCCTATTATCCACCTAGCGCTTTGTAGTCCTCTGTTCGCCAAACAACTCCACAGCCAGCCCGGGTAACCAGGTGTCAGTCTTGTGTTCCACTTCCACGTTGGTATCACTCAGAGCCCCATTTCTTGTGAACCCTTCTATGTTTCGGAAGACACTTAGAGCTGCCCTGTTGGCCCATGTAGAATCAATTCTAGATGACATTGTCCTCCAAATAGAACCTTACCAGACCTTACCAGATGAATCGATACTGCTCATTGTTTCTTTGACATAGTTGTAGTGGGAAACATCAATCTTATGTGGACCGTAATGATGAGCAATGTACATGGTTTCACTGGTACACTCTACTCTAACCACTTGGAGGCGTTCCGTTGTTAAATTCTGGTACAAACTTTTGTTTTTTTTAAAACAACACGCGATTGCTCTTTTATTACTCTCTGCTTTCTTTAGTCTCCCAGATCGTCCTTGTGACGCTCGGAGAGCGTCTCCTCTTTCTTGTTAGTAACACTCGCAGAGCGCTACTACTGTTTGCAGTCATTCGATTGCTGGGCGATCCCAATCCAATTTCTGGTACAAACTCTTTTTTTTTTCCATACAACAATTGTTGCCTCTTTATTCAATACACTACTGTGAGTCATGATTCCGCTCAGCACCGTCAGGTGCTGAGCAGTGCTTCACTTCTTTTCACGACAGAATTAATATATACCTTGTGAAGTGCCTTGACACAGGTCCTCTTCATGGAATCCACCATACATCTTATCACCTTCTCTGCCTCCCTTTGTTTCCTGCCGGAGAGCACCATTTCATCCAATAGTTCTTTCCTAAAGTCCCCCTCTTTTCCCATTAGTCCCTCTAACAGCCCTTCAGAGGATCGCTTGATATTTCGTGGTTGTATCTTGCCCTTTTCATATATTGTATCGTCAAACCAGAGCACAATTTTGGCTGAGTCCGGTAGCATCAACCTATCCAATTTAGCTTTCATCTCTTCTACGAGTTTCTTTCTGGCTGAAATGGCAGCGTCACACTCCACCAACAGATGTAAAATGCTCTCCGGTGCAGCCCCACAGTTAAGACACTTTTCATCTAAACTGGCATTGTACAATTTCCTCATCACCATCTTTGTGTGAAGCGTACCACTCCTGACTTGATGATAGAACCAAAGTTCTTTCCTTTCTAGGCCGAATGGACACTTCAAAAAGTGGTTCCATTCCTTTTCCTTCGACATTTCAGATTCTAACCACCAATTCTTGTTTGTACCAATAGCCTCAGCTCTAGCCTTCTTAAGTTCTTCCGTCAGACCTTCTCTGATGTTAGGATTGTCAATTCTAACATCCTTCACCGTTACAATCAATTCTCTCTGAACTTTTCGTCTTGCAAGAAATGTCTCATCACACGGCTTGCCGAGAAGTTCCATATAGGCCCGTATTCTCATGTACTTAACTCGTCCGATCCCTTTCATTTTGAACCTTTTCTTCGCCTCTTCGTATGTCATTGCCATGACACCATCGTCATCGAACAGCTGTGAGTTCCTTATTTTACCCGAACGGAGGAGCAATCTCGCGTCCCCGCTAGGGAGGCTCCAAGCAATACTACACTTTTCGCACTCATGAGCATTATCAGTGTACCAGACTGGATACGCTTGATAATCATACGCTCGTAAGGTCGAGCATCTTCAAATCCAGTACTCGTCTTCGTGAAGCAAAACATTCATACCTGGCATGGTGCCCCAACTCCTTTTTCTTTTCTTTTTGCCATACAACCATGTGTGCTTGCGCAGCAAGCACACGATTGCTCATTTATTGACTTGTTTTGTGAGTACGGGTCACTCTGGTACAAACTCCCATTCCGTAAAGTTTAGTTTAATAAGATGGCGAGGTGGTCGAGTGGTCTAAGACGCTGTGTTAAGGCCGCAGTCCTTCGGGGCGCGGGTTCAAATCCCGCCCTCGTCAGAGTTTTTGACTCCTTGTCTTGCAACTGTAGTGAATCGTGAATGAAGAACTGCTGCCATCACTTCATTTTTGGGATTGTAATTAATCTGCTGTTTAAGAGATACTTACTTCGTTCAATTTTTACCCAACGAGCGACCATGTTCCTCAACAAGGGAAAGAATCATATTTGTTATTGACGGAACCGCGCATATGATTCAGAAGCCATCCTCTGGTCAACATCGATGGTACAGGAAGATAAAAACGGTCACTGGATTCAAACGTTATGATTTTAATTTTAAGAGGAATATTGTAGCAATCATCTCTCTAATTCGACCGAATTTCAAAATGTGGACTACTTGGTGGCGGGACTCAAGATCAATATGGTTTGTTGTGATTATTATCGAGAGTTCTTGAGAGTGACAAGAAGAGATTGGAATTGAACATGTTTATAGTTTTTTTTCCACATGTGGGTCGTTGAACACTGAGTTCAGGCACAATCACGTTCTTCTCACTGGTTGTGTGTTTGTTACATGTGGAATGTACATGAGGAAAAAAAGTTTGGGTCATTTCACCTTAATTCTTGGTGGCTGTATTTCTCGACGCGGGATTGAATGGGCATTTGTGTATCGGCTGCGCTGGATCTCCAAGTAAGTGCAAGGGGCGATATTTAAGCCGTACCATAGCCCGCTTCTACTGTCATTCTCACGAAATTGTTGTTGAATTCAGTTTAAGAATGGAAAGTTTTTATGAGAACATCTATCACAGGAAATTTGAGGCAGAGATCAAAAGGAATAAGATGGAACATTTAATTTTTTCTTGTCTCATGTCGATGTATTTTCACATAACTAAACCCTTGTATGCATTCATAGACAGGCAGGGTTGGATAGTTCATAATATCGCATTATCCGAGATTTTTTCATTACATAAATTTTTAGGAAATTTTCATGTGAGTTTGTCAGAATAACAGCCAGCTGGAAAGGATGGAAGAAAAAAAGAAGAAACACAAAGAATTGGAGGCTGTTGATTGAATATCTCCAGTTCTCTCGCACGAGTCATCTGATGGCCCATAACCAGTGAAACGAACTCGGAAGGTAACTTCTGCCCGCCAATCAACAATCTTTGCTTCGGTTTGGGTTCAAACACTCCACGATGGGGCTTGAGAGTGAAATGTTGTTGTTTGTTAGTTGTGATATATTAACGTGCAACACAGGTATTCGGGCTGGACGCAAATCTAGTGTGCCTAAACATGAGCACTATACACCACAACTTTATTATTTATACTAAAAGTTTCAATAATGAGATGATACACTCGTGACCACAACTCTTTCTTTTTTCCTAAATGAAGTGAAAAAAACTTCCACTTTATTTCAAAAAATTAAAGCAAGAGACACCTTTAACTGAAGGAGTTTTCTAACTCTAGAAATTCTCCTCGTCTCCTTTATCAACCACGGACTTCAAATACTTTCTGCGATACCATAGGACACACCACTTCTTTCACTTCTAATCTACTTGTTGAAATTAGATCGGTCACTTCTGTTCTTCTTCTCTTTCTTAAAATGCCTCATAGTGCTTTCAACGAACTTTGAAGTTTGGTAGGGAGTCCAAGTAGATTCGAAAGCATGTCTACATGAATGACTATTTTACATCCAGAGTAAAGAGCTGATGTGATGCATAACGGTATGACGGAATCAATAACGACAGCCAACTACAGTTTCGCTTTTTGACATACGCAATAGAAGTTATGGGTTAGTTTGTTAATAGTAGTTAACAAAGAAAAATTTTGAGTTTTACTTTGTGCTTTGATGACTACCTCTCCACTTACAACAATAAATTAAAAGATCGCAGTGCGCCACCAATAGCAAATAATACTTGGTTTCCTCCTCACCCGATCCCAATCAACTTGAATTTAATAGTGGGTGAGGGCAGGGAAGATGAAGAACAAAAAATCCAATAGACCTGAAGTTGAAGAGTTTGAATCCATAGATGATATGCAGTTAAAAAGACTATACTTCTGTAGACACCATCGTATCGTTTCGGGTATACCATCATGCAATGGAACTTGTAAGATGAATCCTTCTTGTGAGTAATTCAATTGAACAATTATTGAAGCGATTAGAGAATGATCGAGCTTTCTACGACCTTGCACAACACTACCGTCGTTGCAGATTCAACTTGAATAAAAACAAGATTACTGATGTATATGATGGTCTTGTGTATAAGGTGATAGCAGCACCTATTAAGAATGAATCGGGTGGTTATGTTTTCATTCTTAACTATGGAGCAAGAAGTTCAAAGGTATCAGATATTCCTATTTATTTGGTCTGTAATGAGCTCTTTCGAAGAAAGATGTAAGTTTTAAAATATTCTGTTCTGCGTATGGTTTGGCAATGACAAACCCGAAGCCAATATTTTACTTTCTATGCTTGTTGATGAGCTGACAGAAGCCGATAATTGTATCTATAAATACACTGTTAGAGTTAGGTGTGTAAATAGTTGTTGTGATCTGCCACTCTCATTGAAAAATTCATCTACTACAGCACCGTCTGATGAGAGAACTTCGTCGAAGGAAGAAACAAAGGAAGTAGCGTTCCTTTTTCGGTCTGAAACTCATATGAGGTCCATGCAACATTCAATCATATTGGTCGAGTTCTCACCACTGCGGTACCAAGCCAGTTATCACAAAAACTTGGCCTTTCTGTAGAAAGTGCAATATTTAAAATTCCTGGAGGCGCCGGGAATCGAACCCAGGACCTCTTCCATGCTAAGGAAGCGCTCTACCAACTGAGCCACGCCCCCTCCATTATGATACCCTAACTATGGAAGAAAAGCGCAATGAAAGAAAAAACGCAGAATTTAAAAAACGCCGATGAAAAAACGAACACACACCCCTGTTGTTCGCGAGTATGAGAATCCACGCTATGCTGTGTGGACCACAGCACCAAGAGGAACTGCTCCAAGCAGCAAGGAGGTCATCATCACTGGAAAGTGTGATGACTCTCCCAAGGCTGCCTTGGCCAAGAAGATTGGCTTGGATTTTGGTGAATTGCTCACCAGGGTCCAAGTCATCAAGAAGGGCCCCAAGAGGTTTGTTGCGTGGGTAACTGTTGTTGATGACAACATTTACCCATTTGTTGAATCCTTCAACCGCAACAAGAAGATGAGTGGCTGCAAGGCAGCACTCAAGCACAACGTAGATTGTGCCAAGAAGGTCGTCCTCCACGGAGTTAAAGGTAAGACTGAGGACGACATCAAGGCCATGCTTGGCACAACAAAGGTCAAGAACGTGCTCAAGAAGCACGACACCGCCTTTGTTGTGATGGAGTCCGAAACGTATGCCGAAGCTTTGCTTCGGAACGTTCAATCCATGCCAGTGGAGGTGGAAGCAAAGCGCTTCCTTCCACGCCAACGTGATCCGGTCAAGGCTGTCAGCAAGAAGCTGACCAAGATGTACCAAGAGCTACTGGCTGTGGTGGACGACCTGCGCCACCAAGTCAGTGTGTTAAAAGATATGGCTTCCGTCAACCGGATTCCCCTCGCGTCCCCGTCTCCAAGGACGCCGGAGCGAATCTCCGAATCCGAACCTTCGACTCCGTCTACGACCGATGACTGGGAGTCGATCATGCCGGAGTCCCATCCCGCCACTCCAACTACGGTCTCCCAAGAGCCAACCAACAACACCATTGATGAGGATGCTCGTAACAGAGCAATCCTCGAGCTAGTATTGAACACCTCCGAGGTGTTCAAGAAAGTCAAGAAAGAGATTGCTGCCCGAGCAATCATGGTGGACCGTGCAAGAAGCACAACCACCGAAGAAGATCCAGTTGAGTTGGATCTCAGTAACCCCGACTGTGAGTTACAGAGTCCCCAACTCAACGAACACAAGAAGCGATCAGCACGTGTCACCGTTGGTGACACTGCTGCCAACAAGATCCCGGCCAGGTTGGCCAGTATCAAGTCAGGTGCTCTCCGTAGGTCCTACCAACTGGCTAGGACTACGGAGCCATCTGACCTCACCAGTGGTGCTCCAGATGGTAGTGGAGGCCCTCGCAACGAATCCCTGAAGAAGGGATCAAAACAACATTCCAAGAAGAGAATGAATCCTGTTGCGTAGGCCTGCCACTCCACTGGGCAAGCACCACATCATGTTAGACAATTGAGAGCAGGCAAGCCTGCTCTCACGCAAAAGAAAAATAAAAGTTCCGCAACGTGGTGCGTGAGCACCATTTGTTGTATTTAAAAAAAAACGCAGAAAACGGAATCACATGTCTGGTGATTCAACAAATTTGGTGAAGGAATACGGTAACAGCCGTTATGCAGTATGGACCACTGCATGGAAAGGCTCTAGGCCAAGTGACAGAGAGGTCGTCATTACTGGCAACGGAAATGGTGTCTCTCAGTCATCTTTGGCAAGAAAGATAGGAGAGGAGTTTGGTGACTGGCTCAACCGAGTCCAGGTCATCAAGAGGAAAGGCCAGCAACTCTTTGTTGCATGGGTGACGGTCAAGGGTGACCGCATCTATGAGGTTGTAGAGCTATTCAACAAACAGAGGAGGATTGGCAACAGCACTGCTGCACCCAAGCGCAGTGTTGATTGCACAAGAAAGGTGGTCGTCCATGGCATGAAGAACATGTCAGTGGACGACATCAAGAAGCTACTGGGACCTGAGAAGGTTGCCAGTGTGCTAAAGAAGCGTGACACTGCTTTCGTGGTCATGGGTGATGAAACCTATGCACGAGCAGTGCTCAGCGGAGAGAACAAGGTCAAGGCCACGGTCACTCGATACGTCGAGAGACCACATGATCCTCTCATGGCTGTGAACAAGAGATTGACCAAGATGTATGAGGAGCTGCTGACGGTGGTTGACGGACTGCGTCGACAGGTCACAGAACTCACCAAGAAATTAGGAAAGACAAAGGGTCAAGGTGGCAACAAACTGGTTCCAATGCCGAAACAAGAAGTTGCCCAAGCCACAGCTAGAGACTACTCCTGAGCTAGTGGTGGTAGAAAGTGAAGTGATCACCATAGTGCGAAGTTTCACAACATAACTTTGACAGGGATACGACAGTTAGTACATAGGGAAATGATGCTAGCAGAGACCAGTGATGTAGATCAACATCAAGAAACATCCGTGATTCCAAACAACGTGGAAGATCAAATACAGCCACAAAGTTTCCTTGAGCCGGCTCAATTAAGCAGTGGCAAACGAGGAACCAACACAACACTATCGGAGAACTCGAGGAAGAAGGCATTCCTCAAAACCACCGAAAGGATGGCTTAGATGAAAGACATGATATAAGTCAGCAAAGAGGTTGCATCAACAATAGTTACGACTCACAATGCTGAAATGAATCAAACCCAGTTTGAAATGACACAATGTTAAAAGTGATGTGGTACAACATCAATCACGAGCCTTTCAACACTGGGTCTCTTTATCAACCTTAAGGGACACAAAGCAACAAATTGAGCAGGCATGGAACAAGTCCCAAAGACTGATGATTAGGTGGAAAATGATGAACCTAACTCCCAGACAGGCGGAAAGGGTAGTGAACACATGTATTCACCCTATTTTCAAGTATGCGTCAGAGTTCACTGATTGGACAGGGGGATACAAGGTGACAGACTGGAAAGGATGTTGGTTAAGCACGGATCGGTAGCAATGAAACGCTTCCCCAGGAACCCAACCCCACAATCTATGTTGGACGTGTACTATTGAAGTTGATACCTTGCGGAGTTAAACTCAGACACAGTCAAAAAAGGTTAGAAGTGATAAAGACAGAAGTTGGGAACCGTGTGATCATTCTAGCGAAACACCACGTTTTACTGTCGAAAAAAAACTAGAAAATGGAAGCAGTTAAGATAGACAGCAAGATTGGGCTTCCTGGCGACAAAAAAATTAAACTCCCTCTCACAAGGAAGAGAAACGTTAGGTGAGAGCTAGCAGAGATTCACTGTGGATTCTTCAACAACATCTCCAAACTGGTGTCAATGTCATGTATGGCTGCTTTCTGTTAGACAAGGTGCATCAGCAAGCGTTGGTGGCAGTTCTTCGAGTGGCTCCACGGAGCAGCATGAACAGAAAGAGACTGAGCAATGGGAGGAGGAGAACCCTGATGATGAAGAAGAGCAAGAACAAGTCTACCTGCTAATGAGAACGCAATCTAATCAAGCAGAAAGAACCAAGGAGAAAAAATAGTTGACTGCACACTAACCTCAAAGGAGGAACACAAAGACAGATAGAATGTGTATCAGTCAAGGAACAGACAGTAGTGTGCAAAACACTCCTACCATAAGTGGCGTGCCGACAGGATGCATTGCCACGGTATTCGTATGACCTCAAACGCGGCCAAACAGTGTGATGCATCAAACGTATGTATAAAGACTCGCTAGCGAAGAGACATGTCAGTATGTATTGAAAAAAGTGGCACAAGTTATGAGGTCAGGCTTGGATATCTATGAATAGATAACCATACTCTCGAGAAAATTAATCTGTTCTTAGCTTTCTTCACATCCCACAAAAACATGTTGGAGGTTTCTGATGATGAATTTTATTCCATTTTATTGTTCTGTCCATTGACTCAGTTGGCTCAATTGAGATTGGTATGTCAAGAGTGGAATGGAATCATTTCTCATGGACTTCATTCCAATGCCATCTGGAAGCCATTTTATCAAAAGATGATTGCCTGTGCTGCACAAACTGCACAACAGCCAACAAATGATGATGGTGATGATGGAGAAGAAGTAGAAAAGTGTTGCAATGAGGGAAATGATGAAAACAAGCAAGAAGAAGAGAAAGAACAACAGTTGGAGATGGATCATTACTTTAACATGTTTTATCGATTGATGAATGAGCTTCCTGTTCTCTTGGACGAAACACTCATTGATCAGAAAGTAAAAGACGCATTTCAGAAGGCAGAATCAGGTGAACTGAAATCTAATTCATACTACGTTAGTGATGAACTTAGGGGAGTTCGTGTCAAAATGTTCAAGGTGAACGATGCAATGAACAAGAGTGGAGGGTTAATGGGTGAAGAAATGCATCGTGTCTGTGTGATTCGAAGTCTCTTGTGTGAAAATGAACACAATGTGTTGTTGAGTGATGATATTCAGATAGGGTACAAACGAGACTTTACAGAAATACCGCTCTATCGTCTGTGTCATGCTACATTGCACTCCAAGCCTCCACAACATTTGTTTGTGCCAACCAAGAATGAATCCACATCGGATGAAGCAGTTGGAATCTCTCCTGATATGCGAGATGAAGATGAGATGACCCCGTTTGTCCATCAGGATAAAATCGCTGAAACTGGAGAGGATATGATTGAAGATGATGAAATTCAAGAGCATCTGAGTCAAGTTTTTTATTCTGTGTTGCCATGGGCTAACCCAATCTTCTTCTCAAAGAGTGACGTTACAGAATTGCTTCAGTATATTGCACAAGAAGAAGATGGATTCGCGCCCAGATTTTTCAATGCATCCATGCAGTGGTATCACCTTCTCCATGTGACAACACTCTATTGTCCCCGAATTTCCACCATCACTGTAGTAATGATGCTTCGACATGAAACAGTGTGGTAAACAAATGGATATCGAAGGACACAAAGAAAAATTGGATGATCCCTGTCTCAATAAAGAAGAAGGCCAATGGATCGCGAAAACATTCCTCGTTTCGGTCCAGCCCAAGTTTCCGTAGATTTGTTGTCACAACTGTGTTTTTGATGCCCAAAAATCAAATCTAAAGCTGAGTCACATGAGACGTCTTTGTCAAATTGCAACTCGCCATTCACATAGGCCAATCAGATTACGTCAAAACAAGCAACCAATGTCTCATCATCATAACCTCCACCAGAACTATGGCAAGAAAATCATTACAACCGTCCATAAAAAGGAACAACTCGAACGAATCATCACAAAATCAGACTCATGCTCCATTGAGATTACTGGTATTGATTTGTACATACCACCGAGTGGTGATGAAACAGAACAAGTGTCAATTTACTCTCTTATGAAAACTTTTTGTGAAAAAATGAACGAGATGAGCTATGTGGGTGTTGTGCGGAGCAGTGGAGGTGGCCATGATCGAAAATTGTCTTCTTCATCAGGCAGTGGTGGTGATAAAATGAGTCAATATATTGAAAGAGTCACGTATGCCATGGAAAATCCAAACTTTACTGTCGTGTTGGATGATCCATTGGGGAATAGTGATATCGAATTGTTGGACAATGAGAATTTGGAAGAGAAGCAAATACAGTATTATGAGAGATCGAGTCAAATGAATGAAGAATATGGTACTAGTATTACCGATGATGACACCCGTCGGGAGGAACCTCCTCCAAAAATTCGTCAAATGACACTTCGTAACATATCCATTTTAACAGATAATCCTGACCGTTTCGAGTTGCAAGATAGAGTACTTTTAGGTAAGACAAGCGCAGGAATTATAAAGAGCAGCTTTCAATATTTTGCAAAACAACCTTGTGTTGGTTATAGAAAGAGAAATGCTGATGGACTGTCGAATGAATATGAATGGATGACTTATGAAGATGTTTTTGCACTGTGTGTATGCTTTACTATGGGAGTACGTCAGATTGTTCCATATAATTCATTTGTTGGAATACTTGGATCCAATTGCTTAGAGTGGTTGCTCGCTGATCTGGCATGCTTATTTTCTGGGTATACAAGCGTGCCTTTACACTCGACTTTCAGTGTCGAGCAGATGGAACATATCGTCAACCAGACTGGTTTGAATACCATCATTTGTATCGGTGATGATATGACTCAAAAAGCACTCGCTCTAGTTCGCACTTGTCCGTCGATACGAACCATAATCTCAGATACTCAAATTGATGACCAAATCATAACTTTCGATTCACTAATTCGTAATGGACGAGAAATCACACCTGATCCTTCTAGTTTTACGATCGTTGATAGAAAAAAGGAGGATATCGTTACCTTAGTCTACACGAGTGGTTCAACTGGGTTTCCAAAAGGAAGTGTATGTAATGAACACATCTGGTATGAGATGTTACAAGATGTAAAGATACAAAATAGTCGCAGTATAGATCCACTTATACAAGTTTCATACATGCCATTGTCTCATCTGACAGATAGAAAATTGTATCTTCAAGGACTATGCAAGGGTGGGCAAACAGGGCTATATTCTGGATCTATTGAGAGTTTGTTTGATGACTTAAAGTTATTAAGACCTACAATACTGCTTGGACCTCCAAGAATTTGGAGTTTTATATATTCTCAATATCAATCGGTTCTGAATCATCGATTATTACAAGCGAGGATGGATGTAGATGGAGTTGTTGATACAAATAGAATCGAGTTAGATTTGAAGAAAGAGTTTTCTTCACTTCTAGGAGGACGCACCGAGTATATAGTCACAGGTGGCGCGTACACTAGTGACCATGTAAAGGAATTTATTAGCGATCTGTTCGATTGTGATGTCTTTGATGGGTATGGTACGAGTGAGAGTGGCGGAATAGCATCTAATGGAGAGCTACTGAGTCATGTTGAGTTTAAGCTCCTCGATGTTCCTGATATGGGCTACACATCTGAAGATAAACCAAACCCGAGAGGAGAAATTGTTGTCAAGACCGGTGGTATGGTAACAGAATACTATAAGGATCCTGAGAATACGAACGAATCGTTCACAGACGATGGTTATTTTAGAACTGGAGATATTGGAGAACTATTGGAAAATGGGAAAGTACGAATTATTGACAGGAAAAAGTTTGTCTTCAAGTTACAGCAAGGAGAGTTCATCTCTCCAAGCAGAATTGAAGGTATATTCTTAGAGAGTACTATGATAGATCAGATTTTCATTCATGGCGAAATGGACAAATCATATTTGCTCGCAGTAGTCGTACCCAATCAGCAGGTAATCGAATTAGGTCTAACCAAAGAGGAACTCCGAGCTAAAATATATAAGGATGTTATCTTTATAGCCAGAAGAAAGGAAATTCCTCCATACGAAGTACCGAGGGATATTATTCTAGAATTCGATGAATCATTCACACCAGGAAATACTCTACTCACTCCTTCTTTCAAACTGAATAGACCTAATTTACTCAAGAAATACAGAGGAAAATTGAACGAAGTTGCCAAGAATATTGACACTAAGGATTTTGAATTAGAGAGTCAATTACTACGTATGGTCTCTACAGTGCTGGATAAGGAAGGGATTTCTGCTGAGCAAACAGATTTTACTCAAGTTGGTGGAGATTCCATATCTGCAATACGTCTCATTGAACTAATTAAGAGAGATTATAATATTACGGTGCCTAAAGAAGAGCTATTTAAGGAGTCTTACTTGAGGAACATCGCGAATCATATTAAGAATAAGGATTTCATTTCACCTTCCAAGCCAAAGGTCATCGATTTTAGCCAGGATATCTATTTGGATATAACCAAGCAGTGCACTGAATATCCAACTCATATCAACGCTATACTATTAACGGGAGCTACTGGCTTCCTTGGCAGTCATTTACTCGAAGTACTGTTGAGTTCGACCCAAGTAACGGTGTATTGCTTAGTAAGAGAAAGTACAAGAACTAAGACCTTGCTTCAACAGTGTAAGGATCAATCAAGAATTATCCCTGTTTTTGGTAGTCTGTCTGAGCCGTTATTAGGTCTATCATTACAGCAATTCGAAGAATTGGCACAAAACATCGATGCTATTATTCATAATGGTGCCTTGGTAAATGCCTATCTGCCATATGAAGCTCATAAATCCACAAATGTAGATGGTACTAGAGAGATTATTCGCCTATCAGTCACTGGACGAGTACAAAAACATATTCATTATGTTTCATCAACTTCAATTTTCCCATCGGATTGTGATATTGAAGAGAATTTTAATGTTAGAGAAGATTCATTCCAACCACAGAAACTGGTGGAAGGATATGCCCAGAGCAAGAATGTGGCGGAACAAATTATAGCTATTGCAATTCAACAGCATTCCATTCCTATAACAATATATCGTCCCGGAATGATATCTTCATCCTCTCTCACTGGCCGATCCAACATAACAGATTGGGTATCTAGATTATTTTATACCTTTTTGATTGCCAACCGAGTCCCTCAATTTCCTGATCCATATTCAGATGCTGAAGGAGTATTAGAGCTGTGTCCAGTGGACTTTGTCTCGCAGTTCATCGTATCAACGGTAGTAAGGCACAATACAGAAGGATCTCAGAGCTTTAACATCTTGAATCCTCATAGTATGGGAATACAATGGAAGGATTTTGTTGCTGTTATGCGAGCATACAAGCCAGACATAGTAGTTGTCAAAAGCTACTCAGAGTGGTTCGACCTTACAAAACAACATCTACATGATAATCTGCTGGAATCTGATCGTGACAAAAAAACAATTTGGCCTATGCTTGATATGTTCATCAAAGGTGTTCCAGTTGTTCGAGCAGAGGAGAAGGGTCGATACCATATTAATAATACGGCCCACCATATGGAATTAATTAAGCTCGAATGTACGCCCATCACATCAGATGTAATCAGTAAGACTCTTTCCAGCTTAAATCAACAGTGGTTAAGCGAGTGAATAGTCAGATATGTGTGGATAGGCGACTCATCTCATTCACGATTGCCAATGATTCTTGAAGGCTCAATCTTTCATGCATTTGAGCAATCAGACCAGAAATAAGTCGTGCATAAAGAGATGCAAAGTATGAACCACAATAGTGCACAAGAGAATCACCAGAAAGGTACCTTTCAATCTCATCAATATAATCCATGTAATGATGTTCATCAGGCAAAGGCATGAACCATTCCGTTCTTGTAATTGTTAATCTTGCATAATGAGCAAAAACAACACCAGCAGAAAATGGTTTTGTTCCATACGATATCCAACCAGGAACTATATCGCCCACCTTATACGTGTTTCCATAGTTAAAGTCGATCAACACTAGATCACACAACTCAAATTCTTTTCCTCACTCATGCTCCTTCAGAGTTGTACCTGTTGCTCTAAACATTGGACATTGAAAGATCGTGGTGAAACACACCAACAGAGTGAATTTGTTCTAATCCTCGTAGAACTCCGTTCAAGGTGCGACAGATAACCTTCTTCTGTTGAATTAATGGCTCAGTGACAGTGACATAACACTGTGGCAACACTCTATAAGGTTCAACCATCGATTTCATCCAATCAGGGAACAAGTTGATCTCGAAGTGGCTGTACTCTGGATATGTTCACATGGTTTAACTCTTTGATGCGAGTCATCAAAGTTCTCTCACTTGGTTGGCCCAATGATATTTTCGTAAACGCAGGTCTCATGAGCATGAAGCATATGTTCGATCAGACTTCTCCAACACAGATACTTTGACCAAATTGAGTTCTCTCTCGATCCTCTGAATGCTGCAATAACAGTAATTTCTCTGAGAGCAAGATGCTGATGAGTCTGTCCCACTGTTTGACGAATGGCCTTGTTGCTTCGTTTGCAATCTTGAGGGTTCAAGATCTCCAGGTGTGTTGTCTTTGGTGTTTGACTCTTCGTCGCTCTTATCATCTGGTAGGTGATTAGCAGTGACACACATTTCTAGGTTATCCTCTCGCCAAATTACTATAGATTTGAGACAATCTGGATCCTCAAACGCGTAGATGTCACCTTCAGGTGATTGAACCAGAGCGACGATATGATTACACATTGAGGAAAGGAGAGCAATCTCGAACTGGATGGGAGCTCTCTCCTCAGATGGAATTACCTCACTCAAAAAAGTACTCAAGGGTTTCGCGTCATCTGAGTGAATGCCTTCAAATAAGGGAGTTTTCTGCAGAAAATGTAAGATTGCACTTCGGGCAACAGTGGCAATTCTTGTGTCCATCTGCAAAATACTCCTTGGCAAAATTCATGTTTCACGTGATAAAGTAACTTCCTCCACTTGTGATTCACAAAGAGTTCGAAGTGTTTCAATGTCAAATTTTTTAAACAATAATTCCAGCTCTTCATTTTGAGAGTATTCGCTTCATCTTTTCCTTCTTGTGTGCACTTAAGTCATTCGGTATTGTTTGAATATCTGCAGTCAATAAAACCTATCGGGAAAATACGCTGCTACCTTTTCTTCTTCCAGCATCATGTCTGAACCAAAAAAGCAGCACATCGCCATAAAAAAACAAAAACATGAGTCAACTACCACCACCACCACTACTGAACAACACCAATAACAACAAAAACCATAGTAAATCTGATTTTCAATTCTCAGTCTCCACCATCAAAAATCTCAACACCCTGGCCAATGATCTCTCCTCTGGTAAGAATGTACTGTTTGTGACGGGTGCTGGACTATCTGTGGCCAGTGGTATCAGTACCTATCGTTCAGAGAAGGGTTCTGTTTGGAACGTATGTCTCTCTTTCAACATTGTCTCACTTTGCTTTTTTTTTTGTGACTTGAACAAGTGACTCACACATGTGTGCGTGCATGAATTCGGATCCGAATTCAGAATTTTGTGCTCGAATGGGGAACGAGAAAAATGTTTACGAGCAATGAACTCAAATGGTACAATGAATTTTGGTTGCACACGCATGAGCGACCAGAGTACTATACGGCGAAACCGAATGCAGGTCACTATGCCATTGCTCACATTTGTCAACTCGTTCATAATGCACGTGTCATTACGCAGAACGTGGATCGACTCCATTCTAAAACGTCACTCAAGAATAACACATTGGTCGAAGTGCATGGTCGACTCGGTCTCTACAAGTGCTATCGGAAAAATTGTCGCTACAGTCAGCGGGAGTCCATTGGCGGGATTGAGCTAGAGCGGGATTGTTGTCCAAAAAAAGGCACAAAATTCACCGATGGAAATTTGGTGATTGAAAAGACGCCCATGTGTCCGAATTGTAAGGCACCGTGCTTGCCTCAGGTGTTGTTGTTTGATGAATTGTATGAGAGTCATGATTTCTATCAGTGGCACAAGTGTCTCAAGTGGATTGATGAGGCAGATGTGATCATTTTTGTGGGAACGAGCATGTCTGTCGGTGTGACGCAGGAGATTATTGGACGAGTGGACAGTCGGTCCAACCAGAACGGAAAACAGAAAATGTTTTACAATTTTAATGTGACGACAAAGGATTGTGTTTCGTTTTGTGGTGGTCGCAACAAGTATGTCAAGCATATTCTGGGCCCATGTGAAAAGACGTTGCCAGAACTGTATCGCAAAGTTTTGAAGAGCAGTAAGCTACGAACGAATAGCTATCGATTGTGGTGTTATCCTCCAGTGAGTATACGAGACGACATGGAACAGGAGGAAAAGGCAATAGAATATTCAAAGAAAAATCGCGGCACCTCGTAACAACTTTTGCATGCACAGAAACGCGAAATGCAATCTAGGTTCAATTAATTATTATCTTGCGCAAATGTGTTGCATTTTAAAATGCAAAAACGATTGTGTGGAAATCGCATCGTTGGTTAGAAGAACACCAAGAAGTGAACATGAAGAGACATTGTGTGGCGAACAAGAACGATTCCATGCAAAGCTCTACAAACAAATAAACGACAAAATAAACACGTCGCTCAAAAAGACAAGAACGCGGGAGAAAACATTCGGTAATCATTTGAGAAACAACCATTCAACCATACAATAAATATCCTTCATTCAAATTCAAAAAAAAACTTGTCATGAATTCGTCCCTGAAGAGTAATTTAGTTCATCTTCTGCTTTCTCTCACTGTGTGTGATACAAGATAGTGGTGGTCCTGTGTTAGCAAATCTGAAAATGCAAGCACAAAAAAATATCTTGTGTTTGTTACATACATTGCGTCTTGAATTTCATAGTAGAATCTAACCTTCAAGTCAGAGTGAGGACCAAATGGCCATGCCCAGCTCCAGATTGGATTTCTGGTTTGATGGAGGTCCATACCGTTGTTGATAGCAAAGTATGGATGTGGATTGTTTCTGAAGACACTGTAAATGAGAATGTGCGCCAAATTGAATCACCACCAGCCAGTAACATAGGAAAATAAAAATGAAACACGCGTCTTGTCAGAAAAAATTCTTGCGGCAAAAATGAAATGTCCAAAAAAAAATATTCACCAGTAAAATGGTGAACAATCACACACACACATGCAACCTGTGATACATACGAAGTTTGGCTGTCAAAGAATGTATACCAAGCCAAGAAGGAAGCACACAAGGTGGCAACAATGATGCCAGGCACAGAAACAATCATGATACCAAATTCAGCAACATAATGGAAAGCTTGACCTTCTCTCCACTCATCAGGCTTCAAGTCCAATCCATAAGCAGGGTCTTCATAGACACCAACCAATGTATCAATGTATCCAGCTTCTTCAGCCTTCTTTGGGGATTGGAAGAAACGAACAGCTTGCTTTGGAGCAACTGGTACAATGAAAAGCTTGTTGTTTTGGGAGACACGAGCCAAGAGAGCCTTCTTGTTGGCCATTCTCATGGAAGAAGCTAAGAGTCTTGCGTTCATTTTGTTGAGTAATGTAAAAGGGATGTTGTGTTTGAGAGAGGGTGCTTGGAGTTCGTTTGTTTTTTTCCTCAGTAGTTTTTGTGTGTGGGTGTTGCATGCGTGTGCCCAACGGGGATTCACCGCGCGCTCAGCTCCTGCGGTTGCCGCTTCAAAGACAGCTCAACTCTTTATCCCGATGAGAGTTTTACAAAAAACAATTAACCGCCTCAGAGGAGAAAAGATGCGGTCTGCCCGTCAGGCCTTCTACGAATCTGCAAACTTTATCCACCAGATTTGCTTGAGCATGGCACACAGATTTTATTTCACGGAATATTGTACCACTCTGTTTGTATGTTCATCCTAGGATGAACCATGGTTGTTCGATCTGTCTAAAGTACCACTCATTCACCCAGGTCGGCATCAGGGGCAAGAACTTGTAGCCCAGGTATTTGAACCAATCTCTCTCAGCAATCATGGACTCAATTCCATCATATCCGCAATTTCTAATAGTGAACAAACATTTGATGATACAGTCAGAGACAACTGAAGGAGGTTGTTTCTTCAACTCATGGAGTCTCTTTTGTGCTAAGGCTACGACAACGAGTTCCTTGACATACTCAGAGTTACTTTCAATGGCGGGCGGTGTCCAAATAGGTGTTTGAATCGCTCCAGGTTGAATGTATGATACACGGACCTTCTTAAATCTCAATTCTCTTCTCAGAGAGTCACTATAGCAAGCGAGGGCAGCCTTGGTAGTTGGATAGAAGCTAATGAAACCAGGGAATGTAGTAGCTAGAACAGAGCTAATATTCACAATGGAGCCACCAATAAACTTATTTCGTTGCTGGGCAGTTTTCTGTACATTGTCCTGCAATCGAGTCATGATTGGATAGAACTCCTTGACGAATCGATGAGCAGCCAACAAGTTGATATTGATCATCTTCATCATTTGTTCCTCGGACTTATCCACGAGCGAAGACGATTCAGTAGGTCCAATACCGGCATTGTTCACCAAACCAAACAACTCCTTTCCCTTGTCGTTGAGCAATTGTCTCACTCTTTTCCCCAATTCTTCAATCTGTTTCACATTGGTCACATCCGCCTGCTCTACATAGACATTCGATCTGTTTTCATACAGTTCCTTCAATCGATCTGCATTGATGTCACAGGCAATGACCTCACATCCCCTGGCAGACAAATCATTGACCAATTGACTACCAATACCTCCAGCAGCTCCAGTCACAAGAATGACCTTTCCCTTTGGATCAATCGTAGAAGGCTTAAAATAGTTAAGGTACATGAGAGTGATGGTGCCAGTGACCAACAAGAGCAGTACAAAACAAAAGAATATCATTTTGTTCGTGTGATACAAAGCAATACACTGTTACAATAGTTGTTGAGGTTTCTCAGCAAATAGAAATTCAGTTCTTCTTCTTTTCTGCTTCTTGATCAGTTTTCGTTTTCAATGTGCATCCATCAGAGACAGATCAACACCCTGATGTCGTTGATTCATTGGGGACTATTTTTACGTTGAGAGATATCTCGGAGAAACACAATCAATAGAAGTGCAAGTACGAACAAGAACAAGAACTAGAATGCAAATTGATCTTGCAGACAAACCTTGGGTCAAAGAAAAACAAGAACGGACACACAAGAATTATCCTCATTAGATCTCTATCGATGAACGAATTTTTTGATACTGTTCGGATTGATCCTACCAAAGTTCAGAACGTTTTCTTGTTTGGATCGAGAATCTATGGAACACATTTGCCAGATTCCGACTATGATGTCCTGGTTGTTTTGAAGCCAGATGAAAGGAATTACTTGGCTGATCTAGAGAAAGAAATTTCAGATTACACGAAGCTTCAACTGGCATCACAAGAAGAAGAGTTCTCAAAGTGTGAGATGGAAGGCTTCTTGGTGAACTCTAGGCGACAGTACAGAAGATTAATGATCGAATGTAGGGATCTATATAATGTAAGTGTGTATAGTTATGAAGTATTTATGGATTTGTTGCACGAGCATTGCATTTGGGTGTTGTTTGCCATGTTTTCGAACATGGATCCAAACCATGAACACTTTTGGAAGAATGAATGCTGTTTTCCATTCAATCAATATCATAATGATCTCAGTGTAGTGCAGTCATTTACATTGAGAATGCCAAAACTGAGAGAAAGCGTATTGAATGAGATTGCAAGAACATGGCAAAAGGCATATAACAGAATTGTGAAGGAGAACGATTTGAGCAAGGGCAGAAAGTTGTTTGTGTATACGTTTCGATACTTGAATTGGGCGATACAATTGGCGAACAAGGAACATAATCATAGAATATATGACTATACAGTAGGTAACGACATGCATTACTTGGTGATGAGAATGGCTCAGAATCAGAGCGAATACTCTCTGCAACAGATTCATTCCGAATATCAACAATTGTTTGAGAAGCAGTTGAGCCAATCACTGGAAGAGTTTACACAATTGGCGCAACACAAAACAACCAATGATGGATTGTATTCAGATGCTAATTCCTTGATTCATTTGCAGTCATTTGTCAGGGGCAATATTCATGACTTAACGACGTACTTCTCGGTTCATATCAAGGAACTTGCCTCTAACAATGAACAACAACGTTTTTATCAACTCTTTGCAGATGGTCATGAAACGAAAAGCGAGCATCCTATGGTAAATATCTGCAACGGTATGATCCTGTCAAAAAGAAATAATCAGATTAAGATGGAGGCAATGAGCTTACCTGTACCTCACGAGGTAACTATTCCTTCCTATGAAGGTAATACCAGATATGGAAGAGCAGATTATCCACATGAAAGCACAATACATTGCTATCGAGCTTATAAGAATGCACATTTGTTCCTAATGTTCTGGAATGGAGAACAATGGAGAGTTGAGGAAGTAACAGAAAACCACAGCAGCAATAATGGATCAATTGACATTGCAGAAACCTTTTGGATTGATTGGAGGAAACTTGGATATTGTGAACCGAGAGACAATCAATACTCTTATATTTTTGAGTACAGAAAGAATGAATTCTCAGTGGATCTCAATATACGGTCCATTACGCAAGTAATAAGCGATGGATCAGATTGGAGAGAATTATGTCGGTCTGAGATTATTGAGCTTTTAGATCAACAGCAGTTGAATTGGCAACTTTGTGCCATGTTTCTCACGAAGCGAATATTTCTTCCATTGATTGAGAAATCGGTTCCATTTTCATACGAAGTAATGGTGCCTGAAGTCAAATCAATGATTCAATCACTTATTGCTGATCTAATACCGCACGAATTGAGTGATTCAGAAGATCCGTTTGAGTTGAGAGCATTGGAGTTTTCAATTGAACAAAACAATGAAACATACAGTAGGAGATTCATTTACTATTACCCAATGATCCATAGACTTGAGCACTTACAATGGTTCAGAAGAGATACCTTGAATTGCTACTATACAAACGAGGGTCAACTACCGAGTGATGTCCATGATGCCGTGTTTGATTTGATCAGATTCTCAATCACATATGATGATGTCAACCATCAGTACTCGATTGACAATAGAGTGTTGACTCAAATGAGCTTGCAGCACGACATAGATCCAATCGAAGAAGGAAATGCTTGGTTGTATGTTCATCAGATTATGAACAGCACCCAGAGCAGGATCAATCGGACACTCGGACACATTAACGATGTGTATGCAATGTTTGAGAACTCAACACTCAGTGAACTCTCCCGTGGTGTTCAAGAGAGAGCAGCACAGAAAGGTATCAAAAACTCAAGGAAGAACGAATACTTGAGAGGTATACAAGCTGCACTTTGTTCTCTCAAGAAGTTCTCTCCCAATGAAAGACATCAAAACACGCTCAAACTGTTCCGTCAATTGGAATTGAAGAAGGCTAAAAAGATGCTTGAAACGATCCCCCCTGCAAATGAGCCTTGTCTCTAGTTGTCGCACATAAACCAAAGTAAAGAATACAATGTAAGAATCCGCCAAATTGGTGGAATGTTTATGAATTTCTCTGAAGATTTAACTTCTGTTAATGTTTTTACATGCTTACCAAACTGTTTCATGCCGAAGCATCATTACCACCGCGATGGTGGAAATTCGCGGGCAATAGAGTGTCGTAATCTTGAGAAGGTGATACCACCGCATAGATGCATTGAAGAATCTGGGTGCAAATCCATATTCATCCTCCGTCTTGTACCTGAACAACTCTGTAACATCACTCTTTGAAATAAAGTTCGAGTCATCCCAAGGCAATACAGTATAAAAGAGTTGACTCAAATATTCTTCAATTTTCCCACTTTCCATATGCTCGCCAGATTCAGAGATTTTATCCTGGTGAACAAATGGCACCATCTCGTCAATGTTCGAGCCCATACTCGGAGAGATTCCAACTTCTTCATACTCGTAATCTTCATCCAAATAATTCTTTTTCTTGGTTGGCACAAACGAGTGTCGTGGAAGCTTGGAGTGCAATGTAGCATGACACAGACGATAGAGCGGTATTTCTGTAAAGTCTCTTTTGTACCCTATCTGAATATCATCACTCAACAACACATTGTGTTCATTTTCACACAAGAGACTTCGAATCACACAAACGCGATGCATTTCTTCACCCATTAACTCTCCACTCTTCTTCATTGCATCGTTCACCTTGAACATCTTGACACGAACTCCCCTAAGTTCATCATCAATGTAATACGAACTCACTTTCCATTCACTTTTCTCAATCGAATGAAATGTATCTTTGGCTTTCTGATCAATGAGTGTTTCGTCCAATAGAACAGGAAGCTCATTCATCAATCGATAAAACATGTTAAAGTAATGACTCATCTTCAACTGTTGTTCTTTCTCTTCTTCTTGCTTGTTTTCTTCATTTCCCTCATTGCAACACTTTTCTTCTTCTTCTCCATCACCATCATCACCATTATCATCATTTGTTGGCTGTTGTGCAGTTTGTGCAGCACAGGCAATCATCTTTTGATAAAATGGCTTCCAGATGGCATTGGAATGAAGTCCATGTGAAATGATTCCATTCCACTCTTGACATACCAATCTCAATTGAGCCAACTGAGTCAATGGACAGAACAATAAAATGCAATAAAATTCATCATCAGATGTGCACCACATTTTCCTCAATCGAATAAGTTACTCATCTTCTTTTTTTATCGATAGCCTGAACTTCAATCTCGAAAATCCTGTCCATGAACAACTTTCATGCAAATCATTGAAGGCGCGAGATCAAACAAGAAGAAAAAAAATCCCTTGTGATCACACCCGAGAGAACAACAACAAAGAAAACAAAAAAGCAGATCGATCACTACAACATATTGTACATAACCAAAAAATCAAAAAAACAACATGACCAGAAAAAAACCATTTGGAAACGCAAGTAAAAAGAAGCAACTACAAGAAAAACGAGAAAAAAAACGCGCCAAAAACACTGGTGAATGGGATTGGAATGAACCAGAGTACAGACCCACAGCTACCACAACTACCATTATCAAAAAGGATCCAAATGATACAACAAGTGCATCATCTGCTAATGTTGGCAGCAGTGGTAGTAACATGATTTCATCTGTGACGGACAAGAAGAGTAAATTGCGAACGTTTTTCGAAAAGGAATCACAAGACTTGATTGATGAACGAATTCGTCAGTCTAGGTTGCCTCTCAAGAGAACAAGTCCATCGGAAGACAACAAGGAGAGTTTGACTGGTGAGATTGAATACACGTCGTTGGACATGCCTGTGAGACCAGAGTGGAACAGAGACATGGATTCGACCATGCTCGAAAAACGAGAAGAAATTTATTTTAACAAGTACTTGGAAAATATTTACAAAAAGTATTCGAGGTTGCACTTGAATCATTTTGAACACAATTTGAACGTTTGGAGACAATTGTGGAGAGTGATTGAGTTGTCTGATATTTGTTTGTTGGTGGCTGACATTCGTCATCCATTGTTTCACTTTCCTCAGTCATTGTACCGCTATGTGACAGAGTATCACAAGAAACCGTTGGTGTTTGTGTTGAACAAGTGTGATTTGGTTGGTGAGGAACAGACTCAGAAATGGATTCAGTACTTTTCAGAGCACTATCCATTGTTGAAGGTTGTTGCGTTCTCTACGTATACTTCTGCTGTGCATGACGAGAAGGAGAAGAAGACTCGACGAAGGAAAAAGCAAGTGGATTATCATTTGGTGCACAAGATTTGGAGTGCGTGCAAGGATATTGAGATTCCAGGCAAGCCAAACGTGCCACAGTATTGGAAGGAGTTGATTGATCGAGCCAATGAAAAGCTAAAGGAGGCAACGGGATCTGGTGTCTATGAAAGTGAAAGTGACGAAGAAGATGAGGATGAACAACAATCGGAGTTGGTCACAAAGAAGAATGAAAAGGAACAACTTGAAAGACTGAAGAAGACTGGTGAAAACGTGATTACACTTGGATTAATTGGTCATCCAAACACGGGCAAGAGCTGTCTGTTGAATGGATTGGTCGGAAAGACTGTTGTCAGTGCCAGTTACACACCTGGACATACCAAGCACTTCCAGACATACTTTGTCGGAAAGCACATTCGATTGTGTGACTCTCCTGGCTTAGTGTTCCCTGCAACTGACATGCCAAAATCTTTGCAGGTACTCTGTGGTATTTTCCCAATTGCACAAGTGAGAGAACCATACTCAGCAATCCAGTACTTGGCTGAGCGAGTTGCTCTCGAAAAGATATACAAGCTACAACTGCCAAAGGACGAAGGATTTGAAGAATGGAGTGCTTGGGGCATTTGTGTTGCGTATGCGTTGAAGAGAGGCTACGTTACCACAAGAATGGCTAGACCTGATGTTTACCGTGCTGCCAATGAGATTCTCAGAGAAACACTTTATGGCTTCCCAGTGCTTCTTGCATTCGATCCTCCAGCCGGCCGATTACCTGAGAGGAAGGTAGAGACAGATGAGATTGATTTGCTGGAAATTGAACAACAACATCAACGACTGGACATGGAAGAAGCAATGTCAGCCGACTATTATAAAGACAGTGACAACGAAGAAACATATGAGATTGATAGTGACGGGGAAGAAGCCGATGAAGAAACCAACGAGGATGAAGAAGATGATGAGGACGAGGATGAGCAGGAACTCGCTTCAACAGGCAATCAAAATCCTTTTAGTGTGTTGGCCGATGACGAATAAAAACCAATTGTACCATAATGCTCTACTGGAGGAGAAACCAATTTTACGTCGACAAATATTTGTTCAAAGAGTTGAGAAGGTAATGTGCTCAGCAGCGTACAGAGGATAAATGACGAATGCATTGCTAGAGACAAACAACTACTTTTCAGATGAGGATGACACCGAAGACTTTGCCTCTTGGGTATCAGAAAACAAACGAGCTCGTTCCTCCTTTGTTGTTGAGAACACCAAGCGCTTCTCATCGAGTAAGAAGAGATCGAAATCGGACAAGGACAGAATAAAGTCGTTCTCTAGGCAGCGATCTCGCTCTGTTCAGGACAATCACACCTCAAAAGCGACTAGGACAAAGAATCCTGAATGGAATTCTAGAATCATAGCAACGGAGAATCCATTACCACCTTATGACGCAAAGAATGATAAATATTGTTTGTTTACTCACCATCAGAAGTTTAAGGAGGTAAAAGATGTAAAAACCGACTTGCATCGATCCAAGGAAAAAGGATGGGATAATTCTGTAAGTAACTCACTGCACCTATGTTCCCATTCTTACCTCGATATTCACGCAAAGTTGTTAGGAGAATGCAAGATCCTCTCCGACCAAACACTATACGAGTTTAGAGATGCTAAAAGCAGAAGTATCGACTAGTTTGTTTGACATAACAGCCTCTAACATTAGTACAAACAGTGCCATACGAAACGCATACGAAATACTGAGTAAAGCGAACGCCGATGCGTTGAAAACAATCTCCCAATTACAAAGGAGACTTTCGACTCTAACCCAACAACGAGAGGATCACAAGAAGAGTATAGAGATATTTAAAACTAAAGTAAATGCTACCCAGGAAAAGTTGGACGCAACAAAGATTATGCTAGATAGAATAGAATCTGACTCGAGAAGGAAAGATAAGATGATATCAGAACTTCAAACAGCACTAAAACAGTCTGAGCCGAAACAAAGAAAGAGAGAAAAAGAACAACCTTTGAAAGAACAAGAGAGAGTCCCAGCAGTTTCAGAGGGAGATAATGAGCTGACTCATAGAATGAATATTAAACTGGTGAACGAACTTGCAGAAATGAAGCGAAAATATGAATTATTGGAATCACAGGCAGCTTCTTCTGCAACTTCTTCTCCGTCTCAATCAACTCCAGTTGAAAATGTGACGATGGCAGAAGTTGTACGATTAAAGAAAAAGTTGAAATATGAAATGGATACTAGAAAGTTACTGCAACAGCAAGTCGAAGAGATTGAAGGAATACGGGAGCGCAACGAAAAACTTCACACTTTCTTAACAAAGGAGAAGGAAGCGAACAAGAGATATGCATCCCAAATATCCACACAAGAGAAAGAGCTCAATAAGCTGCAAGAAGAGTTGAGAAAAACCGTGTCACAATCCCAAAACCAAAATTCTAACATGTCCCTAGAGGCTGATCAATTGAAGACGCTAGTTAACCAAAATTCCTCAAAAGTTTCAGAAATGGAGAAAAGGATTGCAGTGTACGAAAAGATGCACGAAGAGTCAAAGAAGCAATTATCAGAGCATGGAGCTCAGAGACAAGGATTAACAAAGCAAATCGAAGAAGAAAAAGCAATGCTGAAGAGAGTAACTACCCGTGTGACTTCACTTGAAAGAGAAAAGCTAGAATTGGAAGAAAAATTGTCCCAATACCAAACAAGTATTGATCACTACAAGAAGAACGATTTATCAAAAGATTTAGAGCTCTTGAGGAATCAGTTGGCAGATAAAGATCGACAACTACTCAAACTGGAGTCAGAGAACAGGAGACTCCAAGTACACACGAATCACCATCAGTTAGCGAGAGTCCCAATACCTCCCCACATCCAAGAAGTTGAAGACTTGAAGACAAGAATACAACAGCTCAATCTTGACAATAGCAAACTTGAACAACAAGAACGAAAGATAACATTCGAGCTGACACAAAAGTTACACGAATCTGAGAAACGCTGCAACGTTCTCAGCGAAGCCAATGGTCTATTACTGAGAAGATTGAATCAATATGAAGAGCAAGAGGCTACTCACAAACGACAAACAACTGTACTATAAATCGAATTGTTTTTGTGTGAAATACTTTTCATTTATTACAAGTTTGTGGCAAATTTTTGATCGGATTGAACGAGCACTTGACTGATTTGCGTTGCCAGCTCCATACTGTTGCATGCCAAGATTCTTCTCTTCATGATATCGATTGGTGAAGCATCAACATCCAAAACAACACCTCCAGCCTCTTCCACAATCACCTTTCCTGCTGCCATATCCCAACTCTGCAAACCATTTTCAAAGTATCCTTCCAAGGCACCACAAGCCACTTGAACAAGATTGACACAAGCACTGCCAGAGCCTCTAATACCTCTTACACCACTCTTGAGCAGTGCATTGTACCGTGAGTGAACAGGATCCAGTGATTCATTGCCTCTCGCATAAGGAAAGTTGCTGCTCAGTAGACTCGTGTCCAATGTGCGATTCGAGCTCACAGAAATTTGGAATGGTTGATCATGATGGATATCAGTCTTGAAAGCTCCTTGTCCCTTGATTGCTACATAGGTCTCTTTCATCATTGGCAACACAATCACACCCAACACGCATTGCTTTGCATACGTCAGTCCAATCGACACAGCTACAGCGGGATTTCTGTGAACAAAATTGGTTGTTCCATCAATGGGGTCAATGACCCAAGTCGGCTTTTCACTCAACTCCGATGCGGTGTTATATGTTTCTTCCGATATGATGTCAAACTCTGGAAAATCCCGCTTCAATCGCTCAATAATGACACGGTCACACATTTCATCAGTTTCTGTGACCAAATCTGTCGTAGTAGACTTTGTCTTCATCGTTTGCTCAGTATGGTTCAAAAGTGCTGAGCAAATGAGCTTTCCTGCTTCTAGTGCGGCTTCGATTGCAGTTTCACGTGCCCTTGAGATGTCAAAAGGATATTCTGTCATGGTACGATGGTGATGATTGTTCTAAAATAGATACTTTATGTGTTTGTTTGTTGTTTGTTGTTTTTGAGATTGTTTGCTTTGCTGGCAGCGATCTTTTCAAGTTGATTGGTTCTTTGGAGAATTGTGCTTGTTCGCCATGTCGTGAAAAAGGAGAATTGAACGTCGGATATCTTTTGCGGACAGAGAAATTTCACTCCGCAGATTACAGCCGACAATGTCGCCAACTTTACAAAATAACTCAAAAAAACCCCTACAAACACCAAAACACAAAAATCGACCCGAAATTCTTTTTTTCTCGTGCCAACCAACACAAAAAAGCGAATATTACACACCGAGAAGTTTTTCTTTGAAATCTCTCCACGACGCCATAACCTGTAATAGTCACCAGCTCGAGCCAGTCATCTTTCAACCACCACTTTTAATTGGTTAATAATACTGTGCATCATTTCCTTTCATAATCTTTTTTTCGAAAATCAAAATATCCAACACACAAAAAAACACGAACAACAACATTATGAAGTGGAATAAATTTTGGAGGCGCAATGTCAGTGAAGAAGACTTGTCCCTCAGACCCTACATCAACTACAAATCTCTAAAGTCACTCGTCACCAAGGACAGTAGTGCACAGTTTGAGTGTTCACTCACTGAACAATTGTCTCTCGTGTTCAACAGTGTCAAGATGATGAATGAACAACAATCAACTACTGAGCAATTGCATCACATTCATCAATATTGTTATCTCAATGTGACGAGCACTGAAAAAATTGTAAAAAAATGGAAAAAGCATGTGAGTCAATTGTCTGATGAGTGTCAGACAATGGTTGATGAGAGCTTGAAAAATCTAAAGGTCATCATGTCTCAGCTCAATAGTGAAATTTGTGTTCATCGCATCAGGGGTGCCTCAGCTAATACTCCGACATCCACTACGGTGAAATCCGACAGACGAGCGCACAACAAAATCAACCATGAAGAGGATGACTTGATCAATGATAGCAAACCTAGTAATAACGAGACAAGAAGTGCAAACAGATGGATGACTTGTGGCTTGTTGATTGTCATGATTTGTACAATGATGGCAGCCGTGTTGTACTTTTTGACTGGTTCCTCCACAGTTGTGCTTAGCTCTACCATGACATTGGCTTCTCTGTTGACTCCCATGGTCTACTATTTGACAAGAGAGAGTGGTAGTAGTAGTAGCAATAGCACTGCTACTATATCCAAGATGAAGACAAAGGAACAAGAGACTGAGAGCTTTTCCTCTGACATTACTCATGAAAGGTTGCTCTATTTGTTGCCTTGGAACATTGCTTCTTACATTTGGGGAAAATTCCATCACATTACACTCCCTGTCTGGGCCAGAGAACCAATGTACATGGCATGGACCATTGCCTTCAAGTGTAATTTGGATGAGATGAGATATCCACTAAAGTCCTATCGTTGCCTAGGTGATTTCTTCTCTAGACCATTGAAGGATGATATGAGACCTGTTCATCCAACCATTCCATTGGTTTCTCCAGTCGATGGAACTGTATATAGCTGCACAAGAGTTGAGAATGGTCGTGAAAAGCTGAACGAACCAGTCATTACTCACGTCAAGGGATTGAACTATTCATTCAGATCATTCTTGGGAAAGAGAAGCAACTTGTATGACGACGATCAACAACAACCAACTAAGAAGAAGACTAGCTTGTACCAGTGTGTCATTTATTTGGCACCTGGTGATTATCACAGAATTCACAGTTCTGCTGATTGGACAATCAACAGAAGAAAGCACTTCCCTGGTGCTTTGTTGCCTGTGAATCCTGTGTTTGTGAAGCACATTAAGGGTCTGTTTGCTGTCAATGAGAGAGTTGTGATTGAGGGAACATGGAATGCTAAGACTGTCTCTGATCAAGAACTAGACCAACAACAAGAAAAGTACTTCTTCTCATTGTCAGCTGTTGGTGCCTACAATGTTGGCAGTATTGAACTCAATTTTGATCAACAAGTTGTCACGAATGAGAAGCCACACAGAATTTCATCCTTTGTTCCAAAGGTACCAGAGAATCCAGATGCCGATCTTGAGCAACGTTGTCCAAATAGAACTTACACTCACGACCGTATCTTCCCCAGTGGAATGAATGTGCAGAGAGGAGAAGAAGTGGCCAAGTTTAAGCTTGGTTCTACTGTTGTCTTGATCTTTGAAGCACCAGATGATATGGATCTGCAATTTTGTGTAAAGAGTGGACAAAAGGTTAGAGTGGGTCAACCACTCATCTCCGAAGTTTCACAATAAATTTGTTTTTAACGACACTTAAGTTTGGGCCTTGTTGGTCTTCCTTTTTATTGACTTGTTCATGGCTGATAATTCATGGGGCTGATGATCTGGATCGCATGACCCGTTCTCAGATGACATTGATGATACAGGTTGAGTGACAAATCATTCAGAGGTCTGCCTTCAAACAACAAAATCTGCTTGTCAGGTGCCATATTCATCTTCCGAAGAATGCTCTGCTTTAGATCATACACGGTTGCTTCCTGCCTGTTGAGTGCAACAATCATCTTCTTGCCATTCATTGTACAAACTGTCAAGTACATGAGAATTTGATCAGCAATAGTATTGTTGTTGTAGTTATTATTCATATTTTGTCTCGATTGACTCGCATTGCCACTGCTGCTACTACCAGCAGTAGTACTTGAGCTTGCAAAAGTTTTCAAAAAGTTCAAGTGCTGAACATGACTCGTATTGCTATAGTCCCACGAATCCACTCTTGTTGTTTCGTTGCTATTATTATTATTATTGTTATTGTTGTTCTTGTTCAGATCAACATGAAAATTTCGGATACAATATCCATTGTTTGTCATGACATGTGATGGTTTGGATGAGAGTTTTGTTCTCTTGTAAAGTGGATGAGGAGGAGGAACATTTTCATTGTCCTCAACCATTTGATGCTGATCAAATGATGATTGTTGGTTGTTGAAATGATGATGATTGTTTTGAGTTGTACTCATTGTTGTTGTTGATGGAGTAGTACTGTGGTGGTTAAAATAGACTGTTGGATGACTCATGATGAATGAATCACATCCATCAGATAAGCACATGACAGGTTGGAAGGCAGAGTGAAAGGATCGTTTCATGTTGTTGTTGTTGTTTGGATATCTGGTTGGTTTTTTTGTTTTTTGTTATGGTGATTTTGTGTGATGGGTTTTGTGCATCTGGGAGGAAAGCTTTGCTTTCCAGAGTTTTATGGAACGTAAAAGAAATGGCGGGAAAAAATTTCATCGGCCAGTAAAATATACCCCTTTACGATTCACTGTTTGAGCGCTTATTTTTTGGTCACTCTTCTTCTTTTTCTTCGAGTGACAGTTTCCTCAACTTCTTCTTCACTGTTGGAAGACTGTTTCAGCTTTCTCTTCTGCTTTTCAGGCTTTTTGCCATCTCGCATCTCCAAGAACCTTTGAACCGCGGTCGCAGAATCATTGTCCATGAGTTTCAAGGGTGTTTGACCATAGACATCCTTGATCTCTGTATTAGCTCCATAAACGAGCAGGTCGTGGAGAACAGATTGAATATCGTTCACTGCGACATTATGAAGACAAGTTCTACCACCCTTGTTCTGTGCATTGATGAACTCTGTCAACTCTTTTGTATTCAAGTAATCAAGAGAGGGAGGCTTAGTCTTGATCTGTTTTGTTTGCTTTGGTGCAACTCCTTTCGTTCTAAATTGATCAACAATAGGGTAGAGGATGGAGGATAAGTCTTTCCCAGAGATTTGTTTCTGTGAACCACTTGTCAGCAAGTGCAAGAGTGTGTTTCCTGTGCGGGGGTCAATAGCCTTGACAGCAGTACTCAACATTGGATCATCACCGTAGTGGCGAACTAACCAGTTGAATATGGAGCTCGCTACCCCTGACGCCACAAGTTGCAATGTGCTCAAGGACTTGAACTCACACTGTTCTTCGGAGTCAACTGCCTCAGATGGGTTTTGCATTAACAAATGAAGCCATGATGGAGTTGGTTGCTCTTCTTCAGTTTGAGTCATAAGAGAAACAAACTTACTCTCATTTGTTTGGTGAACAGCTCCTTGAACCAAGGTGCTCCTAATCATCTGATGCAATTGAGCTTTGGATGGGATAATATCGAATTGTTGGACAGCAGAGAAGGCGTATGAGTACTTCTTCTCTGCCAAGGCGATTTGAACTGGACAATCGAACTGTGACGAACACGGCTTCATAAACGACCAGAGTATAGAGAATCGCTCAAAGGAATATTGACTCCAGGCAAGTAATGCAGCATTTCTGGGCTTTCTCCCACCGACAGTATCATTTTCTAGGGGCTGGTTGATTAGTTTTGATAAATCTTCCTTGTTCGTAAACCTTTTCTTCCAGTGCTTTAGAATACACTTAATTAGAGAAGCATCTCTTTCTGCAGCAATGTGTAAAAGATTGGGCTTTGTTTCCTGTGTTTCATCTCTGACTAGTACGTTGTTCGTGCAGTCCATCAACTTGTCGAACATGGGGATGTCCAATGCGACCTCCAATGCGAGGTACAGTACGGGAATAGGAGCTACATCACCCTTGTTCTTGCTTGAATCTGAAAAAACGGGCTTGTTGGCAATATCACTCAGCTTGATCGATAAATCTTTCAACAAGAGTAAGCCTTTGGATGCCTTCAACAATATTTGAAGAGGACTAACACCAGAAATATCTTTCAAATCCTCCTCTGTTGCTTCAGAACGCTCATACAACATTTCTGGATAGTGCTCAAGGCAAAGAAGCGCACAATGTCGTGCAACAGGATAAACACCAATCTTTTTGTCCATGTCTGTGAATGACCTTGCAACGGTTGTTTCGATCATCTTCTGTACAATAAAGTGCAATGCATTGAGCCCTTGTGGCGCTCTTGGGCCCAAGAGCTCTGCCAATGGTTTGGAGGATATCGATGGCTTCTGGATAATCATATTAATCACCGCATAATTCTTGTTACGGAGAGCTGATATAACAAGAGTTCCTCCCTCGTTGTTTTCAAGATCAACCTTCGCACCTGCTTTGATTAATTCAGCGGCACAGTCATCCACAAATGCACTTTGCTTGCCTGTAGGCTTCTTCCTTCGACCACTCACTTTGGAATAGAAGAGGGCGTTTTCTCCCTTCTCATTCAGTGCGTTGGCGTCAAAACCATTCTCCAGCAACCACTGGATTGTTTCTATGTCTGAACTCTCAGAGGCAACATGGAGTAAATTGCCATGTGATGTTTGGTAACTTGGCAGCGTTTGCTTACTGAAGCAAGGTAACTTGGCAGCTTCTTGAAGGAACTGAACTTGGACATTAATGTCAGAATTATTGAGGCACCAGTTAGGTGGGTAAATTAACTCGATGGGGGTTTGGCCCTTCCTGTTTCTTTCGAACATAAAACTCTCAGGACATATCGAAAGAATGTACTTCACTATATCCATGTTCACCATCTTACAGGCAGAGTGAAGAATATTGTTTCCATCTTGGTCTACTTGGGTGATTGATGCTCCTGCTTCAACCAAGTACTTGAGATCTTTCAAGCACTCTGCAGTCAAATGTCGAGAGAGGAACCGCTGTATGAGAGGGAGATCTTTTTGGTCATTGTTAATAACTCCTTCTGAGTTTCCGAGAGCTATTAGTTCTGGACTAATAGACAGTAAATATCTCATCATGTTGCTTCTGAGAGGAGAAAATGGTTGATTCATGATTAGCTCTAGAAGATAATTTTGAACGCCATGAACAGCCATAGAAGGTTTGTGCCTCTCTACTATAGTCTTAATCAAGCTAATTACTGCTTCATTGGAACAGTTCTGGATCAAAATAGTGAGGAGAGTGCATGGTAAGGGGTAGCGGACTTGTTCAAACGTCCTATTGATATCCAATACCAATTCTGGATATTTCATTCGTTCGGGATCAGTAAGCACTTCCAAGGCTTTGGCTGCTGTAGACACATTGTTGCAAACAAAAGTTGTGTCCAATTTAGTATGAGTAGCGAGTAGAGCAACCTTTTTCGTTTCAGGTAGAGAGAGAAGTGGTTGGAAATGAGGATACTCTGAAACAGCAATATCGATAGTTGCTTCCATTGTTTCATCAGTATCTACTTTCATAGGCTTTCCTATGTGTGATAAGAAAATTCCCTGCTTCTTCGACATGTAATTCAAGTAATCGACATGTGATGCAACAGGAGCCTGTATGGGAGTGGAGGAATTCCTACTTGACTTCACGACTAATACCTCAAAGTGGAAGTACATTTCTTTGATGCGTGTCCAATCAATAGATGGTTGGGCACACAAAATGATGTAAGGCAAACTTAAGTGCTGAACATCCACAGTAATCGGCCGTGGGTTGTTTCGTGTCAACCGATTGAGCGCAGACATATTTGTTTGCGATCGTCCCTTTTCTGAAAAGATCTTCAGCATACTCAATGGACCTTGAAGAGTTACGCCAATAAAATTGAGAGTCTTGGTCGAAATAGGCAACGACTGAGCAATGATGCACAATGAAATTTCGCTTAACGAAACTTGATCACTTCTCTTAAAGTACGAATAACGAGTGCCCAAAACATCAACTGTTTCCAGTTGAGTTAACTTTGATACCAAAGTCCTCACACAATCATGGAAGTCACCGAGTCTCATACATGAACCCACTCCCAATCGTAGATGCCTCACATTGGGAAACACAGTTGCCAAGAACGTAAAAATATGAGCCCTGTCATAGTACTTGGTCTCATCACCAAGTTCTCTCAATCGATATCCTTTTCCAGCTGCCCCTAGTGGCTTGAACTGAACCAACTGACCACTATCCTTGAAATAATATTTTGGCCTTCCATCGTCCACCAGACTCAAGTATGTGACCTTTGGAAAGATTTCATCTTGAAATTCATAGAGCCATTGAGAGCACACTGATCTCAAATTGAAATAGAATGGATATGCTGGCACAAATGACATGATGGAATGAAAGATATCCCTGGGAATGGTTTGACCAGCAATTACAAAAACACCCAAAGCATTGTCTCCTTCTCTCTCTGGATCTCTCTTCCAAATAATATTGAGCCGTGCATCATTCTCCGCGGTCTGTGAACCAGTGTCATCATCACTTTCTTCCTCATCATCATCCATTTCTGCAACACAAATTTCATCATCTACTTCTTCATCAGTACTATCATCACCAGTCATTAGTGCATCCATCTCTTCAATCTCTTCAATCTCATCATCACTATCATCAAGCATGCCTACCACTTCAGGAAAATCATGGTTCTGTCTGAACTCTTCTTTGGTCTTACTTCCGAAAGCAGCAGCCTTACTCAACATGTTTGTTTGTGTGAATATTGTGTGGACAAGTTCACTAAAAATGCGAACAATTGCTTCCAAGCTGAATTCTCTATGTGCCACAAGTTTTTTCCGAACTCAAGAGTTTGGGTAACCTCGCTGCTTTCAGCTTTATTGGAATGTACGTGCTATCTCATAGTTTCAAGAAAGTAAAAGAAACATAAGCAAATCCAAAAGTGGTGCACAGGTCCATCAATTGACAAATGATGTAGAGTGCTATGAATCGTATGCCATTCTTCTTCAAGTCTTCAAAAAGCTTACGCATGTTGAGCTCTAGACCAATGCAGACAAAACCGAACGAAGAGAACCATTCAGAGATAATAAACACGTTCTTTTGAGCAATAGATCTCGTGGCACGAGGGATAGCGACAGAGATAATGCCTGATAGAATCATGAAACCGAGTACAAACTTTGGAAATCGATCGTACAGTACCTTTGGGTTGAATTTCTTGGTCCATATGACGGTCAAAAGTAGGCACACCGGTCCAATAATAATATTTTGCATCATTTTGACAATTGCTGCTGTTTCAAGTGCTGTAGGACCAAGTGAAGAGGCTGTTGCAATCACTGCACCCGTGCTGTCTACACTTCCTCCTATCCAAGCTCCAGACACTCTGGGATTAATTTTCAAGGCTGTAGCAAAGAGTGGCATCGTTGGAATTAGAGGGACAGTGAAAAAGGACATAATTGCTATCACCAGACTTGCAACCTGTTTATCTCCTCCGATGGAACTCGTGATAGCAGTAGCGGCGGATGATCCACAAATCGTTGCACCTCCAACTAAGATAATGGAATCGTCCTTACTCAACCGAAAGATGAAAACACCCACAAGAAACATCACACCCAACACAATTGGTGTATCTACCCAAGTAGTAATAAATCCTTGGAGGCCAATCTGACCAAACAAACTCAAATCCACAGCCAACAGCACAACAGAAATCTTGATATAGAATTCAGTTACAACAACATTCTTGAGCCAGTCAGGAAGTTGATTCCGCGAAAAGAATACAGTATTCGTAATTAGAGCTCCGATAATAATGGCCCACACGGAATCTCCTAAGCCACCGCTCTTTAATATCACATTAGCTCCTATGATCTTCGAAATGACCGATATCCAGAACACTAAGGAAAAGCCTGCAATTAATGATGCATTGACACTCTTCTTCATCGCTTTAAATGCGATAGCCAGCATCAATAGTGTAATGTAATGAAATGCTAACAGTTTCAAAACCACAGAATCGTTACCAACTAGCGTATCTCTAACACGCGATTTCCACTTGCTAAACACTGGCATAGACATGGATAACTTTAGCACGAGAGGCACCGTGATTGTAAACATGACAAATCCTATGTAAACTGACCACCAGTCGTCACTAGTCACGAATTCAGAATTCCTCACATAATTCACAAAACGAACCAACGTACTTGGTTGAGGCGGTGTCGACGGCGAGCTCTCAGCATCTCCTGCTCTCAACAATAATTCACTCTCTTCATCTGTATCCTGATAATTGATACCAAAATTTGAAGGAATATCCGTGCCGTAATCCATGGCAGGTGTTGAAACCAATTCTTCTGTTCCTCTCATTCGCTGGGATGAAAATAATCTTTTGAGCTATTCAGTGAAAATCAAAACAAATTGATTGTTTTGCAGTTGTTGTGGTTCAGGACAGGCTGTCCAACCAGATAGGAAAATTTTTTTCCACACAAAAACCTTGGCACTAGGGCTTTTATTCTGAATTTTGTTTGACAAGATTTTGGGCACCCAAAATCTTCCAAGCTGTTGGGGATGGTTCTGCAGATCTTATTCGTTGTAAAATAAAGTGGAAGGTTCCATTCAATTTATTGTTGTTCTTCGCCATCCAAGTGTTGCAACAAGCGGTCCATCAACTGCCTGATAGCAACAACATCTCTTTGAGTGTCCTTGTGGGCTTGCTCAATCCTTGAAAGCCTGGACGAAAATTCATCTTCTGTGGTGGTCGCTTGACCACCTTCAAGAATTCTCATACATGAAGCCATGACCATGGTCTTCATCTCTTCCATTCTGTCGCGAGATTCCTCTTGGCGCCTGATCTTGTTTGACAGAGAAATTTTCTCGCCTCGTTTCTCGGAGATCGCTTCATTCCTAATTTGGGTGTTCGATTTCTCCTGTCGAGAGAACTCCAAGAAATTATCTGCTGTTCGGATTGTTTCACTGTCAACGGATGACGACGCATGATCATCCTCTCCATCTTCGAGCAGTTGCTCAAGATCACTCAGGGGTCGAACCACATCGGGCACAATATCAACCTCGTCCTCGGAGGTATCTTCATTCAATCCGGCAATGACAGCGCTTCGTTTCTTCGTTCCCAACCTGTTCCCCTGTTTCTCATTTCTGGCTGTGTTCTTTGAATAGATGTGATTTTGAATCTTCAATTTCACGGTCTCTTCGTTGACAGGCTGTTTTGTCTTCTCCTCCATAGCCTTCTTTATTTGGGCCATGACGGTTCGAACGCGATTTTCTCGGAACAGCGAATCCATTTTCAGATCGCACATGACATATGCGGAACAAAGAATGCGCGACCATTTTTTATTGATCCGAACGACCGGTTGACGAGGAGATTTAGAACTTCTGAGTGTAACGGGAGAAATAGCCTTATCAAGTAAATCCTCATCATCTGAAGGGAATCCAAGAGCATCAGATACTCGAGAATCCTGTGACTGATTTGATGATGACTGGTCTAATTGACTGGCACCGTTTGATGGTGCTGATGGTGGTGATGGTGAGATACCAGGTAATGATTGTTGTGATGATGTTGTCGATCGTACACTAAGTAGGGCAGCGCTGATATCGGTTGTGAACATGTCGAGATGTTTTTTCTTGGTTTGGTTTTCAAAGCTTTTGTTGAAGTCAACCTCGTCTTCAACAAAACAATGAACAGCAACAAAAAGGTGAAGGCGGCAACAATCTTACTTCTCCTTTCATGCTTGAGTGAAGAGTCGATTGATTATGGGCGATCAGCCATGAGAAGATCCCAAACAAATCATGGCCTTGGACGCGGTGTGGTCAAGAACAAGAGGAGGCAGTCGTACAAGGGAAACGATGTTTACAATAGATGGTCTTCTGGCTCCGATCGCCAGTTCAAGCAGCTACTCCACATTACTCAGAATGAGTTTGACGAGATTGTTGGAGCAATGCGAAGATTTGAACTCATTATGAGTGATGAATCCAAATGCCTCACTTTTGAAAACCAGATCCTATTGACAATGTACTGGATCATCCAGTACCCGAGATATTCTATTCTATCATCCGAGTTTGGCGTCTCGGAATATGTTGTTTCCAAATGTATCAACGCAACGATCCCTTATATGGTTGAACACTTTATACAATATATTCCTAACAAAAAGCTAAGTGACTTATCTTCGTCTGTCAGTCAGCGCATCATATTTGTTATTGATGGGACTGCACATATGATTCAGAAACCGTCTGCTGCACAACACAGATGGTATCGCAACGATAAGAATGGTCACTGGATTCAAACGTTGTTGCTTGTGGATTTCGATGGCAACATCATTGCTTTTAGCACTAATTATCCAGGAAGATTGTCGGATTCGGCATGTGCGAGGCGATGTGGCTTGTTCCAACGTATTTGCAATGAAGAAGGACAAAACTTTGCTTTGGGTGATCCCGGATTCCAGAATGTGGACTATGTCGTTGCAGGGTTGAAAAGCAACATGATTCACGGCGACGGTTGTCGTGAATTTTTGAGGGTGACAAGGTCTGAGCAGATAGTAGTTGAACATGTGAATTGCTTTATTAAAACATGCAGGTCACTGAGCACAGAGTTTAGACACAATCATGCCCTACTGACTGGTTGTGTGTTTGTGGCATGTGGGATGTTTATGTGGAAAAAAGGTTTGGGTCATTACTGCTGACCTTGAGGTTTTTGTGGTGCACTGTACAGATGACACTGGATGATTGAATGTGCATTTGTGAATCGGCTGTGCTGGATCTACGAGTAAGTGCAAGGGTCGATATTTAAGCCGTGCCAGAGCCCGCTCCTACGGTCACTCACTAGTTCCAGCACAGCACAGTCGGTACATTTGCGTCATACAATCATATTGGTCATGAGAGAGTACTCACCACTGTGGCTGATATTCCACCTCACCATTCTGATCCTCATCATAGTAAAAAAAAAAAAAAAATGCAATGTGGTTTTTGAACCTTCAAAAATAAATTGTTGAGCGAATAAGATACTTTTTTTTCATTTCTTTGTGGGGATTCCAACAAAAGGAAGACCAAAGAAGAACAAGCATTCTCGCGAATAAAGGACCTACTGCTGCTCAGTCAATCCATGCAGCCCAATTTCCGACCATGACACTTCCACTAAGACTATCCCCGCTATTACAACGACATTAGTCCGATATTCTTACAACAATAATTTGCTCGTGTTGGAATCTCCGCCCACAGAAAAAATGGTTCTGATTCTGTTTCCATCAACAACAAAACAACATAGCAATCAAAAAAAAAATTGGAGATTACCATGGTCAAGCCCATCAAATCATCAACAACACCATCCACACAAGCACCACTCTCTGTGGATGCCATTTTCCAACAGCTATCCACCATGCAACAACTTCAATTGTACGTGAGAGAGTCTCTGCTACGCGTCGTTCTTCCCTCTCTATCAATCATGAAGCAACAATCATCCAATGCGGCTTCATCAGTGGAACATGACGATGAAATTTCACAAATGATTGCCAATTCTCATTTGAAACAACACTCGTCAAATGATCAAAAGCAAGCGTTCGAAGAGTTGATGGCTCAAATATGTAATGAACTCAATATTAAACATCGACTCGAAACTCGCTCACAATTGGACACTGATGACGCTGTGAATGAACACATGGATTCACTGTATCAAAAAATTTTTGAAAAAGTTCAGCCAAAGAGTCAAAATATCAACAGCAGCAGTAGCGACGATAGTTCCTCACTGACACGATCCACATCATCGGCCGCCGCTAAAGTCGAAGAAAAAAAGAGGAAAAAACTCACAAAAGAAAGAGAACAGGAGCTACAGCAGACCATCAAGTCATTTTCCGATGATTCGATTCAAAAGTGTGTCACATTCCTAAAGAAGGAAGCAGCTGCTCTGACTCCCACTCACGGAGGATCCGTCTCTGCTCTCAGAATTCACTCTCTGCTGTTCCAATTGACTGTTCATCAAAAGTACAACAAAATTATGGAGTGTGGAATTGTTCATGTATGGATCTCACCAGTGCTGAAGAATGGACCACCCATGTCAGTCATCAAATTCATGTGTATTCAGTGGTACACTCTGTTGATGAGTGTGTATAGAGCTGTAGTAGCAAGAGCCGCTCAGGTCAATTATATTCAGAACACACAGAGACAAGAGAGAGAGAAACAGGAGGCAGAGACTGGTGGTGCCACTCAAGCAAGCAACAAGAATGTCAACAAGGAAAACAGAAAAAAGAAGCTACAGCAGCAGATTGAAGAGGAAGAGGAGTTGGATGAGATGGACGAGGAGGATTTCGATCCAGAGAAGGCAATGTTCGGTGAGGACAAGAAGGAGAGTGAAGAATCAACGAACACTGATCCGAATTCATTTGACGAAGAAAATGTGTCTGCGCTCTTGAAAATGAAACAACAATTGTTGAACAAGGAGTCGTTGCGTTCTGCGATTGACTTTGTGTTGAATCAGACACCAAATCGCCGTGAGACAGTTGCTTGGAGTTATATTGTATTTATGTGCTTGCAATTGTTGACCGATGCGTTGAATTCGACAACATCTCAAGACAGATTTGAACAATTTGTGGATTTGTTGTCCGATATCAATGTGATTGACTTGTTTAGTGACTTGTTGGACAGTGATATGATTCAAAAGGCTTCCGAACTGGGTGGAGCTGTGGTTGACAACAAATTTAGAATTGATTATCGTGAGATTGTGGAGAACTCTCTGTATACGTTGAGCGTGATGATGAATCATGAGCACACTATTCCTCAATCATTTTTGCAATATGTTTGTGACGCAGCGATTGCTGTACTGTACGCATTTACTGACCCTGAGGCAGACTCGAAGGAGGAACATAACATTTGTAACGATGTATATATTGTATCACTCTGCTGTTATATTATTGCAAAGGTTTGCGGAAAGTCCAGCAAGATCACCAATCAAGTAGTGAAAAAGTATTGCTTGCAACCTTCAGCAGAGGAAGACCTGCTCGCTAGACTTGTATCTCTCATCAAGTACAAGAAACCAATTTTTGTCAACATTAACTCCAATACTACGAATCAGAGAAGGCCATTAGTCATGAATGCTTATGCAGCATTGTCCTCTCTCATTAAATGCAAGGACTTGGCTCAGAGAGTGATTGCAATGGAAGAGCATGATGATCAGAAGAAGGACTACTCACTCGTCGATACATTGGTTGCTGATATCAATGGTCAGAAGGGAGACACAAATGCATGGGAGCTCCGGTACAGTGCGATGGTCCTATTGAAGTATTTCTCATTATTAATCAAGCCTTATAAGAATGCAGGTCCAATCTTTAGCAAGTTATTGGAAGCAAACGTGATTGAAACTATGGTCACTCATTTAACAAACCGTAACAAAGCAAAGAAAAAGGGACAAAAGACTGAAGACGAAACAGATGGCTTCTTGCATCACAGATATTTATTACCTTCAACACTTGCTGCTCTGAACAGTCTGTTCCATAATGCCAAGGAAAATGGAGACCCAACCAATATTGATACCCTGAAAACAATTGTTGCAACCAATGAGGACTTCCAAGGTATTTTGTCCTTCTTGTCAGCCATGGAGAGACAAAAGGTTGAAACCGGTATTCCATACTGGTTGATCATGGTTCTGGTTGTCGTTTTCGTTGTATTCCTTATTTTGATACCGATCTTCTACAATTTTGCTCGTCCATCAGTGAACAGAGGATAGTCATACAATAAATAGAAAGGATCTTTGTACAACTTTATTCGGGTGTCAAGAGTTAATGTTCGTGGTGGGCAGTGAGTGTAAGTTGAGCTCTTGTGGTAGGTCCAGTCTTTTGCTGTGGTGGACAACACATATTCTCATAGCAACTCTCGGTGCAAATCAATTCGCATGAGGATCTCTTTCCTTCAACTATCGCCTCTGGTTGAATTGTGGTGGAATGCACACCATATCTGTGCATAATGGCTTGAATATCGGATGCAATGGCATAGAAATCTCTGGTTGTATACACCTTGACGTGCATGGAAGAGATGACCTTTGAGCTGACAAATTGCCAAATGTGTAAATCGTGGACATCGTGTACTCCCTCAACAGCACGAATCTCAGTCTTCAGATTACGGATAGCAATGTTCTTTGGTACTCTTTGCAACAGAATCTTTGCACAGTTTGTTACCAACGGAATAGAACTAAACAGGATAATGGTGGCCAAAATGGCACTGATGGCTGGATCCACGTAGAGCAACCATTTGTGCTTGTCCACATTGAAGATGAGCAATAATCCGGCAGTGACAACCACACCAATCGATCCCAAGAAATCACCAAACACGTGCAAAAACACGCCGAGCATGTTAAAGTTAACATGGCTATGATTGTGACTGTGATTGTGACCTTGTTCGTGATCGTGGTCATGATCATGGTCGTGGTGATCGTGATTGTGCTCGTGATGGTCGTGGGAGTGACCATGACCGTGTCCGTGGTCGTGATCATGACCATGATGATGGTGAGCGTGACCACAGAACATGATCATACCAATGATGTTGACTGCCATACCCAATGCACCAACAATCAACACCAAGAGTGGATTTTCAATTTTCTGAGGCTCAAAGAACCTTTGAATGGCTTCGAGGTAAATAAAGAAGACGACACTGATCAGAAAGACACCATTGATGAGACCTCCCAAGAGCTCAGCACGACCATAGCCATAGGACAACGAGGATGTTGCCTTCTTCTTTGAAATCTGTTGTTGTATGAAAAAAGTAAAATGCTTGTTAGCAAAGCTGCTGCGGCCAACAACCAACCCAAAAAACTGTACACAGATACACAAAAAATAAATGAGCGCCAAAATAATTGGGCGCGAAACAGAAACACGTACGATAATTGCTGCTAAACCGACAACCAAAGACACGCCATCGCTCAGCATATGGAACGAATCAGAAATGAGAGCCAATGACTTTCCAATATAACCCACAATAATCTCAGCAAGGAACAAAACAATCACCATAGCAATCATGATTGAAAGCTTAATCATGTTTGACTTTTCTGCACGAGTAAAAGCAGCACGACTTGGCAAAAAGGATTCATCTTCATCTTCGTCTTCCATCATCAACGATCCATTCTCATCCATTTTATTATTCACATCCAATGACACTTCTTCAAGGTGGTGATTGTGAGTGCTATCAACAGCAACTTGTTCACTGAGAGTAATAGTAGTCTCCTGTGATGCACTCGGGGAGTGATTGTGGTCATGGTCATCGTGATGGTGATGACCACTGCACTTGCCATTGTGGTCATGTTTGTGTTTGTGTTGGCTCATAATACTTCTTTTTTTGTTGTTTTCTCAAGGGATTCACACAAAGAGCTCCAATTCGTTTTGTTGTTTGAATTTGAATGTGTGTTCTTTTTGGTGGGGGTGCAGAGTCCAAAAAAGAATTTGCTTTGGCTCTCAACGGGAATAACTCCGAATAAGAAACGGAGTGTCTTGAACCGCAAAACGTCTCGATCACCGGGAATCGAACCCGGGTCGCCAGAGTGACAGTCTGGAATGCTACCCCTATACCATGACCGATGTTAGTAATACTCCGACTAACTACTATTTGTTGATCGAGTTGAGTGCGATCATGCCAAAGTAAAGTGGCAGATTAACTAAAAACAAACTGAACAGGATGAAACCACCACACTGCCAAGGTGGCTCTATGGTTCGACGATGCAATTTATGTGGGAGGGGAGATCGAACCATGAAACGTCAAAAGATCGGCAGAGGGGCTTCTTGAAGGTCTGATGGGAAAAGAGGAAGAGAAAAGGATTGAAGGAGTCGTCGACTCAACCAAACGTGTCTGCATCAAGGCACTGCACAACAGGTATTTATCCATTCTGTTGTGAAGAGAGATGAAACACATTTTTCCGGAAACACCAAGATCAGAAAATCACGTGGCAACAAAAAAATGTCTCATTACCCAGTCGCTGACTATCAAGGCGAATACTCGAGTCGTTGTGGCTATTGCGACAATAAACACAACCTTACCGAATCACCCACACGCACATGCAATGGCATGTATCTCTTTCATGCATCAGTTGGTGTCTACCAAGAGCTATTGGACAAGAATTGGAGAAGGTGTGGATCGTGGTACTATCAACCTGTGAATGACAAGATTTGTTGTCCTCAGTATGCCATTCGTTGCAACTCGCATGATTTTGTGCGATCGAAGCGACAAGAAAAAGTTTGGCGCAAGATGCAAAATTGGCTCAACGGTCAAAACTACAGTCATGATGGTGGAGATGATGAAGAAAAAAAAAAGAAGCAAAAAAAGAGCTCTAGAAGAAGAATTGTACCGACATTGATTTCCAGTCGTAGGAAGAATGAAGATTCAATGATTGTGGATCATCATGATGCAATTGTGGATAATGATGATGATCAATTGAATGAGAAAGAGCAGCATGATATGAGCGATGATGATAGTGATTATGATACGAGTAGCAAAAGTACTGAAAATGATAGTGATGATGAGGATGAAGCAATGATGGATGATGAGGATCATGATATGGATCGACATGACACGCACCAAGTTGCTGCGACGCATAAAATGACAAGAACTCAACTTATTGAAGCGAATTTGTCAAATGAGTTGAAGCGCGTGATGAAGCAGTTGGTCCAGTCTGACAGTGGTGGTGCTCTGAATGATTTATTGTGCTTCTATTCTACAGCGAATGATGATTTGGTACGATTTAGAGAAACAACAGGAAAGAAGAATAATGCCAATCAGAATAAGAAGCAAGAGGAATCAGTTGTCATTGTTGGGCAAACGAACAACCATAGTTGTTTATTCTCGTGTAATTTAGCAGTTGTGCTCATGGGTCATGCAAAAAAGAACAAAAAGAGTGTAGATATGAAATCAGCGCAGAATTTGGCCGACTTGATCGTGTCAAAGCTGGATGTGCGTGAACTGTTGAACAACAATCGTTTGATTCAAGGCGCAAAGTTGTATGCATTGAACGGATTTGTCAATATTGAAGTTTATTCGATTGCTGCAATCGACAATCATGATCCCACTGCTTCATCTTCGGCATCAACATCAACCGTACCCAAAAGTAAGAAAACAGTGAAGTCAACAAGGAAGTTGAGAACAAAGATTGTCAGCTCGAAATTTCGAACAATTGAGTATAACTTGTATGTAAGGTATCAGGTGGCAGTTCACGGGGATGATCCGCAGGAGAAAACAGAGAAAGGATACACAAGATTCCTCTGCGAAAGCTCGCTTGAATCTCAAGAGACCAATGAGGGACTCAACAAGGACATGCCTCTGTGTGGCTATGGAAGTTATCACATTCAATACTGGGTGGATGACCAACTGATTGGCGTGAGTGTTGTGGACGTGTTGGAGAAGGGTCTGTCCTCTGTCTACTTTTTCTATGACCCAGACTATGCCTATTTGAGCTTGGGTGTATATTCTGCTCTGTATGAACTCGATCTGATACGGACTGTATCTCAAAAGTTTCCAGGTTTCAAATATTACTATCTCGGATACTACATTCATAGTTGTGCCAAGATGAGATACAAGGCAGAGTATCACCCATCCGAATTGTTATGCCCCGTTACCTATCAATGGGTCTCCTCGAATCTCGTGATCCCAAAGTTGGAACAGCACAAATTCTTTCAGTTTGATCAATCTTCCTCCCCACCAGACGCACCCTCCATTCTCAAGATTCACCTGCTTCATGGCAACTGCGTCACAAGTATTGATGGCTTGAGAAGATCGGGACTGCGCCCAACAGATGACGCAATTCGTCAACTACAATCATTTGTGAAAACTTGTGGTGACACCTCTGTCCGAATTTTGTTCTACATTGACAACTCGAGTCTAATATGGGTATAAGTTCTCAAGAATGGAACTGTGACAATTTTAAAGGATTCCTAATGGTATTGGACGGGCGAAACAAAGTTACGCCCTTTCTTGGGCTCATTCCTTTTATGAATTTTGGGAGGTATCGTTTTTCCTCGATTGAGATCTTATCCAACTTACTATTCAAGTCTTATTCAAGTCTCAGAACGAAGAAGACGAAGAGACCCAACGACAAATTCTCACCAACAATAGAGTGCCAGTAACAGCAACTTTCCTCTCAAATAAAAAACAATCCCAAACCCAAACCCAAAGACAATATGACCACGGACGTGAATATCAAGAATTACTTCCAGTTCTCCACCAGCAATTCTAGAAGGCCCTCAATGTCCTCCAAACAGCCAAACGGTCAGGAATGGAGCTTTGAAACTGTGCAGTTCGATCCTGTGACCAAGAGAGAGATTTCATCTGGCCGGAGTCCTAACCACATGACTCCTCATGTCATTGACCAGAGACAAGTTGGCATTGGATTTGCTTCTCACTGGTCTCTCAGAACAACCTCAACAAGTACTTCTCCTTCCAACAACAGCAACAACTACAACAATAATGCACCAACAGAAGAACAGCAACAGCAACAATGGCAACCCAACACGTCAGTTCGGAGTCCACACCAATCCACAAACAACAACATGATCAGGAAGAACAACAAAATGATCAACCAAAGGCTGTACAACAACAGCTATAACAACCAAAACAACAACAATCATCATAGCCCAATGACGAGTCGATACATCAACTCTCCTCCATGTAACACTACCCCGAGTCCTACAACACCACCTGTCTACTCCCCTCTCAATAGGACTCAAGAGAACAAAAACAACAAACAAAACTCTTCAACTAACAGTGAAGAAAAGTTCACCACCACGTCTCATCGACAAACAGCGTCAACACCATCCTCGTACTCCCAAACGAGCTCAGAAGCTGTGGTTTCAAGTCGTACGATCACTACGACTTCGATGACGACACCCCTCATCGACGTTTACCAACAAATGTTCGATGAGTTGGAAAGAGCTTCGGCTTTCATGTCTTGTCACTATGGGGCTTCATCGACAGGGACGACGGGAGCTAGCATGAAAAGTAGCCGTGCTAACAACACGAATGAGGCAGACTCAAGGGGTAGCACAAGACAATCTGTTAGCATAAAAGAATTGCTGAACTAGGAAGAAGATTTCTTGGAATGAAATTTGACAAGCACGTCCGAAAAGGAACTTCCGAGTCGGACGGTTCTCTCTCTGGCCTCGAGCTGAAAATTGTGAGGTTGCTGTGTGGCTGAAAGAGAAAAAATCTAACGAATCAATGGTACCTTTGAGTCACCACACTTACTCGAAATAAAATGAACATTACCATTGTAGTTCGAAACGATAATCTGACATTTCTTCTCAGTTTGGTTCATCGCCTTTTTGGCTCCCCTTCAATCTACAAAGGAAAGAGCGCTTTTTCGGTATCGAATTCGCGGAATTTCCAATGTGAAATGGAGAGCTCTTCTTGCTTGCCGAATTTGTTCGCACAGCTTCAAACAACAAAAAAATTTGTTCGCAACAAAAAAACAAGCTCAGATCAAAATTTTTGTAAGGTAGTCGTCGGAATCAATTCATTCACCATCATGGACTTTAGCTTTTCAGGATCGTCAAAGAAACGAGTCACTCTTCGAGGATCGAGTCAACAAACAGCTTCTCGTGAAGATTTAGTGAAAAAAGCAAGAGAAGAGCGTGAAAAGCATCAGCTTCAAAAGAAGCAAGAATCAAGCGCCATTTTTATTCAGGTATTGATTGTCAATTTTTCATTTTATAATTCACAAATGAGAAGCGATCACTAACAAATGTCAAATGTATGAAATCCAATTTTCTGTTGATAAAATCCAATCATGTATGTATAGAAATGGTGGAGAAGGATCGCTCTCAAGTTGCAGGAACAAAGTAAACAAGGAAAAGCGTTTGATCAGCTTCTGAAAGGTGCAAAGCTAAACAAGGAAACATGCTCCAAGCTCATGAGACTCTTCCTATTCTCGTATCGTACGTATGGCACAAGGGCTCCTCACCAAGAGAATGAAGATGATTTGAAAAGATTGACCATTATGACAAGGTTGTTGTTGAGAAATCAGGCTTCTCTCGCAACAAATGCCACCAGTGTTTTTATGAACGAAATTGGTAACAAAGATGCACAAAGCAATGCAAACTCTTACCAAGTGAAAAAGTATTTGAAGTTTTGCTTGATGACTGTGCGTGCCATCTACGCACAACAGAGTCAAAATTGTTTCAATGATGTGAATGTATTGTTGCTCATTCAGGCAGTAACAATGTTTTTGGATCCATCGCTGTTCGTGTCGGAACAACTTCATTGCTCTGTGTGCCAGAGCATCATGCCACAATTGTTTCCCATTTTGAGACAATTGTTGATATTTGCAATGAATGACAACACAAAGTTACTCCCGATTTCGGCCTTGTTATTGGACAGAACTCTCATATCACGTGCTCGTGATATTGGTACCTATTTTTGCATGTATATTTTATCTATTCCGCTAGTTGTTGATCGTGTAAAGTCGATTGCTCGGCTCTCTTCGAATCCCAAGATTTTTGATACAATTTTCGATTTGAGCAACGAGATGGCGAACAAGCTGATAGTTTCGGATGATATTTTGGCGAGAGATGCAGAAAGGTCAACACTTCCATTCCAACTTTATATTATTGGCAATATTGTATCATTGGCAAGAACACCTCCTATTTCGGTCATGTATTTTAAAGCTCTTGCTTGTCTTATGAGCAATGATAAAGTGATAGAGTATATTCATTTTAACAATGTGCTGACAAAGTCTGCCGATGAGCAGTTAAGTGTTCAGATCAATGGAATATTTGATAATGTGAAACATGTTGAACTGAAAGACGCATCTGCACATTTTCAAGAGATATGTTCTGTGTACTGGGTGTTAATCGGAAATGAGGATAGAAAAGTGGATATTATTAATAATCTGGCCTATCGGACTGACTTTATCGCTTCGTCTTGGCGTTATTTATCTGAAAACAAACAATCGTGGACGGCTGGAAAATTACTATCAGGAAATTTGAACAAGGTGTTGTACATATTTGCAACTTGTTACCATTCATTGTTGGTTATTCAAGACGATGAAGAGTTTATCGCCAATGAGAAACCATTATCAAGACAAGATTAGATATCACTTTCTGGTCAGTTGAAGGATCTTGTTTTCGATATGCACTGGAATGGATGTTCAGATAAGGCCCTACGAAAGGTTTTAACTCAACTACTCACTCATATCCACAGCAGAAATTCGAGAACAAAGTTCTGTGGAGATGAACATTTTTTGATGCCCTCGACTGTGCATATTGATTTTTCAACTTTGACCACGCAGTATATGGGCAGTGAAGATCCAATGGAGATCGATGAGGAGGAGGAGATTGTGTATCGACCTCTACGAGTACAGCGAGCACAAGCGCTCAGAAGCGCAATGGAGAATCGTCCTGTTTCCTCAACAAATACCAACTCTGATGATCAACGAGTTTGGAATATACTACATGAGATACCATATGTAATTCCATTTGCCAAAAGAGTCAAGGTCTTTCATCACTTCATCGAGCGAGACAGAGAAATGCACGGGATGAATTGGCTACGACCAGTCAACGTACGAAGAGATTACATATTTGAAGATGGTTATAGTCAGTTGAATCATATGGGAGTTGAGTTAAAGAATGATATACGAGTTCAATTTATTTCAGAAGACGGCCATTTAGAGGCAGGTATTGGACAGGGTGTGTTCAAAGAATTTATCATTCAGCTATCTCAAGTTGCTTTTTCAGCAAACTATGGATTGTTCCTATTTACTCAAGATGGGACCATATATCCCAATCCAAACAGTGCTCTAGTCAATAATAATGATGAGGACCATTTCAAATTTTTGGGTTTGATCACGGGCAAAGCACTGTATGAAAAGATCTTGGTTGATGTTCCTTTTGCCAGATTTTTCCTTTCAAAACTGCTCGGCAAAACAAACTACTTGAATGACTTGAAATCGCTAGATAGAGAGTTACACAAGAATTTGATGTTTTTGAAGAATTATTCTGGCGATGCAGAAGATTTGTCACTCAATTTCACTGTTTCTGTTGATGAGTTCGGACAGAGTCGAACCATTAACTTGATTAAGGATGGTGCAAATATTCCAGTTACGAATCAGAACAAACATCTGTATATCCATAGAATGGCATACTTTAAACTGAATACGCAGATCAAGAGACAGAGTGAAGCATTCCAGAGGGGATTGTCAATGATTATTAACAAATCTTGGCTTCAAATGTTTGATGAGAACGAGTTGTACAAGCTGATTTGTGGAGATGAAGAATCTGGAGATGTATTTTCAGTCGATGATATGAGAAAGCATACAGTTTATGGTGAGCCATTCTATGACGGACACATAACAATCCAACTGTTTTGGAAGGTGGTGGAGAGCATGAATGCAACTCAGAAGCGGCAATTGTTGAAGTTTATTACAAGCAGTCCCAGACCGCCACTCCTCGGTTTTCAAGACTTAGACCAAAAGATTGCAATTCGACCCACACCACCACAGGAAGGACTCGACCGATTACCCACATCTTCCACATGTGTCAATCTTTTGAAGTTACCAGCTTACACTAATTTGAAGGTGATGCGTGAAAAGTTGTTGCAGGCCATCGAGAACACAGAAGGCTTTGAACTGACATAAAAGTCCAGAATCAAAAAGGGATTCCACACGTAACCCAGGGTTGACCACAGCCACGCTTATTTTTGTGACCTGCGTAAAAAGAAGGGAGTTTGGCTCCTCCAAAAAACAAAAATAATCTTCCACACCTTTCAACCTTTTTCTTCCATGTTAGGTGATCATGACACAACAACGCGAAGACCACACAATCTCTACGTACCTTTATCTGTTGAATTCAGATACCTGAATCTCTCATTCCACATTACCACTCACACACAATCATGTACCACAAGGCAAAGAAACGTATAAGGAAGATGAGTCGACGCATGTCTTCTTCCTCCAAACATGATGATCAGACACCGACCTCATCGTCAACTACAACACCATCGCAACTCAATTCACCACCTTCGACTTCCTCGTCTGGCTCATCGACCTCATCTTCCGATATAGATCAGACAACAACGAGTCGAAACAGTGCAGAATCAACTGTCATGTCTCGCAGACCATCTGTCATCCAAGAAGAGATGATTGAAGCGAGTCGTGTCACCTTGTTCTTGAAGAAGAATAATCATGACAATGATTTGCAGCTCTTGTTGCCGCGAACACACTTTAATCCCATTGAATTCAAACTGTTGAAACAAAATTTTTCTTGCTTGTGCAGTGACCCGAGTAAGCTGTGCTTGAACGAGTTGCAATGTCGTGAACTATTTTTTGCGCATCACTTACAAAATGGAAACTTTGTGTTTACGGCTGAGAATGAATTTGTGTTACGGGTGATATTTAAGGCTGTGAATACGGACGCTGATGGATTGATTAGCTTTTCAGAGTTTGCCACGGCGATGAGCACTGCTGTGCATGGTAATTTTTATGAAAAGGCAAAATTCTCCTTTAGAATTTATGATTTGGACGGAGAGGGTAAATTGACGATACAGAATATGCAACGGTACATTTCGGTGCTGCAATCGTTGTCGATACTGAGGTTGGAGGACCGTGAGTTAGACAATCGTCAAAAGACGCGAGGCGAAGAGGAGATGGATCAATTGAACGTTATGGAACGACAAAAGGAGAAGACTATTGTAAGAGATGATGAAGAAGTTCCTTCACAATTATTACAAACTACTCGTCGTGCGGATGAGTCTCATGAACCGAATGAAACGATATTGAACAATGAAATAGGTGTTGGTCGACCACCATTGAGCAATTGGGAACCTCCGAGTCCATTCCCCAGAGGAATGGTCAAAGTAACAACGGTGTTCAACGAGACTCCTGCTTCTCCCACTGCGACAGGTGGATTGGACGCGAGTGGAAGCACGATGAACAAAAGATTAGGTAATACTTATTTGCATCGAATATCAACATCTCGAAACAGAGATAGTCAGAAGGAACCGGACTCTCCTCAATTGTATTATTCACCTACGCCGCACCCCATTGAACGAGACTTTATCAAACGGTATTTTCCAGATGAGGAGTCAAACATGGGAGAGAGCGCTGCGGAGAATATAGGTTGGAGTGATCAATCGAACACAACGTCCAGTTCGACACCTGTACCACAACAACGACCTATTCTTCCTCCATCAGCCGATGATATCAGTCGATTATTGAGGACATTGTTCTCCAACAAAACAGAACTCTCCTTCCAAGACTATTTATTGCTCGCTTCAGAGGAAAAGTATCTGGTGGAGGGACTAGGGATTTATGATTACATCTTTCATCCCATGTATAGACCGATTCAAGAGTTCTTAAGTAGCAGTAGACCCTATGAAAAAGCAGGACTGCTAAAGTACAAGAACAAGACCTACCATGTTGAGATACGTGGAGGTATTATGTATCATTATGATGAGCAGAAGAAGGCTTGTAAGAAAATGGTCAATATTGAAAAGTTGAACAAGGTTCGATACGAGAAGAAAACTGTATTTTCTGTGAAGAAGGGGAGAAAGTGGTCTCGATATGAGTGTATACAGGAGGACAATGTTCAAAATTGGGTGTTTTGTTTGCTGCTTTTCATGATATCGCGAAAAGATAATCGATTTGATTCGTTTGCTCCTGTCAGAAGGCATTCAGCTGTGCAGCATCTGGTGGATGGTAAGGAAACATTTGCTGCAATTGCCCATGCCATGCTAAATGCAAAGGAGCAAATCTTTATTGCTGGATGGTGCGTTTCTCCCTATCTGTATCTGAGACGAGATAGAGATCTGAAGAATCCAAATCAATATCGTCTAGATAACATCCTCAGTCGAATGGCTAGCTCTGGCGTTCAAATCTACATCATACTGTGGCATGAAACTACGATTGCCGGTATGAATCTGAGTGCTTCGAAGATTCAGAAGATTCTCACTGGTTTACATCCTAATGTTCGTTGTATTATGCATCCGAGAGGATCGCCTTATCAATGGACTCATCATCAGAAATGCGTGGTTGTGGATCAAGTGGTGGCATTCTGTGGTGGACTAGATTTAGCTTGGGGTCGATATGATACTCCGAGCCATCACATTAGCGATAACTGTCACTACATGATGACGTGGCCAGGCAGTGATTACTACAATGGATCAGTTAGCGGATTTGTTAAAATTAATTTGAAGTTGGATTCATTTAAAGACGGTATTGATCGAGACAAGTATCCTCGCATGCCTTGGCATGACGTACACTGTGTGGCCATCGGAAAACTAGCCAAGGATTTCTCATCAAACTTTATCTCTCGGTGGAACCATCACAACGGCATGTCTGTTACGTCTGTACCATCTTCAGATGATGATTTCATTAATTATTCTTCTGTTTTGGAACTACTGCCGTTCAATCCTGAGAAAGCAAGCAAGGCTCATTTATATTTGCCACCGAACCTTCATTTACACAATGTCAGAGGACAGGTGATACGATCAATTAGTACATGGAGTGGCTCAATGAGAACTGAGCAGAGCATTCACACTGCCTATATTGAAACAATCAAACGAAGTCAACACTACATCTATATTGAAAATCAATACTTTTGCTCTCATACACCGAAGAGTATGGAAGTTGAAAACTTGGTTGCGCAAGCTCTAACCGAACGTATTAGTAGAGCCATTCTGAATGAGGAAGTGTTTAGGGTGTACGTGGTCATACCCATTCATCCCGACGGCGATCCTTTTGATTCCAGTATCCAGCAAGTCATCAAGTGGGAAAGGAGAACAATCGATGGCATTTATGAGACGTTGAGAGCAAATTTTCCTCAGGCCAACATTGATAACTACATTGCGTTTTTCTCTCTGTGTAACTATGGTTTCATCCAACATATTCCACACTTCAATCAAGTGTATATTCACTCGAAACTGTTGCTGGTGGATGATAAAACTGTAATTATCGGATCAGCCAACATCAATGACAGATCCATGGTTGGTAGTCATGACAGTGAGCTTGCAATCATTGTCGAAGACACAGATAGCTCTCAGACAATGATGAACAACAAGCTGAGAAGAGTAGGAAAGTTTGGAAAATCACTGAGAAAGCGCTTGTGGAGAGAACATTTAGGATTGGACAATCACAGTCATAATGAGCAGGATAGTGATGAAGCTCAACACACTGCAAACCACACGACAACTACTGGTGGTATGCATTTTGAGTCCTCATCTCTTGCTCATCGATTCCATCAGCAGAAGCAAAACATTCTGAACCAGCCTACGTCATTGGCTATCAAAGATCCAATATCGGACCATACCTTTAATAACATTTGGAAAAAACGAGCTAGAGACAATACAAAGCTGTACGAGTCAGTGTTTGACCATTATCCTTCGATTAAACACTTGACAATGAATGATTGGAAGAAATCAGTAGAAACGTACAACGAACGAACAGATATGATGGATTTCAATCAACGATGTGAACTTTACAACAACGCTAAGAAGCAACTTGTGAATATTAAGGGTCTGCTGGTGGAACATCCCATGACATGGTTATCGAGAGAAGCACACAAGAAGGACATCAAACTTCAAGTGTTGGACGACAACATATTTTATTAAGTTAGTGTAAACTTGCGCATAAAAACAACCACGCGTCCAAATATTCTACTGTTTATTGTTATGGTAGTTCAAATACTGCTGAGCACGGGACAACACTTCTGGGAGTTGATCTTGACCCCATGATTCCTTGTTCAATCTCTCTTCAATCTGTTCTTGATTACTCTTGCAACATGCCTTGAACTGAATCCTTGTATTCTCAAAATCTTTTTGACCCATACACCAGTTCAAATAGCATCGCAGCTTGAATTGTGCCTTCTCAGTTAGCTCTGGATCATCATTCTTGTTGCCAAGTTGAGAAACAACAGAGTTCCAATGAGAAACCTCTTCGAAACAAGTTGGAGTCGACGAATGCTTGGTCTGTTCACAATCAGTAGTCGTTGCAGAAGACATGATCTCAGGTTGTGCTTGACTTTGAAGAACTTTCTTTGGCGCCCAAATGCGAAACTCCGATTTTTCACAGCAACAAAAAGCAAGAAAACATGTCACTGGAGAACATTCAAAAGATCAAACAGAGTCAACACTGCCAACCTACTGAATCACTTGGAAACTGAAATTGAGCCACCAAAACAATTTGGTCTTCGATTCCGTTTCCAAGGTGTCATTGACAAAATTATTCAACAATTAAAAACTTTGAACACCGCAGTGTATGGTCATGACAATATAAGCAAAGATGCATCTTTCTTGTCTCTAGACAACAAGTATTATGATTCAGTTTTGAGCTGGGGACCTGATTTCAACTGGTTAGGTATGTTCAAAGCTTTCAAATTTTCTGTTGTTTAGTTGCTTTTTGTACTATAAGAAAATTGGAATTTTGTCAGCATTTGAGAATGCAATTCTGAACAAAAATTTTTTTTTCTGCTACTACTACTTTCAACAAATATCCATATGGTATCTATACACACACAAAGCATATTACAATGATATCTCTGTGGGATCAATGAGCTGTAAGATTGATGAATCGACAAAGTCTCTTCAAATTGTGAGCATTGCCGTGTTGAGCAAATACAGAAGATTGGGTGTTGCTTCAAAGCTGTATGAGAAGATTCAGTTTATTGCAGAGCACAATCCTGATGTCAAGCGAGTGTATGTTCATGTTCAGGTGGACAATGAAGCAGCATGCAAATTTTTTGAAAAATTAGGATTCAAGCAAGAAAAGACAATTGATGTGTACACTGGTCTCAATGTGACATCCAATGTGCAAGCTTATGAATATAGTAAAACTCTTTGAAGGAGTTGTTAAATGTTGCAAGATTAGAATCTTGAAGTTGTTCTACTGATTCTGTTCACCTAGGCTGTTGTTTTTACTGATACTGTTTGCAGTCTTTCGATTGCTGGTAGAGTGTGTGCATCGTATTGACGTCGTCTACTGCTTCATCCCATTGACATATGAATAATACAACCTCTGCACATCTCCTCTTTGCTGGCCTTCTCTTCCGTTTCTAGGCCCATTAGCAATTCACAGCCATTTTTTTCTACAACAGTGCTGCACCTCTCATTCGCGACAGTGATTCCAGAGCTGTGCATGTGTTGTGATGACTGTTCTCGCTCATTTTTTTTTTTCCATACAACCATGTGTGCTTGCTGCGCAAGCACACGATTGCTCATTTATTGACTTGTTTTGTGAGTGTTACCCCGTAGGGCGTCATTCACTCTTCTTCTCTTGTTGTCCCCGACGGTGCACCTACAGGTTGGAAGAATCACTCTGTTGAGTGGTTTGGTTGATGCCCTTCATCAAAGGGTGTAACCTTGTAGTAGGACCGTCGATGGACACAGAGCCATCTGTTGTTTTTTTCTTGTTTTGGGCCTTGTTGCTCATCAGATCACCCAGTGTGATCCTAGCACTCCTCTTCTTGTTTTCATTGAGTTGTGGACTCTGAATCTCCTTTTCGGAGTCATCATCCACATCCACAATGACTGGTTCGTCCTCAGTCAAACCATACCTTTTGCGTGCAGCAGCCAGCGCCAATGCAGCAATTTCCTTTTTCACTCTGGCGAACACTGGAGAAGTGGCATTCACTTGCTCCAGAATTTGCCGGTTCTCAGCACTGAGCTGTACAACAGGCACTGATGACAGTGGTGTTGCGACAGTCCTCTGTTCTTCTGCCTCCACTAACTCAGGAGTAGTCTCCATCCTAGCAGTGGCTTGGGCAACTTCTTGCTCCGGCATTGGAACCGGTTTGTTGCCCCCTTGACCCTTAGTCTTTCCCAATTCCTTGGTGAGTTCTGTGACCTGTCGACGCAGTCCGTCAACCACCGTCAGCAGCTCCTCGTACATCTTCTTCAACCTCTTGTTGACAGCCTTGAGAGGATCATGTGGTCTCTCGACGTATCGAGTGACCGTGGCCTTTATCTTGTTCTCTCCGCTGAGCACTGCTCGTGGGTGATGACCACGAAAGCAGTGTCACGCTTCTTGAGCACACTGGCAACCTTCTCAGGTCCCAGTAGCTTCTTGATGTCGTCCACTGACATGGTCTTCATGCCATGGACGACCACTTTTCGTGTGCAATCAACACTGCGCTTGGGTGCAGCAGTGCTGTTGCCAATCCTCCTCTGTTTGTTGAATAGCTCAACAAACTCATAGATGCGGTCACCCATGCAACAAAGCGTTGCTGGCCTTTCCTCTTGATGACCTGGACTCGGTTGAGCCAGTCACCAAACTCCTCTCCTATCTTTCTTGCCAAAGATGACTGAGAGACACCATTACCGTTGCCAGTAATGACCACCTCTCTGTCACTTGGCCTAGAGACTTTCCGTGCAGTGGTCCACACTGCATAACGGCTGTTGCAGTATTCCTTCACCAAATCACCAGACATGTGATTCCGTTTACTGTTCTCGCTCAAATATCTAAAAATAGAATAGAGTGACATGGGGGTCATGGCTCAGTTGGTAGAGCGCGTGCTTTGCATGCATGAGGTCCAGGGTTCGATTCCCTGTGGCTCCACTTTTGTTGTTTTGCATTTGTGCGGTTTTGAAGTTTCACAAGTGGAACTTTCACAAACTCTCTTGAAGGAAGTTCGTTGTCGTGATATCCAAGTTTCTGGAAAGAAGAAAAACATCACGAGCTACGTACCGCCCATGACCTTTAGTGATGCAGTTTCTGCCATTGAAGCCAACAATCTTCCACTGTTCAAACAGTTTCTACTAGTGCCTCAATCGCTCTTTTCCATTTCCCTTTCAGTTTCTGATGAGAGTAGTCGTGGCGATGCTGATACCCAAGAGATTGACATCCATGAGAGTGAAAGCTTGGACATCGATGACGATGACATGAATGAACAAGAATCGACGGAAAAAAACGGTGCCACTCAGAAGCTTATCAGTGTCAATGCAAAGTCAAGAAAAGGTCACTCACTGCTGTATAGAGCAGCTGCTCTAGGTCGATTGAGCATTGTTCAGTTCTTGTTGGATTGTGGAGCCGTGTTCTATCAAGGCTATAATCCCAGAGATCGGTTCAAACAGATTAAGAACAATCATTTTCGTTTAACGGTGCTCAACAAAAAGTATAGGAATGATAACAAGTCGTTTGCTGATGCATTTGATCGAGTAGTCGATCATGTGAATCGCACAAAGTTGTTGGTTGATGATTTGGCAGAGAGAAGGATGAGTCCATTGTTAGTAGCAGCTCAGAACGGTCATTGGAGTGTTGTGAAGGCTTTGATTGATCATGCAAAAAAGGTTTATGAGATGGAAGAGAGTCTGTTGGACCAATTCGAATTATCAATGAAGCGTATCGAGCAACAGATTACATCGTCGAAAATGAGTCGCGCTCAAATGATTCTTCTGGATAATGATTCAACGAATGCCTCGTTAAAAGAAGAGGATAAACAAGGAGAAACATGGTCTACTGTCCAGCAAGCATCGCGTCCATCATCAGCGTTATCAAGAGCTAAAAAACTATGTTTTGATATGGTCGAGGAGACATTTCATTCCTATTCTGCCCTTCACTTGGCATGCAAATTTGGACATGCAAAGGTTGTATCAGTTCTATTGGCCGAATCATCAGGAATCATTCATCGAACAACAACAACTCACGCCACAGCCCTGCATATTGCAGCAAAGCACAACCAGTTGGATGTTGTCCGTTTATTGTTAAGCCATTCCGCATTGGATGTAAATGCCTGTGATGTTAACAACTGGACAGCGTTAAACGTTGCACTCGCAGAAAAACACAAGGAAATTGTCAAGCTATTGTTGGATGATTGTCGAACTGATTTTTCCATTGTCACAGTCCAGAACCAGAATATACTTCACCAGGCCATTAGAAGCAAGAATGCCAGGATGGTACAAATTGTGTTAAACGCAATTCTAAAACGTAGGTTAGGTAGCATCAAAGCGTACGGAAACTTGGATTCTGACATCCTGAATCAACGCGATCAACACAAGTTCAGACCGATCGACATTGCAATTGGGAGCCGATATTCCAAAATTATTGCGTATTTCAAGCTGTTCTTGCAAAAGAACCGGGAAAATCTCTCGAAATCGATTCAAAATTTTCACCTTGCAGGCAATCCAGATGCCCTTAATAGTCTTTTGCTCAATTGCTTATCAGACGAAGATATTCCTCTAGCCACTGAGTTACTCCAACTAGCACCACACATATTTAGGGATACTATCAAAAGGAGGGAGCGATACCTTCTCTATTATCACAGATTTAATTATGTGCAACAAAGCATGACTCCGATTGAGTTTTGTGTCTTGCATGACAAGTTGAAAATGATAGATTTCCTCCTTGCGAACAATGTGGTAAAATTAACGAGCTCTCTTATCCATATGGCTTGCAGACGAGGTAAAGTTGGATCTCTTTGCAAATTACTGGACCACCAGCACATGAAGGAGAAGATCAATGTTCTCTCTGTTGCCAAAAAGAGTACTCTTTACTATGCAATTAGAAGTAATGATGTTCGTATTGTGGAGCACCTATTAACTGCAGGGGTTGATGTCAACAAACATGAATCATCTAAATCCCCTCCGCCTTTTTTGTTGGCATGCATCAAGTTGAACGTTGCGATATTGAACCTATTACTCGCTCACAAGAAAATCAATATAGATTGCATCGATCCAAGATCCTCGTGCAACGCCTTACATTATCTTGCAAGGCGTGGATGTCTGTCTAGTGTTGAAATAATGAAGAAGATCATTGCAAAAGAGCCACAACTAATGCACAGGCAAGACAGAAATAATGACACTCCATTGCATATTGCAGCCAAAAATGGCTGTTTTGAAACTGCTAAACTACTCATGGACCATGGAGCCCCATTGAACGTGTTAAATTTTAATGACATGATGCCCGTGTCATATGTCTTCACTCGAGGACTTTGTAAGTATTACCATGCTATGGCACCTAGTTATGAAAAATTGTTGCACTCAATGCTTGAGAAGGGTCAGGACGTAAATTTGAAAATGAAGGGAGGAGTGTCACTTTTGCATAAGATTGCTGATTGGGGTGATTTGAACACATTCAAATTGTTAGTAGAAAAATATGGGGCGCGATTGCACAATAATCAAACATATAAGGGATGGAATCCGTTGCATGTTGCTATCTGGTGTAAAAGAGACGCGATTGTTGAGTACATTCTCGGCCAAAAAGATTTGATTGATGTGAACACACCAACCAGAGCTGGATTATACCCAATTCACATTGCCTATCTCAAACCCTCAAATCACATAGCCAATCTCCTTTTAGGAGCAGGAGCAAGGTTGGATGTTGTTGACAAAATGAACCAGACTCCTGCTCACTATGCAGCACGTAGTTATGGCTTGTCATCCTTACTGAGTTCTGGTGCCAGTCTGAGTCATTTTGACCATCACGGATATACCCCTATCCATGTTGCATTGCACTCAAACTCAAGAGCATATGTTGCACATATTTACAACTCAAGATCTAGAAATCCACGCAGACACTTCACTGCTTCCCTGAGCTCCTTGTCATTGTTGAGCTATGAGAAAGATTCTGAAAACTTGCACTCTATCATTACCCAACACTACAAACATGGAACAACAATAATGCACGAATGTGCTAGGCGGAATACGAACTTATTTCAAGTCATGCGTCAGGCAACAAGTGGTTCTGATAAGTTTGAACAACTCAAAAAGATCATGTACTTGTCTGAAACCACAAAGGCAAACTTCACGCCTCTGATGACAGCAGTCTATTATGGCCAGGAAGATTCGGTTGACGCAATATTTGCTTTCATCAGAGAAACAATGTCTCAATTGCATATGAAGAATGATATTGATCAATTCATCAAGGGACTGATTAACTATTCACCAGGTCCTCTTGGTGTAACTGCACTTCACATTGCTTTTTGGAACAATTCATCATTTGAAAAGGCCCAGATGTTGATAGAGTTGGGTGGTGACTTAAATCAAAAGGATGCCAATGGACGAACATGCATGCACTTGTTTTGTTCGTCGAAGGTTGTACTAGAAGAGGACTTGCAGCAATATGTTGATTTAGGAATGAAACTTCACATTCCTGATAAGCGTTTCTCAAACACTGGTCTTAGAATATTCATGATTCGCAGAGATAAACAATTGGTCAATTATATTGTGCAGAAGAAGCTGATGGATGTGAACAGGCCCATCAACGACAACGGAGACACCCCACTGCACATTGCTTGTCAAAAAGGTTCAAAGAGAGAAGTGAAGTGGCTCCTTAAAATGAAGGCAGATCTGCACAAGAAGAATCGCAAGGGATACACACCTCTTGAAGTAGCAAAGAAGAATTTACAACAGTTCTGTTTGGGCAAAATGTATCACACCTCCTCTGATAAGGCAACTGTCAAGCTACTGATGAGTCAGAACAAACTAGGCAAGCAGTCATACAACAACCAATCAGGAAGGAGAGTTCGAAACAAAAAACATCGAACAAAGAAGTTGAACCTTCATGAGGACTTCCGCATGGATTGAAACAATAAATTTGTTATCCTTCACTTGAATCTCCTGCACCACAAAATTTCCACATCAGTTTCCTAGTTGAATCGTTCAGGAGCTATTCTTATCTGCGATCCCGCGCGGAGATGCATGATCAAACTATAAATACTAGTTCTTCGGCTGTGCAGCTTCTGCATTGTGGAGTAACCAGGTCTGAGATAGATTTAAAAGCATTTCACATCACAGATTATATTTCACAAACAATACACACAAAGAAAAGAGCAAAGAACCCTCCACATAAAGAAACCAGAATCTTACCATATTTCTGAACAAAGATAAACTAAATTACGTACAAAATGATCAAGCTGTATGAATTTGCTGCTGCCTGTGCAGTTGGCCTAAGTCTGAATGTCATGGAAGAGAAGTACCATTCTCAACAACAAAAATCACAATCACAAGAGAACAACAGTTCGATATCGTCAGTTCGAAAACAATCATCCTTCAACCAACGACGGAAGATCAACTGGGACGAATATAGGATGTACTGTAAATAAGTAAATAAAGAGTAAAAAAACAAAATCACATATTGCATTTTCTTCTTATTTTCAAATAACAATTTATTAGGCCCAATCGAGCTTTGGTGGCGTGAGAGTCGCTCCGTTCACTGCAGCACTTGTTTGAGTGGTAAACACAAGGAAGTAACGTGTGGCGATCAAGTTCTCATCTGGGATGACATAGTATGGATTGGGTTGACCCTTGAGTGATGGATGCTTAATAATTTCACACACTGCCATACATCCGATATTGGCCGCACGGAACAGAGCACTGTTCTTCCATGCGGGCAGATAGTGCATGTAACTGAACGATGTGCCAGATTCAGGTGCCAGATAGACACCTGATCCATAGGCTGCACCATTCACTTGACCATCTGTTCCACTCATATTCTTCAATCCCTGTCTCATGATTGAATGCCAGTTGCCAAGTGCACTGCCATGGAAGGCATACACGGAACCGTACTGTTTCTTCAATTCCTGGAAGGTTTTTTCTCTGGCTGGTGGGGAACTCATTAAACAGTATTGATGCTCCGTTATCATTTCTGTAATTTGTTCGTGCTTGGCCAGTTTCTTCAAGTGAGATCGATTCGATGCTAATATCCAACGCAACAACGAGTACAACAATGGATCAACATTGTCACAATTGTCCTTTAGTTTGCCAATGTCAATCCACTGAGACAGCACTTCAACACTGGGTATCTTGTCCATTACTGCTCTCACTTTTTGGTTGTCTCTCTCACCTGTAGGAGTCAAAAAGTTGTGTGTGATGACTGTGCCGTTGGGTCCCTTCAACTTGACTTCGATACTAACGGGGAACGGATTGAATGGATTGAAGCGAGACGAGAATGCATTGGAAGCGGCATAGGTCATCGTAATGGCCATATCGACAATTTCTGGATACTTTTTGATGGCACTCTCCAAATCGACACCCAATCCATATTCTTCATGACTGAACACGCACAGTGGACTGTCACAAACAGTTGGCTTTAAGCCCTCGAATGGCAATGTTTGTTCACAAATAATACAGTATTGAGGGCTGGACTTGATAATCTGGATGGTCTCTTCAATGACAGCCAACATGAAACTCTTTCCTGTTTTTTGCTGCACTTCCTGTTGATACTTTGAAAAAGGCCAATGCTTTTTGAAAAAGTGATTCCGCAGCTTCTCCTGCACGGTCCAATAGAGACCAAACTGTGTCTTTTGATCCAGTAGCACATGGTATTGAGTCTTGGTTTTCTCTGATGGGTTCAATCCACTCTGGAATGCATCAATCTGTGGAATGACATCCGCATTCAAATAATGTTGACTGAATGTCAATGCAACACAAATGTACTTGTCTAGATCAATGCCCCACGCAGAAGCCACCATCTCTGAAATTTCCAACTTGACTCTTGGATCAAAGAACAAGTAAACTCGAATCTCATCGATACCACTGCCTCTGTGCATGGCTGTAACACCCTCCATGGCCACCAACTGCTGTATATCTCGTTCAATATTGGAATAAGAGGCAGCAGATCTCAATGATCTCGCCGAACCATCACCACCATCATCATCATCGTACTCGTCCTCGTCCAACACGACTTCAAAAATGTCTTCGCCCATATCTGCCGACATGGCTGTCACTGGTGTCGTTGTCGGTGGCATCTCATCATCATCATCATCACCATCAACTGCATCATCAATGGCACGATTTCTTCTCTCCTCCAAATCAACAAACAAGCACTCTAATAATTGTAAAATACCTCCCTTACCATACTCCTTCACATCGTCACTGCCATCAGAGAAAACCACGCTAAATGAACCATTGGGATAATTCTCCGGAACGAGAATGGAAATCATAGGATAAGTAAAGGAGAAATCATAGTCAACGCGCATCGTTACAACGAATTGTTCACGATTGAAGGAAACAGATTTGACCCAACCGTCTTCACTGTCGAACAAGTCGGGACGAATTTCATTTTGCCATGTCAACAAATGTTTTGCAATAGAATCGGTCATCAAGATGAAGAAAACAAGTGAAAGCTTTCGTGTGTTTTTTCTTTGTTGTTTGGTTTTGTTGAAGAACAACTTTTTTGTGTTCGCTGTTCAAGTTCGACAATGACGCCCGAAAAAATTGTCACGACGTCTGAAAGTGGAGTTGGTGCTTGTGGATCTTGATGTGGAACTGCAGTTGAGGTGAACTACGTTTTTCTTTGTCTTCTGGAGGGTTTGGAACCAGATGTATTGTTTTTTCCCTTTCTGGTCTTGTTAGACTTTGTGTCTGCGGCATTGGTTGCCGCAGTCGGCACGGACTGTAACTGCCTCTGTCTGGCACGATTCCTTGTTGTGGCGAGACATTTGGCAATGGAAAGCACCTTTTCTTCAATTCGTGCTGTGCTATGCATTACACACACTCGAATATGTTGAGATGATGCTTCTTTCTGTATGTGCAATGCGTTTATATATTCAGAGTTCATTTGTTTCCAATCCTTATCACTGGTGGTTTGCAACAACACAATAAGAACTTCTGTTCCTTTCTCTAGAATTTGATGGAGATGAGATCGCATATTCTTCAGCATTTGAGACACGAGTTCGCAATTGTTTAAGTTGTACGAGATGAGCATGATATCATGCTGAACCACCTTGGACACCCATTTTGACATGTGCTTCGATGTTAACATTCGAGTATGGTCGAGGAGAACTTCACATTCGATATCAATTCGAATTTTCTTGACCTCTCCACTAGCTTGGACGTCAGTGAGACCTCTCGGCTCGCGGACATTCATCCATGCTTTGTATCCATCTTCATCTTCTGAGGAGAGGCATAACGACACGGTCTCTCTACATACATCAGGATAGAGTTTTGAATCTGTGAGTATGTGGGAGCTCTCGTCACTTCCACCACTTCTTATGAACTCTGTGATTGCATTGCTGCAAAAGAAGGGATTGTGAAGCGAGAGAATGTTCTGCAATTTTGAATCGAATGGCACACCAACTTTCATACAGAAACATAGGAAATCAAAATACTTGATCGGATCAAGCCAAGCCAATAAGTGTGCAAAGTTCTCAAAATGGTAAAACCTGCGAGTCAAAACACTGCATAAATTAATGTAATAATCTTTTCGGACCAAACTCTTCACGGTCTGGAAAATATTGAAGAATGTAGAGACATTGAAGTAATCGACGCTAGTAATAGTATCAAACAGGTGCGCGATGGAGATTTGCTTATCTCTTAACAAGCTGAGCACAATCAACTCTGAATTACAACTGATTGCCTCTCGCAAGCACATTTCAATATCGTCCTCTGACTGATCAACAGACAACATGCTGAACACCTCAGGAAAATTGTTCTTGATAGATAAATCCAATAGATCATCAACCCAATCTTGATCGTGCTTCAACAAGTGATGCACTGTCACAAGAATTCGTTGATATAAATGATATGACTGTTTAGTTTCGACGACTTTGCACAATAATCTCATGGGATTCACTAAATTTTGGTGGATTCTCAAAGCATTGCTCAACTGTACGTCGGCTTCACTCAGTAACTTCACATTATAATCAAATCGTTCGTGAAACATATTTACATATAAATCATACAAGAGAAATGCGAATAAAAAGCTCTCATCTCGTGACACATTCGCTTGTTCCAGGATTCTATGAAAGTGAACTTCTCCATCCACAACAGATACCACTGATTCATTCAAAGAAAGCACAAAAGTTCTACACTCAGCACTTCTAATCTCTTCAACATGATTCTGATTTAATTCCTCAGATGTGATCAATGACTTTTGATCAATATCATTGGTAACACTGTCACCACCAGTATTGCTATTGGTTGAAACCAAAAAGCTAACAACCAACAAAACATCCAATTTTGGCTGACTCAGATTAATGTTCTGTGGGAGCTCAAACTGCGCACGAACAATCAATGGAACATGCTGTACTTCATTCAATGGAAAATGAACAAGCATTGAAGCTTTCTTTCTGGTCGCTGCTTCATGTGCAGCATTTGACAAGATCACATGATCCGGCATTAGTTTTTCACATTTAAGCTTATGGGCAATGGATTGAAAAACCTCCGAATCCAATTGATAGAGCCAATCTCCTGGTTTCCATCCATCATTGTGCAAGTGCTGCTCACTGTACAACTCATAAGTTTGAGTCAAGTGGTACCAACGACGGCAAACGAGTGAAGCTTTCAATAATAGATCGTTTCGATTGAGAAAACTGAGTATGGTCGAGTGTAAATCAGATGGTATCAGATGGAGTAACATAGCAACAATGAATGGATGAATGATTTGTTGTGGTAACCTCAAACATTATCGGAGAGCAGATTTCAACTCACCTGCAGTGCAGCTTCATTTAACAATGATCCGACACCAAAAAAAGAGGGAGAAATTTGCACGGTGGAAAATAATATTAAAAAAAGATTCCGCGGCAAAATCAACAACAAAAAAATGATCTGTCATAGGTTGAAGAGTAGTGCCACTCATCTTGCATCTCTCTATCAAAAGAGAAGCTCTCACCACCACAGCATATCCTCCTTTCGCTCTTTTCACACCATTCATTTGAACCGTCAACAACAACAACAGCAACAGCAACAAATCACTGAAGAACAACCACACCAAGAGGAAGATCAAACAAATGCTCTCGATGCCACACTTACCCCACCTAAAATTGTTGAAGAACTGGATCGTTTCATTGTTGGTCAAAAAGATGCCAAAAGAGCAGTTGCCATTGCCATGAGAAATCGGTGGCGCAGACATCGAGTCGATCCCGCATTACGACAAGACATTATTCCAAAGAACATTTTGATGGTCGGACCAACGGGATGCGGCAAAACTGAAATAGCCCGACGTTTAGCTAAATTGTCCGACGCGCCATTTTTGAAAGTGGAGGCGACAAAGTTTACAGAAGTGGGTTACCACGGCAGAGATGTCGATTCGATTATTCGTGATTTGCTAGAGGTGGCCATCTCTCAGCTCAAGCACAAGTACACCAAGAAAAACAAGCAAAAGGCTGCTGTCATGGCAGAGAACAGTGTAATTGACATCTTGTGTGGCAAGGACTCATCAGAAGTGACTCGTTCTCAGTACAGAGAATTGCTAAAGGAGGGTTCATTGGATGACAAGCTGATTGATGTCATGGTTCCAGAAGCAGAGAAGATGATGGCCATGGGTGGTGGATCAGAGCAAATGGTCAATTTGCAACAATTGTTTTCCATGGTCGGTGGAGAGAAGCGACTAAAGAAAAAGAAGATGAAGGTCAAGGATGCACTGCCTGTGCTTCAAAACTATGAAGCATCAAAAATGTTGAACATGGAGTCGATTGTTATGGAGGCAATCAAATCTGTAGAACAGGATGGCATTGTTGTGATTGATGAAGTGGACAAGATTTGTTCTTCTTCGGGAGCAAAGACCACTGGTCGTGACGCATCGTCAGAAGGTGTACAGAGAGATTTATTGCCCTTGATTGAAGGAACAACCATATCGACCAAGCACGGCAATGTGAACACGGATCACATCTTGTTTATTGCGTCGGGAGCGTTCCATTCTTGTAAACCTAGTGATTTGTTGGCAGAATTTCAAGGTAGATTGCCAATTCGTGTCGAGCTCAGTGGATTGTCCGAAGAGGATCTCCACAGAGTGTTAACAGAGCCACAGTACAATCTCCTGATGCAAAATATTGCTCTCCTATCGACTGAGAATGTGAATTTGACATTCGAAGAGGAGGCCATCAGAGAGATTGCTCGCGTTGCTGCTGAAATCAATAGTACATTGGAGAATATTGGTGCCCGTAGATTGCACACTGTTGTCGAGAAGATTCTGGAGCAAGTTTCATTCGATGCACCAGACATGACGAATAAGGGCAAAGATCCCGTCAACTTTACGGTAACCAAAGAAACTGTAACGAAAGCGATCCGACCACTAATGAAGAAGACTGACATGCAAAAGTTTGTTCTCTGAGTCGGATCAAATAAAACAATATTCAGGCGAGGATCACATTTCCTTTTCTGTACCTGTTTACAAAAGATTCTCAAGGAATATTTGACGAAAAACAAGTTTTCGATCCATATCTTTCTCTGAGCAACAACAACAAATCCAACCAGTTGTACAACACCAATACTAATTCTGAAAATGAATTCAGCTTCCACAGGCCTAAACTACGTCCAGAATGTCTCATTTGAAAAAACGATCCATGTAACTTCGTTTCCCAGGTGCAGTTTTGTTCTGTTGCCACCACAAGGAGCCAACTGCGGAGTGGGAGGAACCTCCTTAGAATTCCGAACGGATTTGAGCACGGCCAACCGTGGTACCACGCACAGTTCAGTGCGACAAACCCTACCACCCTTTGAGTTTCACCCCAGTTTTCGACAATTAACTTCACAGTCCAGTGCTCACATTAGCCAAGCTCCACTCATTGCAGGTATGACTGCCCGACAGTTGAAACAAGTGTTCCAACAAGTGGTGCTCTCTCACTGCAACAAGAAGAAACAAAAGAAGCGGAGAACAAGAACAGTGGACGCGAGTCGTTCAGAGGCAAAGTACTGCTACCAACACAAGAGTAAGTGGCTTCAGTTGGACGAGTTCATTACTGTGCAGTTCTTTGATGTTGTCGTAGTGGGTGGTAGCTTCTGTGATCAGAACTACACTCCCTGTATACAACTATCCTCCAACTTTACCAATTCGACGCGTGATGACACTTCGACGACAACTTCGTTGGCCGAGATGAACGCTGCCGTATCATCACAGAACCATTCTCCCATGATGAGCACTCTTGCCATCTATATTCGAAGTCATCCTTTGTTGAATGCAAAGTCTGTGTGGGGTGCAGGGTCAGCTCCACAGCGACGAATGTCCAAGATTATGGGAAAACTTCGATATGTCATTGAACAGGATCGGCTAGGAACAATCGTTGACCAGGATCAAGTACAAGTGATTACAACGGTACCACAAGGGCTGCAACAAGAGGAACATGATGTGACCACTGGAGGTACCTGTAGTGAAGCTGGAACATATCATCAACCCCATTTTCCACACAATCGAGCCATCTCCAACATGAGTGATGATTCCCAGAGTTTCTACACGAATTATCACAGCACGAGAGAGACCTTGACACCTACAGCAAGATTGGATGATGAAAAGAGCACTGTAATGATTACCTCTCCTTGTACTCCTTAAATGTGAAACGCAGAAGCAATTGTTTTATTATGTAAACTAGAAGAATAAACTCACAGATGTGCCATCTCAGATGCGTACTACTTAGTATTCGAGTACAATTTTTCCATCTTCTACTTCCTTCACTTGATCATCACTCAGTTCAAAAATCTTGGTGGAGTCTCTGTCAAAACGATACGGTATTTCTCCAATCGAGCCATCGAAGCGATTCTTCTTGATGCTCAAGTATCGATACTTTTTGCCCTTTTGGATAATGATGACGTTGTCGGCTTCTTGTGTGGCCTTCGCTGTACCAAAGACTGAGGCGATTCCCAGTGCATGACCATCTTCGACCTTACGTGGATGAATAACAATCGTGATGTGAACATTCTTGTGAGTAGCAAACATACGCAGCTTTTCAATCGCCTTATCCTGCATATCAAACTTCTCATAACCGGCACCTTGACCACTCATCATGAATTGTAAATTATCGATAATGATATGTTGCACATCGTGAACATACACTGCATAGTCCATGGCGTCCAGCACTTGATCAATATCAGTGGAACCATAAAAGCTCATAAAGTACAGTGGCAGACGTCCAAACTGTTCCGAATAGGCATCGAATTCATATCTAAACTTGCTCAAGTCCTTGCCAGCCAACTGACAAATCATCTTCTTGGCAAGTCGGTGATTCTTAATTTCAAAGCTGCCCCACAACGTATTCACTCCCTGACTACAATAGTCGAGTGTCAACTGACTGAGAATTGTAGTTTTTCCGATACCTGTCGGACCTGTGATGACAGTGAGCTCTCCTCTACGATGACCCTTGAGAATACGGTTCAACTTTGGAAAGTATTTGCTGGGTGTTCCAGTGGTCTCCACTCCACTCTCATACAACTCTCGGAAAATCTCGGTTTTCAACGCAGTGTAAGTCATGATTCGTTCGTGATTAATTGGGGCAGCCTCCTGCAAGCACTTTTTCAAATCGACACCGGCCAGTAGAGCTTCATTGGCATCCTTTGGCATCTTTGCCAACTGGTCAGTCGATGTCGATGAATGCACAATGTAACATCGTCCAATTCCTAACTTGTTTGCAAATTGTTCTGCACCTTCCTGTCCAGGAATATCATCATCCATCCACAGATAAATCTTCTCGAATCGTTCCAAGAAGGGCAGGATATCAACGGGAAGAGAGCGACATCCATTAGGCAATGAAACGGCAGGCATACCAGTAGCCTGGAATACAGCCATCGCATCGAATTCACCCTCTGTGAGTACAATTGATTTTGCATCATCGGGAACAATGCTCAGACCAAACAAGCCCCATTGACCACCTGTTGGATCCAATCTCTGCAAACTCTTGTCTCCAATCGCTCTCACCTTGTGTCTCACGAGTTGATAATCATCAGGAGTGGGACGACTGTAGGCAAATGATGATCTCGCTGCATTGCTACTCGCTGCAGAAGCATGATGATCGCCTTGTGAAGATTGTTCCTTTGCTCTCTGACTCTCCCTATTTCTCATGTGCTGAGCCAGTGTAGTTGGCTTATAAATGGGCTTAAACATTGGAAATGTGACACAGAGTTGAGGAACATTCTTTGGTGCAGTGTCATTCTCTCCTTGCACATAGAAATTAAAGTATGCACCTCCGACAGAATACGCCTTGCATGTCTCCTTTTGAATACCTCTCGAAGCAATATACTTGTTCAATTCTGGATATTTGATCATGCTGAAATCCTTTTGAAACACTTCAATGTCTCGCTGCGATGGCATCTTGCTCTTATTACTACCGTTTCCATTGGCTGCACTCATTCCATCGACTCTCTGAATCATTGGACTCATCATCATTGGTTTTGAACTTGTGTTGTTTGAGCTTGTTGTACTTGTTGATGATGATGATGATGATGATCCTGGATCAACATCACCAAACGAAACCTTATTCTTGAAATCGTACCATGATCCCTTGCATCCACAACGATGACACAAATAGGCGCCTGTATATCTGTGAATGTACAGTTTCCACATGTTTGACACATTGTTTTTCGTATCGTGACAAAATGGACATTCCTTGATGACAATCTCTGATGCTACAATCTTGTACATGAGCTGTTTCCGTTTCATAAATTCTGTAATTTCACTCTCAGATACCTTGTAGTATCCAGAGACAAATGTGGCACCACCTCCGCCATTATTACTACCATTATTATTACTACTGTTATTGTTACTACTACTATTGTTGTTGTTGTTGTTCGTGTAATGGTTATAGCTTCTGAGTGTCGTGTGACTCAAGAAGTTCTTTAGATGCGTTGCTGTGGGATGAAGAGAAGTGATTGTTGTTGATGATGATAATGATGGTGGTGGTGAACAACAAAAGGGAGAATGACACTTGTGAGAAATGTTGTTATTGTTGTTATTGTTGTGAGTGTGAACATGATGCAGTTGATCAGTTGTGAGAGTTGACAAAGATGATGATGGAGAGCAGTTTGAGAGTGTCCTGTAACGACGACTAAGCGATGAGCACCTCAAGGAAAAATGATGAGCTTTTAACATGTGTGTGGAAATTACTTTTGTTGTTGTTTGATCGATGTGGTGATTTTTCCGCCTAAACAATTTTTGGCAATTTTTGGAAGAGCTTTTAGTGAGTGTTTGGGGCCAAGTTCTCCGTTGAATAGACTTCTGAGGCATTCTTTTGGGAGAGGGAGCTCGATTCATCGGATTGCTTGTCCTTTTGTAACTGGAGAGCTTTCATTTGTCTGGCGTACACTCTCTCATTGCCATAGGATTCATGCCATTGAGGTACTGGGTAGTTAAAGTTACCAGAGAAGTTAAATCGTATCTTGCATTTAGAATTCTTACGAGCAGAGTACAAACAAGCTGCAGGAACCAATGTGTAAAACTCCTCTGTTATCGGTAAAGTTTTAATCTCCTGATACTTCTTATTACTGTCAAACAATAGGGTTGCTTCGTCAGCGATATCTGTCGAAAAATGTAAAAAGTGTACTACTTACTGTTGTTCTCGCTTTATGAGAGTTATCCTATGTCCATTCTTGAAAAAAGTTAGAACCTTCTTATCTTGGTCTAGGGAACAACTAACTGTATCTCCTTGTTTGAATTGCTCTTCGATGTATACACCACGTCCTTCATAGTGCAAAATTCCATCACTCTGCCAAGCACAACCAAATAAATTTTTTTCTCCAGGTGTCATTCCTATTATTGGTCCATCCATGCATGAAGAATCTCTAGGAACGTCCCATCCGATGGAGATTGAGCTACCATACGACTCATCGAACTCTTCAATCACAACCTCGAAGTACCATTTACCCCAACCCTCGAAACTCCTAGAATGAGTGGCATGAACACAAGAGTATCTTTTATGTCCACGTAGCTCAATTGTCAATCCGTCCTCATGTATTTTGAGAAATGGACTCATTTGAATCGGATTCAAAGATACAAAAGGTTTCTTTTTCTTTCTATTCATGATTTCATTGGCCAACAAGTCAGAGAACACCGTACCTTCTGCTGCAGTCATTTTTGCAAGGAGTTCTGGAACAGAACAATCTTTGTATTCCGCGACTAAGATTCCTTTCCGATACTCGATTTCCTTGAGAACAATATCTCTCGGGAAGTAGTAATCGTATTGTTCAGCGAGTTCTTGAAGTTGTTCCGTCGGAAGTTGAGATAGTAATTGTTGAAGGGTTTGTAAGGTAAGTAATTGGCATCCTAAATGTTTATCTTGATAATGAAGAGAGAAGGTTTGTCCAAGAATTTTGATACATGTATCTCTCAAATCGTCTGACCTTACAACATCCGACAAAGTCAACATTGTTACTAATCCGTTCTCTGGTAAAATTTCATTATGTAGTAGAGTGGATTCTTTCAGTTCCTTTTCTGTTTTAATTATCCTTAATCGTTGCTGTTGTTCGAATAATTCCGAAGTTCGATTGATCTCTCTCTCAAAGAATAAATCTATATCTCTCGATCTGATCTCCATCAAGCGATCTAACTTCTCATATTCATTCTGTAGATGAACTTCATACATGATCCGCAATCTTTCAATATCAAATTCCTTACACTTGGTCAGTATCTTCCTAAACTCGTGCTTTTCTGACTCTATTCGCAACATTAATTCACTTAACCTTTTTCTTTTGCTTTGATTCAAAGAGTCTATGGCTTTGTTAAGACTATTCTGGTTTTCTGTTGTTAATTCGTCCAGATTCTGCTTCGCTTTGAGAAACTTCTCCTGAAAGTCAGGATTCTCACAATACCATATGAACCGTTCAATGTTATCTGGGTGGAATGTCTCACCCATATCGTACAATTTGAATTGTTTATCGAACTCACTAATTCCTATCTTCTTTAATATCATTCCATCATCAGAATTGACTTCTTCCTGAGCTTCAGTCAATAATTCCCTAAAATATTGAGAAGCAGAAGAGAGATACTTCTCTCTGGTCCTAAAACTCTTTGGTTTAAAACTGCGTCCTGTTGTAGTAAGTTGAACGAGGGAGGATGATTGTGCTTCTCGATGGAAAGGTTCTTTCATCTTGTCATTCTGTCGTTCTTCCTCATCTAATTGGTTCTCTATTCGATTCACTGATTGACGCTTCATGTAAGAAAATCCAAACTTGTTCTCGCTCTCCTTTATCGACCGTTCTTCCTCTTCCTTCTTTAATCTATTGATTTCTTCACTAACATCAGTGTACAGAATTTGATATCTAAGACCTCCTTCTGATTGAAGTTTCAATAATTGCTCTTTCAATGCTCCTCCATTAAGGGTCACCTTGGGGAAAAACCTTGGATTCTTTCGGCTATAGTCCCTATAGATCTTTGCTAGATCTTTGTTTGATGTCACCTTCTTATCATCGAGTTCCTTCCTACTCCTCGATACTTCAAAGAAAAGGAGAGCTCTGTCTTCTTCGATGTTGTATTGTTGAGCCAGGGGATCCTCTAGAGTTTTCTTTCTGTACTCTTGGATGAACTCATGGGAAATAGAAATGTGAATCTGCAATTTGTGGTGTTCATCATCAATATTCAATGTAAAGTCGTGAGCAGTCATTCTGTTCTAGTTTTTTGGCAGAAACGGTGTTAGTTCAATTTCTCCGGGAAAGAAAATTTGCGTCTACGACACCAAACGCCATGAACTACACTATTCATTTGACTTCTAAAGGATCGTTGTGGTCATCAACAACCAGACCTCGTCCCGATTGTCATTCGGTGATTTTTTCAGTTCATAATAGCTTGAACGCAAGTTGTGGGATCCCACCCTATCTTCATCATCAAGAACAGAAGAATTATGAGAAGAAGAACTTCCAAATAGCCAAGACCCATCCTGCTCTCTATTACTCCTTTGATAAAGTGTCCATTGATCAAAAGGGAGAAAATTGTGCTGTTGTTGATCGTCAAGGGAATTTGTTCATCCTTCGACTAAAACAGAACAAGTATTCTCTTATCAAGAGGATCGGTACACGAGTAACTAGTTTAGCCTTTTCAAAAAATAGACCTTCTGAAGTCTTAGTAGCTCTAAAAGATCGAAGAATTCATTGCTATGATATTGGTACAGTAATCCTTTATTCTTAGACTTGTTCTGACATCAGACCCACTGACCAATAACATCACCTAGATTCCCAAACCCTGGTAGGTACACTAAAAGGAGGACACAAATCGATCATTATTAATCTTTCAACGAATCAATCTTCTGCTATCTCTTTATCTTGTTCAAAAGGTTCAGTTCTGATCTGGGACATGCAGACATTTAAACAGTTGAAAACTCTAGTATCCAAGAAGAGTGCTCTTTCTTTTGCAGAATTTTCTCCTTCTCAAAAGTTAATACTGACATGTGTGAATAGCGAAGTGTTTATATGGGAGTCTCTTACATATCGATACTTATTCTCTATTGCTCTTCACTCAGAAGAAGTGACGATATTTCAAGTAACAGCAGATGACCAGTTTTTAGTAACTGCGGGAACCAACAAACACGTGAGAGTTTATTCTTTACATTTGAGAAAGTGCATTCATTGCGTGGAATTACCTGATGGAAACCTCATAGTGAAACTGCGAGTCTCTGGAGATGGACGGTACATTGCCGCCCTCACTAACTCGGGGATCATTTATTTTATTTACTGTCAGGAGAATAGAGTACTTTATGAACTCCATGGAGTGAGAAGCTGTATCGTTGACTTTGACGCTAATGAAGGATGGAGCATCATGACTGTTGTAGGTACTGACGGTTCCTGCACACTCTATGATCTCAATCACATGAAAGATATGAACTTTGGAATGGACGTGAAAAAGAGAAAAGAACTGGATTCAATAAACTTGCAGAAAGATATGCAAGCAAATATAAACTTGATCCGAAGTATTGCCCTTGAGGAAGAAAATGTAAGAAGAACAAAGAGAAATATGACCAACTTCTATAGTCGAGAGAGAAAGAGAGAAAATTCGAATAGTTCAGAGAGTATCTTGAACAACATCCATAAAGAAGATGAGATTATCAAAGGGGAAGCAGAAAGAATCAACAAGCTCTCTGAACAGTATCGATACAGATTCCTAGAGGCGATCGAAAATAGAAACAACTTGTGGATTAAAAAACATGAGAATTTTCGAAAGGAGCAGGAGGAAATAACAACAAGGGAAGTAGATCTCCAAACAAGAGAATTGTTTGAAGAAGTTAAAGAACTAAAAAGTAAGTTAGCCGTTGCTTACAAAGAAATCGAAGCTATTAAACAGCCGGGAATTCCTTCGAAACAGGATAAAGAGGTTAACACCACACTAGGTCAGAACTCAATTGCTGTGAATACTGAAGCTCATCCTGATCTATCAAACGAAGTATTTGACCGGACAGCACTACCAACGCCTAATATAGTATTGAGTTCTAATCGAAGAATCAAGAAGCGATTCCCAAAGCACAGAGAAATGGCAGAAGTTCCGCTTCATCCTTCAAAGCAAGAGAGAAGAGACCTGAAATCCCGTCCCACTTTAATTAATTCAGCAACGAACACCAATCAGGTTGCTGAAGAACCAAAACTCAACAATTATACCTTTGTTGTAGAACCCCCAAAAACTAAGGAGCACAAGGTCGATAAGGAATTGTCCTCTAGATGTCATTCATCATTTGGCAGGACCTCAGATACGAAAATCGAAGAAGACTTTGAACATCAGAAGAAACTCATGTATCAAGCCGAAGATAAACTCAGAATACTAGAGAGTATAACCCGTACCTTGAACAACTCTTCGATATCAGAAAAGAGTATGAACTCACTTCAAGAGGACACATCTCCCTCAGAAAGAAACCAAAACACTTCAACTGCAACTCTTTCTACTTCTCTCAACTCATCTGTGAATCAGCCTCCTAGTATTATTAGTGACAGTACGATCTCGAAAACATTAAAGGAAGTAACTCACCTTACCGGCTTGTTGCAAAAGAAGCGACAGGATATAATCATCGGGACAAAATTCAAGGAGTTCCTCGCCAAAAAGGAAGACTTACCAACTGCCGACACTTGTAATGTTTCGAGCGATATTTCTGAAATCTCATCACATTCCAACGAGGAGTTTATCGAAAGAAGCTCCTTGGACAACTCTAACTCAGATAGAAGCTCAGATGTATCAGTGGCGTCATGGATATACTCCTTAAGTCAATCTAGTTTAAGTGTGAAAACATCGGACAACTCCAATGGTCTACCGACTGACACTTCATCAAGTAATCTTCATGCATCATCCTCCGATCCAAGCTTGAATACAACTAATTCGATGACAGAACAGCAAGCTACTTCCTTTTCAAGCCGTAGTAGTCGATCTACCAGAGAAGGTAACTCCGACTATAAGAAAATGATTGAAGCTCGCTCTGCACCCTCCCGTCAAAAATCAACCCAGTACTTGATCGGCCTAGGAGAATTTGAAGGAGAAGCAATGTCCTCCGCTGCTTTGTTCAGTGTAACTTCTGATGAATCTGATGGTGATCTCTCCTCCCACTTATTTTCTGACGCAACCAATTCCAGCATGCTTAGTGAGAAACCTGATGCATTGTTCTTTGCTACGCCATCCACTCAAAACGACCAATCATTCAGTTCAACATTCTGGTCTACCAGCTCTGAATCTGGAGATAGTGATTACTCATTTTCGCTTGCTAATAAACCATGAATCTTGTACAAAAGTTTGGACAGAATATGAAGAAATGCGCCTCATTTATTGGAGCTCATCCTAGCACAATAGCGATACTCGACAAGTAATTCCTGTGGAGTATTCCTCACACACAAAATTGATCCTTGGCTGAAGGTACCCAAAAGATTACATGACTGTACACCATGACTTGCTCTCTCTTCTACTGCTAGTTCTAGTTTGTGACTCTGTAGTCTCCACATACGATTCGTCGCCCCTCTTTGCCGAATACTGTTCACCCAAGTCATCTACCATCGACTGCCGAGTGTTATTTACATTACTAGATTGAGCAGAACTTACAGATGAGATAGGAGCAGCAAAATGTTCAACAGTACGACTCTGAGATACAACAGGCGATATATCCTGAGATATTGCATCGCGGATGAAGGCAGAATTGTGATCATCATCTTGCATTTCTGCAGAATAATGCGACACACCAAAGTCATTCTCATAAACCACATTGTCCATCAGAGAGTCGTCATAGGAATTCACAGGTACATTGATTGAATCAACTTGTGTAATGAACAATTGGGTCACTTCCATTTCTGACACTTGAGTATCTTTAGTCTCAAAATCAACATCCATCGTATCGTTGTCCTGTTGTTGTTCTTCCTGTGATGCAGTATCGACACGATATCTCTTCAGTGGAGGTTCCTGTTCTTCACTTTCAGATAGAAGAAACTCTGGCTCTTCTTCCTCCTGGCTCTTTGGTGCATTCTTTTCATTAAACAACTCTCTTGAGACAGGGATACTCTTCTGATCTTCAGTTTCTCTGATAGATCGCTTGGCTCCTCGAGCATGCGAGTCAAAGGTAATTCTCTTGGCTGAAGGACTGTACAAAACAAGAGAAATCTGTGGCTCATCCTCAGGATTCTGCTTTAAATGATTGATTAGTCGACTCTGCAGCTCAGCCTTTGTGCCAGCAACTTTGAGGTGGAGGCGACGACACAAATCTCTCAATTCAGTCAATCTTAACTCATCTACGATCGAATGTTCATTGCTTGAAGGGATCGAACGCAAATAGGTTCTCTTTGATTTCTTTTGAGCACTGTCATTGACAGTTGTTTCAGTCACTGTGTCAGTCTTTGTAGCTTTGGATGTAGCTCTGGTCGCAGGTGGAGCTGACTTTGGAGTAGCAATCGCTCGTCTGGTAGCTGGTCGTCGACTGGGCGTGGATGCTTCAGACTTTGTCGTAGACTTTTGCGCGCTCAATTTCGATGTTTCTTCCGACTCACTGTCAGACGATGAAGTCGGACTGGGTGTGCGAGAAGTTGTTTTTCTGGCGGATCCGCGACTCAGAGCTACGACAGAAGTTTTGGCGGGTTCTTTTTTCTTTGTATGAATTGGCTGTTGTTGTTGAGTCGATTCAGGAGTTTCCTGAGCGGGACGAGATGACCTCACTCGACGAGGTGTAGTAGAAGCAGGTGCAGTTGACGACGACGATGATTTTTGAGGTGTGGCTGTTGTTGTGCTTTGAGATGATTTGGCTGAAACCTCCTGATCATATGTCATGGGAGGCTTCCTTTCTCTGGTTGATCTTCTGAGAGGACTATTCATCGATAAATTGAGTTCAATTTGTTTTTCGGTTTGTTTTCTGAATTCAGATCAAAAATATGTAACGGCAATTATTTCAGCTTAGTGATATTTTCTCCGAAAGTGAAATATCAAGCAAAAATGTTTACATAAGTTATCGTACAGTTACTAATGGGTATGGAGTTGCTTTTGGAGCTCCTCATTCTTCTTAATCTCCTCTTGTAACTCCTTAAGGTTTCTGAAGAAAGCTCTTTGCTCGGTGACAAGCTGAGAATATTGCTTGTTGACGATCGAATGCTCCGCCTTCTTGTCGTTTGTTTTCTTCTCGACATGATCACGGGTCTTCTCAACAGCATCCACACTCTTTTCCACAGTTTCAACCATCCAAGTTCTGTACTGCTTGTTCTTACTGGTGAGCGCCTTTTGGAAGTTTTCACTGATCGAGTTCAACAGACTCATCTCCTTATCTAGGTACTTGGCGGTCTCTGATAGAGTGTTATGAGTATCAAAGTATTTACGATTCTCTTCCAACTTGGCAATAATCGTGCCAAACAACTCGGAAAATCTTCTTTCGTATTGGGACAATTCAGCACGAGTAGGTATCTCATCGATCTTACGTTGCAGAATGGCAATATCTAAATTCTTCTTGCTTGACAATTGACGAATCTTTGCCATCTTTTCCTCATCAGCAGCCATTGTTTGTATAAGTTTTTGATCAATGGATCCCTCGGTTTCGGTTTGAAGTTTAGCCAAGATACCCTTCAATTCAGTGTGTTGCTTCTTGCAGTTGGCACGGAAATCTTCTTCCTGCTTTCTCAAACTCTCATTCAACAAAACCAATTCTTGCAGCTTGGACAATGCTTCAAAGTCTTCGCCACCCTCTGATAATTTGGCTTGAATATCAGAAAGCTTCTTCTCGACAGCAGCAGAATATTGCTTGTATCCAGTTAGTTCCTCCTGCATGCCAGTTAGCTTTTCATTGAGTGTGGTGTGTTCAACTTTTTGGGATTGGAATTGTTCCTTCAAATTTTGAATTTGTTTTTCGAGTTGTGCCTTATTTCTCTTGTGAATCATTTCTTCACTCTGTCCATACTCTTGTTGTTTCTCCAACAATTGTTTGTTACGCTCCTCATTCTTCAAAATTTCTTCTTCAATGTCCTCACTGCCCAAACCAATCAGCATATTCAGTCCACGTGTAGAAACACTCTCATTCTCCGTTGCATTTTCATCCGTCATCGCTCTCTTCAACTCTTCAATTCTCTTTCGATGAACATCGTCATCCAATTGATCCCAGTGATCCTCTCCAGACTTTCCACCTCCCATTTGTCTCTCCAATTCCGCTCTCAGTTCATTCTGTTTTTGATTCGTTGATTGATTGTTGGCATCTTGTTTCAACGATCCAAACTCTCTTCCATACTCGAGCAAGACACTCTGCACATGCGCCCAACGATTCAATTTTCCCTTTCTTGCCAAGCGACACTTTCTCTTTGGTCTATAGATACCCTTGACAGTGTCCATGTATGGCAATGCCTCCAAGTATCTTTGCTTTGCTTGCACATCGGATGGAAGTTCATAGCGACGACTAAACACCAGATGAGAATATCTTCGGATTCGTTCTCTGTTCTCCTCACGAGTCTCAAACACAGTCTTGATCAACCATTGCATCACCTTGTAAATTTCTTGAAAATCGAGACCTTGAATCTGATAGGCCTGTATCTTATGAGGACACCGCATACGTGCCAATGCATTCACAATCTGTTCAGAAACAGCAATTTTTTGACCAATATTAGACTCTTCTTCGAACGTAATGTCCACATCTACATCAACATTACTGTTGGAGATACTCCAACACAGTCCACCAATCACTTTATCAAATGGAGTGAGTGCAGAGATTCTGACTCTGTAGTAACCAGCAGCCAACAACATGTCAATAATTTCATGGTAACGTTCCACGTCTTCCTGCTTGACACCTTCGAGTTTGACATGCTTATCATGAAGGAGTGATCCCTGTTGTTGATGATGATGTGATTGGTTGTGGAGTTGTTGTTCGCCAATGTGTGACGACGACTGTTGCTGTTGATTGGGCGAAGCTTTCGATGATGCCGAAAACATTGTTGCTCTGTGTTTTTGTTGCCGTGTCGGTGTTTTGTTGTCTTCGAAAGAGAGGCTTACAATTCAAAAATATTCCGCTTACCAAATCTCCGCTAACGAAGAAGAAAGTTTCACACAGACGACCAGCCGGCTTATGTGGATCCTTCAGGCAACTTTTTACTTCCCTGACTTCTTCCAACTTCATATTTTGCCTGGAAAGGAATGAATCAGATTATCAAAGCATATCAATGCAACTTAAACTGAAGGACAACTCGCCCCGCTCCCTTTTGGTTGCCTCTGCAATGAAGTTCTACCAGTTCGTTGAAGGTAAAAATAGATTATGTCTCAAAAAAGTTTGATGAATACCCGAAGAGTTGCGACATCGTCTATCAAAAAGATAATTATCTTTGAAAGCTTTCAACCATTTATAAAAACAAACCAACAACAAATTAAAAACAACATAACATGCCTAAAAGAAACAACAACAAGGACAACAACCAAAATGCAAGCAGCATGCTTACATCAAGCAGCAAGCAACAAGGAACCATCTATTATCCAACCAATGCAGCAACAGAAGAAGAAAATGATCATGTGATGCACACCATGGAAGAACCACCTGCCTCACCAACAGCCGCCACCGCTACTATGAATGCTAGTACTCTCAATGCACTCAACATTAGCGGCAGCAGCGATGATGATGAAAGTGATGATTCATTCATCATTGCTCCTCCAGATAGCACTGGTAGCAACAACAACAATAATATCAGCAGCAGCAACAGTAGTACGAGCAGTGGTCAGAGTCCATCAGCCGACAGCAACAAATTGGTCGTGCCAGCAAGACAACGTAACAGAGACTTTGGTAGTGCAGCAGCAGAGAAGGGAGTCACCACAGTTCCCCACTCCAAGTACACGTTCTCACATGAGACACAACAGACGGGTGTGTTGACACCTCCGAGTGAAACAGCCGCTCGATTGATGGAACAACAGAATCAACTCTTGGTACCAACATCATCATCAAACATTGACAATGAAGTGGAGAGTCCATCCAGTACCATCAGTTCTATTGACAGCTATGGAGTCGCTACACCAAGTGGTCTCACAGCTGATAAACTGGAGAGAGAAGAAGAGCAACAGTTGTTGGTCAGTGAGAGCACAACTGTTGTTCAGGAAAAGACTGCTATGGATGAATCATCGTCATCATCATCATCATCAACAGTGTCGGCCACAAAGAAACCTATGACATCTGATGCATCTGCTGAACAAAGACCAAAGAAGCAATTTGTCATGGACTTGCAGGAACAATCGAGCGCCAAAGTCCATCACCACCATCATCACCAACATCATCACTATACAACCCATTTGAGCGGACAAGAAGAAACAAAGAAGAAAAAGACTGATGATTTGTTGGCATCGATTTGTGCGTTTGGTGAGGAAAAAATTGATAATGAAGTGATTGATTTGTGTCTTTTGTTGCACGAGTGCATTCAAATGAGAAAAAAGTATATTCTCTATGATCCAAACACTGACTTGTTAAACATTACTCAATATCCGTGGGAGTTGCCTGATGTGAAGGAATTTAATGAACCAAATCATGTGTATGATCATAGAAAGGTGGGAAGACATCATCAACCTCCTACTCCATTTGATCCATTTGATACCCACGTTAGTGATGATTCGCCATTGAGAACCAGAGAGACATTTGAGATGAGAAAGGGAGTCTTTTATGTCTATGATGAAAATGACATGTCGCACACTGAAGAGGGAAGTGGAAGTTCAGGCGCCAATAAACTTGGCCTGTTCCCACCCATGGTCTCATTCAAAGAGTTTTATGATGATCATAAGCGCATCTCTAAAATTGTGTTTCATGCGCCCACAAAATCATATTGCTATAATCGATTGAAAACTCTAGAGCTGAAAAATTCATTGTACAAGAATATTAATGAGGCTTTGGAAACTCATGAACAAAAACAAGTGCCTCACAGAGATTTTTACAACGTGAGAAAGGTTGATACTCATATTCACTTGAGTGCCAGTATGACTCAAAAGAGACTCGTTAAGTTTATTAAGCGCAAGTTAAAGGAGTGTCCAAACGAAGTTGTCATTTTCAGAGATGGCAAAGAACTGACTCTCGCCCAAACATTTGAGAGTTTGAACTTGACTGCCTATGACATCTCTGTAGATACGTTGGATGTTCATGCAAACAAATCTATTCTTCACAGATTTGACAAATTTAATCTGAAGTATAATCCATTCGGACAATCTAGATTACGTGAAATCTTTTTGAAGACTGATAACATGATTGGAGGTCGTTATTTCGCAGAGCTCTGTAAGGAAACGTTCCAGGATTTGGAAGATAGCAGATATCAAATGTCAGAGCCTCGTGTCTCAATTTATGGTGTGAATCCTAATGAATGGGATTTGTTGGGAGAATGGGTACTGAACAACAAGATGTACTCTGACCACGTCAGATGGTTAATTCAAATTCCTAGACTCTACTATGTACACAGAGGAAACAACATTATTAAGAATGTGCAGGAAATGTTGGATAACGTGTTTAGACCTTTGTTCGAAGTGACTCGAGATCCTAAGAGTCATCCTAACTTACACACATTCTTGAAGCAAGTTATTGGCTTCGATTCTGTAGATGATGAAACTAAGCCTGAGCCTAGATTCCATTCCCGACTGCCTACACCTGACCAATGGAATACCTTGGACAACCCACCTTATGCCTACTACAACTACTACTTCTATGCAAATGTGAATACTTTGAATCAATATAGAATGAGCAAGGGACTCAATACATTCAAATATAGGCCTCATTGTGGTGAGGCTGGTGACCCACTTCACTTGATTAGTAGTTATCTAGTTGCAGATAACATTTCCCATGGTATTGAGCTCAGAAAAACTCCAGTTTTGCAATACTTGTATTATCTACATCAGATTGGCCTGGCTGTTTCACCACTCTCCAATAATTCTTTATTCTTGGACTACAGCAGAAATCCACTGCCTCAATTCCTGTGCAGAGGTCTGAATGTCAGCATCTCAACAGATGATCCGCTTATGTTCCATCTATGTAGAGATCCTTTGCTTGAGGAGTATTCAATCGGAGCTCAGGTCTGGAGATTGAGTAATACTGACTTGTGCGAAATGGCTAGAAATAGTGTTTTGATGTGTGGATGGGATCGTATCTACAAGAGTTATTGGCTGGGTGACAAGTACTATCTCCCTGGAGTTCTTGGAAATGATATCCACAAAACCAATATGCCAAATATTCGTGTTCAATACCGATATGAAACACTCGTGGATGAGCACTTGTTTATTCTCAAGTGTGTCAAGTTGAATGATCTCTCATGTGTGAACAAGAATGAAAAGGTGATGACCAAACAGGGAGTCATCACCTATGATGAATTAATGAGACTCATTAAGAGAACCAAGCCTCTTTTCCTGAGAAGTGCTGAAAGAGTCGAAAACCTCTCGAACATTAAGACACACAAGCACTATGAAATTCTCGAAAGAAATAGAGGTCCTGCTGTGGCTACAACGATTGCTCCTATTCAAGCTTCGAGCTCAAAGAACAAGACTCAAAATAACCCACGTTCTGTCGATGAGAAAGTGTCAGGCTTTGACTCATGGAGAGGATTGGCATTGTTTGCCGTTCCTCTTTTGGCTGCTCTTGTGTTCACCTCCGCTAAGTCATTGTAATCTCTGATCTTCATGTCAGTTGATTATAACATCTAAATTATCATGCGACGAAAATAAACAGAAATCTTATTATAAAAGGCCTGCAATTCAAAGTTGATCCAGACAACCTAACAACACTCAACCAAAACCATAGCACAACACTCACTTAGTAATCATGGATTGGACACACTCATACAACGGCGTTAACCGCTTCGAACAGAAGGGTAAGGACGGACAAGGAATGGGCTACGACAAGAAAGACCGAATTGAGGAGTACCGAACGCACGAGCAGGACAAGGGAATCGTCGGTAAGCAGGAATGGCTCAAGGATCAGAAGCGATTGGATTTCTTGACTGAGAAGAAGATTGAGGGAGGAAAGGGAGAACAGAAGTGATCTTCTCAATAAAGATCGTTCTTTCGAGAATACAATCTCAGAAACGAACATCCCAGTAAATAAAGAAGCGTTTCCTTCACTTTTCATGAACCTGTTTTTGACGTTCGATTCGTCATTTCCCCTTACAAGAAATGTTTCTCCGGTTGTCCAAAGCTTTTGGCTCTCAGTTCTCTGTTCCCATCGCCGCCATCAGAGAGAATCATCTTCTTTTTCAACACACAACCAAACAAGCAAACATCCATCAACACAAACACAAAAGAACAAAAGTGATATCTCACCTTGTTTTCGAAGAAGAAATCTATCCATCTCTGTACATTATATAACAACATAAACAACAACAAAAAATGGCACAACGTAAAAAGGACATTGTCGTCAAAGTAGGCATGCTCGGTGACATGCAAGTAGGTAAAACGAGTCTCATGGTCAAGTTCGTCAATGGCAAATTCGATGAAGACTATGTCATGACACTAGGTGTCAATTTCTTGGAAAAGCAGTTGACTGTGAAGAATTATGACATTAATTTGATGATTTGGGATTTGGGTGGTCAAAAGCAGTTTATGAGTATGATGGATCTTGTCTGTAATGATGCATTGGCCCTATTTTTCATGTTTGATTTGAGCAGAAAGGTCACACTGAGCTCAATCAAAGAATGGTACATACAATCAAGAAAACACAACAAGAAGGCTGCTCCTTTCCTCATTGGAACCAAGTATGACAAGTTTTTGGAGATGACTCAAGAGGAACAAGAAGAAACTACGGCTCAGGTATGTCATTTATTGGGTTTTTTTTTGCTTTTTTGGTTCGACATGAATTTAGTCGTTGCTTACAATGTCTCTCTTCTTTGTATAGGCACGTAAATTGGCAGAAAAAATGAAGTGTCCACTCATTTTCTCCAGCGCAGCAGCTGGTGTCAATATCAAAAAGCTATTCAAGTTGGTGTTGGCAAAGGTGTTCGATTTGAAGCCAACAGTACCCAAAGTGACCAACATTGGTGAACCAATCATTGAATATTAGAATCAAAAAGTGATTCACTTGACAACAAAGAAGCAATGGTGGGCCAAAAATTGCATTGGATGCTTTCCTCCACCAATGTGCTTCACACATTAACCTATTTTATATTATCATCGTACGAACGAAATAAAAATCCCCCACAGACAGTTGTCGTCAAAACATGGCGCCATTATTTTTTACGAAATATTTTTTGCCATCTGAATCGAGGAATGAACATCAGAAATCAGAAGGCTGAATCAAATAACCTCCCAAGGGCTACAACTCCATGAATACACTCCAAGAGCCGAAAAGTTTTGTTGCTGAACCTGGATCTTCTACTGTTGTTGGGAGTGGAATGACAAAATTGGGTGACGGCAGTGGAGGCTCAGCTTCTCTGTTGACACCTATCTCCCGAACAAAGAGCAGAACACTCATGGATGCGACCTTCAAGAACCATAAGAATGAAACTCCCCAACAGCCACCACCTGCACAATCAGTCATGTTAAAGCATGTCATCCCAGAGCTCAGTCAAATGAGCACCAGCAACTTATCTGAAATGTTTGAGAGGACAGGAACTGTAAGCAAGTGGATGAGTTCATCTAATTTGATACCGAACAAACATCACAAATTAGCTCCGCAGCACATTAACTTTAAAATGACTTCTGATATCTTAAATTATATGAAGGAGGGATCGATCCATGAAGCAGCTTGCGAGTACCAGTCAGAGTATTATCGCAGTAAACTTACGGAGGATATTAGTAAGCTGAAACACTCAAAATCTAGCCATTATGTGGTGGTGTATGGTGATCGGCAGGGTGTTTTCCCATCAACAGAACGCTATGAAGATTTTCAAAACAAATATCTTCTATATGAGAAGGACATGATTGAGAGATTTGCCAACCCTGAAGAGTTAAATGAAAATTTTCAATTGTTGATGGATCCGTTGAAAAGGAAAACATCTAGAGCCATAAGGGATGTAAAGGTTGAATCGAAAGAAGATAGAATGATGGGAGATGATAACCATCTGGAGTTGGAAGCTACTGATCAACCAACACTAACTCTAGAACAAATGCATCAGAAGCAACAGGACAGTTCCACATTTCCTGTAAAAGCTTGGAAGGCAAAAGCATTGAAGAATAGGGCCAAAATTCAAGGCAAAGAGACGAAAGCGAAAGAGGTGGTATCGAGGGATATTTCATATCTGAAACTTATGAACGAGCCGGTTTTCAGTGAGGTAGTCAAAGAAGTGAAAGTAGAGAGTTACCAGCATCATTCCCCAAGAATGTTGCACAATAGTAACACCTTTTTGACGGAGGTAAATTCTGTAGTGGAGACGAAACCCAGGAGATCGACAATCGTCGGTAGGGAAAGAAGCATTTCGTCCAGTTCTTCAAGACCTTGGCCTAACACTTTGGATTCATTGATCGCAAAGCATCATTCTAAAGAGGAGCAAGAAGACGCGAGTTACTTGGATGAAGAGGTTGATGATCTCGAGGTGATGAGCTTTATGAGAAATTATGATTCCAGGATTCAATTACTCAACATTATCAGGAGGAGAGGTACACAGAGACCTTACGAATGTATGAAGTTTCCTCTCGAAGAAGTTCAACAAAGCAATCGCCAATTGGAGTTGGTGAAGAAGCGAGGAGTTACATTTAACTCGGTTCTTCAATATGATAGTGACGAAGATGTACAGGATTTTGATCAATTGTTTCCTCCATTTCAGATGAAGAATTCATTGACTTTATTCTCCTCAACTCAAGGAACAATAGTGTCCCCAAGTAGAAAAGATTCTAGCTTCTCAGGATATCTCGAAGAGAAACCAGCTTCTAGCTATACCTACCTAAGCTCTATCATAGACACAATTCATCACAAGATAGGTTCAGGGCCCAACATTATCGATATTGAAGATTATGAGATCACAGATACTGAAAGAAAAATAATGAAGAATTGTGAGGATGCCAGTGTGAAGTGTAAAAAGATGATGTCTGATCTCGCCAAAATTAAGCCAAAACCAAACCGGAAAACAGTGGTGAATGACGATTCTACATCTAAGTTAATGAATGGAATCAATCCCGAAATACAAAGAATTGAAGAACTCCGAACAATTAACAGTTTAGGAAGTGCTCGGGGACCAAGACCTGCATCTAAGAGAGTTCTAAATCGATTCAACTCAGCCAAGCCCAGTTCCCTAAAAAAGGAAAAGATTGAAGAAAAACCAATAGACTTAGACAGTGCAGTTCAACGGTATGAATATGGAAAGAAGAGATTCATTGCTGCTCAAGCAAAAGCACAAAATGAACTTCTCGATTGTTTGGATGAAAGAGAGCAGAATAGAGAGCAACTATTCAAGTCAAAGAAGCATATGACTAGTGTGTATGATAGTGCTCTCGCTCATGCAGAGTCGTGGTCCTGTTTCAGAGTCCACTTAGATGATCCTGTCAAGAAGCGTAGACTTGACAAAAAGGGAAAGGAGGAAATGGTATCCTGGAGAAGGAGAAACCGAGCTCCCAAACCTAACAGCAAGGTCCAAAAAGAAATTAGTTCTAACATGTGGACTATGGCACGTAAGACACTCGATATAGAGGACTCTCGGTTCCACAAGAGTGTATTATTTTACAAGAGATTGATGGTGTTTTTAGACTACATCAATGCGCCATCTCATCCAAACACCCTCGAGTTTCTGAATGGGCTCCGGGACAAACTTAAAGACAATCCTTATGAAATAACAAAGGAGAGAATATTCTTCGGTCTAATGATCGACTACATCTCTAAACACCAAAACCAATCCATACCATTGAACTCAGAAAGCAGAATGAGTGACTCTCGACCTTCAAGTATGGTCAATATCAGAACCCCAACACCAACTCAGCAAGATTCGCCTGAGGGTGTCATTGTAGCAAAATTGTTCGACAACAGAGAGTTTGTAAAGATAATACAATTCCTATGTACAGAAACATCGATGACATCGAATGATCTCTCAGAGTTCGAAAAAACTTACATCCACTCTCATAGGCCAATCAAAGAACTTACTGAGCTCAAGAGAAGACTTAGAGAGAAGGAGGATCAGAAAAAGAAGGAGGCACAAAATAAAAAGACAAGTATCTGGTAAATAGAAGACTATTTATGCGGGAAGTAGTGCTGAAAAACATCTTTCTTGCTCCAATTCTGCTTCACAATTGTATACACCTGGAAGAATAGGTTGGGAAATTGGTGAGAGAAATAGACAAATATTCCTCCAGGTAATGGTTTCATCGCATCTTGCAGCTCTTGCTCGTACTCCCGATAATGAGATTTAATATTTCGAATCAATCTCAGAAGGTCCCAAACTTGAGTATGGTCGTATCTTCTAAACTTTTCTACATTTCTTAAAACCATGTCGTCTAAAGAACTGCTCCAATCAAGAGTATCATCCTTCTTCTTCTTCTTTGAGGGGAGTGAGGCTCCACTCTTATTAGGACTAAATATCAGTTTCTTTAGCGGGAGCGATTCTAGTTTCTGATACACAAAACTTTGTTGTTTTTCTTTTCCTAGCTGGTCGCTGACATCGCATAAAAAATTCAGTTTCACTTCATCGCTCCACAACGATGGATGTTGTAATGCAGCAGAAGCAGACACCCTCTTCCCTGGATCATTACAGATCATGGATTCGATTAGATCGGCAAGTTCCAGTGATATGTTTGGATGGCTTAAATTGTACTTGCTCTTCAAAATATTGTTATCACGTTGGAAGCCATCACCAAAAGGATGTTGGCCCTTCGATAACACATAATACACCATGCATCCTAAGGCAAAGATATCCACTGCCTTCGTAGTTCTTGCATTCTCTCTGAGCAGCTCAGGTGCTTGCCATCCTAATGTGCCTGCAACCGAGGTACAAAATGAGCTCTTGTTCTTATCCAATCGCTTTCCGAGTCCCATATCACTCAATTTTACTCGATAATTGCTACTAACCAATATATTTTGTGGCTTTAAGTCCCTGTGTACAATTCCTAATGAGTGTATGTGCACAACTGATTGAATCAACTGGACCAAAATATTCATGCCGTCGAAATTCTCTCTCACTCCACCTGTGCCAGAGCCACTATTTTCAATCAAATCGGCCAATGTGAATGGACAATACTCCAACGCCAAATAAATAAAAGTAGAGTCTTCTTCTTTGGCAAAATATCGAACCACGTTGGAATGCTCATCAGACTCGATTAATAATTCAATTTCTCTGTTTGCTTCATCATAAAACTCTCTGAGCATTCTCTTGATGGCAACCCTTCTTCCGTCCAACTTTCCTTCATAAACAATTGTGCCATTGCTACCCTTTCCCAGTATTATTTTACTGATGAAAAATTTTCCTGTACGGACATATCCATATTCATCTTCCTCTGGAGATGGAGTATCAGCTTTGCTGATCGGCACAGTATTTTCTGTTGAAACTTCACTCGCCTGATTATACTCGAGCAATACCTCTTCAGTCGTCACACTCAAGTCAGAAGTTGTAGAAGTTTGCTCTTTGCTGTTGTCATCTTCCTCGATTGGTTTTTCTTGTTTGTCTTGTGTTTCTTCTTCCACATCCTCCTCATTGACGCTCCTCTCTCTTCTCCTGTTGGATCGTATGAGCAATACAACCAAAACAACAACAATACATGAGAGAACAATGAGAGGTAAGTCATTGCCCTCACGCAAATTAGAACTTCTCCTCCGTGGTATTGAACCTTTGTCGACATCCATATCTTCAAAACGATGATCATCATCTCTATCCAAAGCAGAAGCGTCCCTATCGTACTCGATAGATGGACGATAATCTATCCTCCGATATCTGTACATGAGATCCCTTGGTAAGCATTGAGTGTGTGAAAATGCATAAATCGATTGAACGCCCAGAATATTTTGCTTGTGATACATTGGAAGAGTCACAGTACCATCCGATGGTACTAGTACCGCTAGAGCATTGTCATCCCCTTCACCACTACTTGCATGTTCATTATCATGAACTGTCGTTCTAGGAGACAGTGTTGGCTTTACAATCAACTGTTGTTGCTGTTGATGCGAAGATGAGTCATCACCAGAAGAATTCTGTTGCCATTGATAGTGACGATGATCGTGCAACCTCTGACTCATGTTCTTTAGAATGACATCTCTGTCCGATTCTTGCTCCTCGTGAGATGAGTCATCATGATGCAAACTGTAGTCCCTAGGTAATTCAAACACGTACAAGTGTTTGCTCCCATCTTCAAACTCGGATGCCTGAACATACACTCTCTGACTCTTGTTGCGTTTGGAATGATTATTGTCATTATTTTCATTGTTGCGCAATTGATTGACCAATGTGGGCATATTGACCCTCCAAAATGCATCATCACTTCCACTGTCGTTATCATTGTTCCCATTGTTGTGATGTTCTCCTTCTCGATGATGATGATCATGATGGTGATGATGACTGTTCATCAGTGAGCGAGTCATCACTTGTTGATGATAAAGAGACACAGGCTGTGATTCAAACTGAAACATGTGGGGTGACGCAGAATGAAACACGTCTTCATCGTCACTGTTTGACATGATGTACAATGATGCATCATTGGTCGAAAATGCCAGTATGGGTACTTGAGTGTGATGTTGTGCAAAATAATGGTTATCGTCATTGTTGTTCATCCCTTGTCTTTTTCGATCGTCTCTCATATTGTTATTGTAATTTACTTGTTTCGATGGATAGACATCAGAGAATGTAATGTTCCACTTGAGTGAACCTGTGACAGAGTCCATGGCATGAATCACATAATCCACTCGTACCATGTATATCAACAGTGGTGATGATGATCGATGTGAACTATCGGTATCATCATTGTTATCCCTATCCGTATCACTGTTATTATTATTATTATTATTATTATTACTATTATCATTACTGTTGTTGTTATCCCTATTGTTATTGTTGTTGTTGTTGTTGTTGTTGTGACAATAAGATGATGAGGCATGACCACCATTGTGATGATTAGAGAAGGAAGAATCATCATTGTACTCGCACATCATCTGTCCAGTTTCACCATTCAGCACAAACACGTGCGACTTTTTGTTTGAAATGTACAGTGTGCCATCCATGGCATGAAACGGTGACATGTCTACGAATTCTCTGACTGTGATTGGCATTTTCTGTAGGCCAGGGGTGCCCGATACATGAACATAGAGATTTCCATTGATGGATGGTATGACGTAGTAGGGCAATGCATCATCATTATTATTTTTCATGTAATGAGGATCAAAATGATTATTGTTGTTATTCGTGTTGTTCATATCACTGTCTTGGTCATTGTTGTGATGATTCTTCATATAGGATTGAGAGAAACTGGTTGTCAATAGTGGACCGCCTCTTGTTTGAATGGACCATTTGAATTGATTGGATAGAGTGTCAATCGCATGCAGCTTTCCATCCAATGTATTGACCAGTAAGAGTGGTGATGATGATGATGATCTAGATTGTCGTTTTGATGATGATGATGACAGTTGAATTAGTTTTGATTGTTGTTGATGTGGTGGAGAGGATAATGATAATGTGACAATCAATGTGAGAATCAAGAGAAGCGAGAGAAGAAGTGATTGCCATGTACGAAAAGAGATGGACCGATATCCATTATGAACACTGTTGTTGTTCTGTGTCATCGTAATTATGTGTTGCTCTGTTGTTTTTTGTTTTTTCGCTTGTTTTTTCAAGCTTAGATTCCATGCAATGTTCTCATCTTTCATTGTCCCTCTGAATGAGATAAAACCAGAACTTTGCTAGACATGGAACTTGAGCCAAGGAGTGCTCGCCATAGGGAAAGAAAATTCTTCAATTTTAGAGCCAATCACCTCTGACCAGATAGAACGCGTGTCCGTTTACAAAGGATTACCTAAAGTCACAGGATGTAAAGTAAAAATAGGAATGAAGACCTATTGGTTGGAACAACTCCAGGTTCTAAACGGTGAATACGATTTTCGAGTCGGAGCAAGTCCTTAAGACGGAAAAACAAAACGAATGCCAACAATGGTAGAAACCACCACAAAAGACTTCAATGGACGGATATCTAAGGATCCTCTTTGTTCCATCATGGAAGCTTGTGGCTTGTGGTTCTTCGTGTGACGAAAAATAAGTGCGGCAAATTTTCACCGAGATTGAAGTTCAACGAATTCCTCAATCAATGTTGGTCAACTTCAATTTTTCACGAAATTTCTCAAAAAGAAACAAACAAAATCAAAGTCATAATCGAATAGCAGAAGATGGTATGTTAATAATGATATGTGCGTCGGGAAGAAAAATATTATGCTAAAACAACAATTGTTGTAGACTTGGCACAATAAAAACTCCCATTTGATGCTTTCAACCCACCAACAACAAATTTATTGACATAATTATGATTTTTCACAAATGATAGGTCAACTTCCCAAAGCAAATCAACACATACTGTGCCCACAGAGACTGCAAGTCCCACAAGAAGCACAAGGTCACTCAATACAAGGTTGGTAAGGCTTCCCTCCAAGCTCAGGGTAAGAGACGTTACGACAGAAAGCAACAAGGTTATGGTGGTCAAACCAAGCCTGTTTTCCACAAGAAGGCTAAGACCACAAAGAAGATTGTGCTCAAGCTCCAATGTAACGACTGCAAGCAAGTCCATCAACATGCTTTGAAGAGATGCAAGCACTTCGATATTGGCCAGAAGAAGAAGGTCGCTTAAATCAATTAAATTCATTTTATTGCATACTAGTCGTTTTTGTTTGTTAATTGATGAGGAACTCTGTTTATGTTTGAAAGCATCCTTTATTTACAACTCATTTGCTCTGATACCATCAGTATTCTCTAACAGGATGGTGTCTTGATCCCAGTCGCTCAGAACAAAGTGTTTGATGTAGCTGTTCATTCGGGCCTGATCCAGATGCAAGGCACATCCTCTCACTAAGTCCTTATCTGCTTCACCATGTTGATCCAGATAGAAGGGTGGCAACACTGATTTCCTGGACTCTCGCAACAAGAGGACTGTGGATGACTTGATGAGCAGATTGAATCCAACGCCACAAAAGTGTTCCCGTGCCCAGGACGTGCATTTGCCCAAGTGATGGTCAACTCTGTTGTATGCACACTCGCAATTTCTGCACCAGATCAATTTGCCCGTAATGAGACACAGTGCTGGTCTCTGTAGTTTTCGGTCACAATCGGGACATGTGGCATTGTGATACTTGAGGAACAATGTCTGATAGAGCTTTGGCAGTTCGACGAAATGGAATTGACGAGGGCGAGTCGTATAGGAAGGCACAAGGAGATTGAGTAGCTTTGCATCTTGTTGCACAGTACTTTGCTGTATGGATTGAGAGAGTTGTGTGAGCCATTTGGTGGCAGCCATCGAGCATTCACTGTCCACATGAGACAATTGATCCAGAATGGTGAGTGTGTCTGGCAAGCACATGTACTTTCGCATTTTGTCAAATTCATAAACAATCTTCTCCTGTTCATTCAGCAAGTCAATATCATAATCGGAATCCACGGTTGGCACAGGAACCTTGAACAGAATGGACATGAGAAGACCCATTCTTCTCATAAATGGCAGGCATGCTGATTTGAGTGATTGAACACCAATGTGACGCATGTCTGGTAGAGAGATTTGCTTCAGGTCTGGTTGTGTCAAGTGTCGACTGCTAGACAAATTCTTCAGTATGAGTTGCATGGCAGATGCAACACTTGTATCATCACTATTGCTGCCATTTGATGATTGTGATAACGATTTGTATCGATAACCAATCACAATGAGTGATTGAACGATATGAGCCAAGTAGAACAGTTGCACCAATTCGTTGAATTGAGACCATTGTATCAAATCAGGCTTCAAAATGATCAATTTGACAAAGAGAGTGAATAAGTCGCATGACATGAGCGGTGGAATCATGGACTCCTCTGGTTTCTGCTGAGTTCTCTGAGATGAGCTCATGGAAGCAATAATGTTTCTAATGTTTCGTACAATGGAGACCGATGCCGTATTGTCAGAGTCTGGGTCCGATGGCTGTTCGGCCTCGTGACTCACCAACGGAATGGATCCTTCAACAAACAGACAACTGTACACTGCTTGAAGCAACTCTTCAGATGCTTTTCTCGTGTCATCATTCATCAAGTGATATGCTCTTGTGGCTTCCAACAGAGTCAATATTTGTTCTTGTTCGTTCAATTTGAGCGAAGTGAGAAGTTTGGGGTCCATTGGATCAATTGTTCTCTGTGATATTTCTTGCGCGGCAATTGTGTAGGCAATCGAGTTGGAGAGGATTGATGGGTCCATGTGTCTGCTATGAGTATCGATCTGTGTGTGATGGATGCCAAACTTGAGCGAGGACACATGGGAAAAGAAGTTCTTGAGAGTTGTCTTGAGTGAGAAGTCAGAGGACGATTCGTTACTCGTGGTATTCGCATCCAGATCATAGCCAGGTGTATTCAATAGTTGATGCGATTGGATGGTATCAGCAATCGACTGTGAAGTCTTGTTCCAGTTGAAACCCAAGTTGGGTTCTTGTTCTTGATACAGTGCTGCAACATTCATCACGGTGTGCTGATGATTACTCTTGTCACTCGAGCTACTCGTCGTTGTAGATGAAGAGTGGTTGGTGATTGGACAGAGTTCATTGGCCAATCTGCCACACACAGGACACAGGAATTCCTTCTTACCCAAGTGAACAATGCGATCTCCCTTGTATTGACGATTGGAGGAGATGAGCGATTTGAAGTAGCTATCAAAGCAGTCAAAGTGACAAACGTGAGAACAGCAATTCATCTTGACACCTGCGCTCTTCTTGATATCACTGAACAATTCATTGTACTTTCCAATGTAAGGACTGTCTTGATGCCACCACTGCGTATCATCATCCAACTTTAGTTGTTGATAGTCGGCAGAGGACACGTTGTGTCTTGATGGTGTCAATGGTGCATCTGTGCTGGACGATGATGTCTGCTGTGCTGCTGCTACAGCTTCATCATGCAAATTCTGAGCTTCTACGAGGGAGACTGTATTGGAGAGACAAATGTGACTGATCATGGCAAAGTGACGGAAACCGGAGGGAGAGATCGTCTCATGACAGAATGCACACTTCTTATCACTCTCACTCTGTTGTACATCGTCATCACTTGGTGAGGTTGAACCACCAAATATGCTCTCATCGATCGTGCTATGCTTCTTCTCGAATGCTTGCATAATCTTCTTTTGTCTTGCTTGAGCCCTCTTCTTCTTCTTCTCACGTTCCTTGTCTGATGTGTCTCGACCGACAGTAGAATTGTGTTGATCGATCACAGACTTGCATCTCTCATCATAGTTGCACAGCGTTTTGAGTGCACGGTTCACCAATCGTTCAATTTCTTTGCTAGCACCCTTTCTGTCCGACATGTTCAACAGCAAGGACAGCATGCTTCTCGGTGTTTCATCAGAAACGATATGGAACTGTTGCAATATGTTGGTCAACAGATTGGTATCACTAGGGAACACAATATCATAGAGATCAGCAACAATTGGTGTCTCAGTCAATAGTGCTTCCTGATGACTCGTGTCCAACAGATCATAGTCTATCGTTTCCATGATTAGAATGATACTGTGGAGAGCAGCAATGGTTAAGCTTTCTGCAGTGTTTTCATTGGTGACAGTTCGATACAGAGTCGTAAAGAGTAGTCTGTGGAAGGCAGATGAGTGAACGAGACCTGCGAGCCTGGCCATACTAGGGAATGGCTTCACCGGTGCAGGCAGACTGTTGATCAAGTCCTTGTGGAACAACTTTCGATAGTTTTCTTCAATTTTGCTCAACTGGCGCGGTGAGTAACTGATGAAATAAGGATCCAACTCGCTCCAGAACTGCTTCTTGACAGTAAAGTAGCCCTGGTCATGAGCCTGCTGAGGTGAATGATAGTCAGCAACATCATTCACAATACTCTCCAGATCGATTCCCACTCTAAAGTGCTTTGGAACACTCTCTTGCAACGTTGAGAATGCGACTTGAGATTTGAACAGGGTGTGAAGAATAAACTTGCGGCATGCTTCCTCCTGAGACAGTCCACTCATGCTTCGATCGGACCACATAGTCAACACAAAGTGCATATAGTCCAATTCCATGACATTCATCAACTGTTCAACGTCCTTCTCCATGTCGTTTGGTACGCGCAACAAAAACATTTGCTTGTGCATGTATCGATCCAGTGTTGTCGTAAAGAATGTCTCCGTGTCGACCAAGCAGGCACACACTTGCTCCAAAAACAGGTCCTGGCACAGAGCATAGTCTGCCCATCCTGCCCTATCGTAATAATAAGTTTGTTCTGCAATGTGCATATTGTTACGTGGCCACAGTCTGTTTCGCACCATAGCAATGGTTGCACAGGTACGGAGCGGGTGATCCATGAGCTGCAGTGCTACAGGATCACTCAATTGATTGAGTGAGAACAGAGACAACAGATCAAAGTTCCAATTCTGAACAATGGGCACCAAGATGCATGACAAAATCTTGTGAAGTGGAATGTGGAAGGATATTGGACCGTCCACCGTCTTAAAATCAACAATTGGCTGCTTGACTCGAGGGTTGCTACTGGACTTGAATTGAACAGAGTCAACCAGGAAGAACTCTTTCAAGAAGCTCATGACCAGTGTAATGGTGCCCGATATCTGTGATTGCATCTGTGCATCTGACAGTTCATTCTTGAGACTGTTGAGTCCGTTGGTAATGTATCGGAACAGCTTGGGCATCATTCTGTACTCAAAGTTGACCGAGTTTTGCCACGAGTCATCATCCGAATCAATTCTTCTCACTTCGACACAATACTCATAACAGGAGAGGAACTTTAGCAGCACAGAGAGATTCTTGGGAGTGAACAACAGTTGATTAGAGATGGAATTGTGCATGAGCACATAGCCCAAATCATAGAAAAAGTGCCACGTGGCTTGCTTTTGGAATTTGCGGTGATTGACATTGATCATCTTCCTGTCTCGATAAGGGTCCTTGATGAGCAGCATGTCGCAAATCGTGGACAAGCAGTCCATGAGAATGTCCAACAGTCCGTGATCCCTGACGAGCATATCAGCAATCGGAGGCACAGTGAACAGTTGAACCGTAATGGATGCCAAATGCGATTTGTCACTCCTATTCTTCACCAAGTAATAGTTCATGACTGTGCTCTTGTAATGCTTTGTGAACTCGATGGCAAAGAATTTTTTGAATTCAATGTCGGCTATACACGCAGAGAACAGTTGATAAAAGTGGTGACCAACCGAGAGTGGCAACTGACTGTATCGTTCGAGAATGAGATCCAACAGTGTTCGATTGTCAATGTCCTTCTCCATCAGTGCATACAACAAGTAACGCTTGACAGCAGGTGATTGCTTACTGCACTCGGCAATGGTTTGAAACTGGAGAATCAGTGCTTGTTGATAGGCCTTCTTGTAGCTCTTGCTGTTCATGGGCCACATTTTGGGCAACAAGACAGTCCAGTGATACAATGATCGAACAACACCAGTGAACAAGGATTGAACAATGTGATGATAGTCTCGAGGCAAGTGCTCTGTTGGGTCCTGCTCCGGTCCCTTGTGATTCCTGCAAAAGCCATGAACATCCCACGAATCCGGATCACCACAATCGCACATGCCACTCGATGTTTTGATCAGACTATAGTTGTGACCTTCGTGATCACCATTCAAAAAACAGGATTGACAAATGGCGCACGTGGGATCCTTTTCACATGTTCGACACTTGAATGCGATTTGACCTGGTTTCCATGTGGCACCACACACACCTCTACTCTCTCTCAACAGTTGACTGTACAGTGCATATTGATCCATTTGACCCTTGGAGATAATGAGAGGGAACCATTGATTGACAGCAGTGGCAGACAATAGTGTATCCACGTGTTTCTTTGGTTGATGAGAGTGATGAGCGTGATGGATGGATGATGATGATGATGATGATTCATCCAATTCTTCTTCATCACCATCAAACTCATCATGTTCTTCATCATCAAACTCTTCTTCATCATATTCCTCTGCTTCTTCATCATCATCATCAACGTCATCATCATCATCGTCTCCCCATTCATTATTCTCTCTTCTCTCTTCAATTTGTCTCTGAATGCTCAACAATTGTTGAATGAGACGTGTTTGATTATCGTTGACTGTTCGTTGCTGTTGCTCTTGTTCTTGTTGAGTGTCTTGAAGTCGCAACAATTGTTGATAGAGAGATCGGAGTCGGTTATGAAGGTGATGAGTACTGTTACTGCTACCACTACCACTAGTGTTTTCTTCTTCTCTACTCTTCTTTTTTGGTGGTTCATTATTAGAAGAAGAAGAAGTGTTGTTGTTGGATATGGTAGGTGGTTGCAAGTGAGGAATGATACGTGTGCTGAACAAGTATTGAACAAACTGACATAGAATCTGGTGATTGGGATCTTGAAATTGATCCAAGTCCATAATGATTTGAAAGGAACTGGGATTCGCACCCTTTTGAATCACTTGTTCAAACAGAGAGAATAGTTGAGGATTGTTGATCAGTGGTATTCTACTGTTGTTTTCATTATTCATTGTTGTTGTTGTTGTTGTTGTTGTTGTTGGAAAGTGATGGTGGTGCTGATGAGATGCACTTGACATGTCTTCCATGTTGTTTTTTTGTATAGAGTGGTTGCTGCAAGATTGATGGATCAATAACAATATGATGTATACTATTGTGTGTGGGTGTATGGATGCACAAGTTGTATCAATCGATTGATCTTCTTCACACTCTCGTTTCGCTTCTTTTGTGTTTGAATTTTTGATTTGTTTGAATTGCTTGCTTTTGAATTTTGCGCGATCGGCGTCATGGCACAGGAGTCAAACATTAAGAATAGCATCGAACGAAAGTTTGCTTACAATATTCCTTCAAGAGCTCACATAAAGATACAAAGATCATCGATGCATCGGGAGAGGATCCTCCGAACAGATGTCCCGAGGCAGAACGAATCGTCGACAACCTATAACACATTGTTTATTGTTGCAGCAATCTTGGTTGTTGTTGTTGTTGTTGTAGTGAACATAAATTACATGCCACCATAGTACTCTTGCAACTTTTTCTGAGTGAATGCATTAAAGTCCATTCCACTCTCCAATGCAGCAATACCGGCATCCTTGATTGGTACATCAACTGGTGTGTCCATGGTCACATCCCACTGAGGTTGCATAAACACTGCCAATGTGGCTCTGCCGACATTGGGTTGAGTCGTACCGCGCACACAGTGAGGCGTTGCGACCAACTTTCCACCAGAGTGAATCTGAGCAGACTCTCCGATTTGGAATGCAATTTGATCAGGTGACCACACTGCCTTCACCAAATCACCGTGACGATTTCTGATAAAGAGACCAGCGTTTGGATCGGTCATTTGAATGGGTTGACCAGATGTTCCGTCCATGAATTGAGCACTGGTGAGACCAGTGAGACTACCGTGATCCAAGTGCCATCCACACCAATTGTCTTCACTACTATTGTTATTGTTGTTGTTATTGTTATTGTTGTTATGGTTGTTATCATCATCAGTGGCATCCTTTTCAATAGGGAAATAGTAGAGTAGTCTACCCTTGGCACACTTGCTCTGAGAAATGGTCTTGTGCAACTTGCCACGTTCATATCTCTCTTGACGACTGCTGTTACTATTGTCATCAACATGATTGTCATGATTGTCATGATTGTACAACTTTTCCACATAGAGATCACACTGCTTGGCAACCAACAATCCAACAGAGACAATCAATTGACCCAACTGCTTGAATGCAGTAGACAATTGAGGCACGTGCTCCTCTGGCCAAATATTCTCACAACAATAGAATGGATATTGTTGAATGAGAGAGGCATCAGTCGTTGGAACATCATACTGTGGATTGGCATAGAAACTACCCTTTGCAACATCACGTTTCCCATTGAACATTTCCTTTCCGTGTGACCATCCAAATGAATAATTGCTCTCAGAGTGTTCATACAATGATTGAACATCTTTGGGTAGAGTGGCAAATTGATGGGCCAATGGCAACAATGCAGCTCTCAGTTCAGAGAATTGAGGAACGTTTGAAACGGTGAGAATACCGAGACCATCTGGACCAAATGCCTTCTCAATGGACTCACTCAAATCAACGGCTGATTGATTGATGAGGTCTTCATAGTTGAGATTGACAACATGAGTGACAGTGGCAGAAGTGGTTGACATGGTTGATTGTTGTTGTTGTTGTATTGTTGTTTTTGTTGTTGTTGTTCTGTTTGTTTGTTTTGAGCAACACGAGAGAGATTTTGATTGGAGAGTGGCGGAAAAACAAGTGTGAAATGGAAGCCGACGGATTGTGGTTCACGGGATGTCTCATTATGGAATACTCGATATACAAGGGGGATCGCTCAGCAAGTCAAGTCTGTACATTCAGAATGTATCAGTTTACTGTTGTTGAGTTTGTTGTTGCAATGCTCTTCTTCTCTCCAATTCTCTCTCCAGAGCACCCGTGTCAATGTTGGCCAACAAGTCATTCGCGTTGGCATCTGTTGTTGTTGTTGCAGTGTTGCCAGCGTTTTCTTGCTGTTGTTGTGCTTGTTGATCTGATGATACAGAGGAAATGTTTGCCCATCTGGTTCTCTTCTTTGAAACTGATTTTCTACCTCTAACGTTGTTGCTGGTGACACTCGGACCTGGTGTGCCGTCATTGGTGTTGTTACCATCACCACCGTTGGAAGTGTTTTGGACGGGCCACTTGTTCTTCGTATTACTCTTGTACTTTTTGTGATCAGCTCCCACAATCTTGTCCAATGTGTTGTCCATCAGAGGTCTCATGGCTGTTTCCAAGCTGTGATAAAGATCAGGGAACAGATGCTCCTGGTTGCTGAGAAGTGTCTTGACACGTGCTCTCTCCTTTGGCATCTCAAAGCATGCAGGACAATTCTCATTGATCACTGGCAAGAGATGCTCACGTGCAAACATTTTGAGTTCCTTCTCTCTGACATAGGTCAATGGTCTAATGACACGCAAATCACCTTCATCAATCGTGTAGTGAGCCTTCATGGTTCTCAAATATCCATTGTGAAGGATGGACATGATGAAACTCTCTGCACAATCATCCAAGTGCTGTCCTAGTACGAGCACATTGTATCCATGTCTTCTAGCGACATTGTACAGGATACCTCTCTTCATACGACTGCACCATGAGCAGATACTGGAAGCTTGGCATGTCATTGCTGTTTCAATAATGTTTTGACTCTCAAAATAGTATGGAACACCCAATTGCTTACAATAGTTGATGAGAGGAGTTGGATCGTAGGCATCAGTCTGTGGATCAACTGTACAGGCACCAAACTCGAAGTTGAATGGAAGTCTGCTACTGGTTTGCAGAGAGTGAAGCACGTGCAACAGTGTCAATGAGTCCTTGCCACCAGAGAGACCAAGCAACAATCGATCACCGTCCTTGATCATACCAAACTCCATGACTGCTCTCTTGACTGGTGCCATAATTTTCTTGATTGGAATCTTTGGCCACATGCTAGCACGTCTTCTTGCCTCCTTTTGCTCTTCGTCTTCGTCTTCAGAGTCATGGAGAGCAGCACCAATACCCAACAGAGCATCTCCTTCGTCATCACCATTCATCAGAGTTGTTGTCTCATCTGATGATTGAGCAGTGCTTGATGCTTCTTGCTTGTAAATGTCAGTTGAAGAGGAGATTTGTTCCTCTGCAACTTGCAATGTTTCAATATTGGACAATTGTTGCTTGTTGGTGTGACTGGATGATGTGGAAGCAATAGCATGCGAGGATGATTGGACAACCAACCATGGACATGGCTTATCAAATATTTGATCATTCTTGAGCACGTGTCCCTCTCTCAAATAGTGAATCACTTCACTAGGATAGACGAACCATCTCAATTGATCCACTTCATAATGATTGCTCAACAGTCCCTTTTGATCAGGCACTTGATAACCACCTCCTCTGTATGGTGTGTCTTCTCTAGAGCTCTTGCTTTCGTGGTGTCTGAACTTTGAATTGGCTTCAAACTCGTCCAGTGCAGCATCCAAAATGTCATTGGCATCCTTCATGTACTTTTCATACTCCTTCTTGTACTTTGCAATTGGAATTCTTTGATTGACTTGAATTCTGTATTGCATACTACCGTTCGAGTAATCAACATTGTGGATCCATCTTCTATTGTTTGCAGTCTTTCTGTTCAAGTTGTGCTTCCATTCACCAGTATCAGGATAGAATGTATAGTATGGCATCAACTTGTATCCATGAGTGGCAACCCAGTTGACAGCTTCAATCACATAGTCTGTTGTTTCCTTGTTGAAAAAGTAGTTAAAGTTGATACGGGTGAACCCAGGTCTCAAAAACTCGTGATCATCATCCTTCAACAGTGCATCTTCAATCTTTTTTGCCATGTCATAGGGAATACCGAGCAGTTTGAGAGAGTAGGGACCAGCACATGCACAACCACCTCTGGACTGCACACCAAACAAGTCATTGAGCAACGTACTGACAAAATTGTAGTGCAACAAGTAATGATCGCTCAGCTTGACCAAGAAACTAAAGATGGGCAATCGCTTGAGAGAAGCATCAGTCGCTTGAGAAACAGCAGCAGCAGCAGCAGCATCATGATCATGACCCAACAAGATGATATTCTGATTCTGAGAAAACGAATCAAATGCACGCTTGTACAACTCGTTCTCCAATGATTCAATCGTTTCTTCACCGACTGCACTCTTGAGTTGGAAACAGAGACCTGCTCTGACAGCACCTACCACATCAGGCGTACCACCTTCTTCTCTCTCGTGAGGCTTCTTCAAATATCGATGATCCTGCTCTGTGACAAAGAACACAGTGTCACCACCTGGTTGAGTCGGATGATTGACATTGAGAAACATGTGCTTCTTGACCAGTAGGACACCAGGTGTACCAGGACCACCCACAAACTTGTGAGGTGAGAAAAAGATGGCATCCTTGTGAGTACTCACACCATAGATTTGCTTATTGACATTCATATCAATCTTGACATAGGGTGCAGCACATGCATAGTCCCACACGGCATATGCACCATACACGTGCAACAGAGCAGTAATGGTATCCGTGTCTTGCAACACACCAGTAATGTTGGATGCAGCACTGAATGCACCAATCATCAATCTCTTGTTGCTGTTGGCAGAGTGTTTGACGAGTTCGGATCTCAAGTGAGACAAGTCAATGAGTCCATTGTTGTCTGGTGATTCACGAATGGTGACAATCTTGGCATTGGACTCTCTCCAGGGCAGTAGATTGGAGTGATGTTCAAATGGACCTACAAACACAACAGGTGTATCTGTATCATTGTCATTACTGTCATTACTGTCATTCTTGTTATTACTGTTATTGTTATTGTTATTGTTATTACTATTACTGTTGTTGATATTTTGATTCTTGAACAATCCCAACAAGTGAACCAGTTTGTTGCTGGCTGATGTGGCACCACTACCAGTGAAAATCAACACGTCCTTCTTGCTTGCATTCATTGCATTCATCAACAATTGTCTACTCTCATATCGAAACAGTGTAGATTGATGACCAGTGATGGATGTTGTGGTATGAGTGTTGGCATACAGTGTAAGCACTTGACTCTGAATGTATTCTTCAATAAATGAGAGAGATCTACCAGAGGCAACATAGTCACAATAGGTGACTTTTCTGTAACCGAATGGAGACTTGAAAATTTCATTGTCACCAATGATGCTCTCTTGAATATATTGAATCAATTGTTGTTGTTGTTGTTGTTTTTCAGTGTTGTCATTGTTGTTGGATGATGAAAGACTATTGATGAATGAGAGTGGAGTCGTGGTGGTAGTGGATGAAGAGATCTCATCAGTGGTAGTAGCCGTCGTGGTGACACCAGCATCTACGTCACATTCTTCATCGAAACGAATGAACTTTCTAGAGTGAGACTTGAGATTAGACTTGTGATAAGTCAATTTCTCATCGTCATTCGATACCTCAAATGTGGATGATGACATATTGTGTATGTGTGTAATGTGTGTCGTTTGCGAGAGTTGGTTTGCGCTCAGAGAGTATGAAGATTTTGTGCGCACCTTGGAATTTTTTGCCCGCCATGTGTGAAATTGAAGTGCGAGTTCAAACAGCCGGTTGAAGTCATTTCTACGCCCCGATCAAGAAAAAATAAAGTAGTTGTTCCGCTTCTTCTTCAAATCTGATTATTCACACGCAATCAGAGCACACGACAGTTGAGGATGAGTATGATTTTGAGAAGTCATGCAATCAAAGCATCGTCAAACAGACTGATGAAAAGTCATGCAACAACAATCATTGCATCTGTACTGAGAAACTATTCTTCACCATCATCATCATCATCTACATCCACAACATCAACAACAACAACAACAACACCATCCATCACATTCAACAATGATGCAGCAGATGCACCACCACTGAATAATAACAAGAACAAGAAACATCAAAATGTGAAAAACAAGAAGAATACACTTCCACAACCATTATCATCACCAACATCCAAAACATCAAGAACAACAACAAACAATACTTCTTATTCAAAGAATCGACAGCCTCACTATCAGAAACAACGACATCCATCCAGTCATATTGCTGACTTGAATAGTATACTCAATGAGAGTACTACTACTATGGATGACACCAACAACAACAACAACAACAACAATAATAGTAATACAATTAGTGCATTCAATAGTTATAGAGACTTGTTGAGATCCATGGTATCATCATCCAACAACAATATCATCATTACCAGTTCACATGTCATTCAAACCATTCTTCCCATCTACTACTCGATGACCAGTGATCAGAAAACAAATGAATATCAATCATTGCATCGATTGATTGAAGCACACTTTTATTCATTGCTCAAGAATCATCGTCTCACATCAGAGGCACATGATCTCTATTATATGGCAGTGAGGGACTTTGATATTCTACCGTCCAAGCACATGACTGACTCCATGATTCAAACCATTATCAACAGCAGTGTCAGTGATGTTATGGGTACAGGTGGTATGGGTGTTGGTGGTAGTAGTAGTAGTAGTAGTAGTAGTAGTGTGAATCAGGGTATGAACATGGCTGGTGCTCCATCAATCGTGAATTACAACAATAATTACAATAGTAATAACAATAGTAGTACACTTAGTTTTCTGAGTACGAGTATTATTGATGATACGTTTGATGATGAAGAATTTGTCAAATTGAATCAACAAATGAAACACTTGAACAACAAGAGTACAATGGACGCCAACAATCATAACCATCCAAATCGTACCAACAATATTCACACGAACAATACAACTGCTATCAATACCAACAACAATAACAATACGACGAATATCCATAATAGCAGCACAATGACCATTGGAAAGAGATTAAAACTGTTTTACAAGTTTACAGACACGCACAGAGTTCCCCTGTCTGTCCAGCAGTACATTACACTGTCCAATTTTGTGTCTGTTGATGGATTGGTGTACTTGTATGATCGAGTAGCCAATCAAGGTGGTCCAAGCAATCATGATGCCCACATACCTCCCATGACTCCCAAATTCCTCGCCTCTGTGATTCAACGATGCAGAAAACTCAGATTCCTCCATCGAAAACTCTTGTTGATATTCGATCAGGCAAAAACTCAGTTCAAGCACGTGTTGGACACTGAGATTTACAACATGATGATTGAGCATTATTGTGAGATTAGAGGTGTCAATCTCGCAGAAGAGTTGATTGTACAGATGAAGAGAGAGTTGGGATTTGAACCGAGCATCTACACGTACACGAGCTTGTTGCGCGGTTATCAGTCCATTCATCATTTGAACGGATGTCGACGCGTGTTGCAACGAGTGTTGAAACAACAACAAGCACAAACGAGCAGCAACGCTCAGAATACCAACAGTAGGAAGAGTACAGCTACTGCTCACCCTCTACAGTTGGATGATCAATTCATGGCATGTTACATTTATGCACTGAGTTATCATGGGCGATTGAAGGAAGCACAGCAAGTACTTGATCAAATGGAGTCAAAGTACAATGTGAAACCAAACTATTTTTGTTATCGTGTGCTTGTGACCATGTATCTCAACAACAATCAATATGAACCTGCCAAGGTGTTGATGGACAAGATGGAACAGTTGGGAATGAAGTTTGACGGAATCATTTACAAGTGCTTAATCAAGCAACGATGTCAACAGGGTCATCTGCAGGATGCACTAGACATTTTGGACAAGGTGATCAAATCTGGTCAACTCGGTTCCACTTCCCAATTCTCCTCTCTGTTTATCGAATTGGTGACAGAGTGTGTCAACAGTGGTCAATTAGACAGCGCGCTCCAATTGACAAACAGAATGGAGAGATTGGGTGTGAAACCGACAGCCAAACATGTCTCTTTGCTGATCAATGGATTCGTTAAGCAGTACGAGAAGGATCAACACTTGTTGTCGTTGCCACCTGATCAGAATCTAGAGGAGGAAGAGCTCAGAGAGTTGCTGCATCCACAATTGCTCCACTATCACAGACAATTGCAACAACAAAAGGAGCAACAACAACAGCTACAAGCTCAAGCAAGTGGCGAATTGAAACTGTCCAACCCATACAGTCATCAACAACAACAACAACAACAACACAAGCAAATGAACAGCTTGGGAATGGCTCAGGAGTTTTTGTTGGGCATGACGAGCAAGTATGGTCACTCTGTTGTGTCTGCTCAGACTCTGAACACTCTTCTCTCTGCATCATCCAAGTACAATGGTATTGAGAAGACTGAGGAGTTGGCCAAGAGTATTCTCCATGGTTCGAATGAAGAGTTGAACACCAGAATTCTCATTGCACTAATCAAGCAATATGCAGAGCATGCACCCGATAAGATCTTGCCCATTTTCAGTGATCGAGTTCTCATTAGTCTCCACAATTTCAAACAGAGATTTGATTTTAAGACACTGTACTATTCGACACTCAAGATTCTGCTCGATCAAGAAAAGTATTGGATTGCTCTCCGAGTGTTCGACACGCTCACTGTGATTCCTGCTCTATCCCAACTGATTCACCAGGTTGTTGTGGACTGCGAGCCACAGAGAAGATCTATTGAATTGGGTGAACAGGTAGAGTCTCTACTGAGCAGCAGCGGAAACACTCGATCGAGAATATTCGACTCTGATCACTCAAGTAGTAGTTTCAATCATGAGAAGAGTGGAATGGTTGGTGGTGGAAGTGCTGCCAGTCGTAGCATATTTGACTCTGGTGATGTGCAGGCATACCGTCAAGCACCAACCATCATCTCCTACAATCACATGCTCTCTTGCTTGGCGGCACTGGACAAGTATGAAGAGTTGATTGAGGCGTTCAAACTCATGGAACCCTATCGCATCACTCCAAACTTTACCACATACTTTTTGTTGCTCAAGGCATTAGTTGCTGCCAACATGTTTGAAACGGCAAGAAACGTCATTTCCATTCAAATGAAGGAAGTTGGCATGCAGAGACCACCACTCGTGTACAACATGCTTCTCCGAAAGTATGATGTTGAATTTGCGCAGCTCATTCTCCAAGATATGCAATCGGACAACATTGAACCAGGTGTCAACACATATCAACTGCTCATGGAGACATACTTTTTGAACAATATGCCATCCAAGGTTGTCGAGTGCTACTATGAATTAAGAGAGAAGACGGATATGAAGCCACAACCATACATTTATTCCATTGTGTTGCGATCGTTGTGCACGATGCGCAAGGTTGATGAAGCATTGCAATTCTTTGAACAAACAAAGAGTTATTGGCTCAATTTCCGATATTATTCACACAGCTCTAGACACTCTGACTTCCCTCATTTGGAGGAAGACCTCGTTTATTCGATGATTGACGGATTGTGTCTCGTGAAACGTGTTGACCGCGCACATCAGATTCTAGACTCGTACTTCCAAACGAGAATCGATGATGATTGGGAGAGAAAGTTGAGTGCGACACCAGCAACCAAGTCCTCAAGAGCCAAGCTGTACATACCACTCATCAAGTACCACTTGCAGTTCTCTCGTGACTTTAAGGCTGCAGAACGGTTACTGCACGACATGGAACAAAAATTGGGCATGCCTACCAGTCGATTCCTGCTGTACATTATGGCAGAGGGAGCAAAAGAGTTGGGATTGGCAACCAAGGCCGACTATTATGACCAGTTGTTCAAGAGTAGTTTGGTTGGTTCGACTCTATCGACCGGTCCAAGCTTTTATGATTCGATTCGAATGGCTGAGGCACTCATGTTCCGTGCCGAGAGAGAACCAAACAACAAGGACAGGGAAATGTTTGAGAGACAGCAGAACATGTTGTTTGCCAAGGAGAATGAAATGGATGATCAGTTTATTCAGATTCAAAACAAGAAGCGAACAGCTGCATACAATGCCATTGTTGGACAACAACAGCAACAACCATCTGTAGGCAGATCCAACAGGTCATAAGGAGTTTCTCTATGATCCAATAAATCTCTCCCCTGTGTGAAATCCAAAATCCCATTTCAAACAACAACAACAACAAAAAAAACAAGATCACAAACACAGAGGATGACAAGTACGATCGTACATACAAGTTATGTGCTCATCATCACCTCACTCATTGCTCTCATTGTATTGAATGTGTTGTTCACCATTCGATTCGTCATTCAACAATTGTCATTTCTCTTTGCACAACATCATCAACAACAACAATCATCATCATCGTCATCATCATTATCATCATCATACATATCATTGATCCCCCATGTACTGCTCATATTCAGAGAACAATTGTATTACTGTTATTTGTACACCAAGTTGTTTATGCGATGGATACGATTGACATGGATGGGCAAGTGTGTAGTAGGTGCAGTGTGGATCATGATTGCCACACTCGTCAACAACAACAACAACAACACATTCATCACAACCATTGTTACAACTGTTATTGTTCTCTCTATTGTCACTCTATTCCTCTACTACTACTACTACTACTACAACAACAACAACAATCATCCATACAATAATCGCAAGAGATTAACAGGGGTACAAGAGTTGATTGATACGCATTCATATGACTCAATTGAAGAGTACAGAGAGAATCTAGAGGATATGAATACACTGTCCATGCTCACTGGTGCATTCTACAGTCACATTCATTCACCATTGTTGGGATTGGGTCGATTCATGCAATTGAACAACAATCATCCACCACAGTCCATATTGGATGTCGGATGTGGCAATGGAACACTGTGTATTCAATTGTATCACTGGTGTTGTTGTTCTCTACTGCCGCAACAACAAGAACAAGAACAAGAACAAGAACAAGAACAAGAATCATCTCAATCATCTAAACAAGTGGTGATATGTGGTATTGACATGAGTGAGATTGCCATTGAATTGGCCAATGAACAAGCATCATCTATATCATCATCACATTCTGTTGACAACTCCTGTTGCCCCTCCATATCATTCAAGAGAACAGAACAAGTGGAACTGAATGAACCAGACAAGTCATACGATGTGGTCACATGCTCTCTCATGACTCATCACATACCGACCGATGAGGACATTGTGTACTTTTTGCGCAAGGCAGGACAAGTGGCACGCCGAGCCATTGTCATCAACGATCTAGAGAGAGACACTATTGCAGTCATTGCTTATCAACTGTTGATGTTTCCCATGTTCAAGAATCGGTTGACACGCCACGATGGTCTCATGTCCATTCGCAGATCATTTACACAAGACGAATGGACAAGTTATTTGCTCAGAGCGGGTTATGATGAACGACAGTTCAGAGTCAACTGGTGCCCCGTCTCTCGCTTCATCATTTATGTGGACTTGAGTGACCATTGGAAGATCCATTCTCCACCCAACAACTACTAAGAAAGTTTATTCACGTTTTAGAGATGTGTTTTCATTCATACATATGTATGTCTATAAATGAGGAGAATAACAACATTGAACAAAGTCCGTAACATGCTGTGTGTGTGTATGTGTGTGACTTTATTATTGATACACCTCAATTGACAAGTTAAAACAAAATGAACACCAAAGCACACATCAACAGCCCGAAACAAACACGAGTAGTCAGACTGTGGCATGATGATGAAGCACTGGAGACTTCCGCCTTGGGGTGTTCGACTTGCAATCTTTGCCCATAGAAGGTGTCCTGTCTTCGATAAAGCAACACTAATGAGCCGTTCTGGTATGGGTCGAAGATGTGCATCACTTTTGCTGCTGCTTGAGCAATTCCAATTGTTTCTTTCAGTTCATTGTTGCAGAATCCTCTGAGGCGTAGAGCCCAGGGGTATGAGGACTCTTCGATTGCAAACACCACAGATGATGAAGAAACTGGAAAAGAGTGTATTTGGTTGGCATCTTCTGATATCACTTGCTTTGACCCTTTTTCCTTGCCATCAAAATCAAACTGTTGCACATAACCAAAGTCTGTGGTACCCACAAGATCAGACCAAGTGACTACAAATCCGCTCTCATGTTTTGCAATCATGTAAGAGATAAAGAAATTAGATTGGGGGATCGTGATTGTGACCAAGGCAGCACCATCAATCGAGTAAATGTATCCTTTCATTGCCTCACCGATAGGACATGACATGATAAATCTGTTCTTGTTCACGCCAAACACATCACAGGGACCTTTACCAAACATTGTTATGGGGCCTTTAACCAACTTGCCATCGGATGAATAGATGGAAAAGTGATTGTCATTCTCATATTCATTCGCCCAAGAGACAACAAATCGGTCTCCCACTTTGGCAATACTTCGACTGCGTTCAGCAAAAGTTTGGTCCGCTGGGAGTGTAGCAACAGTAAACTTCTTCAATACCATAAGGTTCATTGACAGTATTACTCCCTTCATAGCAGCTGTACGACCTCCATTCTTTGTTTCGTAGTAAACCAAAGCAAAGGTCTCACCTTGTCCAACAATATCGAACCAAAACGATCCTCCATAACTGGTCGTTCTATCTACCTCAGTCGTTCTGCTTACATTCTCTCCTACACCCAAAGCAGAAACAAGAAGGCTACAGGATAGACCCTCGCAAGTGACATAAGCTACAGCAATATCACTCGCAACATTGGCTGCTCGGTATCCAGCTTGTCCCCTACGACCTGAACCACCGGTTCTGTACAATTGCCATGTGCACGCACAAAACTGATCCAAAGGAGAGGAAAAAGGCAGATTATGGCAAAGAATAGAGATCTCATTTTCTTGTTAATTGTTTCTTTGGATTGATATAGAGGTTGACCCAGAAATATCAAATGGTTCAATGAATGGAAGGAACTGAATTTTCCTCTTTCTTGTGACAACTTATGTGATGGGGGGTTCGATGATTATGGAAACCCTTTTTCATCTTTCCATACATAGTTACTTTCTAAATGATGTGGGGTATAGTGATAGAGGACAAGGAAGTAGCTTTAATTGGATATGTAAGGATAAATCCAGCATTTTCCCATTAACTTGACTTCATACATTTAGTGACAGTCGCAGTCTTCCTGAATGGTGCTTTTTGGGGTAATGAGTTTTATGGATCTACGTACGACCATGGGATGAAAGTCATGCCACAAAACCTTCACAAACACAATAATGTGGCATAAAACCTAAGTGAGGTTTAAAATAAGCATCAAGAAAACAGCTTATAATATTATTCCCATAGAAGAGAATATATTTCTCAATATAATGTCAGATGGTATTCATCTAAAACTTAAATTTCATTCTTGTCATTCATTTAAATAATATTGTGTAATTTTTGTATCTTTGTTGTAATTAGCTTTAGACACTTACATGTCCCTATTTGTTTCCAGTTCTGGTTGTCGGCTTTAAATCAACAGATTTTTCGATCGCTTCGTGTTGAGGTGGGTCTGAAGCAACCCCTTGGAAATTACTTGGCGAAACAATCCACACGATACCGCCACAGGAAATGGGTTCATGGATACGTCCGTACGATCGATGGACACAGTCTCGAACAGCGAATCGGTTGGGCTGCCCTTGGGACATGAACTTTTGTTACTTTTTGTTTATTTGCATAAGCAGGCTTCATTGACCCCCAAATATGTATGCTCTCAATCCTATGCGAGAGAAAGGAGCAAGAGTTGTTGTTCGTTTGTCATCATCGTACCATCATCATCACCATCACCGTAGTAAAGAATGCGTAATCATAGTAGTAGTAGTTGTGCGTTTATTCTTCGTCTTCTTCTTCAGACTCTTCTTCTTCCTCCTCCTCATCGTCTTCATAGTACTCTTGGAGCCACTTGGCATGTTGTTCACGCACTTCTTCTTGAGTAGTGGTGAGATTAGATTGTTCATCAAGAACTCTCAATCCGTACTTTAAGCGCTGACGTTGTTCTTCTCTCCAATTGACAATCTCATATCTGCCGAGAATGATACCAACAGCAAAGAAGACATAGAGAGCACCAGACAACTTTCCACCATACTTGCCAGTGACAAGCTTATTGTGCTTGAGATGGTAGTTGAACATGGCCTTGTCGACACGTTGACCCACTTCCTTGCCATACATAATCTCACGTGGAACATGACCACCAGTTTGCTTTGGATATTGGATAATGGAACCAGATTCGATCCACTTGTTGAAGAAATCAGTAGGGTACAAATGAGCATCACCCATACCTCCAAACTTGCAATTCTTGTAACCAGCAAACGTGTGATAAATCTCTGGATGGATACCAGCAGTGACGGATCGAATGTGAGGCAAGTTGTGTTCCTTTGCAATGGAACCCCACAGACTGTTCTCTGCAGTGTTCTCAGTGCTGTACAAATCTGCGCTCAACACATCCAATGTGTTCTTAATGTTGGAGAAATCAACACCCTTGTTGACCAATGTCTGATGAACAGAGTCAATTTTACAAATGACATTGTATTCCTTGTCAATGGAAAAGTCGGAGACGTGGGCTGGGATGATGGATGAGAACTCAACCTTGTCCATGACTTGAATCGTGTTCTTTGACAGAGAAGCATCCACAAGTGCATCAGTGGCAATTTGGGCACCAATCACCTCATCGGATGCTGGTTGACTGACCTTGAGGAATTGATTGTCATGGAGCTCACGCAATTGCTTGAAGACGTCCTTGCTCTCCACGTCCAATGTACCAAAGATTTTATTCAACAGTGTGCTCATTGTTTTATTGTTTATTATTGTTGTTGTTGCTGTTCAACGTGAAAGTGTTTTTTTTCTGATTTTTTTTCAGTGTGTTGATGTGCGCCCTTGGAGCTTTTTTTCCCCTACCAGCCGCTGCATGGGTGACGATCACCACTGGCATTTCCATGCGGCGGGACAATCGCAAAAAAACTGCTATATTGAAGTTTCTTGTTTGTAAATTGGGTTGACCCGAATTGCATTTTAGGGCAAGAAATCACCCAAATTTATGATCACAAAAAACTCCTTGGTGTCAGCAGGCCAGGTCAGCTGGTGAATACAAGTGAGTTTTTGCGCACAGGTCTCAGTCTACCTGGCGGTATGGCTCTTGCTGAAATGATGTGATGATCCGTGTTATCATCATTTTTTGATGTCGTGTGGTGTGTTGCTGAGTCGCGCCGGTTTGTGTCGCTGGGAACATAAAGGTGATCATTCAATCGTCGAATCGCCTCTGTCTTTGCTTCTGTAATCTTTGCAGTACTTCTATCCTGACTCGTCACCTCTTTTTCATTGCTATCAAAATCGTCATCACTGCTGTCGCTCATCCATGAAGGATCCCATTCTAGTGATTCCATCTGTCTCTTCTTTTCAGCTCTAATCTCTTCCAATATGTCATCCATGGATCCGTAATTGGGATCAATTGTCAGCTTTTTGGGATCTGTGATCAATAGTTCATCTTCTCCTGCATCTTTCCTCCGTTTGCGCAATCCTTTTACTGGATTCCCACAAATGACTTCCTTGGATCCATAAGTCAGAGAACTGCTTGAGTCTGTTCTTTCTTCTTCATCTGATAAGTTCTGGTTGTAAAATGGTCCCATACTTGAACCAGGTCTACCGTCTTGTGATGTTGTCCTAGGCCGACTCGTGTTGAGACGGGAGGTCATTGGCCTGCTTGTCCATGCACCATTTTTTGAGATTCGATTCATTTGACACTGTGCGATAAAGGAGGAGGCTGCAGTCTTGGGCCTTGTCAGAGCACTAGAGGGACGACGCGTGAGTATAGCTGCAGCTGACACTGACCTTCTAGAGAGGTCAATAGAGCTTGATTTGAGCCTTGATCTTGGTGTGGCTGTAACAATAACCGGTTCCTCAATCAATTCATCTTGATGTAGCTCTGCAACGCTTGAATACTTGATCGCGCTCTTCACCATGTCAATCTCTCGCTTCATACTGTCCGGTGTTGAAGATGGGGATGGTGAATAGGATGAGTGGGATAGTGAACTGTTAGGAGTACTTCGATGCTCATCACTCAAGCGAACATCATCTAGAAACTCAAGTTGAGGCAATGCGATACCAATACTCCTTCGGTACTGATCAGTCATTGCAATTTCATTCCCCTCCAATGTTAGTGAGTGAAGTTTGGGACAGTCAACCAAGTACTGCATCTGATCGAAATCAGCTATGGAATTTCTATTACAATGAATGCGTGAGTAACACCGTCGGTATGGACAACTAACCTGATTACTTACCCCTCAAGATCCAAAATTTGTAATTGTTCGAGGCTTGACAAAGAACTGATATCATCGATATCATTGAATGGTACATAGAGTTCTTTTAAGTTTGGTAAAGCACCAATACCCTCTATTTCTATGAGTGAGCAACGAGACATCCACAAAACAGTAAGATTTCTCATACTAGTTCCGAGATCTCTGTTCGAACATACAAACTGTCAACATCAGGTCATACAATGATGACACAATCCATGATTAACAAAACTCACATACCTAATGGAGGGAATTGTACTGTTGCTCAATCTTAAGTGAATCAAATTCGGAACTTTTCCTCCCAAATCCCCAAGGGTATTTTCAGTTGTATTCACAATTAGCTCAAGATATTCAACCTTTGACAAATCAGACTCTCCAGTAGCGGATTGCTATCAGTTTAGAAAATCGAATAGAAGCAAGTCAGTTCTATTCTTTCTTCTGGATATTGAAACAAGTAGACATACTAGTTTCTTAATTGAAAGGTATTCGTCCAGCATTCCTTCGAACTCTTGAAACGGGTCCTGCAGATCATTCTCTACCGCTTGATCATCATGCTCTGCATTATGTTCATAATGATATAACAAATTTCTCTCCTCTTCACTCAGATCGTATTTTCTATTATCTATCAAAGGAGAATCGGCCCTTCCATGATTCATCACCATTACATCACTTTGGCCATCAATTCCATTGCCATTTAGTTGACTCAAATTCAAGCAGTTCCACCCTTCTTGTCGACGACTCTTCATATCATCATTCCAACTGTTTTGAAGCATTTACATGTAAAAATAGTGACTTGAACAATCAATCGTTGTTGGATGGAAAAATTCGTAGATTGCCGCCAAGCCCCACCATTGCGACAGTTCATGGCGCCAAAAACACACAAAAACTTGATCACACAACAACAACAAACGAAGCATACAAAACAAACAAATATGAGAGTACCATACTATCGGTTCTACCCAGCTACTAAACAATTAGATGCAACCAATGACTTGAATCTCGTAGGAAAATACCTCAGTACACAATTGCATGCCAAGCGCATTGGACCATGGGAACGCACAAGAATTACAATCTATCGATCCACTCTAACAACTACTGCATCAGCAGCAGCAACAACAACTACCAATCCACCATCACTGTCCACACAACAATTAGGAGATCACATGTACAATGTAGAAATGCCATCATCATCATCATCATCATCCACAACAACAACAACAACAACTACATCATCACCATCAGAAGAATTCCTCTTCTACAAGAGAGACATGATACAATGTGATTCATCATTTAGAGACATTCTCATTGGAACTATTCTGAGCAGCAACAAGTACGCTCAGAGACACATGTTTTATGTGGAGGGTGAAATGTATCAACTGGGTGATTTTGTGATTCGATTGGGTAGTTTGTTCTTTATGAACATGAAGAGAGGAATAGTGATTGATATAGAGTATGGAGCATCCATGCACTGTTATCAGGCAGAGAAGCCATTGATTGAAGAGTTTTTGAATTGTTTTGTGGATCAGAGCTTGACCGCAGTGTCATCCTCTGTGAATGCTGCTTCATTGATTGTGCCTCCTCATTTGTCATCCATGAGCGGTGCAACAACTTCCACCACAACAACTGCAGGAACAGCAGGAACAGCAGCAACAGCAGCCACCACCAGTCAACCCATGATCATGACAGGTTCCTATGCCACACATGCATCTCAAGTCATGAATCAATCATTGAACATTGTACAGAAGCCAAAGATTTACCATCTCATGTCCATACGTGTCGACTTTTCAGAATTTAATCACTTTGCCCATGATCGATTCAGTAGTCGTCACACGGCACTTCAGTACATTCACTTGTGCAGTCAATTGATGGCTAACACATGATGATCCAAGTAATAGAACAAGTAGTCATGTTTCCTTTTTTTCCATTCTTGTTCGTTGGAGCATTCTTCCTTTTAACGTCTGGAATACAATGTGAACTGGTTCAACGATGAAGAATGCTCCTTTGCGGTTTTCTCCGGTTGGACAAAAACGAAAACACCAACACCACGATCGAAGATCAATACATAATAGCGAGTCATGAAGAGAAGAAGCGACCATCGAAGCACCAACAACAACAAGAGTACTCGTGATGCAGCAATGGATGAGTTTTATGGATTCAAACAATTCAATCAACAACCACCAACATTGTCATCATCATCATCCACTCACAACCATAACAACCATAACGACAAGAATACAAAAACAAGGAGAACAAACATTGTTGGTTCACGAGAATATTTTGATGAAGCAGCCAAATGGATGGAACAACATGAACAACAACAGCAACAACATGAAAATCATCGAGATGCATCATCAAAGCGCATCTCTGATAGAGAAACTCACTATCAATCACGATGGAGAAAACGAGAATTATCACCTGATCGAATCGATCCATTCTCACCAACAACAACAACAACAACAACAGCAACTAGTAGTCGTAGTAGTAGTAGTAACAAACATAAAACTAGTAGTAGTAGTAGTAACAAGAGAAGTTATTCAGAAATTTATCAAGAGAGTGCATTAGATAGAGAAAAGGCAGATTTAGAGAATCAATTGAAGAGAAAACAAATGAATAAGCAATTGTTGTCTGCTGCAAAAGCTCATGCAACAGCAACAACAACAAGTAGTACGAGTACGACTGCGACTCACACTCATAATCCTAATGATGAGCCAACAAGTGAAGTGACGAGTCAACACAAGCAAAGGAAAACATCATCCTCACCATCACTACCACCACAATCCTCAACCACAACCACAACCACCACAATCAATCATAATGATGATAACAATCACAACAACAACAACAACAACAACAACACCGATAACAATACAAATGTTCACATCAATTATAAACCATCTGGTCTCTTGTACAATTATCAACAACAACAACAACAACAAACATCCACTGGTGGTGATGGTGGTGGTGGTGGTAACGTTGAAGAAGAAGAAGAAGCAAAGAACAACATGATGACATCATCGTGGAATGATCCACCAGAGTCCAGAATACCCACTGGTCAAAAATGGAGACTCTATGTCATGAGAGATGGCAATGAGATTGAAAAGCCCATTCATCTCATTCATCAAAAATCATTCCTGTTTGGTAGAGATCGAAACACTGTGGATGTACCCATTGATCATCTATCGTGCAGCAAACTACATGCAGTCATTTGTTTTAGACTTTGTTCATCATCAACTACTCATAAGAAACATCAAAAGAAGAGTAGAGAAGATTCTGAACAACAGAGTGTCATCAAACCATTCTTGATGGATATGAAGAGCACCAATGGTACCATGTTGAATGGCAAGAGAGTAGAGGATTGTCGCTTCTATGAACTGAGAAACAATGATCTTATTCAGTTTGGTCACAGCACTCGAGAGTACATTTTGATTGATGAGAGATTAGCATTGGAAGAAGAATAAAAGGTCATCTGTTGTCTGTACTGCTGGGTGCATTGTATATGCTCTGAAACTGGCCATTGAAAAGTTCTGCCTCAATGGTTGTTCAAAGGATATGGTTATGGCGAGAGTTACAGAGTTTCTGTCTCCGGTGTTGCTGGAACAAAAACACAAAACGAAAGGGTGAATCGATAAAACAACAAGGACGAGAACAGAAGCACAATTAAAATTGGGGATATCTTCGTGCACGAAGGAGAGTTGTACATTATGAAGAAGGAAGCCCACGTGATCCATGCAGATTCTTATGGTGAGAGTTACGTTGTCTCCGTGTGCAAGAAGCTCAAGTTGGTTGAAACAGATGAAACCATAGAGATATTGCAGGGCTTTACGGGTGAGATGGGCAAAGGAGTAGATATACCAGTGGTGGGAAGAGATGAGACAGTGGATCGCAATCTACCACGAGAAGTTATGGAAGATCCATATCCTTCCTGAATTCCATGGACATCTCACTCCTTCTTCCGGAGAAATTAATAAATCCAAGTTCAAACAACAAACAACACACCAAAAAAAAAGAAGAAAGCATGCAGAGTCCATTGGAGAAGGCCATACAGGGCAATGCATTCAAAGACAGTGATGGTTTCTATGATTCTGAAGTAGCCAAAATTAAATTGGATTTTCTGGTGGCCAATCGTCTGAGATTTATTTCACAAGACTGTTGGGACTCTTGTGTGAGAATCAAGGGATCACTGCCCGATTTACACCCAGGAGAGATTGTGTGTATTGAGAGATGTGTGGAGAAGCACAATGCAGTGTACGATATCGTATCACAACAATTGAAAATGAAACAACAACAACAACAACAAGTATCATCACAACAAGCGGAACCTTCCTTTTCATTGCAACTTGAACAACAACAACAGCAACAATAGGCATGTACAGAAAAAGGAAATATTGTGGCACCACTGCATTTTTGGGAGCACAGCACTGTTTGTCTCTCTCTCGGGCAATTGGGGGTTCATGATGAATTCATCATCTTGCGGCATGCACTGTAGTCACATTGTAGTACTATGCTGCTTTGTCTTGAGCGATGAGATCATCTTCTAACGTCACAATGATATGAGTGAGTACTCGACAAAATAAACACACAATCTGTCTTTCCAATTGATCTTGTGGTCATTCAAAAAAACAGTTCACACAAACAAAACCCATTTTGCAGCAAAAAAAAAACCGAACAACACACACTTTTTTTTGACAAGGGGGATAATTGGCAAACAAAAGTAAAGTATTGATCATGTCATCACCACCAACATCACCACCATCGTCCATAACCGATGCTGTTGATCAACAACCAGAACAACATGATCAACAACAGGAACACTCAACTGTGAATGTGGATCAATCAACAACCACACCAACAGAACAAAATACACCAACACCATCAACGACAACAACCACAGTTGCAACCAATGACGACCAACAACAACAACAAGAAGAAAATGATCAACAACCACCACCACTCATCAAATTCTCATTCATGTCATTCACTGAATTCTCCTCATTGAAAAATGATCCTATTCAATTGATGAACAAGGCACAAGTGGTCATTGATGAAAAGGAGAAGGAATTGCAGAGAACGAAAGCAGATTTGGAAGTTTATCGCATTCAATCAGGTATATATATACACAACAACAACAACCCTTTCTTTTTCTCAGCTCTTGTCACAACAATAACAACTCACACACAATATCATACAATATCATACAATATCATACAATATCATACAATAGAGAATGAAATGAACAAGACAGAACAGGAACAACATCATGCACAGGATCAAGTACGGCAATTGAACAACAAGGTGACTGAATTGGAGAACAAGTTGAAACAAGTGGAACACTCGTGCACAGAATACAAACAAAAGTGTGAACAATTGAATGCACAGCACAGAGCATGGAAGGAGGAGAGTGATGCCATGATTGAATCATTGAGACATGACAAGACGAGTGCATCCTCTCTCGTTCAACAAAAAACATTGGAGAATAATCAATTATTAGGTATACACATATTTATATGCATATACACATATATATCATTTCTCTTGTCAATCTGTACTTTTATGATTCACTAACACGCACACCTACCCACACAATAGATGAATTGAAACAATTGAGACAAAAAATGATTGAAATGAATCAGAGCACAGCCAACAATCAAATTGAAATGATTGACTCCACCAGTATACAACTCCAATTGTCCTATCAAGTTGAAAAATTGAAACAGGAGAGAACCATATCAGACAATCACAACAAGTGGCTCAATGAACAATTGGAACTCAAGTCAAAAGAGTATACAAGCATGAAATCAGAGTCATCCAAACAATTGATTCAACTGCAGTCGCAATTGACACTGAACACGGAACAAATCGAGTCATTGAATCAACAAATCAAACACTTGAAACAGTTGAATGCAAAGAATGAACAAACAATTCAATCTCAATTGACTCAATTGAATGAAATGAGTGAAAAGTTGACCAATAGTGACAACAGTTATCGCATCGAGTTGAACTCTCAGAGACAATTGACTGAGTTGTACAGGCAAAAGTTTGAACATTTGGAATTGAGAATAGAGGATGAGAATCGGTTGAGAGATGAGATGAGAAAGCAGTTGATTCATGAAAAGTCTGAAGTGATTGAAAAGTGGAACGTTTGCAAGAAGCAGTTGTTTGAGACGAGAGAGGAGCTAAAGCAGTTGAAGCAGCAACAACAACAGCAGGAACAACAAGCACTATCCTCTGATTCTGCTGCTCAACAACAGCAACAACAGTTGCGTGCATCTCAACTCATTCAACGAGGCATTAGCAACTCTACCGACTATTGCACAAAGTATATCAAGTGTGAAGAAGAATTGATCAAATCAAAGAATGAAATCAAGCGCATGAACGACGTGTTGAACAGTATTATGAAACAGTTGGAAGAGAAGGCACCAGTCATTCAGGAGCAGAGAGAAGAGTACGAACGAATTTTGAGTGCTCATTTCAATCTTACAAAGAAGCATCACATGATGACCAGAGACTATGACAATTTGAAGAATGAGTACAAGCAAGTGAGAGAACAGAGAGACCACTACTCTCATGAAGTGCAAGTGCTATCAGTGGAAAACAATGAAATGTCTCAACAGGTTCAAGCTCTGTTGATGGAATGTGCACAGCACAAGGATCGATTGAATGGTCTCGGTGTCACTGATCTCTCACTTCACAACATTTCAACAACTACAGCAACAGCAGCAGATCAACCACTATTCAGTGACTTGAAGCGCATGCAAGAAGAGAATAGACAATTGCTCCAGAGAATTGCGCGCGTCGAAGTCGAGAAGAACAAGTTGGATCAATCACTCAAATCAGACATGAAGAAGGAGTTTGAAGCAAAGATGAAACAATTTGTGGATGAAATTGAAAAGTTGCGCAATGAGCGCGAAACTCAAAACAAGTCACTGCAGAGTCTCATTAGACAACGAAACATGTACATGAAGTTGCATGATGAATTGAGCAAGCAAATCAGAGACATGCAATCTATTTCTGACAATAGCAGCAACAATCAAACCAACTCAAGGACCAGCACTTCATCCGATACTGGATCATCGAATGCCGATACTGTCTCACATATCACTACTCGAGAGTTGCAAAATATTCAACAAGATTTCATGAAGCACAAGGAAATGGACGATCAGAGATACCATAATCTATTGCTTCAGTTGAATCAATGCAACACAGAGTTGGCCAACAAGAAGGCTGACTATCTGGTGCTTGAAGAACGATTCAAGAGTCTTCAATCTGATGAAGCATTTACCAAGCAACAACTCACTTCACTGCGCGACACTCATGCCAAGATTTCTGAAAAGTTTTCTCAGTTGGAGAAGAAGGTGGTGGAGATGGACCAGATGAATATCAAACTCAAGGAAAGCAACAGGCAACTCGAAGTTGAGAAGAACAATATGGAAGCCCAGAAGAAGTACAGTGAGGAGAGAGCAGAACGATTGAGAGAACAAATTGAATCCTCCAAGGCTGAGAAACTCTTGTTGGAAGAGATGTTCAAGACACTGAATGAATCGAGATTGTCATTGATACAACAGGATCAATCATCAAAGAAACAGTTGATTATTGAGAATGAAGCTCTCAAGAGAGAAATTGAAACATTGAAATCTGAGATTAAGGATGAGAGAACGCTCACTCGATTGGCCGAAGTAAAATTGGAGGACTACAAGTTTGAGATGGAAAAGATGGTGCAGGCAAAGAGCTCTGAAGTCAGTAAGCTTGAAGGTGAACTCGCGCAAGCCAATAACCAAGTCAAGACTTTGGAAGAGTCTGTCAAGAGTCTCCAGAACAAATTGACTTCTACTGACAACAGACTGAACAGTATCCTAGAAAAGCAATTGATTGGCAACACTGACTCTGTTTTGTCGTCTGACAATCAAGAACTCACGCTCCAATTGACACAAGCACAAAGAGAGGTTGAACTTTTGACCGAATCGCTTGAAAAGGAAAAGAGAGTGGCCGAGGAGTTCAAGAAGATTGCAGCTGATAATGAACAAGCACTGAGCGAGCACGGAGTAGCCTATGAAAAATACCAGACTGCAACTGAAGAAAAGTTGAAGCAACATCAGGCAAGAATCACGAAACTAGAGTCTGACTTGAACGAAGCAAATGAAGAGCTCAGAAACACGATTATCGAACTAGAGAATACTAAACAAGAGCTGGATGCTGAGAGAAGAAAGGCAGAGAAGAAGGAACAAAACTTGACGAGCAGTTCTAAAGAAATTGAGTCCAGCTTGGTCAGCTCTCAAAACAGGCTTCAAATCTTGGAACAGGAATTGAGCTCCCAGATTGCCAAAACTCAAGCAGCACAACAAGACTATCAATCTGAACTTCTCAAGCATGCCGCTGATGTTGATCAGTTGAATCAAACAAAGACGAAACTCAATAAGGTTGAATCTGAACTTGTGACTGCTCAGGCAAAGGCTCAAAATTTGGAAGCATCCATTGAGAATATGAGAAAGTCATGGAGTGAGCAAGAACAAACACTCAAGAATCAAATCTCTGACATGAATGAGCAATTGGAGTCTCTCAAGCGTACAAACAGGCTGCTTGAACATGAATCTGAGCAACTGCAAATTGAGAACAAGAAACTGAGAGTAACCATCAATCCATTAACTGCCACTGAGACTGCGCCAGTATCTGAGACATCTGATGCTGCCTCATCAAAGTTGGTGGACGATTTGAGAGAGTTGGCCAACATTCTGAGAAGAGACAAGGACATTTTGTCCAGCAAGTTGTCTATTGCTGAACAGGAATCGAAGCGTACCTCTCAAAAGCTTGAGGAGTCCTTGCGAACAATCGAAGAACTCAAGATGAAACTTCAATATGCCAATCAACAAAAGTCTTCTTCCTCTGAAGACGTCAAACAGTTGCAAGAACAATTGGAAATCTTCAAGGAAAGTAATCAGACCTTGCGTGCTGACCGTACGACTCTTTCAAAGGAGAAGGAAGAGTTGGAAGCAAAGGTGCTAAGTGCTCAATCAGAAACACGTGCTCTTCTCCATCAGATTGAAAGCCTGAGAACCGAGAATGAGAAGATGAAGACCGAAGTGGAACAGGCTCGACAAGAATCTGAAAAATGGCAACAGAGAAGTAGAGATCTATTGCAAAAGTATAAGCAAATTGATCCTGACGAGCACAAGAAGCTGCAGGAACAGTTGGTCACTATCCAAGAGGAGAGAGATGCACTGCAGAAACAACTTAACCAATTGGTCGAATCAACATCCTCTAGCAAGACAAACACTGAGTCCCTCGTGTCTCGTGTCTCTCAATTGACTGAACAATTGAAGAATGACAAGAAATCGTTTGAGGAAGAGAAGCAAAAGTTGGAGAAGAATGTTGAAGAACTCAAGGCAAACAACACTAAACTCATGACATTTGTCAAGGAGAAGTTGTCAGAGGCCAAGCAAAAGAGAGATGATCTAACGAAACAATTGGAAGAGAAAGCTCAGCTCTTGGAAGATAAGGCCCAACTGGTGGATGAAAAGACTAACAAAATTAAGGAATTGGAAGCCAGTAATAAGCAACTAAAGACAGAGAAACTGAAGATGACCTTGGATTCCATGGCACTATTGAAGGAAAAGAAGGAATTGCAGAATGCTGTTGCTGCTGCTAAAGCTGAAACAGCATCAGCCTCCTCATCGCAAGAAAGAGTTGAATCACCTACTAGCTCCTCCGCCGAAACTACCACTGTCAAGAAGACTGCCCCTATTAGAAGAGCTACTACTCCTGTACGAACAACTGGCAAGAGACACGCAGATGAAATTGAGACTGACAACGAAGATACCGGCATTGAAGAAAGTACCTTGGATTTGAGCACTGCTGAACCAGTCACCAAGAAGCCAAGGATCGAAGAAACAACAGAGAAGCCTGTAGAAACAGTTGAACCTGAATCTTCAGCCGTGGAAGTATCTGAAGACTCCAACATGGAGAACGAAGACATGATCAGTCAGGAGGACATGACAGGTAACAAGACGCCCAAGCATCACACGACCGAACAAGACGACGAGAGTGAAGCAGATGTGCAACAAGACAAGAAGAATAGAAGAAGACTGAAGAGGCCACAAGTAACAACTGCCACAGCCAAGAACAATACCTTATCTGATGAATCAAAGGGCACCATCCAAACTGTGGAAACACCTCAGAGCGAAGACACCATTGCTCTGGAAGAAGCGGACAATGACGAAAATGAAGAATCGGGTGATGCTATCTGAAAGCTTTGAGAAATTTTCCGATGTGTGCCGAATCGCGAAACAGTGATTCGTTGTCTCCTCACATGTTGAATTATTTGATGAGTCCCCTGAGCCGAATCGGTGTTAGCCCTCTGTCATCTGTGGCTGCAGTCTCATCTGGCGTGTTGTCGAACATCATTGTACTCTCCAAAATATTATTGACACAACTCATATGGTTCATCTCGATAACACCCTAAAACAACACACACCCTTCCATTCGAATAAAAACCATTGAAAGTGACGGCCATAAACCACCTTCTGTCCGCACCCCAACCTTATCATTTTAGCCTCCACCCCCAATAGCATCTCATACGTTAGCCTCCTTTGAACTCTCTCCCGAGTGAACTTGCTTCCACCACCAACAACCAACAACAACAAATCCATTCTTCTGCAGAAGTGAGTGAGAGATATCACACAACACACGCACATCAGTAATAGCAACCTAATTTTATTCTTTAGCAGAAAAAATGATGATGAATACAACGTCACGATCCAGCACTCATTTATCACACGTGAGCAATGTGAATAATAACAAGAATAATAGTAGTAGGCAGCAACATGCACACAACAACAACAACAACAACAATAGAAATAATGAAGTGGAAGACTATGGTGATTCATCACCTCCTCTCCACCTACCTCAATCACCCTCACTATCATCATCCACTCCTCCGCGTCATACAACAACCACAACATCTACATCTCCATCTCCATCATCATCATCATCATCATCATCTCTACCACCTCCATCATCTCCATCATCTCCATCATCATCATTATCATCATCATCACCACGACAGAGAACAGCATCACCATCCTCCCACCAGCATCATCATCATCATCATCATCACTTGATTATGGAAGGTCAAATGGCCATACAGAGTGACAATTCTCATGCGGTCATCTCTCTCATTATTCAACAACCACAACTGCTCATTCATTTGATACCCTATTGTATTGATCATGGCAGTTATGACATGCTCTATTGTCTCATCAACATTGCCAAGAGGAGACATGATGAAGATCACCAGCAACAACACCACTTTCATCCTCATCAATACATGAATAACAACAACAAAAGAAATCATCACAATTGTTGTTGCTTCCGTTGCATCATGTCTCAATTGCATCACTCGTATCATCAATCCATTCCCAATCACAGTCTCCTGTGTGGATTGGCTCATGCCATTCTCGTGTTGAATCACGATGTAGACATGATGTGGTACATGGACATGATTACTCACACGTGCCATCCACAACTCTTGTATGAAGACAGAAACATTATCATGAATAGCAATAACAACAACAACAACCATAATAGTAGTAATAATAGTAATACTCATCATGAGAATGATCATAGTAGTAGTAGTAGTAGTAGTAGTCACAATCAATTCAGTGTCATGGGATATCATCGAATGACATTCTTGCATCTATTGTGTGCCAGTGCTGACTTGTTGCTCGAATATTTGCCATTGGCACACGAGTACTTTGTAGAACAGATTCGCAATGAACAACAACAACATGAGCACAAGAGTAGTCATGGTGAGCATACAAACACTCATACTAATACTAATAACAACAACAATGCAGTTCATAAGACCAGTAATAGTACCAACTATAATAGTAGTAGTAGTAGTAATGAACAAGAAGAGATTCAGTTGTCACTGAGTGCAATGAGACGACTGTTTGAACACATGGCCATTGAAGGCGCAGATGAAGATGACTTCAAGAATGGTGGAGATGATGATGATGATGACCATGACTTGAATGGTGTTCATAACAACAACAACAACAACAACAATAACAACAGTCATCATAATAACAATCATAGTATGAATCTAAAGAACAACCCCAACAATAATATGCATGAAAATCAACAACAACAACAACAACAATTGTTCGAATCATATAATCTATTACAATTGTCCATCAAGCACAATTATGAACAATCTGTGGCTATTCTATTGGAGTACATTTACAATGTTCAATCAGCATCGGCCTCCTCCTCCTCCTCCTCTGCTTCTTCTTCCCCCTCCAACAATTCTCGTGTAAATAATCATACCAGTCATACCAATAATAATAATAATAATAATAATAATAATAACAATAATAAGAGTGAGACATCTGCTGATACGAACATTATTCTCCGTTGCACTCCCGTTCATCAATATTCACTCATTCATCTAGCCATTGTCTATCGTCAATTGAGCATTCTGGAGTATCTGTGTCAAAATTTAGACATTGATTCATTGATATCCATGTTACAAATGAAATCATTTCAGAGAGCACTCAACAGTCATCAGATTCCACCAGAGTTGCTCTCTGTTTTGATCTTCAAGTTGAATACAATCATTACACTCTCGTGTTCTCACCATTCGTTGAAGTTGAGAAAGAGACAAGTGTCAGAGATTGCCAAAGCAATGTCAGCCGTTTATGATGAACAAATGTCGTTGCAACAACAACAACAGCAGCAGCAGAGTCAAGCCATTCGTGTGTCACCCTCACGTGTCATGGTCTCTGATCGAAAGCTGGACACTGTTGTGATTGATTTCACGACACCAGATCGAAGTGATGGCAGTGGTAAGCCTTCAATTATCAAAATTGAAGATCTAAGTCGAGGTAAGAGCAGTCATTATCTACCAGATAGGACAGACAGTCTGCCCACAACTGTCTCCTCAACTCCCCATGCATCCTCTCCAAAGAAGTTACGGAGAGATGTTGATTAAATACATTCAATTTATTTTTAAAATGAGTTGAAAGCACCTAATTGTTGCTTCTTTCTCATCTTGGCCTTCTTTTGTTCCTTGATATAGATGAAGATCTCAACATCTTCAATCTTAATCGCACGGCTAGTTTGTTCATCCACAGTATTGGAAGACATCATAACCGCTCCCACCAAAGTATTCATTCTGTTGGTCACACTTCTGCTTCTGCTCATACTATTATACTTCAAACCACGAGAGCCCAGCAACCGTTCATTCTCGTCATAGCCTTCGTACTCATAATCGGCGTCATAGAAAGAACCCATCGTGCTGTTATGTGTGTCACTACGACTGAATCCACAACATTGTGCGCAAGTGTTCTTAATGGTGTGATATCCTCTTCGAATAAACTTAAATGTATGGAACACCATTCTGTTAAGGATATCCTTGTACAACGACCGACTCCGACTGACTGCTTTCATTCTAAGCACGTGAGTCAACTCTTGAAATAGCAAGCTGGATTGAAACTCGTTCATGAGTTGCGTGAGTTTCTGATATGCCACTCGTTGAGGTTCAGCAAATAACTTTAAAATCTTCATTTCTTTGTTTGATTTTATCAACTCATCCTGTTTAACGACCGCATCATCATCAATCACAAGGGTACCACTACCACTGTTCCCGCTGATAGAGCTATAGTTGTTATTATTATTTTGGTGCGTGTTGAATGAAATTTTGATGGGCGTAGCGTTGACACTGTCGGCATCAGAGTCGCTGGAGTATGCATCAGAGGCAGCACTTGCGCTCGTGTCATCACTCTCACTCTCCTCTTCACTTTTTCCCTCTTCATCTTCACTCATATAAGCTTCCTGTAGTACAATCGTTCGAATTCTATTTCGTTGGATGTTACTGATGATTCCACTTCTATGGATCGGTAGTGGCGCAGATTCACTAAAGTATGTTGAGCATAAATCTCGAGCATACTCTAATATTTTCTTCTTGTAAAAGTCAATTTGTTGCTTCAACACGTCAATAGTAGATGGAGACTCACATTCACCAAATTGTGACCGTTTCATTATTTTATGATATTCATCGAGTAGAGTTTTTCGCTTTTCGATAGCCATTCTCATCTTTTGTACGTCGAACCAAAAGAATAGCAGATCATCATAATCGAATTCACAATTTTGTTGTTTCTTTTGATTCATCTTGTTACTGTTATTGATCTGCAATTCATTGTCATACGAAGTGCGGCAACACATCAAATTACTAACTCTTCGCCAAAGCGTCAGTCTACCAGTATTGCCAGTATTACTATCATTCGATGGGGTCTCTGGGGTAGCATCCAACGTATTTTCGCTCGTCATAGATTTGTTGACGCAGAATTCTTTAAAGTATCGAAGTGCTACTAGATCAACAAATACATCACTCAATCTGTTTGGTGATACTGTATTCTCAGCAATTCCATAAATAATACTCAATAAAATACATTCGACACGCGGGCCACTGCATTGCAAGAAAATAAGCAGGGTAACAAATATAATGCGACTGCTCTGTGCATTCAAATTACAATCTCCAAACTCCCACAACACTCGAGCAATAATCCATATGACCCAGTTGAGCATTAAAACTCCAATATAGTATGAGGCTGTTCTTGTTTGTGACTGTAAAAACTTTGCATATTCCTCTATATCGTTCAATGTAATTCGAGAAAGTCTAAAATGGAATGGCTGCAGGATGAGTTGTACATTTGCGTCCAAGTTGGCATTCGTTGCAGGAGAGCTACTGTTCATATCATAATATTCTATAGGCGTAGCAGATGATATGACAGGAGATATCATATTATTAAGAGCGTCCGATGATGTTTTCTTTGGAGAAGATGATTTGAAGCTTGTTTGCTTCGATAAGGCATGTGCGCCCTGAACGTTCGGAGAAGGAGGTGCACTAGATGGTGAACTTTCTGTTGCAGGTGCATCTCTTGTCGAAGGTCGAAACACGTTGATATACTTTGCAATTTTGCTCTTCTTTTCTGTTGCTTGATCCTCCTTCTGAGTAGAATCTCTCGACTGTTGCAACGTTTTTCTCTTCTCCAATTGTTTACTGTTGGCTCTAATCTTAAATATAATTCTCACATAGAATAGTAAGCTAATGATAAACATGATTGCGTTTGGCACATAGAAGAATCCGAGTTCCCACCATAGAGCCCACGAGTATTCGACTCGATCAGACGGATCCGTAGAATTTCGAAAGAACGACATTGGTTGTTGCCCATGCAATGATGGATAATAGTTTGTGGTTGATCCTCCAATGGGCGACTGAGACCGTGGGAACAGCATGAGCGGATCAAAATAATCAGATGGGTCATTCGGTCGTCTCACATTTGCAAAATCACACCACTGCTTATCCGAATGATTGTACAGAAGGACATATCTCAATGGCTTTGATCCTGCAATGGGCATTGGAAATATCATGATAAAGAAGGGCAGTGGAATAACAATGAGACACATGAACAGAAACACGTACTCAATCCTGGAATACAACTTTTGAAGGGCAGTGAACGACACATGACCAATCACGCCAAAGTACAAGTACAGAGTGAAGGCAAGGGACCAACAATTGAGAGCCAGTGCAGTCGAATTGGAAACGAATGCCTGAATTTGACAAAAGGGATAATCGTATGATATCCTTCCAGCTACAGACACACATGTATGTCAACAACACATCGCACTTTAGTTACATGAACAATAATAACAATATATATACGATGTTCAAACAACAACAACAAGTATCAAACAAAACAAAAGAAGCATGACCGACATACGAGAAGACAATAAAGCAGCTTCGATTCCCAAACAAAGCGAATAAATAAATCCAAAAATGTTCATAAAGAGCAACAATCGCATCCGAGGTGATTGCTTCACTTCTCTCTTGTACACAAAACAGCCTAGAAAGATAAAGAGAGAGCTAATGCAGGATATGGCACTGACAACAATGCTCACATATTGCAAATTATGAATCCTGCCAATCTGTCTCTTGCATTGATCAGAAGATAATTTGCCAAACACCATTGTTGATGTTTTCTGTTGTTTGGCCAGCTTTTTTGGTTTTTGTTTCGTCGGAAGATTAAGTAATCAATCTTCCAAAATCAGTTTGGGATTTACAAATTGTGGCTACAACCACGTTTTGTTTACATTTCTGTGGAAGCTCTTCTTTGGGGGATTGGAATTTCTAATGTCATAAGTTGTCGGAGAAAGGTGGTCCGTCGCTGTTGCAATGTACATGTCGCCTGCAATGTTGCTCCTCCGAAACCTGTTTGTGTCACTGAGGAAGAACGAGCTACTAATCAAGAGTGATTGGGATTTTTTGAAACCTCTCTTATCCACTTCCATAGGATTATATTCTCCTGGTCCGGGCGTAACTTCCTTTTTCAACTTTGGGTGATATAGATTTCCAAACCTATCAATCCTTTCGGCATTAGCAAATACACTTGACGGAGCAGAGTCATATGCCTCCAACACTCTCTGTCTAACTTCGTATTTTTTCTCGTTCTGTTTTATTCGATCTGGAGAGGCGTTTGGATGAGGTTTGACTCTTGAAATGCGTTTCAGTTCAGTATCCAGAAGGTGCTTATCTGCAGTGGATCGGAAAGATGCTGAAGGTAGTTTCTCATCATATCTGATGAATGCTTCTTTTATATTGGGTTTTTGTTGAGAAGATTTGGTGTTTCTGAGTAGTGCATGAGATTGTGTTAGTACCGGTTCTATCTTCTCTCCTGTCTCAAAAAGTCGTCTGCTGTGAGATTTGAAAACCCCATATGAAACACTCTCTTTTTCAACTTCGTTGTTTGATATCTGTATTGATTGGTTAGTAATCAGCTCGGAAAAGAGTGAGATCTGATATAACTTACGCTGTATTGTCCTGGTCCGGGAGAATCAGATTTCATTATCTTATGTGAAGATCTCTGATCGTTCATAGCTAACATTGGATTTTGTATGCTACAATTAGTGGGTACTTTAAACTGTGGTGAGAGTCGGATACAACCAGGCTTTGAGACAAAATTGGTGATGTCGTACTCACCAGGTCCCGGAGTGTTGAAAGTAGGTTTGGGGGCATCCATAAATCGCTTTTCCTTTTAGAATTTTAGAAATGTTAAAAACAAGTCATAGCTTAGTTACATCATGAATCAAGACTCACTTTGGAGACAATACCATATCCATAACCTTTGGAAGATATGCTTGGATTGTGCTGGTTTTGGATCGAGTAAGACCCTGGACCTGGTACAGGTGTTTTAGAGCTGCCAAACCTTGGAGCTGAAGAATTGAACCCTTCTTGACGATTTGACTCTGGAACATTGGGTTCAAAACGAGAGGGAATACTACCGCTGTAACTCAATTGTAGAGGGTTTTGCTGTGATTTGGCAGGAGCACTGTGTCTCCTAGGGGAAATTGATTGTTGAGGTTTCATTTTTGCGATCCATCGTTCCTTGCTTTGAGGAATGAATGGAACAGAAGGAGTGTTGAATCCTGAATCGTAAACGGTTTGTCGCAAGCTATCGGAATTATTCACACCAAGTTCAATCTCCAGCTCGAATCAAACAAGTTTCATTTGGAGTCGAACTTCACAGCATCTCAGAAAAAGCAAATTCACGCAACAACAACCGCAACGATCACCAACCAACCAACCAACTCACATACCACCAGTCCACTTCCAACCTATTTATTATTTTTCATCCATGTCATCATCCACTACCTCATCTGATTCTAATTTATTTGATTCATTGGAAAAAGAATTGAAGAGACTCAATTTGGTGACCACTGCCCTCAAAGCTACGACTACTACTGCATCGAACAACAACAATAACAGCAATGGCAACAACAAGAAACTTCAGCAGCAACAACAGAAACAGCAGCAAACACCAAATAAGAATAAAAAGCCAGTGGGTGCAGAGCAGAAGAACAACATGAACAACACTAACAAGCCACTGAAAAACAAGCCAAAGAACAACAACACTACCACATTTTCCAATGATAAGTATTCTTTGAACAATAACAACGACAACAACAAGAGTAGCAACAACAATAGAGATCAACAGAGTCTCTCAATCAGCAACAAAAAGAATGATTTTGCATTCAAGAAGAAGCACACTGCTGCTGCTGCATCATCATCAACTGCATTTGCCTACAAGAAGAAGAAACCATTTTCAATCAGTACGAGCAGAGGACCCATTGCCAACGTACAGTTATCATGTCAAAACATGGACGATTCCGATGTAGACTTGTTCCTCCAATGGATGGATCGATCAGAAAAAGTCAAGGGTATCATTGAACAAAAACAAGTACTCGTATGTAATCTAGAGATGCAAGAGAATCAATTTTCAGACTCTGGTATTGAGAAACTGGTGTCCTATCTGTTGTCTCGCTCGAGTACCATTCAAGTGAATGCTCTCAAGTTGTGGAAGAATAGTATTGGTGATGTCGGTGCGCAACACTTGGCAAAACTGGTATCGGAATTGCCGTATGGTCTTGTTGAGATTCATTTGAGTCACAATAGAATTACGACTCGAGGTGCAATCCTGTTGTTCCAGGCAATTGAGAACTCAAGGTTCTATCCCAGAATGAAACCAACACTGATGCGCAACAATAGAAACCAACACGTTGATGCAATTGACGACTCGGAGACAGAAACAATCGATCTGGAAGAAGCTCACTACAGTGAAAATGAAGAACCGACCGAATCCATCATCTCCGGTAGCAGTACTCAATCGAATGAAGTCACAGCAGCTGATCACTATGCTCCCATATGGCTCCGTTTAGAATTCAATTTTATCAATGTGGAACTATTGGAGAAGGAATACGATTTCAAGTCTCTTCTCCGTCCATGTGAAGCTTCCGATCGTGTAAAATGTGGACCAAATAGTTGTTGTTTATTGGACCAATCAACTGAAGAGAATCAAAAGTGTAAGGTCCATCTCTATGTCTTCCACTTGCAGTATCAGAAGCCAGAGGAATCCACTCTGTTGACTGATGCCAAGGACAAGATTCAGAAAATGAAACAACAAAGTCCAACACCGGAAACAAAGGAAGAACAATCTCTTCCAGACACAAAGCCAGTTTCAGTCGACGAAAAATTTGTCTCAGATCTACCAACCTATATATTCATTGATACGTGTGCTATCTTGAATATGATCGATGGGCCAAAATTTGTCTCGCCATCAGATTATCGGTTCTGTCATAGCTTTAACTTTAAGAGCCTGATTAGTAAAGCACTAGCTGGTCAATTTGGAACATCGCTAGAGAGAGACGGTGATAAGATTCATTTGATTGTAACAGATACCGTGATGCAGGAACTCGATCACCGCAAATCAAAAGAACACAGAGAATGGCTCAGAGAAGCAATTCGCAGGCAGATACAATCAGACCAGGGATATATGGAAAAGTGTAGTAGAATGAAGTTTATGACGTGTCTAGGTGCTCATCAGGGAGAACTGTTATTGAAATCAAGCAATACTTCCTTTTTCAGTACTCCCAATGCACATGGTAATCTCTACAATGATCTCAAGTTATTAGAGGTTGCCATGTTCTGGAGCAAAGAACTTGGATTCAACAAAAATGTTATCGTTCTTACATCAGACTATGAAGTCAAGAGAAGAGCCAGAAGTCACAACATTCCTGCTGAATTAATCAAGAATATCGACAAGAGCCTGACCAGTTTTTCTGCTAAAAACCCCGATGCCCCATGGACAGCCAGTGTGATCAAGTCTTGTATGAGGAATGTCTATGAAGAACTAAGTCATAATACTGATACGGTTGCTTCTCATCCAAACTCCATCTTTGCAGAACTTGAAGGTGCTGGTTCGCTCGTGGGGAAACTGGTACAGGCACTACAGGAAAAAGGAATTGATCAAAGAGATCTCATCGAAGAAGCCAATAATTCTATTGGTAGATGGAAATCATTGATTGAATCATCTCGTAATTGGATCAATAAGTAGTTTATTTACCATTTGAAGTCCAAGACCTTTTGGAGTGACCATCTCTGATCAACATAAACGAGCATTCCCTCACTCAACAACTGTTTCAATCTTGGTTCATTGGTAAATACTCTATATTCAAAATCGACTCTTAGATCCATAATATTTTGACGAATTTCAGCTGGGTCATCCTCTTCCTCATCGGCGTCAGATTCAAAAGGACTACTCCCGGTGAGCATCATGTACAACACGCAACCCAAATTCCATACATCGACTAACTCTCCATCATAAGATCCATCAGATACCATTACTTGTTGCTGCTCTGGACTCAAATAACAAAATGTGCCAGCCAAATCTGAAAACAATCTCCTCTTTGTTTTGTTGCTTGTAAACATAATTCCTGCAAATCCAAAATCAGCGAGCTTACACACACCATTCTCTCGATCTACTAATATATTCTCTAGCTTGATATCTCTGTGTGCGATGCCTGCTCTGTGCAAGAACTGAGTTCCCAGCAACATCTGTCTAAAGTACTTTCTCACTGTATCAATCGGTATTCTTCCTTCCTGGACAAGATCCAACAAATCACCACCCGAGACATACTCTTCAACGAGAACAATTGCATTATGATCCAAATCTTCCAATATCTCATGAAGTTGTATAACGTGATTTGTTCCCTCGTGTCCTCCGTTCTCATCCGTCTTCGTACTGTAGGACTTGATCTGCTGCATTACCAATATTTCCTGTTGAATCGATCGAATGGAGTCACGATCTCTCTCAAACTTTTGAACATTCTTGTTGTTCAACTCCAAGTCTTCCTCTCCGTTTGGCTCCACCGTTGATTGGCTCGTTTCATGATGATCGCTCTCTCGTTGTGTCTTGTCGCGACCAGGTGTTGTCAGATCAACTGATATCGATATGGCAGCTGCGCCATTTCCAACACTTTCATCGTTTTCGTCACTACACTCATCATCGCTACTGTCCTCGTATGCTCCCCCGGAAACATCAACAACTACTCGTGCTGCATCCTCATCACCAATGTCCGAATCAGAGTCATCATCGTCAGAGTCCTGCGAAGGAACTCTGATGGTCTTCATGACGAAACGTTGTCCAGTTTTGCGATGCTTGGCCAATTTTACAGTGGCAGCTTCGCTCTCATGCAACGTGCTCAATAATTGGTAGTGCTCCATGATGTTGGTTTGATATCGGTTGATTTTCAAAAACGAGGAGACTTCACTGTCAAACGTCAACTTCGAGAGAATAGGCCAAAAATTTAATAATTTGTGTTTTTTACAGCGGGAACCCTCCCTGTTTACTTGAGCACGATTTGGCCGTCCTTGCTGATCTTGGCAATCTTGCCAGTGCTTAGCCAGCCTTCCTCGTCAATATCTTGATTCATTAGACCGATATCGTTCCAAACACCCTTGGCAACCAAGTCTCCCTTCACCTTCAAGTCTCCGAATGTATCATGATGGACAACCTTGGAGTCTTGTGGTCTTGTAATCTTGATCTCGGTGTTAGCAACAACTTCACCATCAATGGTGAACAAGCCACTTGTTGGTGCCAATCCACCAACTCTCACAATAGAGGCATTTGGTATGGTGGTTTGCAACTTTGACAAGAGAGAATCATTGACGTTTGTATCGGTGACAATGAACTTCAAAGAGCTCAAATCAATTTGACCAATGTCCTTCAAGTTGACAATTTCTTGCAAGTCATTGGATTGAACAAAAATAACGTTGGCCTTCTCAGCAGCGACAGCCTTCAGTGTTGATGTTGCGTCATATTCCTCACCTGGGTATATTAAGGTAGCACCACTAGTGAATGATGCAAAGTTACCCAAAACGGAACCAAAAGTAGCTTCCAAATATTTAGGAACAAGGACACGATCTCCCTGTTGCAATCCAAGCTTGGTAGCAAGAGCGGTACCAGCAGTCAGCAAGTTTTTGTGAGAGAAAACATAAGGTGTTGATTTGTTTGGATCAGTTCCGTCCAACAAGATAAGAGCAGGTGTTTCCTTATCAATGCTCAAAGCCAATCTGCGCAATGGGTTTTCATAGTATCCAAACGGTCCATAAACCAAAATATCCTTAAATTTCTGTGTGCCCTCTTGTGGTGCAACCTTCTCATCAGTCAACAAAATTTGCTTCAAAAATGGGAAACGCTTGCTCTTCACTGGAATAGTGAATGCTCCCTTTTGGAACTCTGGAACAACTTCGTGAAGCATGTTCAAATAGTTTGTCTTTCCAACCTTTGTTGGCATCATCAAAACTCTTGGTCTGAACAATTCAATAAAACGGGCCAAGTCCTTTGCTGACTTGACTTCTGGGAATTGGACGAGACTGGATCCAACCTTGGCGCAACCGAGCAAAGCAACAAACTACAGGTAGAAAAAATAGCAATCAAAATGACAAACGAAATAATATAACAGTGTCAATACAGCAATCATGCACAATTTTCATCATCATCACCTTCACAACTACAATCACTTCGACATTATTTCACACACATCACAAAACATACATTCTCAGCATTGGCTCCTTGAATGAGACCAAGACGATCACCTGGCCTTAAGCCAATTTCTATGACACCATTTGCGAAGGCTTCAACATGTCTCTTCAATGTGTTAAACGACCATGTAAAATGTTGGTGTGGTGCTTTGATAGCGTTTGCGTATGGGTTGGTTCGAGCGTTCAATGACAAAACATATCCAATCGTGTTTTCAATTGGTTTAGCGTCAGACTTGATAATAGAGTGAGTTGCATCAACTGAAGCGGACTTGGTGCATGGTTTGGTGCTCCTAAAACAACAAAAAATTGATTTTCAGTAAATTTGTACGGTCAGACAGAGAAAACATCAAATGCACAAAGATCTTGCACTTACAAGTACAACAAGCCGTTGTTTCTCACAAAAGGCTTAACCAAATTTCTGGAAAATTGACGTGAAAGCATTTTCTAATTGAACAAGCAATAGATGTTGTTGTGTTGTTGTTTGCGTGCTTTTGGTGTCGGTGAAAAAATGGTTGACTCAAAAATTCATTACAACGACGAGAGTTCAAATTGGTCGAAGAAAAATGGAACGGCAATCGAGAATACAACTTTCATGGATTGAGGTATGAAACAGGTGGAATTGAGTGAGATTCTGAACGACATGAATCTTGGACTTTGTGTTGATGGGTCGAGTATCGGACTTATTGTTCCCTCCAAATTTTTAAAAGCGCGAAATACCGCTCACATTTTTTCATCAAACAATCATTCTTGTGATCGTTACGAAAAATGTAAGTTGGAATTTTTGGCGACAACACTCGCTTTCCTCTGTCACTTGCGACAAGATAACCTTGACATTTCACATCACACGACCACCGTCTGACACATTTTTTCAGTTATCAGATCAAATTACAACCACAGACTGAAATTGTTGATAAGATGACCAAAAAGGGAAAGAAAACCTCAACAAGCAAAAAGAACAGCACAAAGGCGAACGAAGGTATGCAAACATTTTCATGCATCAACATTTTTCGTCAACAAATGTCGCCAACCTATTGAAATCAAATTTTTCTTTCAAATATTCAGATTCAAAAACGAAAAGAAAGCGTGATGAGTTGGATGATGACAATGATGTGAGCAATGCAGCAGAAGCTTCATCAAGCAGTAGCAATTCAACAACTAAACGATCAAAGAGATCCAAAACAACTGACGAAGGCAGTGGTAGTAGCACTGTACTTGAGGATGAAACAACGAGTCATGGCACACAGTCTATTCTCTCTTCTGACCTGATCAAAATAATACACAAGCTCTATGAATCAGATTCACAGATGATTTTCCATTATCCTGTAAGTGAAGTGGATGTTCCTGGTTATTCTTCTGTGATCAAGCGTCCAATGGATCTCTCTACTCTAAAGTCCAACCTTTGTCAATTGAAGTATAAGAATGTTGGTGCTTTTAAGGTATGTGTTTTGTATTGCATTTAGGTGGTGATAATGGCTGCAGAGGTGTCGATAGTAACAAACTTTGTGTGTTATTTGTTTCCATTTGATATTTTACTATAGAGTGATTTGGTGGTCATGTTCAAGAATGCGATGCAATTTAATCCACCAAAAACAATATTTCATGAAGAAGCTCAGCGATTGGACAAAGAAGCCGAGTCACTATTAAAGAAGATATCTGATAAAGCGCTTATCACAGAACCAGAGGACGAAGGTTCTTCAGAAGAAGATATCTCTCAAGCGCAATTGAAGAAGTTGTTTAATCTTGTGATTGATGAGTTGAAAAAATTGGATTCACAAGCCATATTTTATGAACCTGTTGAGAGTTCTGTTCCAGGGTACTACCAGTTGATCGAGCGCCCCCTTGACTTCCAAACCTTAAAGAAGAAGATTGCTGGTGGCCATATTAAGAATTGGGCTGATTTTAGAGCTAGTTTATTGAATATATTTGTCAATGCTACGAAGTATAATGCTGCCTCTACATTGTTCCATAAGCAGGCAAAGGCCATGATTAAGAAGATCGATCCGACTGTACAGTCGATACAGTTACACCATGCTGCTTCAGAGGCTGCTAGTGTACCGAAAAAGAGTGCTGAGCCACAAGTTGCGTCTTCCACACCCGCCAAGGCTAAAACAAAAAAGGAGAAAGCGATTGAAACACCAATGAAGCAGGAGTCTGTACCTGAAACTAGGGGTGCCCAGAAGCGAGGTCATACCAAAGCTGCAGATGAGGACGAGGATGATGAGTCACATGATGAATCAGCATCTTCAAGTACAACTCCAAAGCGACCATCCTCTGTGAAGAGAAAGTATGGCCAGAGACCGCCTCCAGCGAATGAACTCGATTTACCCCCGATGGATGATGACGTTCTGAAGAGTTTACAGTCCTCATTCTTGAAAAAACTTCAAGAGGCGGATGTCTATCAAATATTCCTCTATCCAGTTGAGGGAGTTCCCGGATACACTGACACAATTGAAAAGCCAATGGACTTTTCAACTATTGAGAAAAATATTTCACAGGATTTGTACTCAAATAATTGGAGGCTGTTCGAGGAGGATATCGAGCTGGTTTTTGCAAACGCAAAAAAGTTTAACACCTCAAGTTCAGTGTATTTTAAAGAGGCTAATCGATTGCTTCGTGTCTTTAGAAGATGGAAGAAAGATTTGTACTACATTTTAGTCAAGGAGAGCCCAATAGACAGTTCGAAGGTCTTACAGCATTTTGAAAGCGTTTCCCACTATAAACCTCAAAAGGTTGAACAAGCATTAATAGATGAGGTTGCTGGTCAAGCGAATGAAGCTACACAACCCGAAGAACCTGATGAGATCAAACCAGAGGTTCCAGCAAAGCAACAGGAGAAAGTACCAGTCATGACTCCTAAAACTATTTCAAAAAATGGTGCTCGGCCCATGTCAGAGACTATTACTGAGTTAATTCACTGCTTGATAGAAGAGGATAGTAATCAGTATCTACTACAAGTAGAAACAAACGAAGGTCAAGCAGATTTGGCTTGTTTAGGTCTCGCTGAAATGAGTAACAAGAAGTATAAGAAACTCACGTTGTTTGAGGAAGATTTTAAACTTTTATGTGATAACGTTATGACCATTAATGAATCAAAGTCAAATGTTGTCAAGGAGGTCCAAAGACTTCTTAAATTTGGAGAGAAGAAAATCGAGGAGATTAGGTCCAGATTGGTTAAAAAGACAGATAAGTCAAGACCGTCGCGAGCCAAGCCACGCAGCTCTACACAACCTCAAAGTAGAGTTCGCTCAATGACTAGCTCCTCTGACCTCAATGAAAAACAACAGATACAAAACTACAAGAACTTGGTTATTGCTGCGAACAATATCAATCAGATGCAGAAGAAACCATTACAGAGCTTTAAGAGCTACTGTCCTTTGTCTGAAGTCGCCACTGTCCCATTGGAGATACTTGATCCACCTCTATGTAGACCAGGAGAGTTTCCATTGTATGAGTTCATTCCGCAGGTGCTGCCCCAGCCAACTATCCCACCTCTTTCCCATTCTCCACTTCCCTTTGCTGTTCCTTCTGCCTCTACTAGTGTGCCAATAATGTCTCAACTCTTTCAAGGTGCAAACACAGTCGTGCCATCCAGCTCCTTTACTCTGGGTCAAGGACCAGTTACACCATTGTCGATGAGTGGACAGATGATTCAGAAGGTTATGACACCTATGACTCAGGTACAACCCTTTTCCATTCAACAACCTGCATTATCATATAGGCCAATTAGAGTTATCCCTAAGATACAAATGCTTGTTAAAAGGAAAACCGACTGTATAGGTAAGATGACACATGGTGAATTCGAACAAATTAGCAACGCATCTATTGAAGAGTGTCTGCGCTCGTCAGACATGTTCCAGATGCTTAGCTTGAAGCGTGCTGGAGAATCTGAGAAAGATCAAGAAGAAGTTACTCTCCAGAATATTCTTGCTCGTCGATCTTTGGTTCAACTAAACAACACTTCGCTTCTCAGTCTGATGACTGATAATAATGGCGATAATGGTGATGGTTCTGATGGATCTGTGTTCGAGCTCGATTCAGAGAACCAAAGTCCTACTCAGTTGAAGGAAGGATATGACGAGCTGACCAAGATGATGACTGACTTTGCGATACCCATGGTAGATGAAGACGGTGATGTTCTGCTGGCAGGCTAAACACAATCTGTCGCACTTGGTTGAACAAGGAAAACGGAGATTCACTTATTTCTCCGCATTCTCCTCCAAAAACACGTAAGTTCTCTCAAAATCAAAATTTGAGCAAACGTGTAATTTGTCGGGTTCGTTTGTGTGAGGGATAAACAACGAATTCAAATCACAAACAGGCGAGTCTTTGTACGAGAGAGAATACTACTGTACATTTACATTCAACATAACAACTGTTGTTACAGACGATAATAAATATTGCGAGAGCAACATAGTTGTTAAATCATCATTACTCCATCGAGAAGAAGCGAAGAATTTATTGAAATAATACTGAGAGAATCATGTACACATTATTGTTCATTTGTCTATTGGCACTGTTATGGGTGCCATTCACCATTGTAAAATATGTCCTGGGTGAAAAAACATATCAAAAAGTATTGGATCAAACATCATGTACACACTCACTGGGATCTGTTGGCTACGAAACTGACAAGTTCTCAGGTGTGTTGATGAAACTAGGTCAAAAGTATCAAAAGGCACTACGGATATGGTTCAATGTCGGTACATTGATATCATTGATCTTATCTGTGGTGTGCAGCTTGTTTCTCGTTGGTCATGTGGTTTATTTTGTGGTTACAAAGATGGGCGCAATGGCATCCATTCTTGGAATCGACACTGGAAACACAATATTTGGTCCAAGTGTACCAGCGGCCAATGGCACAGATGTGTTGCAACATCAACCAAGTTCTACTGACATGTCACTGGTCATGTTGATACCAGGTGTGAATGTGCCTGTTGGAGACATTCCTCACATGATTATTGCTCTGTTTATTTGTGCAGTGGTTCATGAGTTTGGACATGCGATTGCTGCTGCAGCTGACAAGATTCGCACCGATGCTGTTGGATTCAACTTGTTCTTTATGTTTCCGAGTGCCTATGTAGTGTTGCCAACAATGGATTTGAATCGGTCATCGTTTCTTGGACGATTGAGAATATTTTGTGCTGGTGCTTGGCACAACATTGTCCTGTGCTTGATTGTTCTCGTCATCATGTTGTTTTTCTGCTCTTCTGGTTATCCAACGTCGCTGATTGAGACAAATCTGGAGGTGATGAATGGCCATGATGGAGTGTTCGTGGAGCGTATTGATGACGATAGTCCATTGAAGGATCTTTTGCATGGACAATCAGCTTATATTACTGCTGTGGGACACTGTGCTACACCAAATCAGGAAGCATGGACAAAGTGTCTCACAGAAATGATGCAACAGCATGACGGATACTGTGTACCAAGAAAAGTTTTGACAGAGAGTTATAAAACTTTTGGAGATGCTTGTTGTTCAAAGATGCACGAACGTCAATTGTGTTTCGATGTCAAAGATGAAGCATTTTTGTCCTCTGGACCAGAGTTTCACAGAACATGCATGATTGCTAGAGATGTAACAAAGTACACGCCATGTATCAAGCAGTGCGAAAACGAAGATGACATTTGTGTTGCTCCAATGCAACAGGATGGTGATGAACCAGTGCAGGAGGAGTCCAGAGAACATTTGATAAGAATCAAGGTTTTCCGGTTCCAGGAGTCAGACGAGGATCCTGACGTGATCTACTTTGGAACAATACCTTCTCTGTATCAGCAAGTTGAAACATCTCACTTTAGAGTCATATCGCCACTCTCTGGTATTCTTTCACTGAATACGCTAGCTGTCCTCGAGAAACTTTGCCGGTACATCTTTGCTCTATCAAGTGCTTTGGCACTCTTGAATTTAGCTCCGGTCTACATGCTGGATGGTGCAAAGGTTTATGAGGCCATATTTATCTATCTATCGATGAAATATTACTTCTCGGTAGTGCCCTCCAAGTTTAAGGATGCCTATCACAAACTATGCAGATTTTTCACAATATTACTGGTTGTGAACTTGGTCATATCCATGTTGAACATGCTTCAAATGGTTTTGAATTCTAAGAGATAGGTGCGAATGTGGTATTCCTCATTGGTCTGAAAACTAGTGCTTGGGTGCTCAATCCAAGTACAGAACCAAAGTTTTATGTTGGTTCACAAACATTAGTCGTTGCTTGCGCATATTTCCATGGAAATTGACTTTCAGGAGCTTAATCAACAATAGTCATGAATAAAACTTTAATAAAACTTTATTCTGTTTCAGGAGCAGGCACAAACGAATCAGATAATCGTTCCAAGTCAGTCTTACTTTCAATATCAGCTACCACGTGCTCCTTCTCCTTCACATCGTCCTCTGTCAACTGAAGGTGTCTCCAATTTTCTGCGAGATATGAGTAAGAAGCAAATCTTCGATGTTTGTGTTTGAGATTCAAACCTCCATCATGGGCAACTACTTCTCCATTGCCATGTATAATCCAACACTTCGCAGGATCAATTCCTACTGAAATGTAAGCGAGGGCATCCGTTTCTCTATTGCCCCATCCAGCGACAAATGGATTCCTAGGCCATAACTCCTTTATCCTCGACAGAATAGGAACTTTGAATTCGGTTGGCATTCTCCAACGAACGATTGAGCTCCCTGCAACAGGTGGTAAGATTACTGGACCAAGTGGAAGAGATGTTTTACCCTCTCTTACACGCACCAGATAGTCCTTCGTAAAGTTTGACTGACTGATTGATCTCACTGTTACATACACGAATTTGTATCCTTTTTCACTAATATTGTGAAAGAGAGTGGCAACTCCTGGATGAGTGTACTGCATCCCCAATAATCTTGTCGCCAATTGACCAACGATATCACTCTTTGTAATCGTTCCATCAATGTCGGAAACCACTATTTTACAATCTTCGTCCCATACAAATATTCGTCCATGCAAAATTTCTTCCTTTGAAACAAAACTAACATTGTTGACCTCCTTGCTAAGGTCTAACCTTTGCAACAATTCATCAGGAGGTGTTGTAAACTCTTCTGGTAACCTGAGTGAGTCAATGGTGTGAAGCCATCGTTCTCTCATTCTCTCATACACGTTGTACATAGCATTTCCAAGTGGTGATCGATTCTGATCTGGATTGTCATTCTTGTTCGAAGAAGGTTTTCTCACAACGGCAGTAGACTTTGTGTTCGTGCTCTCACTATCACTATGATAGAGTCTTATCGTATCTCGTTTCTCCTTCCAATCGTTCTTATTACCATATCTCTCATTTACGTTCTTCATCTCGATGTCATCCCTCACGATAGTATTGTCTTCAGACTCGGGATCAGTAAAAGTGATGACAGGGACAGTTTCAGGCTCGTCGTGATGTTGAACATTTGAAGAATCCTTTTCTTGACTCTCTTCTTTGCTATTAAAATTCTTCTTGTCCAACAAAGATTCTTGTTTGTCTTCGGTCTGTGATGGCAAAGATGTATTGCTCGATGTGGGTTTTGATTGACCACGGGAAGGATGCCGTTTCTGAAAGAATGCAAATTTCTCTCCACTCTTCAACACGAGTTTGTAGTTCTTCATGGCCACTAAGCTACCATTGAGCTTGATATGTAAGCTTTGTAAGTGTGGCAGTTCATTTCGATTCGAAAAACGGACAAAGAAGGGTGAACTCTTCAGTGATCCATCCTTCCTTTTGCACACAATGACATCAATACATGACATAATTAATCTCTTTTCTTCAGTGATTTTGATCAATCTTCATTCTCAGTCAACCGACCTCTCGTCAAATTAATACAAGCAACTCCTTGTATTTTTAGTAGGGAAAACCCACTCGGAGAAAATTGCCTTTTCTCGTTGTAATCTCTTCACACGCAAAAAAACACCGTCTCAACAACACAAATCAAAAACGAGAATTTTTTTCCCACTCATCACCTTCGACATCGATTAAAATTTTCGTCATCATCATGTTGAACTTGACCAGAAGATTCTGTCTGCAGCAAACAACGACATGCAACACCACTGCTAAAGCGATACTCAAATCATCAACTATTCCTTCAGCCTTTTTCCAACATTCCCAACAACCAATCTTTCCATCATGTGCTGTCGTCGCTCACTATGTCACCAACTCACACAACCAAAAGCTAAAAGACATTCGCACTGCCAAGTATCAATCCTTTATAAAACAAGAAAACATTTCTGTAGGTGATATTGCACTCAACACACTCAAGCACATTCCAAACGCAAAGCAAAACAAGAAGCGTGTCGGTAGAGGTGTGGGCAGTGGTCTCGGCAGAACAGCTGGTAGAGGTATCAAGGGTCAAACCTCTCGAAGTGGTCACAACATACCACATGGCTTTGAAGGTGGTCAAACACCAATCTATCGTCGTGTTCCCAAGTATGGATTCAACAACAAGAAGTTTGCATTGCGATATCAACCTGTTTCTCTCGAAAAAATTCAGTACATGATCGACACTGGACGTATCGATGTTTCCAATGGAGCCACCATTACAATGAAGACACTCAAGGATGCCGGAGTAATCAAAAATGTCCGTTTCCCCGGTGTAAAGCTATTGGCCAAGGGAGTGGAGACTTTTGGTACGAGAATTGATATTGAGGTGCCAAGAGCTTCCAAATCCGCGATTCAAGCCATTGAGAGAGCAAGAGGCAGCGTTCGATGCATCTACTACAACAAGAAATCACTCTTTATGCTGTTGAAGGGTTATAAGAGAGAAGATGTCATGAGCTCCATGTCCATCCCACCTCCAAAGCTCTTCCAATACTATTTGAGAGAGGATGTGAGAGGTTATTTGAGCCAAGCTGTTTCGACTCATCGTTTCGATCTCGTGTCAGCTGATCAGGAAGAAGAAGCAAGAAGAAGCGGTGAAAAGTATGCTGCTGCAAAGTCTGCTGCTGTGGCAACATCATCTGCACCAGCTGCACCAACTTCCAAGGGAAAGTCAAAGAAAAAGTAAGAAAATGAAAAGCACGTTTGTATTCAACACCAACCAAAATAAAAAACTATTGCATGAACTTTACGACCAGTTTCCCTCCATCAAAGCGAACAAGAAACAAGTTCTTGAAACAAAAAAAACTGAAACAGCAAATCAAACAACAAAAAATCAACAAAAACAAATCACAAAAAGATGAGTTCAATGGAAGCAGCCTTTCTCGAAAATGAATTGATGGCCAGTATGGATCCAGAAGAAATGATGGACTTGATTGGAGAGAATGCCAAATTGGAAAATGTTCAAAAAATGTTGAAGGACTCCATGGTCGACACTGACTTCTACAACAAGTTTGAAGACGATTTCGATGACCAGGATCTGGCATAAGCAAGATAACTGGACCACCTATGAGTAGGCATTCGTTCATCCAACGTGTAAATTTCTTGTACGAATAAACAACCAACCAACCATTCAATTCAATATTGAGACAAAAGCTTTTATTACTGTTTTTTTTACGGAAAGGATTAATTAGCATCATTGAGTACCCCTACGAAACTAGCAACTCGAAAAGAAGAAGAATATACACCACAATCAATTATAGCACAACACATATTCTACTCTTGCTTCACAACATTGTTAGGTTGTGCTTCCTGTGCGGCCAGTGGAGTTGTGCCAAATGCACTGTTTGGATTCTTGTGAGCGGGGTTCAAGAAATGACCAGGTGAATAACGTCTACCAACAGTTCCAGTCTGATTTGCTCGCCATGCCTTCGTCCTCCAAACTCTACCCACACCAGAGAGCTCCTCCTCGGATGGAGGTTGTTCTCTGATTCTGTGAAGCCACATGTGCCACTCTGGAGGCACTTGAGATGAGTCATAGATGGCTTGTGTCTTGCCCTTTAGTTCAACCCATCTGTTTCTGCCTGTTGTTGTTATTCATGTTTTTTTTTGCAATCATCATCATCGTCATGGATGGATTGTTTGTGACTTTTGTGTTAGCTTTTTTGATCAACAAATGAATTCATTCGCGCTTCTCGAGAAAGATAACATACCAATATGTTCAGTTGGTGTCTCAGTTTCCCAGTATGTGTTTCCGTATTGATCAGTGCCAACACATCGCTTATTCTTCTTGTCCCACCATGCCTCTCTCATTTGATACACTTTTTTGAAGTAAGAGATGAGGCCATATTGTTTAATTTCATGAAAGGTGAACAGCTTCTGTTGAATCATGCTGCGGAACAGACTTAGCATAGAGCCCGACATTTTTCTTGGACTTTTGTGTGTGCGTTTGATAACAAGATGTTTTTGATAATTGCAAACTTTTTTACTCCGAAATCGGAAAATATTTACAAATGGCGAAAAGAAATGAAAAATACAACAAAACACGCGAGAAAGCTTTTGTTTTTACAGTGTGGGTATGTTCGTGTCTGGTTGAGACTCCAAATCCACCTGATCGACACTTGAGAACAATTTCTTCATGCGCTCAATTTCTTCTTGTGCATGCTTGTTCCATTCCTTTTCCTCCTGAGGACTCTTGAATGGCGACTTTTTCTTTCGTTTGCTACTGCTACTGCTACTTGACGAGGGAGTCGTTCTCTTCTTGGAAGATGAATTATCTGCACTTGCTACACTAGTTCTTCTCCTCCGTCGACTACTCACTTGCTTACTTGGAGTGTATTCTTCGTCATCCTTGTCTTGACGTGCACTGCTTCTTCTTCGTCTTTGTCGTGTGATCATCACTCGACTACTCTCATCTTCATCACTTCCACTCAACGATCTTTGATCATTTTCGTCACTATCATTTGACACAGTGGTGGATGATGATGATGTAGAGTACGTTGTTCTTCTCCTGCTTCTTCTTCTGCTGTTCGATCTGGTGGGCATATCTTGTTCTTCATCATTCTTATGATCCTCATTGTCCGAGTCATTGTGGGATACAACATCACTTGGTGTTGTTTCTTCTATTCGTTGTTGTTGTTGTTCAGAGTCTGATGGTGATAAAGGTGTACGATGATGATTGATGTCTGTTGTCGTAATGTTGGTGGATGATGGTTTGGCAGGTAGTGCTTCCAGTATCATTTCATCATCCATGACATCATCTCCATCACTGTCACTGTCTCCAATGAAATTTTTATTTTTTGTTGTAGTTGTAGCTGTTGTTGTATTTTTGTCTTCCTCATGAGGTGCAAATGTGGATGGTGAACTAGAATTGTTACTTGTTGCTGCAAGAGTTGACACCGTAGTTGTTACTGTCGTACGACTTGAAGTGTCAATAGAAGAGTTGTTGTATGAAGTCGTTGGCGGTTGAGAAGGTTGGATCTGAGTTTCATCGTCGTCGACTTGGATCTGCGTGCTACGACTGAAAGTAATTTCTTGGTCTGGTATGGTACTTGTTGTTTTGATCATTTTCGAGCTGTTGCTTTCGTTGCTGTCGTGTGTTAAGTTGGTTGTTGAAGGTGATGTGTTCTTTGGCTTTCTTTGAACAAAAAATAGATCGAACTCTGTGTGGGAAGTTTAGAATTTTCAGGAATTTTGGCCTTTCAGAAGAGAAAACTGGTCATTAGACAAAGGAACACAGCAAAAGTCTGGTAAGTCTGCTAGGTTGAATAGTCTGGGATATGGGACTCTGGCAAATACTTACCCGCGATATTCGTTCGAACTGACTTGTTCAAGAATGCAAACTCGAGACTTCAGAAAAACAAAAGAAAACGAAAAAGGCAAACAAATGGAGCTGTCAAACATTGAAATTGGACCAAGTAATCCAGCACCACTGAATGATCCTCTGACTATTAACTTGCATTTCAAGAATGTTGACCAAGAGAAGAAATTTAAGCTTTCATTGATTGCTGATGTGACGAATAAGAGACACATTGCACAAGTACCACCTCTAGAGCATCAGATGAGCGCCAGTGGGGAGCTCAAATGGGAGATTAGTGGACAATTATTTGAAGGATTCACGGGCAATGTTGGGATGATATCTGTGGAGGAGATCCAAACCGGTTGGAAATGCAATTGGGTCGTGATGGTAAATGCGAATGAAAGAACAGTTCTGAGTCCCTTGGAATAAATTCAAAGATGAGCTCAATGAATAGTTTTATTAATCATCGACCGCGTAGTCCATGATATTGTCATCTTCTTCTCTCTGTTGTTCTTCGAGCAGTCTCTGTTCAAGTGTTCGACCAGTGGTCAACATATCAATATCAACCATACCGCTCTTTGGGTCAGTAGCTGCTTTGAAGATACTGACTCGGACAAGACGCAGTGCCTCTTCCACATGACGTGCTGTGACAACAGGTGAGAGCTTCATTCGGGCTTGAGCTTCAGATAAACGGATAAGTGATTCCAGTTGACGAGTTGTGGCAGTAATTTGCTTTCGATGAGAACCTAATCTTCGAAGTTGTACATAACCATCGACTAGAGCCTTCTTGGCATCATCAGAAATTTTTGGATGGACCATATTCTTGGCATAAGTTATATATCTAGTAAGTGTGTGAGTATCGATGCGGAATTGACTCTCTGAACCTGAGCGAGAATGATTTGTCTGATAGAGTTCAAGCAAATGCTGGCAGAGAAGAGCATCCATAGTGCGATCTGGTATATCTCTGACCAAGAAAATTAGATCGAAACGAGATAGCAGAGTCGGTGGTAATTGAATGTTGTCAACAATGCTCATCAAGTCATTGTATCTACTTTCCTTCGGATTAGCTGCTGCAAGAATTGATGTTCTAGCGTTCAAAGAGCAAATAATACCGGCTTTAGCTACGGAGACAGTTTGCTGTTCCATGACTTCGTGAAGAATGGATCTCGTACTATCATTCATTTTATCAAACTCGTCAATACAGCACACACCATAGTCACTAAGAACAAGGGCACCAGATTCGAGCACAAACTCACCCGTGTCTGGATCTCTTGTAACATATGCAGTAAGACCAACAGCACTACTGCCCTTTCCGGATGTATAGATACCACGAGGTGCAATATGATGCACATGTTTTAGCAACTGAGACTTGGAGACACCAGGATCACCAACCATGAGAATATGAATCTCCCCTCTTAGTTTACCATTCGGGAATTTCTTGTTCGTACCTCCAAATAATTGGCAAAGAATTCCTCTCTTAACGTCATCCATTTCATAGATTGATGGCGCCACGGCATTCTTCAGCACATCATAAATATCGACTCTCCGTGAGAGCTCAAAAAGTTTGCTTTCTTCTTCAACAGATATATTCATCTCCTTCTTAATATGCCAGTTCTCATCGTCATCAAACTCTGATACATTCTGATCGAGGGTAACTTCTTGGGACATGAGTTGGTCATCTTGTGATTCTTCAACACGGTTGGATTGCTGAGTCAGACCCTCTTGATCCAAGTCTGCATCATCAGTCAAAATTCTAATACCAGCAGCTTTTTCAAAGTGCAAGACATCAACATAGGTCCTATAGAGCGATTTTACTGTCCGAACATTTGGACTCACTCTTTGTGGTGTAGCTCTAAATATACCAGTTACAGTGACTCTATCTCCCGGTTTAACAGTATCGACCAATTGATCAAATACAGACAAGGTGACAGTATGGGGCGTATGACCTTCGGGAATTGCCTCTGGATTCTCTTGTAATCTAATAATTTGCTTATCCTTAAAAGTACATCGATTGTGAATCATTTGGAAGCAGTGACGCTCGGAGCATTTGTGACAAACTGTGGGTTCTTCGATACGACCATGCTGTAAACCACTTGAAACAGTGTTCTTGCAGTTTGTGCACTCAAAGAGACCCATTCTCAAATCTGGAATAATTTCACTCAGCCGAGTCACCATACCCCTAATACTAATCAAGTGATCAATATCACACGGATCCAATTCTCTCATTTGCTGTGTGGTCGCAAGATTGAACGGTTGGACTTGAAGTTGAACAGGTGTTTTCACACCAGGTGCCAAAGTTTTCCTCAATTCAACAAACATTTCTGTAATAATACCATCAACAATCGAAATGACTTCCTGAGGACACTGAATCAATGTTCGATACAATTCAGGATCAAAGCTCTCCATGTCCTTACAGTCCATCTCCAGACACCTATCATCAGAATTGACCAAATCGGCCAACATTGAAATATACTTCTTCTTCTGTACCATAACTTGCTCTCCTGTTTCGACTTCGAGTTGTGGGACTTCTATCACAAAATCCTTCATGAATCGTCTCACTCTTTGAATCATTTGTCTCGTACTCATCAAATTGAATCCACCAACAATAAATGTGTCACCTGCAGTTGCTCCAGTGGGCACATTGGGCAGTTGAACAGTGATACCTGTTTGAATTGGTGCTACTGTGGCTGCTGGAGCAGCACCACCCTCATTTGTGTCTGTTGTTGTTCCAATCTCAGATAGGGGATTGTTGTTGCGTGCAGTTGGTCTTGTTCCAACAGCGACACTCTGTGAGGATGACATTTTGTGGAAAGCTATTCACTGAATTTTTTGTTTGTTTTTGGCGCTGAAGTGTTTGGTGTAACGGAAGACACATTTTTGGCGCGCAACACATGAATACAGCAAAAGGTATCGAAACTCCGCTGGAAGAATGTGAGTCCTTCGTGTCAGAGTGGGAGCCTTGATGAGGAACAAGTGTTGACTGACTTGGACCTTAGTTTCTTTTGTTTCCCTTTTGTTTCATTGTCATTCGACTGGTTCGCCCTGTCTTCGGCTATTATTCGATCAATATCAAAGCCATCCACATTTCGAAAATGTTTGTGAATATTCAGATCCTCGGGTAACTCGATTAAGTGATGAAGTCTCATAATCCAATCTTTTTCAGATATTTTCTTCTGAAGGACATTTCTTTGAAAGTGCTGTGTCCTCTTCAGATGGACTGAACTTTTGTCTTGCACATTCTTCCGAATTCTAACCAGAGTATTAGTTTTACTTTCATTGAATTCTTCGTCCCCTCTTCCTAGTATCCGATCGATATCTGACTGGTTCGAGACCAATGATTCTCCAATATGTTTAATCAGTTCCGATTCAGTGTCATAGACTTTAGCCAACCGTGACTCTTGAGAGAATATCTCCTTCTTTATGGAAGGGAACTTGTTTGGTGTGTTTTTAATTCCGAGAGACTTCTCAGTCGATTGAGAAGGAGTTTCGACACCAGAAGAGGGTGATTGGAATCTCATCTGATTGGATGAGGAGTCATTATCTCGATTAATGAGAGATGGGAATGATGGTTCGATTGACCTCATCCTAACATCAACACTGCTTTCCCTGCTCTCATTTTCTCTTTCTCCCGACTCTTCTTCGGAAAGCCTATCGATGCGAGGTCGTACCGTATCAATGTCCTCTATTCCAAAACTTTTCTTGTCATGAATGTCCCAAGATTGAGCTTGTCCGAAGAAGCCAATGAAAGTCCCTTCTAAATCATGAGCCATGACCGTACAATCAGCAGAGCAACTAAGAATTACAAAGGAATCTTGAGAAGAAAGAGACGATAATCCCGATACTAATTTTGTATGAGCCCTTAACCTTCTGAGGATGGTTATAGAATGCTTACTAATGTGGTTCACACTTGTTTTCACTTTTGAGATATCATAAATCGTTAAATATCCATTTTTGTCACCGGTCACGAGAAATGAATCAGAAATTAAGGAGAGGCATAATACAGGATCTCCATCGATAGTTCCTTGGAATGTGTAAAGTTCTCTGAGCTCCCTAGCATCCCAAAATGTGATCAGCCCATTTCCTCTTGCTGTAATTAGAATAAACTCATAAACTAGAATCATATCTTCTATTTGTAATCCTGTCGTGAAATCCTTACGGAGTGATTGACGACTATTTCGAGGGTCTCGAGCATTAGAGGTAAGAATTTCGTCATACTCTGAATATTTCAAACCTCTCTTGGGTCGAACCTTCATCCTAATATCACCAGTGATAAACTCGAGTGCAAAGATGCTACCATCATCGAGCCCAGCAAACAGAGTATTGGGATCCATAAAACAGAGTTTGCTCACATCACTTGGGAGTCGAGACATTGTCCTCACGCAGGAGACATTATGATCATCTTCTAAGTCATCCCATAGTAACACTCGCCGATTACTACCACCTGCAGCTATCATTAACAAGTCCTGATCCTCTCGAAAAATGTAAGTTGTAGTGTTCATTTCTTCTGATTCGGGAGTTTTGCACTCTTTCACCATTGTTCCATTAAGGTAGTTGTACAAATAAATATGTCCATCTCCGCAAACTGTTATTACTCTTCGTTGGGCTCCATCAAACGTAGCATCTATAACCACACTTGGGATAGAGAACTTAATTATTAACCTTCCAGTTTCTAACTCCCAAGTAGCAAATATATTCTCGTCGATAGTCACGACATGACCTAGCCAATGGTTGCAGAGAACTTTGATAACTGGGGTTCGATGTCCATTATACTCATCCTTGAATGTTTTATTCTTAGAAGCTAGAGGCCATAAGTTCAGCACTCTTGAAGCGGTCACGATCGTTCTATTGCGGGGATCATAAAATGCAGCAGAGTAGTTTTCTTTTCTCCTCTGTTGCTTCTGGGTACTTATTGTCTTCTTCTCATAAGGAAGCAGAGTGTCATCCTCGAGAGTTTGGATCGCCTTGTACGTTCTGATATCCCATATCTTGATCGTTTTGTCGATACCTATACTGACTAGCTGATTAAAGTTCTCGTTAAACGCGACTCGAAGAATTGGTGAGTTGTGTCCTCGTAGAGTGACTAATCGCTTATCCAAAAAGGGGTTCCATATGAAAATATCCTTCTCTCTACCACCAGAAGCGATCAACTTGTGTTTTTCTGATAAATCAATACTGTAAATGGGTTTCTTGTGTCCACGCAACAATTTGACAGAGGAGGACCCTATTGTTGAAACTCCAATTGTTCCATCAAGACTACTGCTTATGATACATCCTAGAATCTCGCTCGGCAACACTTTAGTGACCCAGTCAGAGTGTGGCTTCCAAGATTGATGTACATTTATAATGTTTGTGGTAGTAGCATCAGAGATATCGTACATTCGAACATATCCTCCATCATGACCTACACACATGAAATTTTTGAAATTCATATGAAGATGGCCTAGAGATGTTGGTGAATCCAGGAAGTCCGTTAGTATTATAGGATTCAACACAATATCTGTTTTTGTCAGGTAGTTCTCTGAGTTCAATCTATCAAACTTCACTTTAGATATGAAACTTCTCACTTCATCCTGTTTCTCATTCTCGGCTGGAATACAATATGTGTTAATAATATAAATCTGATGTGGGGTGATAATTATTTGATGTACTCACTCCTTTCTATCTTAAAGTAATCAGCCCTCATATGTGAAGGTATCGTGTATACAAATTTCTCAGGTTTGAATTCGTCCTTTTGTATTGCTTTTCCTTGAAATACTCGGACCAAGTGATATCTTTCATTATAGACATACAGGGTTCTTTCCAATCCGGCCACGTACAACTCACGCTCTACTCGATCGAACGATAGATCATGGATATAGGATCTCGGAGGTGAAAAGTGAAATGTGCTTACATGACTCAAATCAACAGAATTCCAAGCTCGAACACTATTATCCTTACTACTCGTATAATAAATATTCCTCTCCGGATCAGATACGATACAGTTGATATGGTCATTGTGCAAATTTTTCATTTTGTTCCGGTCTTTGAGTGGATGAGTTGCATACACTCGGCCATCAGCTCCTTCTCCAGCCCTGTGTGCATTCTCTTGGAACAATATGTAAGAACTAAATTCATCAAAAGTAACTGCTCCATTGGCATTACTATCTATCTTACGGAACATTGCTCGAATAGTTCTTTCGTTCGTTTCATGAAGCAAGTGGCCGAACAGAGAAACAAATTCTGATTCTGACAGGTCTCCTCCTCCATCAGTATCAGCTACAAAACATGTTAGTCATTGAAATGAGTAGCTCCTAAGATCAAGATAAGATAATAACTGTCCTCACCTTCGTCGAAAATTCGCCTTATATCCTCCATGTTCAATTTCTTGAGTACTTCATCCTCCAGCACAACATCGTTCCTAGGCATAGTTGAAAAATATTGAGTGTTATCTTTGTTAATTCTAGATAATGAATATTCATTCTTACTTCATCAGGTCATTTGTGAAAATCCTTGGTGTTTCTTCATCGAGTTTCGAATTTATCCCTTGATTGTTCTTCTCGGATAGGGTTCTATTGTTTCTAGGGGTGTTTTTAGCACTATGAGAGGCCATTGAATCAATCATTTTCATCCTTGTACTCGGACGATCATGTTGATCGTTCAATTCCACAACCATGGCCTGCTCATTTCTGTTCATTCGCTGCATGATAGGGTTATGAGGTGGATTTTGAACGAAAATGAGCTCTTGCCGTAGTTTGGCGCAGAATATAATCCCCGTCTACTAGGAATGATTGAGCTCTTGGGACAATTTATCCACAATAAAACCAACCTTGGTCTCCACTGGCAAAGTGAAGAAATAAAAGTAATGTTTGTTAATTTGGCCAAGTATCAGTCCTTAGATGGATCTGGAAGAGATACCTACATTTACTCCATTCAAAACAAGAACCAGAGAGTGAAGGCCGAATCAGATAAAATCAACCGGGTAAATGAATTCTGGGGGAGTGTAGCTCAACGAGAGGGAAGATCTGCAATTCCAAATAAGAGTCTTTTGTTGACTGATAGTCAGAGAAGAGCGATGAGGATAACTTCTTCGAAATATATCGATTCTGGTTTAACTTCGAACATCTGGAGTCAATCAACTAAGAGTATGGAAGACCAGTTTGGGCAATTGGAATTTAACAGCAATATTCCGGTAAGTAACACAGTATTAATGGAATCAATTCATTCTGGTCTCATTTCATTGACAAATCTTATGTTTAGGGCTATTGTGGTCATGTACCACAAGAACATCAGACATTAGGTGCATCAAGCTTCAAAGCTAGTTGGAATTCTCAAGCAAAGAACAATACCTCATCGAAATTATCTTTTCCTGTTACAAGGTCTTCTCTTGTGCTTCCTTCTACTATTGGTGAGAAATCAACAACAACTGGTGCATTGATATGGAGAGATCATGATGTTAGGAGGAAGATTAATGGCGCCTATGTTCGACAATCCTACTCGACAAGCACCAGAAAAATTATCCCAGGAGCGAATTTGAATTCTATATCCCCCACTATCAAGACTTCCCCAGTCAAATACTTGGCTTAGCATGCTCCATTCAGTTGTATCCAATACATGATGGTTCTTCCGACCAAAAACACCGCTCTCCACACAACAACCAACATCAAAAAAGAAAAATGCTTGCCTCACGATTCTCACTTGCTGCTGCACGTCGAAGCATTCCAAAAGTAAGGATGTGTTGCCCTACGACACTCCTACGTCCAACAACACCCTTCTCACCATCACTCCAACATGTTGTTCACCAACAACAATCAACTTTATGCAATTATCGTTTCTATGCCACAACAACCACATCAACAACAACAACCACACAAGCACCACTCAAAAAAACAATCAATCAACTGATTGAGCCATTAAAGACCAAGGAAGCCATCAGAGCTGCATCAGATGATCAACTCATTCAATTCATGAACGACTGTTTCACCATGTATGACATGAACGTCACCAGACAATTGTATCCCACGTATTTGAATGTTCTTGAAGAGTTTGCTGGTCATCGTAACGTTGTTGAAGTGCTCAAAATGCTTGGTAGCATGTATGCGACGGGAAGTTTGGGAGTCAATGTAGATGTTGTCGCAGCGTTCCTCTATTATCTGGAAGCTGCAGAGAAGGGAGATGTCGAGTGTCAATTCTATGTGGCTCGTTTCTATTTCAGTGCCTATCAATTGTTGTTGACCAATAGTGTGGATGAGGCCATGAAGGACACGTATGATATTTTTGCTGATTTGATCAAGGATCCAACCATGGTCAAGACGGGTGATGACAACTATGTGTACCTCGATGAGAAATCAAAGAGAAGATTGGCTGCTGCGGAGCAAAAGAGGGAAAAGATTGATTATTCAAAGTATCCTGGTCTTTCAAAGCGTATTGCAATGACAAAGCTCAAGGAAAACACAAAACTCGGTATTTATTACTTGGAGAAGGCTGCTGAGGGTGGACATTCCAAGGCCCAGATGCTGATGGCTCGATATTACATGGAAGGTAAGGATTTGGAATCCAATTTCAAGAAGGCGTTCGAATTGATGGAGAAGGCTGCACAGAATAATGAAGCTGGTGCATACTATAATCTGGGAACTGTTTACTATTCTGGCATTAAGACAAGTATTCAAAAGGAGAAACTACCTGATGGATGCCTCTCTCCAGAAGAGAAGAGCAAGTACTATGAAATGTTTGAGGTGGAGCAAGATATCGACAAGGCAGTTGAATGCTTTAAGAAGTCTGCAGAGCTGGGTGATGCTGTTGCCATTTATTGGCTTGGCTATTCCTATATTCACGGACAACACATGGAGAAGGATCTTCAAAAAGGAATCAAATTGGTTGAACAATCTTGTGAACTAGGACATCCTCAAGCATATTATTACATGTATCTGCTGTACAGCCAAGGTGAAGATGTTCCAAAGAATGAACCACTAGCTAACCAAATGTTCCAAGCAGCTCTCAGAGCCAACTCGGCCGATGCCAAGTTCGACTTGGCAGATCGTTGTCTGAAGGGAACACACGGAGAGAGAAGAGACGCAAAGAGAGCTTTGTCACTATACGAAGAAGCAGGTAGTTTAGGCAATGGATATGCTCTATTTTGTCTGGGATCAATGTATTATCATGGCATTGGTGCACCACAAGACTACAAGATTGCTCACAAAAAGTATACTCAAGCTGTCAGTTGTGGCGTCAAGGAAGCACTCGTACCACTGGCCAGAATGACAATTAAGGGAGAAGGTGTTCAGCCAGCTGATGAAAAGTATGGCCGTTATCTGTTGACTTTGGCCAAGGATTCGGGTATTGAATTCGATGAAAGTATCATCGAATAAAGTTCCAATAGTGACAAAATTGAGGCGATGCAAAGAATGTACGTGAGCATGTCGAACTATGGAAGCCCCCTCGGAGCCACCTTCGCTCCATTTACATGGTTGCAATCACCACAACAGACTGTGAGTACTATACAAGGAGAACCACCTGATGAGACCAAGGACCTCTACACCACCCTCATCAAGTCCTTTCCTGTGGTAATAAAATTCGCAATACAATCGCACATGTTTCTCCGCTCCGAACATCCAGAGGAACTCATCACCAAGTTCTGATCTTCATCTTTCGAACCAAAAAAAAAGCAAAAAATCACAAAAGCACAAACAACCACAAAAAACTAAGTAAAAAAGCTTTTGAGGTCAAAATCACCATCATGTCTCAAGTATCACAAATCGAAACCGATCTATCCTCCTACATTTCACAATACTCTGGTTTCACCAAAGTCAGGAGACTTGTTTTCATTGCTGAAAACTGTTCTGTTCAATTGAGAGCTGAAGCTGTTCGATTGGCTATTGAAGAGCTCAAGAAGGGCATCAACACCAACATGTACAAAGAAGTCGCTGAAAAGTTTGGCAAGGAGTATGTTTTTTTCTGAGTTCTCATTGTTGTTTGATATCATCACCATCATTATTTTTTTTAAGCTTTTTCAACTTGGAAACTAACATTGAACCAAAACAACAACAACAATTAGAATTGGACATGTGTATGATGCAGCATGGGTCAGCAGTGTAGACAATGAAGCTCAGAAAACATTGGAGAAACTGGAGATTCAATTGAATGCTTCAAGGACCAATCTCATGAAGGAAGCCACACGTGTATGTGTTATCTCAAAGTGTTTTTGATTGAAAGAATTTTTTTTGTGTGACATTCCTGAAGAGAATATTTACTCATTCCACTTTCATTTTTTGAATATTGTTTTATGTTGTTCGTCTATTGCTTCTTGATTGTTGTTGATTGTTGATGTATATACGATCATGTAGACTGGAAACAATGATGTCGGTGATTTCTACTTTGCAAGAGGTGATCTCCAAAATGCACTCAAGAGCTACTTGAGAGCCAGAGATTATTGCACATCATCCAAGCATGTTATCAACATGTGCCTCAATGTCATCCGAGTGAGCATTGAGATGAATAACTTTGCACTTGTGCAACAGTATGTGTCCAAGGCGGAGCAAACACCAGATGTGAGCAACCAAGAAGATGAAATTTCAATCTCCAAGCTCTCTGTTGCCTCTGCATTGGCTCACTTGGATTCCAAGAAGTACAAGCTCGTTGCCAAGAAGCTGCTCTCTTGTGATATATCCCTGGACACACAGTTCAATGATGTCATCTCATGCAATGACATCACCATGTACACTGGTATCACTGCTCTGGCTACTTTTGAACGTCGTGAGCTCAAGGACAAGGTTTTGGAGAGCGCACCGTTCAAGAACTTTTTGGAATTGAACCCTGTTGTGAAGCAATTGTTGAACGATTTCTATGATTCAAAGTACACATCGGCATTGAACGCCCTTGATCAATTGTTGCCACAGTTGACACTTGATATCTACATGAGAGAGCATGTTCAATCATTGTACGACAAGATTAGAAGCAAGGCACTGACTCAATATGTCAGCCCATTCTCATCCGTTGATCTGAAGAAGATGGCCAATGTGTTCAGCACTACTGTTGAAAACATTGAGAAGGAAGTGGCTCAATTGATTATGGACAAACACATCAAGGCCCGTATCGACAGTCACAACAAGATTCTGTATGCCAGAGTGACCGACGAAAGAAACAACACTTATCAAAAGGTGATGGAGTTTGGTGATAGTTTTGAAAGAGAGACCGAAGCAAATATTCTGAGAATGAATATGCTTAAACAGAGAGATTTTGTTGTCAAGCCAGGTAACAAGAAGGGCAAGACTCTCATGTTGTAAGGTTATTGCACTTGACCACCTCAATACAAATATTCACTGTAAAATCAATTTCAAATTTACTTAACCTCCTGAAGAAAGCATCTCCTTGAATTGTTCGAGCTGAGGAATCTTGTAGCTGATGTTGTTGTATTTGAGAACTCCTGCTCCCAAGACACCAAAATACAATGCGAATGCAAGCCACTTGAGACTGGTAAGGATCGGCAGCACCACTAGATTCTCATAGTGATGATGAGGGAATGCTGTGATTACATAAATAATGTTGCAGTTCTCCAAGAGGTGTAACGTAGCCTTGGCAACGACCAATCCGATTGCAGCTCTGCACAGGTAATGCCTCGCAAAGAAGTCTCGATTTCGGACTGCGAACCTCTCATTCACACTGAGCAATCTGATGGCGAACAGACACATCCAAGTAGAGTACAGTGGTATGTGAACGAGAGAATCAAACCAGCTCAAAAACCGATGTTTCTGAAGGCTGCCGAACCCAATAAGATTGAGGTATGAGAATACACCTAGAGGAATTCGAGAGGTCCACTGCTTCCACGTGGATGAATCAAAAGATGGGTCCTCAAATTGGTAAATCTCTCCAAAAGGTAATGGATTCCAATAGGAATTCAACAATCCCCATTTCTTCAGACCATAGTCTGAGTTCTTGAAAGCTGTCATGGACAGGAAGACAACCGAAGTTGCCAACAGTGCAGATATGATGTAAGACCACTTGGCATAAGGTTTTAGTGAGTATTGGATATTGGAAGTTATATAGCCCATTGTTTTTCGTTTGTTTTTCACAAATCGATTGAGAAGCAGTGAGAGCACCCATTGTATTTTTAAAAATTTTCTTTGACACGCACAGACCGTTTTTGTAAACTGCACACGTCAAACTATTTCCAGGGTTGTGAAGGGATCAGTTGCCGGACAAATGAGACATGCATGTCACGAATAAAAAAGTTTAGTTTGTTTTATAATGAATGATATAGTAATCAGGTGTGTTTCAGAGATTGCATCGTCCTTCTCTCTTCCATTAGACAATAGATATTTGTGTTCCCGACCATGTTTCGATTGTGATTTACAAAATGAGGTCTGTTTTACTCCCTATAGTTGAGGTTGAGGAAATAGTCGGCATTTCTGTTCCATCTGGCCAACAATTCCTTCGAGTTATCGTTGAAGAGAGTTGTCTGGAAGCCCAAGTCCTTCAATTGCAACACTTGAGCATTGTCGACATTGGCAACATTGTCATATCTTTGTCTGACAGCAACATCACGAGTGTAACCTGGTTGCCATGTGTATTCGTTGGCCATTCCCATAAAGAAGGAAGTGAGTTGGTTGGTTCGCATAATGCGCACATCCTCGGAAATCTTCTCACCAATGCTGTCGGTAAATGTGGCCCATGTGAAAATCTCTGGACCAGCCATCTCAATCACCTTACCGGCAACATCTTGACCCAATGCAGCAACGAGAGCATTAGCAACATCTCCACAGAAAATAGGTTGAATCTTTGCGGAACCACCATCAGAGAGAGGAACACCAGGCAACAAACGAAGGCACTTTGCTATCCAATTCATAAAACGATCTTCAGTTCCGTACACATTGGCTGGTCTCACAATAGTTGCCTCAGGGAACTCGTTTCGTACCATATTTTCACCAATAGCCTTTTGACGCATGTATTTGCTAGGGTGATTCTCATCAGCATTCAAGCATGAAAAGTGGAAAAACTTGTCAACATTGGTTTCACGTGCAGCACGTGCAATCAATGGTGGAACAGTCACGTTGGAGTCAATCATTTTGGTGTCAAACAACTTGTCGTAATCACGTCCCACACAATTAATCACAATATTACTTCTCGCACAAATATTCAACAGCGTGTCATACTTTTCAGCAGAGTATCTCATTTCAATGATTTGACCAACATCACCCATGACTCTCAGTGGCATAATGGCCTATCATCATTTCAAGTTTTTTTCGTATTATTATTGTTGTTGTTGTTGTTGGTGGTGTGGATGGATTCGTGTGTTGCGCATTTTCGAAAAGCATTTTTTTTGAGTTGACAAAGAAGAAAATGAGCATTTTTCATGTGAAACACAAGTGAACAAAAATTCACAAAAGAGACACATACGAATTGATCGTCTCTCCATGGCGTAATAATCTGATATCCAGCTTCTGCCAATTGTGAAACAATGTATCTGCCCAAGAAACCAGTGCAACCAAAAACGGTGGCAACCTGGAATGTTGTGTGCTTGTTTTGATAATTTTCCAATGAGTTGACACTGCTGGCATTGTGATGAGCGTTTCTCTTTTGTGCAGCGGCAATGGAGCTCAAAAGCTTAGCATTGCTGTTGACTTGGGAGAATGTGTTTTGCTTGGTGGCAGCATTTATGACAATGTTCTTGATTGTTGATGATCTCATCATTGAAGTAAAAATGTTGTTGTTTGATGAAGAACCAATTTTGTTTGCGTTAGGCGGAGCAATTACAAAACCGGTTTTATTGGGTTGACTCTCTATTCAATGAGCTGATTGAATTCACCGGGGAAAATAAGCCTGAATTCCAGACGAAAGGAGAAACTGTGCGATGTGATCATCAATCAAAAACACGTGAATTGAAATCCAACAACAAGAGCAAATGAAAGCATTGATTGACACTCTCCTTTCTCTGTCTCTCAACGTAGCGGCCAGTTGCGGCACCATTTTTTTGAATAAGCTACTGTTCCAAAAGTATCATTTCAAGTTTGCAACGTTGCTCACAGTGTGCCATTTTCTGGTGACCTTCCTCTTGGTTCTACTATGTGCCTACTTTAAAATGTTTACTGTGAAACGATTAGAGCTAAAGAGAGTGTTGCCCATTAGCTTAGCTTTTTGCGGTTATGTCGTGTTCAACAACATTTCACTGCTCTACAATTCTGTTTCGTTTTATCAGGTGATGAAGATTTTGTGCACACCGACAATTATTGCCATTGAAACATTGATGTACAATAAGCCAACCAGTTTTCAAGTGAAATTAACACTGGTTCCCGTATGTTTCGGCATATTTATGACAGTGTTCACTGATGTGGACATGAATTTTGTGGGAACAATGTTTGCTGTGATTGCCGTCGGTTCCAATGCCATGTACACTATTTATGGAAAGAGAAAACAGAATGAATTGAATGTGAATGCGATGCAGATCTTGTTGTATCAGAGTATTATGAGTGCTGTGATTTTGGCATTCTGTATACCGATTTGTGATGATGTGAGCGAATTGCTAAAGTATGATTTTACATTGGAGAGCGTGTTGATGATATTGGCAACGTGTGTGACAGCGTTTCTGGTCAACTTTTCCTTCTTTTTAATTGTTGGAAAAACATCGCCATTGAGGTAAGATTCATCTTTTGCAATTATGTTTATCGTATGTGTTTTTTGATTGGAACTGACCATAATAATGATGTACGAATTCTTCTCTATTATGATCAATGTAGTGTCAATGTTTTGGGATATTTCAAAACGTGTATTGTATTTGTAGGTGGAGTAATGTTCTTTGACACCAACGCAGATTTTAAGAATGTCATGGGAATAACACTAACTATGGTTGGTGTTCTGCTGTATACTTATGTTCAATTGAAGGGAGAGGAAGCGAAGCAGCCAAAGGCAAACCAAGCACCAGATCTCCAATTAAAAGTGCAGGAGAAAGTCTAAATTCTTGCATTTTATCAAAATATTTATTTAGTTCTTGCGTTTCACTTGCAATACTTTCACAGAGGATTGTTCCTGTGGTTCTGCCTTTAGGGAAGCGAACAGAAGTGATAGATTTTGTGCCTTCATGTTGAACGCTCGCTTGACACCAGCAAGTATTTTGTGACTATGGATACTCTCGCTGTCACAATCAGGAATACTCGAAATATCAAACTGTTCCAGAGAATAACCTTCTGGTGCATCTGTGGATTCAAACTTGTAGACGGAAAAATAGCCATCCCAGGATGATACGAACAAGAGTTGACCACAAGGACTCCAACTAACATCTGTTAACATTTCTTGATGCATCAGATGAGCTACATAAAGCGGTCTATCGTGTTCAGTACTATACACAAGCAAACGATCTTTGCTTACTGCCGCAAACATCATCCAATATGGGTTCGTACCTTGCTTTACATTGTCTATGAGAGATAGTAGAAAAAATAGGAATTGTTAGAGCGTGGTGTTATCGTTTGACAAAGAGACATTCCATCATTCACATACCCTTCTTGTATAGTACAGGCGAGAACCTGACACCAGTAACAGGGTAATTATGTCCAGGGTGAACAGTTCGAGGACTCTTCCAGTTGTTTCGAATAAATGTAAAGATTACGTCTTGATATTCAACCTTCTTTCCTCCAGATTCTTGGAATACTTCCACATTCGGAAATTGACCTGCCGGGACAACTAGGATAGAGCCATCAGGAGCGACATCCAATCTTCGGTTATGAATCTTTGAGTTCTCTTCCTTGAATAGCAGGAAATTACGTTTCAGGTTGTCGTCTGTGCATTTCTCCTTTGGAAGGAATTGAACCTCACTAAATTCACACTTTTTCATAATTGGGCCAATGGTGAACACATTGTCATCAATGAGGCGAGAGTTTGAAGTGGGTTGTTGCAATGCGTACGATCTCTGGTTGCAATTAAAAAGACGAGCTGTCCGATCGCATGACTGTGTCGCAAAGAAACTACCCCAAGGATCCCATGCACAGCCTTGAACTGGGCTCTTGTGATACCTTTGTGCACCCTTAAACTCCTGAACAGTCTCACCAGCCGCTGGATTCACAACTGAAACCTTGTTGTCAAATGAAACAACAGTTAATAGACTATACACGGTTCCTGTAGTGTCCAGCATAGGTGGTGACCATGCTAGATCCAAAACATCAATTTCATGATTCTTAAATGTTTTGTGGACTCGCCAGAGCTCAGATGGGCGCAATGATGGATCAATTGTCTCATTCTCATTGCCTTCCTGCTCTATATTGCCTGCCTTCTCTTCTGGCAACAAGAATCTGTGTCTCTTCCATATCAAAACATGGCCACTCGAACAGCCAGTAGCCAGAAACAATCCATCAGGCGACCAACGAACAATATTAATCGTTTTACATTCGGAACTGGGCACCAACTCGGCTACTAACTGAAACTTTAGACTCAAGTGTTCGTCAGATGATGTTGAGGCTGAAGAATCCTTGGTGCCATCCATTGCAACATCACCATTCTCAGAAGCTCTTGTTTTAGACGCATCGTCTTCGCAAAAATCCCAGATTTTCACATTCTCAGACATGACTGCAGTGGCAACCCTGTACGTCGTGCTGCTCTCACTCAATGATGTGGGCTTGGTCACTGGGAAATAGTCGACACTCATACATGGAGAAGGTCGTAATGGCTCAAAACCACTGCCTTTCACATAAGAGTCGTGAAAGAATGTGTACTTCATGAATAGAGCCTGAATGGGTCGATATGAGCAATTTTCAAAAGTTTGGGTTTTCCTTGACTTTTTTTGGCGGGCTTCATCTTTTCACTCCCAAACAGTTTTTTTGGGCGCCAAATGAATATCCCCGCATCTCCGAACACAAAGAAAACCCGAAGGATCAATTTGTCCAGGATCCAGCAGCATGAAAACAAGATGAGCACACAACAACAAGAATCCAATAACAACAACGAAATGCCTAATAATAATAATCTATCCCAACAACAACAACAAGAACAAGAACAGGATCCAGTAGAGGAACAATCCAGAGTCGGAGTAATACCGTACCCCGAAAAACGTGAAGGCTATCTGCCAGAGACACATGGCTCACTCAGTGTATCGCGCAAGATTTATCAGGACAGATTAGAATCACCTCCAGCTCAGGTCCAGCAAGACATCTCCGATTGTTACCGCCAAATTTTACAGCACGTCGGCGAAGATGTAAACAGAGAAGGTCTGTTGAAGACACCAGATCGTGCAGCCAAAGCACTCATGTATTTCACAAAGGGTTACTATGAAAGTGTGGAAGAAGTGGTGGGAGATGGTGTGTTCAACGAGGATCATCAAGAAATGGTGATTGTAAAGGACATTGAGCTGTTTTCTCTGTGTGAACATCATTTGGTACCGTTTGTGGGCAAGGTGCACATTGGTTATATTCCAAATGGGAGAGTTCTGGGTCTGAGTAAGCTCGCACGAATTGCAGAAGTGTTCTGTAGACGATTGCAAGTTCAGGAGAGACTCACAAAGCAGATTTGTCAGGCTATCGATGAAATTTTGAAGCCACTAGGTGTCGCAGTGGTCGTAGAGGCAAAACACATGTGTATGATGATGCGAGGCATTGAAAAGACATCATCAGAGACAATTACGAGCAGTGTAGTGGGTGTGTTTGCTGATGACCCTAGAACCAGGAGTGAATTCTTCTCCCTGATCAACAGACCCTCTTCCCGACATTTCTAACATTCTTCCTTACCATACACAGTCAACCAGCTGTCACAAAATCGTAAAGGACTTTTTTACTGTTCCATCCATTTGACTGAATTCTCCGAGTTCCAACATGAAAACATCCGAGAAAAACAAAATATGAAAGTTCTTTTCGTCTTGTGCTTATTGTGCAGTGTCTTGCTGAGTCACGTGTTGTGCTGGGGTTTCGATGGTCATAAAACCGTGGCTAACGTTGCCTATCGTCTCCTTTCAAAGAATGCCCGAACAAAGGTCGATGCCATGATGGAAGGATATCCAATTGACACATTGGCTGCCATTAATGATGACTTTGGTCACGCACCAAATGGTAAATGGTCCTCTTCCTACCATTTCCTCAACGTCATTGGCGATCACACCAAGATTGACCTCAAGAGAGACTGTACCGAACCAAAGTTCTGCATTGTTGCTGCCATTCACAACTATACTCATCACTTGACATCTATTGTGAACAGTGACCCAAATTTGACCTTGCCTTCTTCCTTGTGTCCACCTTATCCATTGACTCCAGGTAGTGATGAAATCAAACCAGTTCCTTGTCCATTAGCTAACGTCATTCACTTTACTGGCGACGTGCATCAACCATTGCACGCAGCAGGCAATAATGATTTTCCAATTGGAGGAAACTCTGCAGCTCAAAAGTGTCAAGTAGAGTTCAAGCAGGGCACTACTGTGTTGAATCGAGATAATGTTGCTATTCATTCAGTCTGGGATACGACCATGATCACTTTCTATAAACAGTTGAGAGGTCACTCTGATTTCTTGGGTGTTGCCAACGATGTGTACGACATGATTCGTAGCAACCCGGCAATGGTAAAAAAGTATGGAGCAGATATGAATCCATTGAACTGGGCACAGGAGTCATTGGATGCTTCCAAGGCTCATGCGCTGAACTTTGATAGAGTGAACAAGCGTGTGACTCAAGCATACTATGATGAGAATATGCCAATTATTCTTCAGAGATTGGCTGCAGCAAGTATCAGACTCGCAGTTTCTATGCAAACAATCTTTGATCAACCATCATTCTAATAAAATCAATCATCAGATGATGAAACAACAATGAACTAAGTTTCTCACTTAGTTGTATTCGACCAAAGTCTCAAACTAATTTATTTGAAATAAACTACAGGACTCAATATGCCTCAATTTGCTTCAATTCAATCGAAAAGTTTGACCTCTGATTGGATGAGACACCGACACCAAGGCTCACCACATCCTGCACCGGAACTGACTCATTTCTCGCAAATTTCAAAAAGTCCGTATCCGATATCGTTTCACCCTTGATCCAATCACCACTCACTCCCAACTCTGTGCCCATCTTGTTCAACGCAAATCGATCAAACGGCAGTCGAATACTGATCCATTCCTCTCCCGTCTCTTCATCCTTGATCACTTGTTTCTCCGAATTGAAATGGAAGGGGCAATAAAAGAACAAGTCATCCATAAAGTCATGATGCTGCAATTGACATTGAAAATCCTTCAATTCTGCGCTTTTTGTCCTATTTTTCACTTCTTCGTAATCTTGACTATCATTTTCTTCACCATTACTATTGTTGTTGTTGTTGTTATTCAAAATGCGAAACGTAATTCTCAATCCACTAAAATCACTGAGGTCCTTGTGAAATCCCACATAAATGTACCACATGCGACAAAAAGAGTTGAGTATAATCTGGTTGGGCACATGATTTCCACCCACTTGTTTCATTGCATGCGACTGCAACGGTCCACACAATTCTCCACTGAACAGAAAAGTTTGATTTTCAGTGAATCCGAGTCTACACGTGCTGCTTCCACCGAAAATGGTGTCAGTGATCATGGTCCACAGGTTGAGCTTTGATGGTTGATTGAATTGGTGAACAGGAGTGAGTTTGGGTGCATCGAACGAGTAGAGTGAGAAGGCTGTGATGAATGATTGTTTGGTTTTGTCAATGAGGGAGGCTGTGAGGAGTCTGGATGCTTTGGATAGTGGTAGTTTGTAGAGAACCATTTTGTTGTTGTTTTTTCACAATTGTTTTTTTCAATTTTATTTGAGATGCATGGGGTGAACTTTTTTGGTTTGATGGATTGGGGTTGTATTTGAAGGTGGACTTTTGTAGAATCGGAGTTGGATCCTCCTTCATACTTGGCAAAGTGTGAAATCTCTATGAGAAGCGATCTGTGCAACAATAGTTTTAGACTAAGGAACCAGATCGGTGTTTGATTCCTCAAAAAGAGAAAAGATAATAGCAGTGTTCTATCTAAGTTAATAAAATATAATCCATTATCTGTATCCTGTGACTTTGTCAAAAAGGGCAAGGGAAGGACTTCTTTTCATCATACTTGGAAAATCAATGGACAAACGGGGTCTAGGTAAGTCCAGAGAGAGACGGGATCGCCTCATCTCTTCTCCGTTTGGACCAATCACGAGTGGACCTGAGTTCTTCAACTTTTCTATCATTTCGAACGCCACACGTGATTGCATCTTAATCTTTTCTATCCTCTCTTGCATCTTTTCGATAGCATACTTTCCAATCATACCAACTAGGATAGCAAGCAGACCAAATCCAATCAAGACAAATAAACAAAAGAAAACTCGCCCTCCGAATGTTTGAGGTGTATAATCTCCATATCCAATCGTAGCTAGTGTGACAAAGGTAAAATAGAAGCTGTCTATGTAACTCCATTGCTCAAATATGGAGAATAGGAAAGCACTTGCAAGTGCATAGGCAATGATAGCTACTACTTGAAACACGATATGAGCTTTCCGACTGACCAGAGCTTTCAACACTCTTTTCTCTCTTAGTTTATGGCCTCTTTCAAAATCTCGACTCAAGCGCAGACAGGACCATATTATCGCCTCCCGAATGCCTTTCACAATTAAGATAATGATTCCTTGGGCAGCATTCATAACTGATGTTCCTAGCAAGACAAGTAATGCTGCCACGACTCCCATACCAAAGAAGCACATAAATACGACATAAATTCTTCCTCCTTCAGTTGCTGGAGCCATGTCTCCGTATCCTATCGTACAAACAGTCGTAATAGTAAAGTATATGGCGTTTCCGTAGGTCCATTTCGTTATTTTACCATTGACCTGCCTCTCATTCTTAGATTCTATGTAACAAATTGGCACTGCAGCCAACAAAATAAATACAGCAACCAATAAAAAGGTACCCCATATGATACCAATTTCCTTCAAAACAGTTGTGAACTTTGGTAGAGGAAGATCAACGTCCTTTTCATTACTGCTCACTATTTCTTCACTTTCGAAATGCACTTTCAATGAAGTATTAATTTCTGATGATGATGGTCCCGACAGACCACCTGAAGAAAGAGTTCGATCACAAGAGATCCACTGTTTCGATTCCATATCAAAGTACTCGAGAGAGGAAGAGTTGGACGCTGACCGAACTCTAAATTCCATACCTCTCCGAGGCAACGAAATGGAAGATCTCCTGGATACAGATATTCCTTCGATACTGATCCTTCGATTGACTCGATCGGTACTGGAAGAATTTGAACTGATCGAAGTAAGACTTTCACTCTTTGTCAGAGTCGATGTCTCTTCCAGTGAAGCCACATATGGAACCTTATAGTACAGAAATTTAGAATCGTCCCTACTGCCTTCTTCTCCATGATGTGACAATGATGACGACAAAGAACAATCAAAGTTCTCTGGATGGTTCGGTTTCAACACGACAATAGAGTCCAGTTGTAGATCCACAGAATGAAGATCATTGTAGTCGTAGTCGTATCCATCTAATTGAGACTCAATGAAAGAGTGGTTGTCATTGTGCTGAACGACCACGTCCATGGGGTCAATGACAATGGTAAAGTCATCCTCATTTTCAGCAGCTTCTTCTCTTTCACGATGGGGTTGCTCCGACAACATTTTTAGTGTGTGGAAGGGTAAGAGTCGTTAGTAAGTCAACAGAGTTTTCAATTGTGCTCGTGGAAATTTGCTTTTGAGTTTTCTCGCGTTCACTGCCACGTAAAAGTTCTGAGACAGCTTTGCGCGATATTCTCTGATGTGAACGCGCGACACCGTTTCATCCCAACGAGTCTAATCCGCAGTTTTCGTAGCGGATTGGAAGATGGAAAATTGAAACTTCATCGAAATAGGAGAAATTTCACACAAAAACATGCCAGTACCACCAACAAAAAAGCCACTGTGATATGCCAAAGCCCATTTTTATCAGTATCCCAATTGAGGACGAAGATGAGTCCATTGTAGCCCAAAAGACTCAAATTCTGCAAAAATTCAAAGTTGGTCACGAGAAACAAGTCATTGGCGGTGACTCCTCTGACGAACACCAGAATGACCTTTCCGAAGATTTGTTGTGCGCTGTGAGAGTGTGTCACATGACCGATATTGAGCTTTATTTTTTTGAAGCAGAGAAAATGAATCCAAAGAAACAAATCATTTCGGCCTACAATGAAATGCGATCCTTTTTGTTTTTGAAGAGACACTTGAGTGCTATGATGAAGACTGAGGAACAACGCGATGAAAACGAAGTAAACATCTTGAAAAGATGTTATCAGAGCGTCGTGGATCATTATACGTTGTTTGTGACTCAAAATCAACCAAAGCATGTCATTGTGAACAGCAATGATGCCAGCGAAGATTCAATGGAAGAAAAGCGAATGAAAAAGTTTTTGGAGTGGGCAAATGAAAATCAGATTGAGCATTCAAAGGTTGCTGTTGCTGACTTTGAATGTTTCGGTAAGGGATTGGCTGCTGTTGAAGATTTGGCGAACGATCAAGTGATTATTACAATTTCAAGAAAGTTATTGCTGTGTGTGAAGACTGCATTGGAATCAGAATCTGTCGGTCCTATTTTTGTTCGATTAAAGGAGGAGTTGCAACTTGATGAGGACAGTTTAATAACGTTGTTTATCATGTATGAGAAGGGTAATCCTGATACGAAATGGAAACCCTATTTCGATATTTTACCTCAGACTTTGCCTACTTATCCACTATACTTTTCTGATGAAGCACTAGAGAGGTTACAAGGTACGCCATTGTACATCGAGGTAATGCAAACAAAGGATCAACTCAAGGATTTCCATGATTCCATATTCCCAGTTCTGTTTGAACATTTTCCAGATGTGTTCAAGCAAGATGTATTTACGTATGAGAATTTGGTGTGGACTCGTGCCATTGTTGATACACGAGCCTTCTCGTTCCGAGATATGGGATGTTGCATGCTGCCGTTTGTCGATTTTGTCAACACATTCCCATATCCTCAATTGGAGTCCAAGGGATCATATATCGCAGAATTGGATGCATTCCAATTGAAAACCTTTGCAAATGTAAAGAAGGGCGACCAGTTGTTCATTTGCTACGGTCCGTACTCAAATAGAGAACTTTTGCAATACTATGGATTCATTACACAGAACAATACTTATGATCGATACTATATTGATTTTGAGATGCCAGAGACTGATTCGCAGAAGATTCAAGATCAAAAATTGGCTCTGCTCAAAAAGTTCCACCTCTCTCTGGATCACTTCTTCCACAAGGGACCTATCCCCAGTAAGATGATTGCAGCTCTTCGGATTGCCTTAATGAATGAGCAGGAGCTCAAACGAGCACTGAAGGGAGCAAAATGGACTCCATTCACACCCAAATCCAATGATGATATTGTCGTGCAGACTCTTCAAGTGACCTTGGATGCACTGATCAACATGCTCAACGCAGATTCCACAAACGATCAAGCCAGCCTCACAGAGAACGAAATGATTGCTCTTCAGTACAAGGCCAGTCAACTCGACGTCCTGACCGAGTCTTTGTGTCATGTGAAACATTTATTGTAAACACACAAAACTCGCCTTGCAGTTCCCGCCCATCCGATAGAGGCCAAAAAAACGCGTATTTTTGCCCAAACTCTCGAAAAGATTCTCCTGATGTTTGAAACGTTCACACCTCACCCAACACTTTCGCCACAACAACAAAACAAGATATCATCTCAAACAATCAATCTCTTTGTTTTCTAATACGTTAGTTGATGAATTTTGGAGACAAGTTTGAGCATTTGCTCACACCAGAGTGGAAATCCTTCTTCTTGGATTATGCAAAGTTCAACGAGCTGATTCACCTTGCAAAGAAGCAGTTGTTTGATGTGACGGGCAGTTCTTCACCATTGACCTTTAACAATGAACTACATGATGAGAGTAGTGGTAGTGCTCTCCATGCGACTACCATGACAACAAGCTCAACAAGAGATCCTATAGAGTCTCACGAGCATGCTCATCATCATATGGATGAACATTTGGATGAGAGCTCAGATGTTGTCACCTATGATTCAGATGGTTCTCATCCTCATCAGAATCATCCTCGAAAAAAGTTGGTTACTTTTGGTGCGAATACAGTTGATAATGCAAGTAGTAGCGATGGTAAAAAGAATCGCTCAGCTACAGGCGGTGATAGCACTTCCTTCTCTATTATTAGGACATTGAGCAATTTGCATACGTTGGTGAACACGTCGTCGACAGAGAGGACGGGCAGGGATAGTTCGATTCATGCAATGAGAGTGGCAATCTGCCAGTATCAAGTCGATCGGTTCCAGGAGTTGATGATTATTGAAATTCGAAAGATGAATGAGTTTTTTGAGCGAAAGGATGCAGAGTTAACCAAAAAGCATGACGCATTGTTGGAACAGATCAAAGTTTTCCGCACGAAGAAGGATGAGGGGTTGTTGGCGCGAAAGAGGCAGTTGGAGATGCTCCGTGAGGCATTTATTGAGCATTACAGATTCTTGAACTTGTTGTTAAATTATAGGACAGTAAATCAGGCTGCCATTGTCCACTTGTGTCACAAATTTGATCGTACATTGCATGGAACCCTATTGCAGAGAGAAATTGTAGCGAATCAACTGAACTATGCCTCTTTTATGACACATTCTCATGTGCAAGAGTTGATTGATGATTGTAGGACGATTGTTACAGACGAGCTTTATCCTAATGATCCATCGGAAGCGAAGAAACAACTCCGGTTGGTCAACCAAGTGGATTATGGAGAGTCATTTGCGGGTTATACTACCGGAATACTTACGGGTATAGCTGGATTACTGTCACTCATTGTGGTCATCTACTATTTCACTGCATATGCACAAATGAAAAGCTTTCCATATTTTTCGAGCATGAGGTATGTATCTGATAATGTCTGACAAATGGGAAGAATATCAAACTAACAATTACACATTGGATGACGCTAGCTTGTACATGTACCGAATATATTTTTATCCGACCGTGATGGCTCTGGGAATTGCATTTAATGTTCGCATATGGAACCGATCGAGAATTAATTACGTTTATATATTCGATTTCCCACCTTCGACTCATTTATCAAAGTGGAGATTTTTGCAATTTGGTTTATTTTCATATTGTTTATTATGCACGAGTGCAGTACTTTACATGTGGTTTGTTGTGATGCAGGATCGGGGTCAACTCAATTTCCATGACTTATCATGGATTCATCCTGTTGTCTTATATGGTGTTCTATTCATCTGGTTTTTCTTGCCAAGCCGAAAGTACTTGTTTGGAGAGATACGATTCTGGTTAATGGGTACACTCACTCGAATCTCGCTCGCACCATTCTTCAAAGTACCATTTACTGATTTTTGGATGGGTGATCAACTGACATCACTGGCTGACACACTGTTTGAACTTCAGTTTATTGCCTGTGCATTCACGGATGAGATGGGACTTGAACACTCTGCATGTATGAATTCTCCTTTCTGATTAATACCTAGATGTATCTTTTCCAGTTTGATACTAATGTGTTCTCTTTAGTCCATGATGCTTGTCTGAAGACACAGCAATTAGGTGTTCCAGTTTTGAACATTTTCCCATTCTATGCGCGTGCCATGCAATGCTTACGGTATGTGGTTTCTGAATGGATGTTCGCGATTATATTTCAACCACTTATACTTATGCTCATTTTAGGCGTTACTATGACTCGAAACAAAAGACTCAACTGTTCAATTTTCTGAAGTATTTTTTGTGTATCGTGGTAATCCTCATCGCTTTTGTTCAGAGAGCTTTCACGACAGGTCACACAAAAGTAATTGTTACTTATGTTTGGTTGAGCGTCAATATTGTCAGTACATTGTACAAATGTTTTTGGGATATTGTTATGGATTGGTCGTTAATTATGTACTGGGATGACAAGGAGTCAAGATACAGATTCTGCAAGACTCTGCTTCGCCCTGAATTATTATTCCGTCCTATTTGGTATTATGTGGCAGCTGTTTTGAATTGCATGATGCGTTTCATGTGGTTAGTCAGCTATTTACTCAGAACTTACGTTCATCTTCGATCTGTCGACTGGCTTATTTTCACCGTGGTAATAGTAGAGATTCTCAGAAGAATCGTGTGGAACATATTCAGACTCGAGAATGAACATTTGACAAATTGTGAACATTATCGACTAATTCGAGAGGTTCCTCTGCCGTTTGAAGTGATTGCCAGTGATCGGTTAGTTGGTATTCCGATGAACACAGAGAAGCGAAACCCTTTCAGGAGGTTGATTGACTGGGTTTCACGTTCGCAAAGAAGACGGTACAGAGCACATAAGGACATAGAGCCTACCCAAGAGAGTGATGTAAAACCAGCTGACGAAAGCACAGAGAGGCACCGAAAGCCGATAGAAATCGAACTGGTGTAGATTTATTGGTAGAACAGTGCATCGCAGGTTACGTAATAACATTTGGTTGTTTCGAACTCTTCCTGTTCTTCATCATCATCGAATAAAAGAGGACTCTTCCGTATGGAGGAGGAAGACACCTTCTGTTCAACAGACGATATTAACTTGCTCTCTTCCATCTCTCGTAAAATGTGAAGGACAGCAGGTCTGTTCAGAACATCCAGCTCTTGTAGGAGGAATTTTTCAGGTATGCCTGGTTTTCTCATCAGCAGCTCTGCGACAGCATGTTTGAGGGATACGATAAATTCAGTATTTACCTCTCCATTCAATTTGACGAATGGTGTGATTGGAATACGTTTTGTTTCGTCGACTACAGGAGCACCCCGTCCTGACTTTGTAGAGCAGGGCAACATAAATTGACTTGCATGTTTACACGCGACAAGATAAGATGACTTAAAATCTGATAACTCAAGGATACATCCTTTCTCCTTCAAAATTCGTAAATAGTCACGTTGTTCGTCACTTACAGATAACTCTTCCAACGAAATACCTGCTTCCTTCGAATTTTCAATTCGGAGATATAGTTCCTTCAGTTGAGTACATTTCTCAGTGGCATTGCTGTCATGGATCAGAATATCTCTGCATGCTGCCTCAAGTTGTTCCGCATCCCCATACTCACCAATTGTCAAATCTACAATCACTTGATCCATTTTTTGCTCTTCCTCGCTCGTTAAGCGAGGTCGTTTCGAAGCGTGCTCGTCATCCTCGTTGTCTTCGAGACTGTTTCGCTTTCTCTTGACAACAACCGGTCTATCGATATCTAAATTATGTTCTGTACAATCGTTGCTCAAATCTTCGAATCTGGATGGTTGAGCACCTTCAATCACAGGTTCAATAAATATGGCCCAATCTGGTAGCTGCAGTTGGAAGTGTCGAGCTTTATGAGAGGGTAATGATAAGCCACTCACAAAGTCACTCTCGCCTCGAATTGCACCTACTCGCATTAAATGATAACTTACTCCTTTGCCACCTGCAGTGTTTTCAGGATATTGGGCAATACTGTCTTCTTCGCTCTCTTGAGCCCAGGCGAATGGTAATTCAGCTCGAAGCTTCACTTTTCCTTGACATACAAGATTAAAGAGACCAGCTACTTCACCACCTGTACACAAGGGATTAAATTGTAATCTGTCTGTGTTGATAATAGGTTGCTGAAATGCTCTATCTTCCTCGTCTTCATCTCGACTGAAAGGATCAAAGATATGTCTTTTGATCTTTTCAGCATCAGAGAACGTTTCCTTGGGGAAATGTGAGATTGTACAACGATCAACAAAGTTGTGGTTGAGTCGAATTCCTCTCATTCTAAATCCTCTATGCTTATTCTTCGATACAACTTTCAATTTCTTCAAATGCTGTAATGCGTTTTCAATTTCTATCGTGTCAAATCGCTTGACCAAGGTGTAAGCGGCTTTGACATCATAATCCTCTTCAGGAGTCAATAAAATAATTCGGAGAAGGTCGGTTAGAACTGCCTCCTTGATTGTTCCCTTTTTCACATTACTTTCCACGTCCTTCATCACTTCGTCTTGAATTGTCAACGATGATTTCGCATATTTTTCTGACTCGTATATTTTCAAAATGGTGAAATGTTGGTGAAGTAGCTCGATGCTGGCTGGTAAAGCTCGATCAATTTTGCCCAGCATACTATGTTCGATCTCCAATGTATTGCTAGATCCACCAGCGTTGTGCTCATCCCGACACGACATGAGAATACTCCTCAAACTGATTTCATTGTTGATGTCATTGTTCAATTGTTTGTGCGCGCAAGCCACCTCTACAGCTCTGCGACACCAAGGAAGAAGACGCAACACTGCACTCCATCTCCTTCTGCATTGCTCATTGTTCATACCAGGTACACCTTCTGCAACCTTCTGCCAGTTAACAGGTTTAATTACTAGCTTTCCTGTTGCGGGATCTACCTCTCGTTCTCTAGCAATGGCTTCAAGCAGTTGAAGATCCTCTTCGGGTTTCCAAAAGTGCTTCTTGACAGGTCTCTTTGGGGCCTGCTTTTCTTGTTCTTGAATTCTCTCTCTTTCTCTCTTTTTGAACTTCTTCTGTTTAACGAACGCATCGACATGAGATGGATGAACAGAAGCTTGTGCCTTCACCTTTTTCTTTTTTGGTTTCTTTAGCGTTGGTAATCTGTTTTGAGAAGCATACTGGAAGAGCGATAGAGGAGCATCCTTGGAGGTTTTTGGCTCTTCATCCTCATCTTCACCTGATTCATCTGATGACTCATCCGAGCTGTGAATCAATTCTTGAAGAACCTCGTCAGCATCTTCAGCTTCACTATCAGATTCCTGCGCTTCTTCTGATGAGACAGATTCCTCGTTCTCGGCTTCCATTGCATCTTCCTGCTCATCCAAATTGAAGATTGATGATAAAGTTTTGCCAGTTCTTCTTTTGGACTTGTGAACCTTTTCTTTTGTTATGCTCTTCTTTGGTTTGTCTCTTCTTTGTTTCTTCGTTGATGATTTAAATAAATTCTTGGTTACCTGGAATTCAGTTGTTGTATGGAGTCGTGCTGAAAGAATCTTCTCTCTATACCTGAAAAAGTATAAGACAACCTGATCTAGAGAGGACTTGGTGAGTTTGGCAAGTTTAAAACAGTCAGCATGAGAAGGTTTCTCATCTTCTTTCAATTTCTTCTGAAATTCTTCAAGAACTCTAAGTTGATTCACTGTGAAGTATCTCATTTCTACCCAATTTGATTTGCGAAGTTCTGGCAAACGTCTCAATGTCGCCTTATGTTTCTTTTGGCGTCTTCTTTTCTTCTTGTTGTTTTGCTCGGGTTCCTTAACATCCTCTTCATACTCGGCTTCGTTCTCAGCTAAATCTTCCAGAGTATGAATTGAGTAGAACTCCAGATCTTTCCAGTACTCCGACACATCATCAATCGTGGTAAAGTTAAAGGTAGATGTGCTGTGGTCTGGATCAACAAATGTTGGTCGTGAAACCAGTTTAAATTGTTGAAATGCGTCCAAACCATAATCTTTGAGTTCTCCTGCGTTACTCGTGTTACCAGGCACTTCCAACAATCCTAACTTTTGGAGAAGTTTTAAGAAAAATAATATGCGAGTGACATATGCCTGCCTTAAGTTCTCTTTGGTAATCAACTCTTTCTGGAGTGATGGATGCAAGCTTTTAATGGGCTTTGTGAGGAGGTCGGGGTCTCCTTTTTTATATTCATCAAAATCGACATCTCCTAAGCATCCAACAATACGTAAAAATAGAAGGAGAGGCATATTAGCTAGTAAATCAGAGAGCTTGTATGCTCCTGTCAAACGATCCTCGTTATTCGCTGTGTTTTCTTCATGCTCGAGATGGTACTTCCATAAATAAAAGTGAAAATTTTTCACACGAACCATCTTAGCATTGATATATCCATTTTTGATCGAATTATATACAACCTTCGCGTACATCAATCCAACTCTCTCTTTCCTAGCAAGAGCATCAGTTTCTGATATCTTTTTTTGCTCTTTAAACTCATCCAAATGTTCTACATTGACTTTCTCAACTCTAACATCATCATTGGCCTTTCGTCTGCTAATGGTAACGTCTTCTTCCTTTAGATTTTTGACAAAATTCTGAACAATTTCTGAAGATAAATCAATATCAGGCTTCAATATACATGTGTACTCTTTGCTTGACGTGCCAAATAGGGCCGGAACAGTGACAAAGAACGTCTTAATTCTCTGCTCTTTTTCTAGCACCTCAATAGCCCTCGTAATTGTTTTTCTGTCTAACATAGGCGTTTTTGCAGTTTGTTTCACATGGCCTTCCTGCTTTGCCTTTTCGTGGCACTGTTCTGCGTGTTGTTTCAACAAATCTGTCAATTGGAATTTTGTGCAAATACTGTGCTCGTTCACATAATCTAAAATAATTTGACATCTCTCAGCCATTTGCTTTGTGACAACTAATCCTTTCCGTAGAGGTGTAGATGTTCTGTCAGAAGGATTTTGTGAGGCAGGGATAGCAGAATGAGATAAATCTATGATATCTACAGATGCTTCGATATCATCGTCTGATGTTTGCTCGCTCTCCTCTGCCACTGGACTTTCAGAAGCTGATTTTGGACTTCGCTTGAGTTTACTTCCTTTAGGAGGACCAGGTTTCTTCCCTTTAGGCACGCTCAATCTTGTAGGCTCGCTAATAATTAAAGGTTGCTCGGGAACAACAGAAATAATCTTCTCCATTTTCTTCTTTGCGGGACCAGCTTGTAAGTCTGGCAAAGGATCATGCATCAAAACACGATCAGAGTTAGGCGCTGAGTATATGTAGATTGTCTGTTTGTCAATTTTTTGTGCAAGGGCAGAAACACCGTAATCCTTCTTCAGCTCTCCGCACATGGAATGACTCACTTTGGCATCGATACGGAAATAATTAAAAATGTCTGTGTGCTTCAATCCCTTTTCGCCTGAATTTGCAATCAATTCATAGACTTGATAAATCTGAGGTATTTCAGCATAAAATCCTGGTGTGTTCTTTGTATCATCAGATTGCTCGTCTGTTGCACTGCTGGAACCATCTTCTTTTAAACGCATGCAGTTCATTAGTTTGTTCTCTACGTATGCTTTTAAAAACTCAACTTTCCCAGAGTTGCCCAAAATTTGTTTCAATCTGTCCCATCTGTGCTTTGCCTTTGTCGCATCAGGTATCTTCACCAATGTTTTCCGCACCTCCACTTCGATTAGAATATTGTTCTTGGCGTTCTTTAATAAGTCTGTTACGAGTGGTACAATGTTTTCCTTCACCTTATGAAATTCCTCGTATTCTTCTCTGTTGGCCCTTTCTTCCGCCGATTCCACATTCTGATAATGAGGATTACTTGTCGGTGAAAACTTTGTCAAATGAATCAAATTTCCAAACGTTTTCAACTTTGGGTCATACTTTTGCTCTCTCGTGATCAATTCCACTCCGAACAAACGCTTCAAATGATACTGTGTGCTCCTGTTATCAATGAATAGATCTTTGGCGATTGCTGCTTGAAAAGCACCCTTTGCTCTACACTGACCCAAATACTCCAACACACAATATTGAATCTCTGACAGTGCAGTATCCGTTCTGAACCCTAGACCTAACAAGTGAGACCTCATTGCACTGTTTGCTACCATGACGATACTGTCATCAGTGTAGAGTGCTTCCTTTAGTTCATTGTATGTTAATTCTCTTCTGTTTGACACCTTGTTTCCGATCATGAACCCTTCTTCCGTATATTGAACAGTGTCTGCTGATGATTGATGCGACTCATCATCATCATTACTCGTTGAAAAAAAGGTAAGTTCACCTCCATGACTCAATTTGAGCATATCCCAAATCTTTTGTTTCAACTGGGCATTTGCATCAACAGTGTTTCTCTGATTGTTTTCCTCTTCTTCATCATCTTCATCAACATCCTTATCACTGTCATGAACAATTCCAAGCAAGGACCAGAGAGTATTCGCGGTACATCCTCTCAGTCCCTCAAGACCAATCTCTCGTAAACTATCTTGAAGAATATCATCCATTGTCGTTTGTCTCAACTGTTTTGGTTTTTTGATCCAATTAGCGGAGCGGTTTGTCGCAATTTTCTCAAAACACCGACTGAATTTTATTTCCGACTGACAATGGATTCTTCCAAATGATGTTTATGTTGACGAACCTCTCAAAGGATTACGCACGGACAAAACGTCAAACCCCACAAACACCAATTTCTGACAACAATTGACCGAGACGCAATCATGAAGGCTTCTTTTCCTCTATTTTCTCAAATGAACAGTGTCAGATTCACACGCAACTTTCTCTTCTGTTTGTGGTGTTGTTCTGTTTTGTTGTTGTCGTTGCTTGTTGTGAATGCGAGCTCAGCAAGTGAACGAGCCACTGAAACCATGATGTTGGAGGATCGAAATTATGTTCGATTTGCAAAGCTTGCTTATTACCCTTATTCACCAACAGTTTTGCAGTTTAATGATACGCAAGTTGTGGACTCTGGGTGCCAAAATGATTGGGAGATGATCAAAGTGTTCTCATCGTACGTTCCCAAGGATGAAATTAACCTTCAGGCCAAATATTTCCTGAATAGTTGCCAGACGTATGTTTTTTCTTTTTCTTCTTAAAGGATTAAAGATTGAAAGTTGACAATCTTCTCACACGACAACTGTTAAATCGATCAATTGATTAGAGAGCTCGTTGTTTCATTTAGAGGAACAGAAACTTCTGCAACCAAGGGAACAGTGTACAATTGGATTACCAACTTTGAAATGAACAGAATTGACTGTGTGTACACGAATAGTTGTGGTGGTATTCATGATGGATTCAATGGCTATTATCAACGCATTCGATCTTTCCACCTCCAATTCCTAAATGATATCCTGTGTAATCACACAACAATCACACAAATTACATTTACGGGTCACAGTTTGGGAGGTGCCCTTGCCACAGTGGCTTCGCTAGATACTAGATACCAGATGCAAGTTGTGAGAAGCATGGTCAATGTGACAACTGTTGATGCTGTGAGCGTGAAGCTTCGAACGTTTGGCTCTCCAAGAGTAGGAAACAAAAAGTTTGCAATTGCACTGAATCAATACGTGCCTCAATCTCGACGTTACGTGTCTGAATATGGCACAACATTTGACCTTCAGGAAGATTTCGTGACTGGCCAACCATCAACTGCACTAGGCTACTACCATGTCAACCAAAAGTTTACGGTCCGTTGTGAAGACAATGATTCATTTATGTGTCACAGGTTAAAGAACTATTGGGCAGCAATGGATCCATTGTCCACTTCTCTCACGAGTTACTTTAACCAGTACAGTGAGGCAGTGAGTGATGAAATTTCGTCCGGCCCCTCAATGCTCTCATCCTTCTCAATCTCTTTGGTTGTTAGTGTTGCAACATTGGCGGCAATCGTTATAAACTGTTCGTAAATGGGAGTTTGCTGCAATCCTGCGTTATTGCTTGAGCGTTGACCAATGAGCTGTAATAGTTGGTTTCGCTCCTAAGAATCGATTAGATTATTGTCATGCCTACCACAAATGATCAGTGACAGTGGAGTACATGACAGCAGCACAGACTATGGACAATACAAGGGTGACTTGTGGGACAAATTCACCGAAATTAACATTAGTAAATAAAATGTAAAGGATTTGCATCACAAAATCACAGTCAGATGCATTGGTCAATGCGGGAAGTGTCCCTCCTCGACTCCAGTCTCCTCCAGACCACAGTCCTTTAACAATACTCCTACTATTGGATCACCATCTTCGGTCTCATCGACACAAACTCCAATCTCACCAACATTGATCCCTCCACCTATGCTCTCACCTACGATTGAGCCAGTGTACCTCAACAACACACCTCCATCATTTGTAAGTACTAGTGCACCTGCTCCATTATCTCAGTCGAGCGGAGAGATGGTGAGAGCTCTGTACGATTATGATCCTACTGAACAAGGAGAGCTATCTTTCAAGGAGAATGATAAATTGGTCGTGTTGGACAAGAATCTAGCTGGTGGCTTGGTGAGATGGACGTACGAAGGGGAAACTTTGTAGAACTGTCGTTGAGAATCAACCAGTTGCTCACTCTGTTGCTTCTAGTGCGGCGCCATCCAACAAAGTAACCACAACTGCCATTACGTACGATTATGATGCTCAAGGTGCTCAGGAACTCTCCTTCAAAGAAGGTGAAAGCATTGAGTTCTTGCAAAAGAATGAAGATAGATGTTTCTGTAGAACTCGTAAAAAAATTTCTGCGGCAATAAAGATTTGAATTAAAAACAATTAAGGTGGGCCCAACTGCTGCGAGAATCCAGCTCTTATTGCAGGCCATAAGCTTCAACTTACCAATACATCTTCTGTCTCCTTATTCAAACCTTCTGAAAATACTTCGATGACCCGTTCGACACGGTCGACAAAAAAATCCAGAGCGTTTGCCTTGAGCTGAAGTGCTGAGAAAATATCATGAGTGTATCGGTGGGCATCACGAACTGCTCTCAACAGTGATTCTTTTCCTAATCGAAGAAAAACTTCTCTCGCAGATTTCTTCCTTCTGGCGATATCTCTCGTGCAAAAGGCATATCGAATGACGGGATCACTTGAGTCTTGGTAGGCACGTTGACCATTTCCCTTCAAGAAAGATTGGTAGTTTTCCTCTGGAGTAAGAGTCAATGCAGCGACAAAATCAATGATCACCAGCTTCTCTGTACGAGTCGCAAATCCGAAGTTATCGTAATTTGTTGTGACATCAGTCAAACTACAGATTCTGGTGACTAAATCTAACACTGACAACTGGACAAGAAGATTTTTCGCACCTAAACTTAAACGTTCTTCATCCAAATCATCTTCGGTCAGCATTTTTTCGATCTCTCGGAAGTATCTACCAATTTCACTGTTTCGAGCTTGACTGTATGTCAAGAACTCTCCCTGTTGATTTGTTTCCTCATCATACCCCGCGTCAAGAGTGGCAATGTAGAACTCTTTTGGAGAGTCAAAGAAGAAATGAACCTTCGGACCAATTCGAATCTGCTCCAAAAACTTGTACACTAGAATTTCTGAAGCTTTAACAGGATTTTCAATTGTCCTCGTTGATTTTTCAGGGTCCAGTTGTCCATCCGAGAGTCTAGATGATAAATTTCGGATTTGCTCTAAAACCCTCTTTTTACTGGTAAGACTTGTGAGTTGCTTTGCCCCTTCCATATGGTCGCTGAACTTTACTCTAAGTTCCTCACTCATTCTTGAGATGCAGTTTTCCACAACATCCAATATTTCTCTTATTACATGAGAGCTCGCTTCCTCCATCTTGTTGATTCGTTTGTTAAAAGTTTACAGAAAAACGGACATAAACGGGCGTTCAAACACAATCTTCGAACAACGGAGGTTTTGGTCTCAGGAAAATTGAGGAATCACTTGTAGTGAACACAGCGTGGTTTATTACGAGCATGTTGAAGGGGAAAAGGGATAGTGAAGCACGCAGACTCATGTTGGACTCGCTTGAGGAAATCAGCCCTGCGAGATATCGAAACATGCTTGCCGTGCTCGATTTATTACGTTGCAATGGCACTCATGTCATCTGCGGGTCCGCAACTCCACCGCAACTCATGTTCAAAGATAATTATGAGATCAAAGAAAAACAGCAAATGTGGAATGCCTTTCTTCGAAAGCATAGAGATAGAGTTGGAGAAGAAGGTGTGTGGTGGATTCAGAAGAAGTGCTTGGGTGGTTCAACGGATTTTTCGTTCATGCAATGCCCGTTCAGAATCGACAGAAAGATGGAGTGGTTTGTAGCACAGATTAAGAGCCATACATTGCACACTAAAGGGGTCATAGAACAACTCTATCAGTTGAAGAATATGGACACGTCATGTCCAAAGTGTGGCTTTAGACAAGAGACAGTGTTGCATTGTCTGATAAAATGTCCGGTAGCTGTGATAGCTAGGCGTCTGGAGGAAATTTCGGAAAAACTAGGAAAGTTAGGAATACACAGAGCTAAATCTGTGGATCTTTGGTTCGACAATCAGAAGTGGCGCAACGGTAGGCTTAAGATGAACACTGAGAGGAAAACAAGTAAGGAGTACATGCTTGGTATGTTGGGAGTAGAAACACGAGCTACGAAGCAAGTAACGAGAGGACTAACGAAGAATGGAATGACGAAGGACGAAGCAGAGAGAAAAGCTAAACTATTTGTACACAAGAGGAAGTGTCTTGAGGTGATGCATCGCCTCTTCACGAGCTCCAAAGAACTTGACGGTTGTTAATGCTCTGCAAGCATTAACAACAAAAAACAACAATGACGGCATTCTGCCGTCATGAAGCAAACAAGTACTGCAAGTACAGAGGGCAACAAAGAAATAAAAGCGCAACCGACTGGTTGTATTTTAAAAAAATTCGCCCTACAGGTCGTCACTCACAAAACAAGTCAATAAATGAGCAATCGTGGCAAGGATCGTAAATATCTTTATACCTACTCGTCAGAATTCACCGAGATCTCATGAGTTGCTGAAAATTATGTGTTCCAAATACCTGAATGCGAGTGTCTTTCTACGTTAGAGGCTACTCCTAGAGTCTGTAGAACAAACTGTGATGATGGGACAATACCCCGTATGGTTCGACTCTATTAGTTGGAAAGGCGGTCAGCTGATACTTTAAGGGAAACTTGACCAAAAGAAATGTAGCCATGACTCAAGGTAGAAGACTCTTTTCACCCGTATCCCCCTGTTCAAAAAGTCCCAGACAACCAAAAGAACAGTACCCAGAAGTATGACACAATTATCAATAGTGATAAACACTGTGTGGTAGGGTCCGGGAGTAACATACTTCAACTTCTTACCTGAGTGGCCCACCGCAAGATCACAAAAGAAACAAGAAGATAAAGAGCACCTAAGTGTTGTATAAAAAACGAGATCACATGGAAACATAAGACATTCATTAGTCAGGATCTGCAGTTGCATCGATGGAAATCAATGAGAGTGTGGATGTTTGTAACTCAGATCATTGCAACAATTCAGGGCACACCTGCTCCAATTGATAAAAAGTTTCACAGTGAATCACATTATCATGATTAGGCAACTGTTGTTCGTTCATCCATACAACCTTTGTCCATCCTAGCTCAACCGCAGCTCTCACATTCTGAATATTGTCATCAAAGAAATAAATTTCCATTTCATTTTGCCGCCACTGTAGAGAATCAACTCCCGCCATTTTCATCGCAATCTCAAAAGAGCTCACATGAGGTTTACAATCCAACCCCAAATGCTCAAACGCCACCAAACCATCAAACATTTCTCCAATTCCCAAATAGTCCATGACACGAGTCGCATGACCCAAATCTGAGTTGGTAAACAAGTAAAGGGAGACACTTGAGGCTGTGGTGCTCTCTCTGAGTCGTTTCAAAATGTTCTTCAATTCAACATCTTCCTTGGTCAACCGTCCTTCGTAGCTGAAACCAGTGTGAGCATAGTGGTAAAAAGAGACGAGTGGTTCAATCTGATAACCTTCATGAATGAGTCCACGTAGAGTCGTACCATGCGTTCTATAGAGTTCATATGACTTTTCATTGGCATTCTCAATTTGAAGCTCTTCAGACAGGTATTGAGCAATGCGTTGAGCAACACAAGTGTGAATTCCACTGGATTTAGGATAGAGTGTGTCGTCCAAGTCGAGGAATATGACTCTTTTTGGTTTGGATGGTTCAGTCATTGTTGGATATCTCTAATTGAAATGTGATTCTTTTGCTGTTTGATGTTTTTGGTGTTTTGTTGTTCGGAATTTCTTTTGTCGCGTTTTGTGAAATTGAAAGAATTCGGAGATTTATTATTGACCAATGTCGGGTGTCAATGACGACACGGTCAAAATCTGGTCAATCAAGAGTCAGAGTCCATGGCACTTGTTGGTGACGTTGGCACTATTCCTCCATCCTGTCTCACTCTTTGGAAATACTTTTGTGCATGAGAAGAAACTTGTCTTCGATCTCTTGTTTTTACATAGCAGCTTGCAATCCGCTTCCACTGCCTGCCCACAGAATTGTAACCACGTAAAAATGCATCATGCTCCTCGTCTGTCCATGGTCCAGTATTGTAATCCGTAGGCTTGGCCATTGACCGAGAAGATCTCTCTGATTTTGGAACATAGGCCTTGAATACCAAATGACGATCACCAACAGTGCTACCCGATGGAGATGTGGGAGAGGAGGGGCTTGCTGTCATTGTTGGTGTCGTGTTACTATTCGTCGTTGATGTCGGAGAGGTAGGTGACTGAGAATAGTTGACCATATTATTGTTGCTGTGGTGGTGATTATGGCCACTGTTATGATTCATTGACTGGTAGGATGATGATGGATGAGTATAAGAGTTATGATGATGTTGATGCTGTGGTGATTGCTGTTGTGGATAGGCGTGATGCTGATGCTGAGGATGATGAGACATTCCATTGCTGTTGTTAAAACTATTGCTGCGACTATTTGACTTACCAAAGCCACCCATTGACTTGGTTGTGCTCGTTGTTGGTGATTGTCCATTATTGTCATAATGATAGTTGTTGCCCTTGCTGTTATTATTACTATGAGAATGAGAATGATGATGATGATTATGGTATGGTGCTGGAATACCACTATTCGAAGCAGATGAATGAGAAGGTGGTGTGCTGGTGGCTGTTGCTGCAGCTGATATTGGAACAGCACCACTAATTTCATTCGATGGTGAATCAACCATTATTGGACGATTCAAGTGCTGAGGTTGCTGTTGTTGATACTGCTGCGAGTGAGTAAATGCAGAGGACGATGAAGATGTCGATGGTGACGACGATGCAGAAGTAGTAGGCGAAAAGGTGTGATGCTTTGGTTGCTGTTGTTGTTGCTGTGAATGATGATGGTGAGAACTAAAGCTACCATTTCCAGATGAAGCACGATGACGTGGTGAGTGATAATATGGATGAGACGACATGGGAGAGTACATGGGAGAGTGTCTCGTTGGTGAACGCAACGGCGAAGTTGCCGATGAAGGTGTCGATGCTACACTACCACCATTGGTCGTCGAATGAGGTGACATGTGATGATTGTAGTGAGGTTGCTGAGGACTATTATGATGATGAGAAGTAGAAGAAGAATGACGCGGATTGATTGGAGCATGCAGTGGACTAGAGTGATTCGACGATGGAGGTGACTTGTTGGACACGATCAGTGGTGGTAGATTGGGTCGATCATTCTCCACTTCGATTGTTGTCGTAGGCTTGATTCTCTGATGAGAAATGGGTTGTTTGGAGAAGGAGATGGATGCAACTTTGACACGTGTACTACCACTACTACTACCACTACCGTTACTACTACTACTATTGTTGTTGTTGCTACTGTTGCTGCTGCTTCGACGATTACCAATCAGATGATTGAAAAAATCTGGAAGAAAATGACGCTTCTTCTTGGTCGGTGTCGACGGTGTCATTGGTACCTGATTATTACTATTGCTATGACTGCTATTCGTAGTATTACTAATGCCGTTCCTACTACCATTACTACTACTATGACCACTCATATCAGACATGATACTGTTGTTGGGTGATGAGATGGGAGGCAACGAAGGATGATGATGATCATCCATCATGTTGTTGCTATTGTTGTCATATTGAGGATGTGAATGAGGAGCATGGTGTAATGTATTTCCATTGTTGTTGTTGTTATTAGTAGTAGTTGGTGAATAGTACTTGTAGTCAGAGCTATAGTCAATTTCATCTTCCATGACACTGCCATTGTTGACTCGACGACTGTGCGATGGAGAGTATTGCGGCTGTTGTTGTTGTTGTTGATAATGTTGTTGTTGATAGCCGTTGTTATTGTGGTGATGATTGTGCTGCTGATGTTGTTGTTGTTGTTGATGGTGGTGGTGGTGGTGGTGAGGATTGTGGTGATGTTGATGATTGTGTTGAGCATGGGGATGATATTGATATTGGTGTCTGTTGTTCCAAGCTTCAGCTACCTCATCATCATCTCCCTCTTCTTCATCATCGTCATCATCGTGATTTTCTTCATCTTCTTCTACGTTGTAGCTCTCATTGTTGTAATGAGGATAATTATTGTTGTTGTGGTGGTTGTGGTTGCTATTTACAGAGGAAGGTTGTTGTTGCTGCGAGTGGTGATATGGATAGCTATTGTTGTTGTTGTTGTTGGTGTTGTGGTGTTCGAGCTGATGATGATGATGTATCCGTGACGATGATGAGAGACCTGCCGTAGTAGGAGAAATGGTCGTAGAGGAAGGTGTCTTGTTGCCGTTTGAAAAGAGGCCAAAGCTAGAAATGGGCGGTAATTGTTCCGTCGTAGTTGGACTGGTGTGGTGGTGATGGGGGTTGGTAAAGGAGGAATTCGACGGAGTATTTGGTGTGGTGGTCGTGCTGCTACTGTTTTTGTTGAACAGAGAGCTTGCCAAGTGAAAGGGATTGGATGTATGACTAATGTTTTGCGATTCAAAATGAGGCTCCAGTGTTTTTTGAACGGTGGTGTTGCTGCTGCTGTTGCTCTTGTGTCGCATGATTTCAGTGTTTGTCGTGTAAGGGTGGCTATTGCTCATGTAGTGATGAGAAGGTTGACTGTCGCGGGTGGGCAAAAAATTTTTGCTGCAGTTGTGAAGGCAGGGTGCTGTGTGTTGTGTGGGTGGAGTTTGACTGTCAGTGAGAAGATGAGGAATTATCGTGTTTTTGTTGTTGTGTTTTGTTGGGATGATTCTTCAAGTAAGAGACCAACTGGAGTGTCGTAGGGTGGTTTGTCCTTTATTATGTACACGGATATCATCGTCGTCTTGGGGATGTCCAATCTCTGGATGCCTTGTCATCAATCAACTGTTTGACGTTTTGGCATGGATAAGACCGCCAACAAAAATCCGCGTTGAAAAAAAAGAAAATCGAGTTGGACTCCGAGTTCGCTGGTGACTTTCTTGAGGTAATTCGTTCCTTTTTCGTCCAGAAACGTTACAAATCATCACCAAGAGAACATTTCAGGTCTCGAACTGACTGGTATACCCACTCCGGATGTCTAAGGTGAGCACTGGAACCTTGCAGTATGTCATCCAGTCCTTTGTCGATCGATCTGTCTTTCCTCGATATGACAACATGAGCTGTTACTGATGGGCTGGAGACAGATCCCCCATTTTCAATGATGATTCGCTTCAGTTGCTTGGCTTCTGCCTCATCCAAATCATACAGGACAAACTTGACATCTTCAAATATGTCTTGATCATTACTGTTTGAGACAGGAGGCACAACATTGGGGCTGGTGGCAGGTTTTGATGCGGATGTCTGTGCTCCTGTTGCGGGCGATGAATTCATCTTGCGGGTCACTTTCTTTACAGATCGCGGCGTAGAAGAGGAGTTGGAGCCTCCTCCTCGTTTGTAATAGTACACATATGTTGGCACACCTGCATTAACGAGATACTTCTTAATGATTCGCTCCACTCCGTACCAATTGAAATTAGGTAAACCCCAGCCGATTCTGGGCATATGAACAGAAGCACCAATCTCTTTGGCAGCATACCGCACCTTGTTAAATGCAGTCTGAAGTGCAGATAGTTCAATTCCGCCATGCTTTCCAGATTGTCTGTCATAGCTCTGAGCCACAACATTGATCACATAAATATGTGAATCGTTAGGTATTGACACCATTTGGGCATCACCGAGAGAAAGATCACTGTTCTTTCCTGCCTCTTCATACCTATCCTTTGGCTCATTTGAAAGATTGTTGATAATGGCAGAGCAGAATCCACCTCGCGCCCAAGATCCTCGATCCGAAACACAATTAATGATCATCTTAGCTCCATCTGATTTGTCCAAGGGTGAAGTGGCATCACCAATAACATAATTGATATTTCTTCCAGCATTAAGCAAAGTTGTTTGACTGAGATCTATACTATCGCTAATGTTGTCCAATTCATTGTCTGATTCATCATTGTATTCATCTTCTTCTTGAATTACAATATTCAGAGATTTGTATCCACTGGTTCGTTTTTGCTTACTCGAAGTACGTGATGTGTCATCAGTCTTTCTTTTCCTTAGTGAGTACACTCTAACAGGTGGTTCATCATCATCATCGGAATAATCAGAGGGTTCCTCGTTATCACTTGATTTGGAGCCAGTGATAACAATTTCTCTCGGAGTGCTACGACGAGAGGGCTGTTTGCCTTTGGTTGTTTTCTTCTTGGTATCATAGTTTTTACCCTCGAACAGATACAAACTCTCAGCAGCTCGTTCCGATTCTTCTTGTTCGTTTTTGTCGTCAAGTGCATCCTTATCTAAACCGATAGACTTGTTGGTCATCTCTCCAAATGATACTGTTTTCTTGTCATTCAATATCTCGTCAATATTCATGCGCTTTAGTCTGTCATCTGCGTCATCTGCTTCACTGGTTTCGTCACTAACAATCTTATGGAGACCATACTTGATAAGTTGCAGGATATCTTCAGTGGCCAGTGTTTCGTCCTTTCCAGAACTGAATCCACCCTTTTCGATAGCATTCATAGATAGAGCCATCTTGTTGAAGGAACGTTTCAGCATGACTTCCTCGACAGTATTTTGTGTGATTAAGCGATATATTGTAACATCTCTCTTTTGTCCGATTCTGTAGATTCTTTCCTGAGCTTGCAAATCCATCTGAGGATTAAAGTCTAAGTCAGTAAATATCACTGTATCTGCAGCAACCAAATTCAGTCCCATACCGCCAGCACGTGTAGAAAGCAAGAATACAAATGTATCAGAATCACCTGAGAAGTTATCGATAGCACTGAAACGTTCTTCGCCTCTGACACTTCCATCTAATCTCTCATAGGGATATTTTCTAAAGTGCATATAGTCTTGCTGTAAAAGGGTAAGTGTCAGATCATTCTCAGATTTCAATTGACAATATGATTCATATCATTCAACATACCAAAATATCAAGCATAGATGTCATCTGACTAAATATCAACACTTTGTGGCCTTCATCACGTAACTTTCTCAATAACTTATCCAACAAAACCATCTTTCCACTGTTGTTCACCAAGTGTTCTCCTTCTACATACGGTTCTGGTTCAGCACCTTCAAATAAATAGGGATGATTACAGCACTTTCTCAAATTTAACAGTACATTCGTCAGTGATCTCTTGTTCTTAGAACCAAAAGCGCTACTATCTTTTGTTAAAACACCCTTGTAGTACTTTCTCTGCATTGAACTCAGCGTCGTATACAAAATATGTTCGGCCTTTGCAGGCAAGTCGTCCAAAATCTCAGATTTCTTCCTTCGAAGAAGAAAGGGTCTCAATATCTGATGAAAATAATTCAATGTGTCACCCTCACCAGACATGATCGCATCCATTGGAAACCAAGACAGAAACTGATCCTCATCACTAAACAGATTGGGCAATATAAAGTGCATCAGGGCGAACAATTCCTTGATGTTATTGTGCACTGGTGTTCCGGTCAATAAAATGATACGTGGCATTTCAAACTGTTGCTTCAACGTTAGATATAGCTTGGAATCTGCATTCTTTAACCGATGAGCCTCATCCACAACTACACAACGCCACTTGAACCGCATCAAAAAATCCACATCTGACAAAATCATGTCATAACTGGTCACTAAGACATCAAAGGGCAGTTCTGGATCACTCTCATCACCAGACTGATCATCCCTTACGTGCTCAATAATCTCCTCTTGAATCTCCTCTCGTTCAAACTGATTGCCAATGTATACCGTCACTCGCATCGAAGGACAAAATCGATCAAATTCATTTTTCCAGTTCTGAACAATGCTCAACGGTGCTACAATCAAGAAGGGACCTCGTTGTTTTTGCTCTCCGACACAATAGGCGAGATAACTAATGGTCTGCAGTGTCTTTCCCAACCCCATATCATCACCCAGAATACCATTGTACCCACAGGAATGAAGAGCAATGAGCCATGAGAGACCCTTGAGCTGATGAGCTCTCAGCGTACAGTTGCTCGATAGTAGAGATGGTTGTCTCAACTGGGCAATCTCCGTGGATTGACTCTTGGTTTCGATGGCCTGAGCAATCTGTTGAATTTGTTGCACAAACTGATCACGGTCGTCGTCCATTGTGTGTTCGTTCGACTCTCTTGTCTGGTTGTTAGGACTTGTTTTTGTTTTTTGACAGCAGAAAGTTGTTCAACGGACACAAACTTCCAGAAAGTTCATGAAAAGTGAAGGAAAACTATTGTTGTTTTATTATTGGATCGGAGCCAGAACGACACCAAACAAGCCATCGTATCCGTTGTATTGAGGCAGGAAACTAATACGCTCGCCTACTTCTTTGAGACCATACTTTTTCTTAAAGTATTCAATCTGGTCTTCGTTTTCTCTCTTGAAGACACTGCAGGTGGCATACACGATTCTGCTATCAGGATCTCGTTTCAAGTACTGGAACGATTCATCAAAGATTTCTCTCTGAGTTTTGACCAATCTTGAGATCCACTCTGCTGAAACTCGATACTTGAGTTCAGGATTTCTTCGGAGTGTTCCAGTGCCACTGCATGGTACATCAACCAAGACCCAATCCATCTTGTACTTCATTCTTGCGAGATGAGGATGATTCTTGGTGAGTGGTTGAATATTTTGAATACCAGCACGCTTCATTCTCTTCTTTGCCTCCAGTAGAACATGATCCCTAATATCAGTAATGTAGATTTGACCAGTGTTTCTCATCTTGTGTGCAAACGAAAGAGTCTTACCACCACTGCCAGCACAATAGTCCATGACTAATTGCCCTGGTTCAGGGTTCATCAATTCACCAACCATCTGACTTCCCTCGTCCTGAATCTCAAATAATCCATTCTCGTACTCTTCCCAGTCTCTGAATTGGAATCTGCGAGACAGTCTAACACCCCATGGAGCAGACTTGCATGGTTGTACGATGCCCTTCTTCTTCTTGGACTCTTCCAATTCATCCTTTGAAGATTTTCCTGCATTGAATGCTGGATCGTCCAATTTGGATTGAATCAACTTGACAAAGTAATCTCTGCTTTCGACTCGGAGTGGATTGAGACGGAGGAACACTGGTGCTTGGCTCATATTGATCAAACAAAACTTCATGGCCTTCTCTTTGCCCAAATCTCTCTCGAACATGTCAAACAACTCTGCAGGACAACTCACAAGAATATTGTCCGGTATTTCAAGATCTTCTGGCAATACGCTCAATCTGGTAATCTCACCCGACTCAATAATCTGGTTCAGTTCGTTCTTGATCAAATTGAAAATATAGTACTTCATTCTCCAATCGACAATGTCATCAATGACTCTCCTGTCCTGGAACAACTGCATCCCTGACACTTGTTGACCGTCCTGTTGTTCCTTCAACTTTAGTGCATGAGCCACTTGTTGTCTGTGCAAGTCGTCCTTGAGATCAATGAGCCACTTGTGCTTATTGAAAAATGCCTGTGATTTGGCCAAGTAATTCAACAACAACATCCATCGCGTCATATCATACACCGTCTGTGAAATGTTGTTTCGGTTGATGGATCCGATTCCATTGTTTTGCTTCATGTATCGATGCACAAACAAGTCCAATGGCATTTGTGATTCTGACTCTGTTTGTTTGCTCGCTTGATTCTGCTTTTGTTGAGCGATCATTTGATAGTATCGATAGAGGATGGTGACAGTGTGTCGCTCATCGAATCGAATCTTTAGTGGATCATCATTCTTGGCACCAATCGATCTCAATGGTGAAGAAGAAGCGTTCTTGTTGTTATTCCTTTCATTGCTTCTTGGCTTGTTTTTCATAAAACTACTACTATTACTACTACTATTGCTCTTATTGTTGTTGTTGTTGTTCGTCAAATTGTCCTTATTGAATGGTTGATTGCGTTTCATGTTCTTGTATACTGGAGCACTCGTATTATTAGTATTAGTGGTGGTGCTGTCATTCACATGTTTCTTTGGAAAGTTATTGTTTTTGGCAAATTTGTTGTTGTTCGCTGATGATTGAGCTGCAAATGATCGATTCTTGTTGTTATCCTTGTTCTTCTCATAATGACTCTTATTGTTGTTGCCATAGGTTCGATTCACTTGTTTTTGGGATGAAGAAGGTGGCAATTGCGATTTCGATCGAGGAGTAGTGGTGGTGGTAGTGGTGACTGGTGATTTGCTGGACTTGAATTTGGTAGAGGAGGATGGAGATGCATTCGATGGTGTGAATTTTGTTGATGCTGTTTTTGTTGGATTTGATGTTGTTTTTGTTGGTGGTGGTGATGATGGTCTCTTGGGGATGTTCGAAGTGGCAACAACACGAATTTTCATTGGTGCATCATAATCGTCATCACCATCATCATCATCGTGGCTTACCTTCTTTGTCTTCTTGGAGGTAACTGCAGAACTCTTCTTTTTTGTTGTTGTTGCTGCTGATTTGGTGGTGGTTGATTTTTTCTTTGTGACCAACTTTTTTTTGATGGCATAGCTCTGGGCCAAGACTGTAGATGGCAGGGAAATGGCGGGAAAAGCGGATGTTTGAGACATGAGAGGAGAGGAGCTAGAGTAGAGATGTGTAAATGCTGACATGGAGTGAACATTACTGGTCGTTGTGAGGAGGCGCTTCATGCCCCAAAGATGGCGCGATGATTGACTGAGCATCATTTTGGTGTTAATTGATGAGTTTTGTTTTGTTGGCTGAATGGAAGAATTCTTTTTCCACACAAGTTCAACAATTTGGATGAAGTTGCATTCGAATTTATCTTTTTTTATTCTTGGTACAGTTGTTTCGATGGCTCTAATCCAAGATTTGTGCGACATAGTGCTCGAGCTTGACAAGATCCTTGGAGAAGTTACGAATGCCCTCTGCTAGCTTCTCAGTTGCCATGGCATCTTCGTTCATCATCCAACGGAATGTCTTCTCATTCATGTCCAGACGTTGAATGTCCATGTCCAGAGCAGCTTCAGCGTTCAATTTTTGAGTGACTTCACCATCGGCCTCCAATGTATCGAGTTCCTTGAGTAGAGATGGACTGACAGTCAACAGATCACATCCAGTCAACTCTCTAATCTCACCAATGTTTCTGAAGCTAGCACCCATCACAACAGTCTTGTATCCAAACTTCTTAAAGTAATTGTAAATGTTGGTCACACTTTGAACACCTGGATCAGTGGATGGCACCTTGACGTACTCTTCTGCCTTGCTTGGATTTGCATTCTTATACCAGTCGAAAATTCTACCGACGAATGGCGAGATGAGTGTAGCACCAGCTTCGGCACAAGCAATGGCTTGAGACATGCTGAACAAGAGAGTCATGTTCACATGAATGCCATGATCTCTCTCCAGAATTCTTCCGGCTTGAATTCCCTCCCATGTGGATGCAATCTTGATCAACACTCTGCTCTTGTCAATGCCTGCTTGCTTGTACAGCTCAATCAACTCCAAAGCCTTCTTTACAGTACCTTCAGTGTCAAATGAAAGTCTAGCATCAACTTCTGTGGATACTCTGCCTGGGACAATCTTCAGGATCTCACATCCAAAATTAACAGCCAATTTGTCCAAGGTTGGCTCGAGAGGATGACTTGGGTTCACTGTACGACCATACTTGACGGCATCCTCTACCAAGTGCTTGTACGGTTCCAATTGAGAGGCTTGGAACAACAAACTTGGATTGGTTGTGGCGTCTTGAGGAGTAAACTTTTTCATGGACTCGAAATCACCGGTATCGGCAACGATTGTGGTGTACTTTTTAATAACTTCTAATTGAGATGGCATAATAATGATAATGGTGGTGAGTTGTTGTAGCTTAATATTACAGTGATTGCTTTTTGCTTTGGTTTTTCTTGTGAGGTATGCGTTTCGCACCAGAAGATTTTCTTCAAATCAAAAACGGATTATTTTTGGATTAGTCCATCTCCGCAATTTGGTCAATGCGGAGTGAAAATTTGCCGTAGATTTTTCTGCGCGAAACTGTTTGTTTCAACGTCGTTCTTGAAGGTCGCAAACGAGAGATCCAGCAAAATTTGGAATCATTTGCTCAAACTTCTGACAGAAAAAAAAGCTTCGTCAAAAAACACCCTTTTGAGATCAGAGACACCAGTATTCATCAACAACCATGGAACAAATTGAAAGTCAACTCAAGAGTCAATTCTGCCTCACGGCCAACACACTGACACAATTCTACATGAACACGCTTCAACAGAACCGAAAAGCTTACAATCAAGGCGTGAAAAAAACATTGGATCGATTGAATGAAATGTTATTGAGTCACAAGGCGTCCAATCATTCCATGATTTCAATTGATTTTCTATTGAATTTCGTTTATTTGATGCAACAAGAAGTCATTACAAAAGAAAAGGGCAAAACAGTGATTGGACCATCACAAGCTTCCACAGCATCATCATCAGAAGTATCGCCCTTGACTCCTTCATCACCATCATCATTATCCTCTGCTTCTTCTTCTTCTTCCATTTCATCATCATCTTCTTCTTCATCGTCCAATTCGATCTGTGAATCTGAAGAAGATGAAGACGATGATGACATGTCTTCTTTTCACACAACAAGAGAAGTTGCAACAATAGCATCTACATCTACCAATACCACACCTACTCTAGATTCCTCTCCATTGGAATCTCTTGTTTCTCATCAATCATCACCATTTGATTCATCTATTAGTTCATCAATGATACCAACACGAACCAATCATAACAGTAGCAGCAGTAGTAGTAGTACATCTCATCATACTGTGAATTGTCGACAATCACCATCACTGACGATTATAGGAAACAAACACAACAACAACAACAATTCGTCAATACCATCATCCTCTAGCACCAATCAACACCACCACCATCCTCAACAACAACACTTGTACAATGCGACATCAACTACTTTCCAATCATGGAATCCATTCAATTCGAACAACTCGCAACCATCATCTTCTTCTTCTTCTTCTACTTTATCATCGTCATTAGTCAGTAACAACAACGGCACACCATCATCTAGCACCACTACCACCACTAGCAATCATCATCATCAACCTCACATGAACAACAATCATCGGTCATCGAGTACGACGAGTAATCATCACAATAATCACACAAACAATAGTCTTCGATTCGTGTTCGATTCAGCCCCAGCCTCTCAATTCTCCTCTCAACAACAACAACAGCAGCAACAACAACAAAATCCATTCACGTTCCAATTATCGAGTGATCATTTCCGTCGATCCACCACTGCTACACATGTTGGTGCTGCGGAGAATGAGAATCCAATGAAGAGAAATTATTCGGATATGGTCATGGCAGATGTGGCATCTTCGCTCACGAGTGACAATGAGCAATCACCAGCCGAGTTGCATTATGCATTCTTTGGTGCGGCCATGCCTTTTGTGCCAAATAAGCGTAATAAAACAACTATCAATAGCTCTTAGAAATTCAAGATGATGATCATTTTATTGTTGCAACGAATGAATCCAAATTAGGGAACGCTAGGGAAGTCAAGTCGCTTTGACTTGAAGATGCCATGTGACAATTAGAGAATGGTTCATATGTTGTTCGAGGGTTACCAACCGATGGAACGATGACAAAGTAAGAACGAAGTTGGACGAATTAGTAAAAGGGCAAAGTAATTCGCACAAAGGGACTTGAACGATGAAGGTTTTCTTCTGTTTATTAGATTGATGTGGCGGATGCCAGGCTTTTGGCTCCTAACCACACACCTGTTTTGAACAGGCTGAACTGCGAAAAGAAGTAGATGAAGGACTTGTGTTCTGCTCTGCAATAGGTTGTTGCTCTCATCCCCTCAAATTTATTGCACCCAGATCATTGTTGTCCAAAAAGAATTATTGTGGTTCGGTGGAAGTTCTCGCTTGAAAGTTCCAAGAGGTGCACAATAAGGTCCCTTATTAATTGAGCTAAACGCATTGAAAATATGTTGAATCTCCTTATCAATTCCCAGGTCGATCCTGGGACTGACGGGTTATGAGACCGTCGCGCCAACCGCTGCACCAAAATGCTTGATGATATCTATCTTATCGTGTATTCGGAGTTCCTGATTCGTGTTGGAAGGTGAATTGTTTCTCCTCCGGACATACTTTTACTTCGTGGCACCTCTAGTCCAGAACAAACACCACCTCACACAAAATGACCACAACAACGCCATCTCTTTTCAGTCAATTGCCCAACGAGAGCAAACTCCACATTCTCAATTTTCTTGTTGTTTTTTTCGATCCCACACCAACTAACACCAATAACGATGAAGTTGACCTCCCCAATACAACTACACTGCAGCCAACAACAGCTGTGAAAGATATTGATGGATTCATGGACCTCAACGCTCAATTCCACAATGAAGCATTCCTCTTTGAAAATATTCAAGCTGTTATTCACCTCTCCATGGCCAATTCTCATTGGTATCGATTAATGTTGAACAGTAGAATGAGTAGATTGTGGAAATGTTGCCTGTACAGTATGACCCTCGAAAAATCATTGATTAAAGACTTGACTCGCACATGCAAACAACGACAGGATTTGAATTTGTCAATCTTGTTGAAGCGTGAGTGTGTCAAGCAATGGTTTTCACAAAACTATTGCGTTAATAGACGCACGGCAATGGAAGTCTACTTGAGGTCTTTCTTACCATTGGACAGTTCTATAACGTATCAAAAAAAGAAGCCCATTGTATTGCAAACGTTAAGGGAATTGCTAATGGCCGATAAAAGAGTACAATATCTCATGAAAAACAAGAATGAAAATGATGAAAAGGAAAGGAGCAAAAGTAAAAAACGACAAGAATTGGATGTAATTAAGAGTGCGCCCAGTGTTCATTCTGATGTTTTGGCATTGTTTTGTAAATTGTATCGCAAGTATTGCAGAACACAACAATTCGAGCGACAGGAGCAACAAAAGAAGATGCAGTATTCATGGTGGTTACTACGCGATTTATTGCCACTTTTTATTGAGTGTGGTATTCGCATTTATGAATCATTTGAGTTTGGACAATTGGGAAGTCCGGTGAATGCGAATCTGGCTCGAAATTGTTTCTTTTCGGCATTGAACGTGGTCAATGCAGAGAACAGAGAACGATCGGCAATGTCCACGACCATTCTCATGTTTTGTCTGCATGATAGTCAAAACATTGAGAACGATCTGTTAAAGTACGTTGTGTCTTTGCTGAGTGAACATGAGATGGATTCGGCTCTAGACATTACGGAAACGGTTGTGGATATGCCATTGGAGGCATATGTTAGCTTTCGATTGAACCATGAGGCATTGTCATGTTTGGCACCTCACATTTATCGATTTAGAAAATCAGTACAGGAGCCCTATTCTCTCGAAGGCCTGGGCAACAAGTTCTTGTCCATGTTTTTCTCTCAGTTGAACATTGAATCACCCACCAATCTCAAATCCATAATTAAAACCATGGTGGAGTACTGTCAACTCGATTTGGATGAAAGGGTTATGGAGGGAGATGATTTCTTATTTCGTTGGTTTAGCTTTTGGAAAAATTTGTATGGTTCATCATCCCAGCAAATCGATCTCTTTATGCTCGAGATTGTACTGTTTCTGGTGAATGAAATGAAGATGGACATTGGAACCACGAATGACACCGGGAATACGATCATTCATGATCTGGTCCGAGTGAATACAACTTTCCATGCTTTGTCTCCCTTGCTCACAAATGATCAACTTCGACCCCATGTGATTCCATTGCTCAGCAAGGAAAACAATCATAAGCGCATACCACTCGAAGAACACATAGTGGAATATACCAAGAAATGGGGGTATCCCGCACGTGGAGCATTTGGTGGAGACTTTCGGGATTATCGCACATTGCTCGCTCTCTGTGAATACACGGATTCGAAAGTGTGCAAAGAACGTCAGATTGCACCTCAATTGATCAGGATTCTTGAAAACAAAAGTGTAAGCACCCTCATTCAACAACAATTAGTAAATAAAATGGCCTAAACAAAAAATTGTATTGCACCAAAAATATTTTTCTTCTTTGCTTACAAAAAATATAAAACAACTCGTGCATGTTTATCTAATTTCTGGAGGGAACTCACAACATTTTACTACAATTATTGCAACTGTCTCAATTCATCCTTCCACTTTTCCAACTGAATAATCTTGTCGACACTGTACGGATTCTTCACAGGACCTCCCACATGCTCCAACATGTACTGCATATCAATCATGTCCGATACAATCTTCTTCAACTCCGCATCGTTGCCCTTCCTGACAAACTTGTACTTTACAATCGATTCCTCCGTCAACAAATATTTTATAAAATTCCACAAAATATTCAACGTCCATCCAGTGTTACAAATGACTGCAGAAAACAATCTCTCAGGATGAATATCACCCAACTGCAAAAACACATCTTTTGCCTTCTTGACTGTGCTCAACCCTAGACTTGCATCATTCATATCAATGATCCAATTGGCTTGAAACACGTGAGGATGAACTTGAGCCATTCTCTCAATGGCAACCTCAGTCACATACACTACATAACGGAACAGCATCAACAAATTTTCTTCACTGTCCCAGTTGGGCACCTTGTCAATTTGTTTCATGTTGACATAAATGGTAGGTCTCAAGCACTTGTCATAACCAAACAAGTAGATGAATTGAGTTCGACCAATGAGCTGTAGTTGCTGCATACGGAAGGCAATAGGGTGCTCTCTCATGCGAAACTCCATCATGTACTTGATTTTTTCAGTGGCGAGCTTTTCGTCCCAGTTGTAGCCCTTGAGGTACCGATAGTAGGTCAATGGGTTGTTGAGTTGTTGAACAAGGTCATCGTGTGAAGCTTGTTTCTTGTGGTCAGCTGATGATGATGACGATGATGATGACGAAGAGGATGAAGATTGTTGAATTTGAGGCCAGAGCTCATTGAGAACAGTTTTTTGAAATTGCTGTAAATGTTCTTTTTGCTTGGCGCTCAGTTGGTCGATTGGGTTGACAGGCGGAGAAATGATGAGCGGAGATTTTCCATAGAGTTCGGATGAGAGTTGGTCGATTTGAGCTTGAAGAGAGCTGATATCTGTTGTCATTGGAATGATGTTGTGGTTGTTGTTTTTGTCGTGATTTCCTGTTTGTTGTTATGGATGTTGCGTGTTGTTTGTTGTTGGATTGTTTTTTTGGGTTTTTGTTTTGGGGATGTGAAGCGATAGGGGTGCTCTTTTTATTGCTCTTTGTCGATAAGGAGAGAGTTCCCTGTTTTCAATTCGAGGGTTGTGTTTTGGAACATCAAAACAAAATGTGACCGATGATGATGGATGACGCCTTTGCGACCGTAAATTGTCAACCCGGTGACACACGATCAGAAAAAAATAATTATCCGACTTTTACAAACTAGAACTTTATGGAAAAGTTTTGAAATACAATCGTTGGATGCTTTCAGACTCAAAAGTAGAACTTCTGGTTGAATGAAAACATGCAGCATGTGATACTGAACATGAGAGCAACCGGCACGGAGATCATTACTCCAAAGAAAATGGGTATCGAAGTTATGAAATACGCAGAAGCCAGTATTCCATCCAATCTCAAGCCGAGAAGAATCGTTCCGAGTGACATAAACACAAACATAAATGCCATGACTATTAAGGCCAAGAATATGCTGATTGATGTCAGAGACCTCTTTCCTCTACCCCATAGAATGATACTATATCCGATGGTGCTGAAGAATAGAGCAGTGCAGAAGGCCCACGAGGGAGCGAACAAAGCCAACCAAGCTGTGTTTGGAGGCATCAGTCCATCAATCTGGGCACACAATAATCCAATTTGCAGAGCAAAACACAAGTTGAACATCACTCCAAGTAAGTGCACAAATATCATTAATCCATAGATTTTTCGCTTCTCTGTTCGTTCCTTATTCCGACTGGCTTGAAGATAAACACTCACATGATTCATCATTGGTAGAGCGATAAACATCAATGTAATGAGGTACTGAGGAATACAAAATGCACTAGTGCTCGAAAAATTTGCCATGTAACGGATAAAGAAAGCTGTGATTTGGATAGGGATACCACAGAGTGCCCACACACCCATTGTGATGACATGTCTCGCTCTCACATCTCTCACGTTGTTCTTCTCTAAAAATAAAGAGTCTTTCTTCACTCCTTTGGGCAATCCTGATTCAATGAGGGAGCTCTTTAATGGATGAAACACGAAAGCGTCCACCGTCAAGCAAATAACCATAATCATGTATGGCAAAAGCACTAACAGTGCTACAGGAATGAACAACATCCTAATCATATGTTGTGTACTCTGAATGGTCCCATCCATCAGCAGTGGCCATACAACGGATACAAACGTCAATCCCATGGCGAACAAGCTCGGGCAAAGTACACCATAGGTTACTCTATTCAATTTTTGAAATGGTTCCACTATACTTAATCGTTTCAAGTTCTGATTACATCTCTCCACGTTTCTTCTGTGCATTTGAAACAAATAGATTAGCTCTTGGAAAGCGCTAGCACTGGGAGCTATCATCTTGTCAAACCTTTGTGAGGATACAGTCTGCCAGTATTGATGGTTGTACGTGGATAGGAAGCAACTCTCGCTGTTAACCAATCGAAACGAAAGAACTGAAGGTAAATCCAAAAATAAGAGTATGTTTCGAATGACATCATCACACAACACCACTTCTTCTTCGATGATTTCTTCCTCTTGTTGAAACGAAACACTACTCATTGGGGTCCTCACACTTGATACAGATTTGGTTTTAATTCTGAGTCCTGTGATTCCACTGTTTACTCTATTGCAGTTGCTGGTAGTGAGTGTATGGATAAACATGTTTCTGTAGTCGTTGGGGCCAAGGTCACCTGCACCGCTGCAGGGACTGAAACCACTCCTTTTGTTCCAGTGTATTGGAGTTTTAGGAGTTATGTTAGAACTGGTTCGAGTTCTATTAACATTGATGCCAATAGGAGTAGTACTCTCAGCTTTACTATCACACTCAGTGCAATCTTCAATCACTATCTTCATCCAAAATATTGCCGTGTTCTGTCGGGTTATGTTTCTGTTTTACTCAGATGCAAATATAAAGAAACAAAAATAAGATGTTAAGGGTGTCATCCATAGTCCCTGTGCCAAGTATTCAATTATAAATTGACCTCCAAGGATATCACTAGCCAGAAGAAAAATCAGGCGCCGGCGGTAAGTATTTTTAAGTTGCTGAGAACTATGGAATTGTCCGCTAGAGCCTGCAGATGTCAATCACAACCTCTATTGAGGTTTGTCAATCATTGTCAGGTCAATCCTAAAGTAACTTGTATGATGATCAATCATCTATAACATGACCCATGGCGCTTGAAGATCAAACTCGACCACAAACGTCACTCAAACGTCAAGCAGAAAAACCACAGATTCCGCACAGAACATTCGGGAACCAGTTCACCCAAAGAACAACAACTCAACAACCAACAATCGCATATTCAATCAACAAGTATGTCCCAAGACGATAACAATAGCAGCAGCTCGGGTGGCACACGAACAGCACTCGAAGGAGTATTGTTCAATTTATCCCGACTCCACTTCAAATCCAGTTGTAAACACACATTTTACAACAAGGAGGGATATTTGAACATTGTGCACAAGAAGGGTTCATTCAATGAATATTACGTGTTTGAAATTCCAAACGTAATCTCTGGCCAATTCTTCAACGTGTATGACATGAAGGTGCATTTGAATCGGGATCAGAGCTTGTTCTTTGATGAGAGCACAGAGGATTTGATGAATCGACACTTTGAGTCCGAAGTGATGATTGATGTGGTGAGTTGTGATCGAGTCGTATCCATGTATGATTGTCAGTCAGTTGGTGTCAATCGATTTGAAGTGTTTCAGAATGATGACACCATTTATTTGTTTGGTGTGCCCGTGTTCACTCGATCGACCCATGTCGTTTTTGTGCTCGATCGGCGCACATTTGCCGTTTCTCAGCACAAGCTGGCATACGGCAACAAAGCAACGATATACGCCGCCAAAACTTTGCGCGTCATTCCAGTGTACAGTCCCAGAGAAAATGCTCTGTATGCGTTGGTGGAGCAGAGTGGAGAAGATGGCACGTTTTTCTCTTATGGTGAGATTGATCTTGGGAGAATGACCTTGGAGCGATATATTCATCGATTGGTATCGTCATATCGAAGAACGTCTTCAGCACGTCAACAGACTGTCGTCATTGGACAGAGTGTGCTCATCGTGTCGAGTGACGGTGTATTGCAAGTGTCTGAAAATTCAACCAAATTGACTCCTTTCGACAAGAATGATATTGTTCAGTTGCAGATCAGTCATTGGTCAAGTCATTCGAACTTGATTCACTTCTATCATCCGATAAAGTTTGACCAGAATACAGCAATCATATTCACATCTTCAAGGGTGTTCATGTATGATTGCACAACAAGGAGTATTAGTACAATTTCTGTGCAAACACCTGCTACTTTGGCATTATTTGATAAAGAGACTCTTCAAGTGTTCTCACTTCGCAGGAACGGAATTGATCTACCAAAGTTTTACGTATCACCTGTCGCAGGCGACAACAACGAACTCTTGCAAATCGATCTATCATTTGTGAATGTGATTAGAAACACTGTCGAAGCAAGAACAGCATCTCTTAACCGAGATCTTTATAGGTACGCGATGTTGAAGGAGGAATGGAGCGATTGTAAGATAGTTACAAGCGACCAAGAGGAAATTCCAGCACATAAGATTATTCTCGCAAACAGAGCCCCAGCTCTCTTGAAATTGATTGATGAAACGAATCGCATACATGTAGCTCTAGATTCGAATGAAGCATCAAGCCTCCTGACATATATTTATTCGTCCGTGGAGCCAAGAGATAAGCAATTGCTCCAGGATTTTAAAACACTTCTGGGAGAGAATAGCCGTGTGTTGAATCCTTCGATTGACTCATGGAAAAGAGACGAATTTTTTGATATTCAATTTAATTTTAACAAAACCGAAAAGAAGGTGCAGTCTCATGGTATTGCCTGGCACTGTTGCTCCACTTTTGTTAGAGATCTGTACGAGTGTAGAGGAGATGATACGGAAGACAACATTAAGGTTCTTATTAACGTTGATTCACACATTGAACAGGCCACTGAGGCTGTATTCATGTACATTGACGAATGGGTTCATACGAGACGAAACGATTTGAGTGTATTATCTCCCGATAGTATTCTTGAACTCATCAATGTTGCTGGATTCTTTGGTATTGATCTACTACTGTTCCAATGCCAGCAATATCTATGTAACAAATTTAATGAGTTCTCTCTACGAACATGCATATTTATCATTGACGTGGCAAAGAGATACAACTTACACATGCTGTACAGTCTAGCTTTCGATGTGATTGCCGAGGGTGCATCATCTGTTTTCCTTAAAGATCGCAGAATACTATTCGAAACAGTGGGACGAAATGTAGCACAAGAATTCATTGAGATCTCCGAACAAATCAAGTACTTGCGAAATCATAAGAACAAGAAGATTGTTCCTCATGACTTTTACGAAGTACCTTACAACTTCTTGGATAACGAAACACCAGCAATAGCAACCAACTCTGGTAAGTTCAATGTTCCTCTCAATAGAGAACGTTTGCTCATACTTGGAGAAGCTCATGAAAGCCTCGATGGTATTTCTTTGTTGAGAGGGGAGTTGGACTCAAAGGGAGCTGTGTGGCTCAAAGAGAAGCTAAACCTCGAACAAAAACTGAAAATTGACATTTCTGTCCGCTTCCCTCAAGACCCACAGTGCGCGCCATTGTGTATTCAGTTGCATGATCGTGGCTACTCGACTTTAATGATTCCGGAAGTGCTCGCCAAAGAACAATTGTTGTGGATTGAGATTTCCAGAGGAGCAGACGAGAGGGTGAGGCTCAGTTACTCATTTGCCGGTCAAGTGATCAAAGACAGGAATCTTGGAATCGAAGCAAGTTCACCCATGACTATTCAAATTACTTTGGCAAAGGATGGTTTGAGAATGTTAATGAACACGAGGGAAGTAGCAAGAGTACCACAAACTGTTAGTTCTTCCAAGAGCTACATCTTTGGATTCACTTCTAACCACGGCACCACCTGCCCTCCATGCCCTGAAATCTGTGGACTTCAGTATTCGAGGGAAGAAGAGACAGAATCAGAATCCAACTAAACTCACAGTCAACCCAAACATTAAACATCTTTTTTCAACGGCTGAGACTCAAGTCTTTTATTTCAAAAATCCACCCAAAGAAAACAATCAAGAATCAAACGAATCATGAGCAACAAAACATCACCCGATAATTCTGAGCATGACCTGGCCAGTATCTCCACAGGTATCAAACAACCCAAATTTCTTAAATTGTGGAGTGAAATGACCACATGCAAACTGGACGAGAAAAAATGGCAAGCAAGCAACAACCAAGTGCATTCGCCGTCTTCCTCTGCGACAAACGATGAAATGACCCTGTCGCAACAAAGTTCGTGTCGTGGGCTTTACAAGAGAATCACCGATCTCATGCAAGATGGATACATTGCTTACAAAACAAAAGAGCTCCAAAACCAAGCCCCAAACAATGAAGCTGCACAACAGCGGACACAACAACAGCACGATCATCACTTTTCTCCTTCAACTCCCAGAGAGAAACAAGATAAAGAGCTTTAGGAATTTTCTGACAATAAATAGTAATAATTTAACGAGTTTGTTTTATTCTATCATCTTAGCATTGCATTTTCGATTACTGGATAAGACTAGTATACACCTTCCCAGGAGCTCTCATCAGCAGGCCGAGTCACACCGGCCAACAACAGAACCAAGTCAACAAACCACCACACACCGATTCCACCCAGAGTGAACAGCTTTGCTAGACCACAGCACATATGACCGAGATAGAACCGATCCACACCAAACAAGCCAACAAACACACTGGTGACTATCACCGTTGTAAAATGGATACCGTTCCGGAACATGCACGGATAATTATACACTAAAAAGTTAGTGTCGCCTAGACAGTCGATTCCCGCGTTCACCGTACAGTTCAATTGTCCCGTTTGTAGCACTGGTTCATAGGCACGACCAGCGAATTGCTTGCATGACTTTGGAACAAAATAGCACGTCCTAAACTCAGCAGGTCTATTGACAAAATCACAAACAACAAGATGTCAGTCAGAAAACAAGATGAACATAGCATAAGCTAACTAACAGCAATGGAGTCAACCATAAAAAAAAATGGCGGGCCACTCAACAAACAACAAAGAAAGCTTACAATGCCACATAGAAACACAAAGCTAACATAACTAACAACTCATAAAACATACACTTCAGAACAAGGCACATGAGCTTCATTCGGATCATACATCAAACAATCAGTCTCATTGTGAACAAGTCCAGTTTGATTACACGTCGGAATAGGCACTTCTATTGCATTGACTAGCAACGACGATGATCCAAGATTCAATGGAGATTTTCGTAATCCAGATCCATCAAACACAGATGACAAAATATAGAGCACATAGATGAGGATGAAAGGATATACAAGTAAAAGTTTTCGTGTCATATTTGTTGTTGATAATGGTTGATGCCTCAATAATCAATCTCTGTGTGCTTTTTCGTTTTTTGAGCCCAAAACACAGTCATTGAAGTTCGCTTCTTCACTCCGACAGTAAAATACTCCGGGCCTCCTCGAAAAAAAGCATTTCGAAGGGACAAAAGCTACGAAGGTTCTTCAAACAAAAAAAACCAAGACACACAACTTCACCCCATCAGGGAACAACAACAACATCACCAACAACCAAAACCAAAGCTTTCTCACAAGCACACAACCTACTTAGCTATTCCTCCATTTTCTTCCACTCTCATAAGCTAAGCACTCCCCCCCAGTTGTTGTCGTTGATAGGTGTGTAGGAGAAGACAACAGACAGACAGCAGAAAAACTAGTCAACTGACAAAAAAAAACAACACCACCATCACACTCTCTCCCAACCACCCATTCCTCTTCTTCTTCATATACACTACTTCATATACATTGTCATACAATAACCATACAATAACATGCACCCATCCACCAAACAAATTGTACAAACAAAATACAATGAAAAAAAAAGCCTTCATCTCACTAAGCCACTGCATCAACGCAGAAACATACAATTGACACAATTGTTGTACATACCGAATCCGAGTGAACTCCAACGAGAGATTATTCAACTATCCACGTGCATTCATCAACTCTATCAACACCATCATCCCATTATCAATGATCGAATATTTGATATGAATCTTCAGAGTCAGACTGTTGTCTCACGAGAGTACATGATCAAGCACAATGTCAAAAAAATTGTGATTGAAGATGTTTCACCGTTGAGTCCCGGAATTGTTCATGCGTTCAATTCACAACACAATAGTCAATTCGATGATGATGACAGTTGCTATCATATCAACAGCACAAAGGAGACCATGCGAAAAATGAAGGATGGTAAGAGTACGAGTGGTAGTAGGAGTAGTAATAATAATAATAATAATAAGGACGTCAATGCTGCTCAACATGTCGATGAACAAGGTGATGAATATTTTTTAGTGCATCATCTTCTTTATCAACAACAACAACAACAACAACAACAACAGGTGAAAGATGGTAGTGACACGAATCATAATAGTAGTAATAACAATAACAACAATAATAAGCATTATTCAAAGCCGATAGCCTCCCTGTGCACACCACGAATGACCGACCGTCAGAAAAAGTCATTTTTGAACAATAGGAAACACATTTTGCGCATGAGCTTTGAAAAGAAGAGGAAACGAGTGTCTGTTGGTAGTGATGACGTGAATGACTATTACCATGTGATGCAAGTCAATTCTTCATCACCATTGCCACCACTACCACCATCATCATCATCATCGTCGTCGTTTTCATCCTTGTTGTTGCACACAATAACAATGGAGGAAGAGAAGCAAGGATCATGTGGCTCTTGTTCAACAACAGAGGTCGCTCCTTCGGCGTCATCCTCATCACGGTCTTCAACATCACCACCAATGAAGAAACGGTTGGTAAGTTTGAAGGAACAAGAAGAATAAAATGGGCAGTCATAAGTTGCTTGCCAGAACACACACACAAACCATTTTGAATAAAGGACAAAACTCAATCATTTATGCATTGGATGACTTTGATCTTACGTGCTTATTCAAGCTTGTTCGAAGCATTTCTGGAACAACGTCTGTTCGTTGAGGAGGCCTATTGTTGCTGTCCTTCTCTTCGAAAGACCTCGTTATACTGTACAATTGATCTGCGAACTCTGCTCTCATGGTTTGCTCATGAGACAGCCACTTTGCAATGAATTCGTTGGCCGAACGATAGTTGTCTATTGTTACAAAACTTTGAAGCATGGGAACTAACAAATCCATGCCCAAATCAAAGTGAATGTTCTCTGTGAACACACTCTTGGATCCTTCCTTGTCTTTTAGAACCGTGTTGGCTCGTGCGAGTAGCTTTTGACCGCATATGCACTGCTCCAGCAAGAACTCTGGTATCTCAAACACTGACAGAACATGTTCAAAGGTCAAATTGAGCTCCATGTGCCTCAACAAGCGCCGTGTCCGATCCTGAGAGACCTGATACTGATTCATGAGAGAAACGAGCTTTGAAGCATGAGTCATAGGGACATGACTGAAATCTCCACTGTAAAAACTGTGAATCATATCGTGGAATAGTCTCTCTTCGTTTGAACTTGTTTCAGAGGCATTTCTCTTGTCACCTATTTCTTCTTCGATGTCTTGCAGTTCTGTTTCTTCTGGTTGGACTGATCCCGTTGACAGTATCATCTCTCCTGTCAATGCTTCTATCATTCCACAGTGGAAACAAGCTTCGAAGAACATTGAGCTCTTGGTTAACACTTGGCGATGCACATGCAAAGCCAGAGCATTTTCAGGGAGAATAATTGTAAAGTCTGTGTCGGAGTTATTATCAATGGAGTATTTTCTGTGAGCTTGAATCCTATCAGAACGAGTGGTTGATCGTTCATTGTTCGTTTCGTGATTATTAATATTGTGATATGTACAATGGTGGTTGGTTTGATCGTTGTGGCTAAAGGACGACGTCGTTGGATATGACACACTCAGAACAATTTCTGAATCCTGCTCGACAATATTGTCGTCAACCATCATGTCCATCAGTTCGTCCTCAAACTGGAGAGGATCTAACCGAAACATGTTGTTGCGCAGGCAGGAGGTTGTCGTTGACATGGGAGGACTATTAGTGAGGAGATGATGACAATTGGTAGAGAAGTTGAGTGATTCAACTAGACTGCTCATTGGTGTGCAGAGTATGAAATTATACAGAGTACTGGTAATTTTGGTGGTTGAGTGGTACTTTACAACGAACTTCCTTAAAAGTGTTTTGTGTGGAAGTTTCTCGGTGTGAAGAGTGCTTGTTTTATGTCTATTGATGGGGACAGATAAATATTTATTGGTTTTGAATGAAAAAAGCAGCAATGTGTGTTTGTTGGGTGCAATGTCCCAGCCAGATGGTTGTTTACTTTTGGCTCAAATAATCTATTTATAAGCTCAAAATTGTTGCGGAAAATTGAGTCAATATTGATGTGAAGGTATTACTAAGTTGCAATATTTACAGTTGTGGTTCCATGAATGGCTATAAAACCAGACTGAATGGGTGGTTCATGGTTTTTTTGTAATGGTGAACTACTGTTTAGACTGGAAAACTACTTTATGTATGAATCAGATAAAGAACAAGAAAACTAAAGTTTATCTTTCTTCTTTCTACATTTCTCACATGATTTGATGCGAAGATATTACTGAGTTGCAATATTTAAAGTTGTGGCTCCATGGATGGCCACTAAGACCTGTCACACAATAGTGGTTCATGGTTTTTTGTGGATCAACCGACGTTGGAACCTTGTTTGTTGATCTCGGTAAATCTTTGGTTGCTGCTTATGTTCCAGGGCTTCACTCAGTATTACTCGAAAGACCGAACTCTCCTTTAACCATTTTAACCTTTCTACATTGTCCACCTGTAGCAATAGTTGTTCTAATTGAGATCGTGTGGCCGTGGGCAATCGAAGACATTCACACAACAATTCATCCAATTGTTCTCTCTTTGTTTTGTTGGATAAACAGTCATTTTCTTCCACTCCCGGATGTTGGGCCCACTCACAGAGAAAATGACACAATTGACACTCATCATCAATGCTTAACTGGTTCGATGATAGCATTTCGGTTATTGTTGGTTGTGTCAGAGAGAAGAGTTCTCTCCTCATATCATCCACCAATGCAATTTCTTGGAAATGACGAGCAATAAACTGAATACAAGCAGATTCTAAATTAGATATCATCAAGGTGTTTGCATAGTGCATCATGGAAACCACGTTTTCCATCTGGATATGCTCTTTGAGAGCTTCTGTACATGCGGACATCAGAGAGTCTAACTGATACATGTGTGCCACCATCTGCACAGGGATCAGATTATGAACAGTCAACCGAATCTTCCTTGTATACAAGTATTCAATAACCTACAATATTTTACCAACAAAAGGTTCGATCAACTCATATCGATATGAAAAAGTGAAAGAAGAATACTACACATACTTGTTTCACCACATCAAAGCCAATCGCTGACCAAAAATTATCCGATAGTGACATATCAATCACGAGGGATGAGCTCTCCAGCCAATTCATGGATCCCTCCTTTCGAACAAGCATACTATAGAAGACTGGACTGGCAGCACAGAGAACCAATCGATGGCACTTGATCTCTTGCTTGCGATTTCCTTCATAAGTAAAATTCAGAACAACATCAGTTAGCAACTCTTTCTCATAAAAGTACCACATGTCGAGAGAATGGAAGCATCGTTCTGCTTTTGAATGATCAATGAAATACAGTTTGTTCATGATTGATATAAATCCAGGTATCAATAGTGAGTTGCGTGTTCAGAATTTCTCAATTGCCAGGTTCCACAGCAAAAGGCTATCGATATCATCTTGGTTGGTTACAAAAGATGTTTTTGGATCCAAAACTAAAAATTGATTGATCGGCCAAATGACCTTCAAGGAGTTTGTTGGATTTCGCGATTCGGCGGAGTAATTCAGGAGAATGCACAAGCGAACGGAGTTTCGAAACTCCACTGGAATTTGACACAAGATGAGAAGAACGGAGTTGACATCCCCCTGGAATTCGAGCGATCGGGTAGGATTTCCGTTTCTTCGCTCCCGTTATAAAGCGAGACCGTATTTTGCCAAATTCACTTCCCTTCTCACCAAACCAACAAACTAACAAACTCTAAATACTCATACTACAAACAAAATGTTGAAGCTTTCAGTTCTCTTGATTGCATTCTTTTGCATGATTGGTGTTGCATTCACCTACATTAACTTGAACGACGAAGAGTTGATCCACACCATCAACACTCACCCTACTGCTGCATGGAAGGCCACCGCCTACAAAAAGTTCCAAGGAAAGACTGTAGGCGACGTAGGTCACATGTTTGGTGCTTACTTGACCAACCAAGTCAGACCATCCATGTACGCTGCCGAAAGCGAATCCCATTACAACTTTTTCAGCAAGAGCTTGAAGAAGAGTATTCCAACCAACTTTGACTCAAGACAACAATGGTCCAAGTGCATCCATCCAATCAGAAACCAACAACAATGTGGTAGCTGCTGGGCATTCTCTTCCTCTGAAATGTTGAGCGATCGTTTCTGCATTGCCTCCAACGGAACAGTCAACACTGTTCTCTCCCCTCAATTCATGGTCAGTTGCGACAAGTACGACATGGGATGCAACGGTGGTAACTTGGACAGCTTGTGGAAGTTCTTGAGCACCACTGGTACTGTTGAAGACAGATGCTGGCCTTATGTCTCTGGTTCAGGTGATGTTCCAAGCTGCAGAAGCACATGCACTGACGGATCTGCATTGAAGCTCTACAAGGCTGACTCTCACTCCATCAAGAACTTCCATGCCAAGGATATGGAAGCTGTTCAAGAAGACATTATGACTCACGGCCCAATCATGTCCGGATTCATGGTCTACCAAGACTTTATGCAATACTCTTCTGGTGTCTACCATCACGTGAGCGGAAGCTTGTTGGGTGGTCATGCCATCAAGATTGTCGGATGGGGTGTTGACTCTCACTCCAACCTTCCATACTGGATTGTTGCCAACTCTTGGGGACCAGAGTGGGGCTTGAACGGTTTCTTCTGGATCAAGAGAAACAGCGATGAGTGCCAAATTGAGCAAAACATGTACACTGCTAGAGCTCAATTGTAAATAGTTAACAACTTTTGCGCCTGTATAGAGTTGATGAATCTGTAGATTGTCTACATCTCTCAGATAATCTTTTTACTATAAAATCCATTTTTGTAAAGCTTATTTCCTTTATCTTGTGTACGGAGCAAAAGAAACAGTGAACAAACAACCTATAGGTACATGACCAGTTCAGGATCTTCTTGCAGTGGTGTCCAATCTGATAGACCATCACCCAAGATCATTGTTTTATCTCCTATGGTGCCCTTGTGTTTCAATTCTCTCAACTCAGAGAAGGGAACCGGTCCCATCTTTGATCCGTCAGAATCCTTGTAGTACCAATCGACATTCAAGTGATCTGGAGTCATGGGATTTCGAAACTTGATGTTGGCATACTTTTCCGAAGGTGGGCGTGGACTGCTCTGGGATTTCTTGTTCGTATCGGTTGTGGTTGTTGGTTGTATTTGGTCAGAGGAAGAAACAGAGCTTCGATTGCTATTGGATCGAGAATCAACCGGTGCTGGATAGGGCAGAGAACTGGCAAATGATTGATCATCCATAGGATAAGGTGTCTGGTCAGAACTCATTGACACTTCTGGAACATCTATTGTCGAACGAGAGGATTGACTCGATGACATCACAGGAGGAGGTAAGTAATGGGCGAAACCTCCAATGGTATCATCTGCCAAGGACGCTGAATGGGCATCTTGCTGAAGTTCATGCGACAATGGATCCAATGGTTCTACTGACCCAATCTGTCTGAACGCACGAGCCGAAGTTGACATTAAATCATAGTAGTCAGCCATTGCCTCACTGTACAGCTTCACCAGCAGAGAATGCAGCCGACTATATCTCTGAAGTATCACCTCTCTCATCTCTCTCTTTGCTTGATTATCTGCTTCTTCGAATGCTTCTTTGGCATTCATGTACAGCACTTTTGCATCGTCATGAATGGCCATTTCTTTTGTGGTCTTTCTCGGTCTAGTACTCACAGTGTTCCACCTGTCTTCATACATCTCATAGTCCAACAAACGTCGATGCCTGACCTTTAGGCTGTTGGATCTTGACATGGCCTTCACATCGTTCAAATACTGTTTAATTTCGGCTTGAATTTCTGTGCACTTTTCAGTGAATGGCTTCAGTACATCCTGCTCTTGTTTCTCTGCAATGCTTTGGATCATTTGAGCCATTTTGAGCTCTCTTGGTTGACATAGAAGGTCTTCAGGGGAACTCTCTTCTCCTTCTTCTGAGGAGTTTGTCACTTTCTTTGTCTTCTTCTTTTGGGTTGGATCGCTATACACTGTTCTCGTATCTTGAGCTAACACTTTGAGGTGAACAATTTGGGAGGAGCACATTTTGATCCATTGTGTGATGTGGGTGTTCATGAGGCGAAGGGACTTGATTTGATCGTTAATCGTCTTGACAAGCAAATCATAGTCAGGATCTGTTCTCTTACCAGAGGGCACAATGTTTCGTTTAATCGTTTGTGCACTTCGATTGAAATGTTTTCGAATGGCATTCATTGTTAGCACTCGTAGGATTCAAGGTTTCTTGGCTTTGTGGTTGGTGAAACAGAATACTATCTGATATCGCAGTTAATTGTGTTGTTTCTAGAGGTAGTGTTATGGTTTATCTCTCTGAAGTGTCCGTTTGGTTGTTGTATCTAACTCAGTAGATATTTTCAGTGCGAGAAAAAACAAAACGTGAAACAGTCAATAATAAGTTGTATGCTTCGCCCGGTCTGGTTGGCCATCAACGAAAAATAGTCAACCATCAACGCCGTTTACAACATGCAAAAAATCAACATTCCAAGAGAGAAATCGAATCAACAACAAGAGACAAAAAAATGAGATCCGAAAGACATGTAATCTTTGATTTTGATTGGACCATGATTGATGCGAACAGTGATGTTTTCATCTTTGAGAAGCTCAACCCGGATTTACTGTTGGAAATGAGGCGGTTGCAGGAGAGTGTACAATGGACGGATTTGATGCAACAATTAATTGATTCGTTGCTAACTACAAAGAAGATTGCAGATGTGGAACAATGTTTGAGTGGGTGTCCTTTCGAGCCTGAAATGGCAATGATCCTAAGTGGTCTCAACTCGTCTTCCATCTCGGGAGATGAGAGTCAATCGGTGAAGAATGTTGTGAGCATTGTTTCAGATGCCAATCAGTTCTTTATTGAGACCATTCTGAAGCATCATCAGGTGAATCATTTGGTTCATCAGATTTTTACCAACCCTGCACTCGTACATTGTGACAATAATTCTCTGCATTTGACTCACTATTGTGCCCATATCAATGTGCCTCACCAATGTCTGACATGCCCGGTTAACATGTGCAAGGGAGAAATTATTGAGAGATTAATTAGTCAAGAAGTGGATCAACAAGCCGATTCGAATGAAACATTCATAGTCTACGTGGGAGACGGCTCGAATGATTTCTGTGCTGCTAAGCGACTAGGACAGAATGATCTATTGTTTGCTAGGAGAGGATATCGATTAGAGAAGCACATTTTACAGAGCGAGGAAAAGTTGAGATGCAAGGTAGAATACTGGAGCAATTGGAAGGAATTATTGAGTCTGTTTGAGAATTATAAGATCGTTGCAGCTCAGACTTAGTTGAGGACGAGATTCGATGTTCCTATATTGCAACCTCCCCATTCTGTCAATGTGAATAAATCCTCGGCATTATCGACTCTATTCATCTTGAAATGCTCGGGCACTTCTACATCCTCAATTCTTCCCGACACATCGCTCAGATAGAGGTTCTTCTCGGGGTTACAATACATAAGTGATTCATCTCCAATGATTGTAAAGTTGTACTTGCTAATGAGTTGCTCCCGAGATTCAAATCCTTCAAACATCAAATATACTCGAATAACTTGATCAGGTTGAGGCTCCACCATAAGGCGAGATACATTATTCTCTACCTGCTCGTTGACAAGAAACTGGATCAGATTGAAGGAGCTCGACTGGAGTTGGGGAAGAAACAGAGTAATAAAGTCATTACTCTCCTTGACATTAAAGTGAAAGACATTCCTCACAAAATGATCCATAAATTGTTCTGCATCAGATTTTGAAACCATGAAGAACTGATTCCTTTCATTGTCTGGCGACATCATGAAGGAGAAGCGAGAAGATTTGGGAGTATCTGCTCTTTTCCTTCCCTCCCAGAACAATTGGAAATAATTGCGATTCTTGTTGTCCAGCCTGATACGACCATCGAGTTCTGCCTGTCCAGACCAAGCAGGAAGACCATGCGTGTTCTCGGCTGCATTGGTCAGATTCATCAATGGATACTGTGTCGTAATATCAAAAGATGTGACAGGCAACACTGAACATTGGAAAGACTTGTGAGAACCGTACAGAGAAATTAGAGGCATGGTGTGAAGAACACTTTGATTTTGTTTTTTGGGAGTGATTTGTTGTTCTAACACAGATGGAACATGAGAATTATTTGTACAATACTTCTTTTTTATAGGGTCATTGTTGAGTTTAGCTCCTTGTTGTTATAAGATACCGTTTGTTAAACGTTGGAAAGAATCGTATTGTCTCGTACGCCAATTGTCCATTGACTCATCCACCAACGATCGCACCCATTGAGCAAACTTAACATCGTCCAACTGAGAGTTGAACCTCTTGTCTAACTCTCTAATAGTGGTGGCAGCAGTGGCATCACCCATGAAGCAGGCAAAATTGATTCCTGACATCATTCTAATCAAACTCAAAACCTTCTCCTTATGCTTGGCAGCAGCCTGGAAGCACATAAATACAAGTGGTCGGAAATAATTATTGAACATCTCACCATCAGGTCCACCCATAACGTCCATCATCTCAGCAGTAAGCTTGAATGGTGCGCTCTCAAATCCAACACCACCTGGTGAGTTACCGAGAATGAAACCAAAATCAATGTGAACGATATTACCCTCTCTGTCAATCAGAATATTACCATTGTGTCTGTCCTTAATCTGTAGCAGATAGCAAACAACACAATAGCCAGCCATACTTTCAATAAAATTTTGTTGAGCTTTTCTGAATCGTTTCGATTCTGTGTTACCATACACCTTGGTGTAGTAATCCTTGAGAGAAGAATAGTTGGGGAACTTTTTCTTCAAGCCATCAATACTAACCGTATCGGTGACAGCTTCAATGATACCACTGTCAGCATTGGTCACAGTGATTGCATATGTTCTCAAGTAGACTGGCAACTTCTCCTCGAGGAAAATCTTTTGGAACATCTTGATCAATTGCATAGCGAATTGTTCTTGTCGAATATCATCGTTCGATTTCACAATGAATCCCTTGAGACCCCATCCAGGAGCTAGTCCGAATGGAGAAGTTCTTTGAAGTCTTCGCTTCTTCTCCTCCCAACTCTCTCCAAACACAGCATACAGGAGCGCATTTCTATCGGCTTCAATCAACTTGTCTCGGTCTACCATTACAAAATCGTCTTCTCCTCCCAAATCCTTTTCTACTCGTTTCTTATGGTCAGACAAAATACCAGAATCGTCTTCTTCGATTCTCAATGGGCGCAGTGCACCTTCCACTGACTTTCTATTGCTGGGCATGTCAACCATTGAGTCGATAATGCCATGAGATGAGGACAGAACCTTTCTAACAGTACTGCACTTGATACTATTGGGTGTAGGTGCAGACGACTTATCATAATTGTCAAAGTCTACGTCTTCAAAGTTTGTTGGTAGAGAGTTTGTTCGATTTGGAGTTCTCATTCGAGGGGATTCAATCGTTGCAACAGAACAGAGCACTTGATGATTAAAGATTCGTTCTTCAGAGAACTCACCGTGCATCATGTGAGCCAACATTGGTTGCGAAACAGTAAATGGACCTTCCATTACCTCGGCCACAATCAAATATGGCACTCTTTCCTTGGTGCTGAATACTATACATTCACTGGCCACAACTCGCACAATTCTACAATGAGCCTCATTCGATGTGCACTGTGGCACATAGCAGCCACTAGGGATACACCTGCTCAACTGTTCCAACTCCAACTTCATTCTCTGTTTACGGATGGGACCAACAGGGTACGCCTTCAACCGAGTGGACAAATCTGTCAAAAAATTCCAAAAATCCATCTCGTCATTAAAATAATTGAGTCTTCTCTGTTTCGAAAACACATTGCTCTTCACAAAGTTTGCCATTTGTGAGCTGTCTTCCCTGTCTTGAATCGATCGAGGAATGTACCATGAAGGAATCAATTGATTCACACACACTTGTTCCACCATTGATCTCAAATGAATACACTTGCCTAGAGTGGGCAATGGTGCGTCTTCTATGTAGACGGAGTGAGAGGACGTACTGGCACCGACTGAGGGCTGTGATGACGACGGCTGAGTTGGTGTAGGCTGTGGTGGTGGTGGTGAAGAGTACATTTGTTGTAGCATTTGAAGTTGTTGAATCTGAGCGTCCAACAACCAACAACAACGAATAGAGAAATGCATTGATTCCATGCTCTTCTCCAAAAAGTACCGCTCCAATGGTGATTTCTTCTCAATCACTCTTCTCACATAAATGTTTCTAGTAGTGGTCAACATATATTGATGGTCACAAAGAGACAGAACAACGAGTGAGCACAACAATCATTCAACAATAATAATAATAATAACCAATCACACACACAGAGAAAAAAAACATCAATGACAACTTACAACAACTGTGGCAAATAAAATTCTACATCAGACAATTCCAATTCATACAACTTGTTGCACAAAAATTGCCAACATCCCTTGAAACCGTTCGTATGGTCATTGTAACGCGACAAGTGCTCCAACAATAAACTGGCCTTCAAATTCTCCTTTTTCAAAAAGAAATTAATCAAAAAATGTTCAGTTTCTTTACCCTTCTTCTGAGCATCCTGTTGAGACAATGTACTGAGATCAAATGAACCTGTTCTTCCATGGTGTGCACGTTGATTTCTTGCAATAGATGGATCAACTAGTGGTGACATGGGAGATGATGGTGCATTGTCCAACATGGATGATGATGATGATGATGGGGATGATGAGAATGTTGTGTTGATGGTTGTGGTAGTGGGTGATGATGACAAAAATGTACCATCAGAGCTCTGATGAACATTGGCATAATTCATGGTGAGGTGATTGTGGTGAAGAGAGGAGGGAGTACTGGGAGAGGAAGATAGTGTAGTTACATCATTACTGCTACTATGATTGTTGGTGGTGGTATTAGCAGAAGAAGCTCCACTATTTGCTTTTGGTCTAGCAGTGAACAACATTGTTCTTTGTTCGGTGTTGTGTGTTTCTTGCTGTTAGCTTTCGTTCTTTCGTTACTTGTGATTTTTTTTCAGTGATGATTTTTTTCTAATGGGAAAAAAATAACACAAAAAATGGTAGGTGGGAGAGAATTGAATGTAGTACAGAGAGTTTCAGGCGTATTAAAACTCAGTTGTTTGTGATGCTTTTTGCTTCTTCTGGAAAGAAAAAATGATTTCTTATGCTTAGCAACAAAAGCTTTTTGCTGTTATTTTTGTTGATGATGATGACGGTGATTGTGTCAACAGGGGTTGTTGTCAGTAGCAGACGATGACGACTCGATAAATTAAAAAAAAGCCTGTCGTTTTGTGTTGTTTTCGTGTTTCGAGGCGCGAGATACCAAAAACTGTTGGGTACCGACTCTCGTGAGATTTTCTTGTCTTTTCCACTCCAAAAAAACCGAAATTCTCCTTTGTTTGGGCAGAAAAGCTCGACTATGAAAGGGCCGAAGAACTTCTGTCGAGCGATGACAATGTGAGATGAACATCATCTTGAGAAGCTTAGTTGTTAACAACGGCTGTCCTGCCTGGCTCTTTGACATCCAACATTACCCAAACACAAGCCACCACAGAAAAACCCAGATAGGAGAAATCTCATCTCAGATTTCTGAGTTCCATTTTCGTTGAACGTTCAATAAGTAAACCTTCAAGAAAATTCTCACCCCAAACGAGCATAAAAGAGAAAAAAATGGCGACAACAATCGATAGCATGACCGATGATCTAGATTATGACTATGATCCATCGTTAACCACTGCCGCATCAGAATCGAATCAAGAGCTACAAATTGTAACACCTGGTGAGGTCATCGTAGGTGATGCCTCCAATGTATTGTGTGGTCATGGTGCTTATCGTAACCTTGACACAAACGAGTTGATTGCAAGTGTCTGTGGCATTGTTGAACGTGTGAATAAGTTGATTAGTGTGAGACCATTGAGAGCTCGTTACAATGGTGAAGTCGGAGATGTGGTTGTCGGAAGAATATCGGAGATTTCAGGAAAGAAATGGAGAGTGGATATTCAAGCCAAGCAAGATGCTGTTCTATTGTTGAGTTCTGTTAATTTACCAGGTGGTGTACAGAGAAGAAAAACGCACGAAGATGCGTTGAACATGAGAGTGCTCTATGCAGAGAATGATCTGATTGTGGCTGAAGTTCACTCACCATTCCAAGATGGCACACTGTCATTGCAAACGAGAAGTTCTCGTTATGGAAAACTGGAGAATGGCGTGTTTGTTAGAGTGCATGCAGCATTGGTCAAGCGTTGCACACAACACTTTCACACATTTTCGTTTGGTGTTCAAGCCATTTTGGGCAACAATGGTTACATTTGGTTGACAAAAGCAAGAGATGGACCAAAACATCAGCATGTTGCCTTCATGTCTGCCACTAAATCAGAAGATGTCAATATGGAGGTGACTGGCAAGGATCGGGAGAATATTTGCAGAGTGAGAAATGCAATCTTGGCTCTCGAAACACAATTTTTACCAATTTATCCTCAGACGATTCTGGATGTGTACGAGTCTTCGTTGCAGATGGAGGTCAAGGATATGATTATGCCTGAAAACATTCGACTCATTACTACCTCGACAGCAGAGCGGATAGCCACTCAATTCACCAACCAATAAATGCATTCCTATTTCATTCGTCGGAGAAACTGAGCGGGTCAAATATTCAAGGATTTAACAACATGAAGGGACAATGGTCTAGTGGTATGATTCTCGCTTTGGGTGCGAGAGGTCCGGAGTTCGATTCTCCGTTGTCCCCTGTTTTTGCTGTTTTGTTTTGGATGGAGTGATTTGTTGTCAAAGAACAACAAAATGCAATTAGTAAACAAGGACGACTTCACGACTGACAAGCCATTTGCACCTGCGACCATCCCCAAGGGTCGATTTGTCATTGAATCGCAAGCACCCAACTATGTTCGGATCATGCTCTACGATGCACAATCGGATCAATGTGTTGCCACCATTGGTCAACAAATCATCAAGGACTTTATGGCAAAGTTGATCACGAATCAAAAGGGAGTTGATGGAAATGAAGAAGTGCACCAATCTTTTCCCTACAATGAAATATCGAGCTTGGGTCAGTGCTCTCTGTTGAAAGAGAACAAACAAGGACCTGTTCTCGTCAAGCTCGTCTTTGCATTTGTTTTTCCTGACAACACAAGTCAGATGGTTTCTTCACCACCGTTTAATCTGTGAGAATACATTGTAAAAACAATAAACTGTTTGTCGGTGAATACCTTTGATGCAAAGCAGAAATAGGCCGAAGTTCTGGCGGAGTTCCAATCTATGACGACAATTTTCATGAGGAGAAACAAGTGGTCGAACATCTGGCTTCGCTGACGTCACACCAGCAGATTTGTTGCCTCAGTTGTATTACTGAGGAGATACACGAATAAATCCTGTGGCTCACCAGGTATAAAAAGAGAGAATGAAATGACTTGGTTTTTCTATTCACAACAAAACAAGGACATCTGAACATAAGACATATCTGAAAACTAAATACCATGGGCAATACTATTACATCATTCTTTAGTGACATTTGGAAGAACAAGGAAGCTAGAATCCTTTTGCTTGGATTGGACGCAGCCGGTAAGACTACCATACTCTACAAGATTAAGCTTGATGAAAACGTGACAACGATTCCAACAATTGGATTCAATGTCGAGACAGTTCAATACAAGAAGGTTAACTTTACCATGTGGGACGTTGGTGGTCAAGACAGAATCAGACCATTGTGGAGACATTACTACCAGAATGCTGATGCAGTCATTTATGTCGTTGACAGCAACGACAGGGAACGCATCGGTGAAGCCAAGGACGAACTCCACAAAATGATGTCTGATGACCACTTGAGGAATGCAGTTCTGTTGGTATTGGCCAATAAGCAAGATTTACCACATTCCGTTGGCGCTGGACAGATCAAGGACATGCTCAATCTGCAAGAGTTGAAGCAGAAGAATTGGTTTGTCCAACCAGCTTGTGCATCTTCTGGAGAAGGACTCTTTGAAGGATTGGATTGGTTGGCAAAACAAGTTTAAACATGTCCACAACTCACGAACTGAGCAATTTTGGCGAACAACTAGTAGCGAGCTCTCGGTCCCTCGCCACACAAACTGTTCTCGGTTGTATTTTATTGTACACATGAACATGTTTATTGTAAATATTAAAGTGTTACTTGAGCTTGAGTTTTTGCCTGTACATTTCCTGAGTGACGGCATCCAAACCGTCCACAGTGTTCCTCAGCTTCTTTCTACAATGTTACAAGTTAAGAATGTATTTATTGCGTGAGAACAATGAGCGATGTGTGAGAGAACAGATATTAACGAATGAGAATGAATAAATACTTACATGTCATGATACATGACCCTGGCCTGTTTCAACTGTTGATTTAGCTCTTCACATTTTTGAACAAATTCATTCATTGTTTTCACATCTTCATCAACTGTATCACACGTGTTGAATACACTCTTTTGATACACTTCCATATATTGATTCGTCATTCCACTCGTCTGTAGTAGAATGATCCGCATGCATAAAGATACATAATTAAGTATATGACATGGACGAACAATGAACAAATGATTGTAAGCGCCACAGTTTTTTTGGCGCGCAAATACAATAGAAAAAGGGGGAGAAATAGAGTGAGTGACTTACAGCGTGCAATGTCGATTGTAAACTACCGCTCAAATAGATGAAGCTCTCAGCTAACTTTCTAGATTTGCTCTCCAGGATTTGAAACAGCCTCGGATTCAAGAACTCGCTCTCTGCGTTGACAAAAACAAAAAGCGCAGAATGTTAGTATTTGCTGATCAATGAAAACACATAACACGTGTCTCACAACATGACATACTGTTGATACTGCCAGAAGCTTCAAACGATTCAGTTTCATCTTCTTCCTGTTGTTTCTCGTCATCAGTATTTTCTGCATTGATCACTTCATCTTGTTTATCATTTGTTGTTGTCATTGATTCATTTTCAATCGTGTCACTTGTTGTTGTTGAAGTTTCAATGATTTGTGTCTCAACGGCACTCACATGGGTGTCATCATGATTTTGATGATTGGCATCCTTATTATTTTGTGTCTCGTTGTCATTGATTGGTTCTTGTTCGATCGTGTTGTTGTCTGTTGTGTTCATTTTTTACTATTTATTTACTTGGTGATTCTCCTATTTCTATTCCCAATAACAAACATCCCACTCAAGCAGAATAGCGAACTGGATTACTGGTATCGACTGGTGTTTTCACAACAACATTGAGTTGTCCACTTGGAACACCAGCAGGAACGACAACTGTCAAATGTTCAGAGTCAACGACAGTGACAGAGCTTGCGGCCACAGTGCCGAACAAGACTTGGGTGTTAGCTGCTGGATAGTAGAATCCAAAGCCGGTGATTGATACAGTTGTACCTGCATTACCCGATGCTGGAGTAATAGAGTGGATGACAGGAGCAGCTTCTTTTGGTGCAAAGGACATGGAAGAGACTGGGATTTCGACAAAGTCTGCGCCGCCTGGAGGCTTCCACTTGACATCAAAGCCAGAACGATGGATTGACTGATAAAAGTATAGAATACATTTATGCAGTCCCTGATCAAAGTTAATTTGTCCTGTAACTGCGTTAATCATGTCATGATTACCATCGTTGCTGAAAATTAATTGATTGTTGCTGCAGTACAATATAGTTCCATCGTTACTCAGAGTACGGAACACATACAAACCAGCATTGGTAATATCGAGGTAGAAGTTGAATGTGACCGCAAATTGATTTGACCATGGAGAGTTTCGGAACAAGGTGTAATCCTCAGGTTTGTAGAATGGTGTATTTTCAATGACACCAATCACTGGTTTCCTGTTGAAGGGTATGGGCATATGATCCAACATTTCATTTGTTGTGTTGTAGTCGTAGTAGTATGTTGCAATACCTGGGAGTGTGTCCGGAATGGTTGATGGAGGTGCTGGAGAAGGTGATGCTGAAGGGGTTGGTGGGACAGGAGATGGGGATGGTGCATCCTTGACAACAATCTCTATTGCACAAATCTTTGGTTTTCCTATGAAGAATCCAAATGAGATTTCAATTTTTCCATTGACAGGAGAGCAGTCGTATGATTGGATAAGAGCCTTTGTTGGTCCAACTTGCTTGTAAATATCAAAACTGGTAGCAACTCGTTCTCCATTGATGTACACATGAAACACTCTTCTTGAAGTAGAAAAGGCAGCAGTAGATTGTTCTGCAAAATAGAGATTGCAAGAGTATTCACTGTTGTCCATGTTTGTAAATGTATAGGTTAATGGGTGACGTCTGTTGTTGGCAGTTCTATCACTGTAAAACAGGACACCATCATTTGTACCCAGAATATTCCCTCCAGTGTAAGTCACAGTACCATATCCATTTTGATAAGGTGCATCAGGAGCCCAAGTATTTCCATTTGTATCTACATAACTAGTGGTGGCGCCAGCATTGATGCGGACCGTTTTGATGGCTTGAATAGAAGCAGTTAGACCACATAATAGTATAATTATTGCCAAGAGGAAGAGTTTAGATGACATTGTTTTGATGTTTGGTGTTTTGGCTCAAAAAGACTCGTGGGCGATATCTGAAGACTAATAAACAGACCAGACCGTATTTTGGTGCTTGGTTATTTTTGGAAAATTATTCTTTTTGGGTAATATTGATGGATATGTTTATCGAGAAGCATTGATGCTCGAGCGGTCAAGAGGTTGGACTTGAAATCCAATACCGGAAACGGTGCGCAGGTTCGAATCCTGTTCAATGCGAACCTTTTCCAAAACTGGAGCGGAGTAATCTTGCACAAACGAAAAAACACCGAAAGAAATTATCCAACAACCAAAACAACACAAAAAATGGTATTCCAAAATTTTGATAGATGGAGAAAGCATCCAGACCTTAACTTCAACCCAAGATCAATCAGAGAATACAGACACATATGGCCAGGATTCGGCATTGGATTGGGCTTGTTCGCTCTCTACTGTGGATATGAACAAGTTTTCGGAACAAAGAAACATGGTCATGGAGGACATGGTGGACATCACTAAACACTGTGTGGGTTGTGCTATAGAACAAGAATTGAATCATAATAAACGAGTGTAAAAACAACTCAAAAAATTCCGATCATTCCGTTTTCTTTGGCGCCCGCGCCGAACGTTTTGTCCAACTACAGAAGACTCACTTTTGTCTGAACAAAAAGAACAACCATCTGTAACCATACATAGCACCTCTTGTTAGAAATGATCAATATTGTCAAGCTAAAGCGTATGTTCTTGGCTCCAAAGGACAAGCCAAGCAACACTCTCCCTTCTGCTGATGCTCCCATTGAAATCACCGTGGGACATGGGATGAAGATTCGACTGAACCAATTGGACGGTACGTGGGATGTTCTCAAGGAGATGAAAGATGGCTCATACGAGGTCGTTGATCACTCTGAACTCATGACAATGAGAGAAAGGATTGATGATCTCGAAGAGGAGAATCGCTTGTTGAACTTTAAGTTGGAAGTTGCGATCGATATGTTGTCTCGTGCTACACTGGACAATAAACTGTTGAATGCAGGCATGTCCAAACTGAAAAAGGAACAGGGAAAGAAGAAGCCACAACAACAGACAGCAACAATGACAACTTCAAAGAATGAGAAGATAACAGTCACAGCCAAGAATGTAATCAGCGCATAAGTTAGTTTATTCTTTTGCCAAAACGAACCATTCGTTTCTGACTCGAACGGCAGCCCTTCTGACATGTCGTTTTGGATCGTCCAAGGCCTTTTCCAATCCGTTAATGATGATTTGCTTGTGAACAAATATTTGATGGAATGGATAGTCTGTCATGTGTGAGAGACAGTCAACAGCAGCCATACGTACACGCACGGATGATCTCTCCCGTGTTAACCTGAGTAGAACGGGAATAATGGAACCAATATATGATGCCATTTGCTCCTTTGCTTCAGTTAACAATGTTTCTGTTGTTTTGAGTGCAGCAACAATCAATTCTCTGTTGCTAATGTCAATAGTTTCGGTTGATAGGACACTAATCACCAATGGGAACAACCGTTCCACTTCTCCCAAGATGACGGTTTTTGGCACATTGTGAATCAAGTGCGCAATGGCAAATAAAATGCTACCTTCGTTTTGACTACGTTCTCTCTTGGCTTTCCTCATACTTTCCAACAGCCCACTAATGTTCATAGAAAAGAATTTTTGTTTGTAAAGAACACCAATCTTTGCATGGGTGTTCTTGTGTAGCACCAGTTCATAATCAGCCATGATAATCTCGAAAGCGTCCGCAGTTTTTCTCGAGATTGTTACATCAGAGTCGTTGAGAAGAGTGAACAAAGTATTTGCGAGGTTGGAACTGAGCTTGACGCCTCGTGCAATAAGACCCTTGAGAGTCCACCCCAAGGCCTCGATTGAATGTAGACGAACAACAGAGTCCAGTTGATTGTTGGTTGCAGTAGCCATGATTCTTTCTTCAATCTGTTGCGAAATGATGGATTGTAGTGTGGTTGTGTCCGATATCTTGTTCACAATTGAGGCCAGACATTGAGCAGCTCCTTGAATAGCATCATTATTCGCTGTATCAGATAAGCACAGGTTGGTTAACTGTGATGCAAGAGCCTCGACATTTGGTATTGCTACAGCTGGTCGCGTAGCTACGAAAATGGATGCAAATATTGGAATAAATTGAACATGACCATTGGATGCATCCAATGGTTTGAAATTACTGATGGGGCTGTTGAATAGATCGACACGAGATTCACTCACGAGCAACACAATATCATTCAATAAAGCTTGTTGATCCGATTCTGAAATTCCTCGGTACAATACATGCAACAATTTGCCAAGTAACAAACTAGTGTCCTTGTCACTTGATTGACTACCTGTTGATTGCAATATAATACCAATAATTCCGCGAATATATTCACATGACTTGGTAGACTCAATTTGTGATTTGTCAACAACTACATTCATGGCAGCTAAGAGTACCTGATTGGTGTTTTTGTCAGCTGTTCCAAAACTATTCAGAAGGAACTTATAAAGCGCATCGGTGATATGAGGACACAAGCCATGACAGTCAGAACCCAATTGTGTTATGACTGCAATAACACGATTCAATCGATCTGCACATATATTTCAAAAACAAGAAATAGTGTTAACAATCAAGCTGTAACACAGAGCACACGAGTTGATTTGTGATAAATACATACCATCTGTCTTGCTCAGCAGAGGAGTCAATACTTGATCTTTTACAATGGAACTCTCGAATTGATATATCCATTTGACACCAGCCAACGCATTCTTTGACACATCACGATCTTCGCTGCATAGTGCCTCGTTGATGTATTTGAAGATAACATTGGCATCAGCTTGGTCAGAGAAAAGTGCAAATCGACACAGGATTTCACACATTTCCCGCTGAATAGAAACATCGGAGATGAGACTACTCACAGCGTCCCACAGAGCACTCACATGCTTCTTTGCTTCAACATGTTTTTCCTTGTCGGATCTGTATAGAGCTTCGAGCACTTGTGTGCCAATCGTCAATGTACCAGCCTTTTTATCTCTCGTGTTGGCCTCATACAGAACGAGACTCAACTCTTGCAACAAGCGAAAACAGGCTAAATTACAGATATCAGGCGAAGCAATAGCCACAGAGTAAATCATACGGCCATAGAGAGGTGCAAATTTGCACTCTGGTGATTTCAATTCTGAGATTGCTGGTCGAATGATACCTTCCATGTTGGTCGAATTTTGATTCTTATTCGGTGTATCACAAACAACAGTACATATTATTCGAATACATTCCAGTGCACTGTGCAAAACATCCAAATTGGTCGTTCGCAAAATTTCAGTTCTCACATATGTCCAAATCTCAGTCAAAAACATTCTCACCGATGATTCTCCATACTGTTCGACACAATTGGATAAGCAATCAAATGCAGCAATCTTTGTTTCAATCAGTGCAGATGAAATCTTCTCCAGCAAGAACGGAACAACATAATTGGCCATGGATGGATGACAAGCAAGTGTTGCATTGAGTCCAAGCGCCAAATCTGCGGCCGTAATCTTTCGAGGATCATCTGCTGGTGGGTTGAAGCTAATGGGGAAGTACACTGATGTCACTTCAAACAATTCTTCACTATTGGATGCCACAGCCTGTGGAGCTATTGTGGCCATTCTGGGAACCATGGAGAAGATTTTGACAAGAGTCACAGGATCTCTCTCACCATCAATTGCTCTGATAAAACCATTCACATAATCAACTTTACAATAACTTGGGTTAAACAACAAGAAATAATTGTAAATTTCAAGAGTGGCCATTCTGCCCTTGTGATTCAATGTTGGCACATTGACTTCGTTATTCAACCTATCACAAAGAACAACAACAATAACAACAAGAACAACAAGAAGTAGAGACAAACCGATAACATGTTAAAAATTTTCAAAGAATTTAAGACAAAAACAATAAAGAAACAACAAACAAACAATAATTAACACACGATCACACGACGTACTGTGAAAGAATGAAGAGAGCTTGATCTTCAGGAACACTGTTTCTCCAAGTGTGCAACAATGTGGACACGAGCACCAAAATGTCAGACAAACACTCAAAATCACCCAATCGATCACCACAAAATCTACACAGAGAAGCAACCGTCTGTGGATGAGTACTCATCACACTTTGTTCATCCAAATGACTGATAATGGTGTTTAGTATAGAGTATGCCCTTGTTCGGATGCGATCATTGGTATTCACAAGATACGATCCCAAATCTTTGATACTATCGTTCAACGAAAGTTTTTTTGACTCAATGAGTTGTGTCAACTGAGTTTCTTGAGTCTTTTTCTGAGTTTGTGGAATGTCAGGATTACACAACTCATCAAACAGTTGTGGAACATTGACTTCCATATGATTGTTTGCTGTAGTTGTTGTTGATTGCATGTTGCTTTGTTCTCTCTGGCGCGTTTTTTGTCGCCGCCAAATAACTCCGCTGGACGGAATAGTTTTCGCTCCATTCTCAAGTTTTTGATCTCAAGTAACGATGATGATGAATGCATCACCACAACAACAACAGCAGCAATATGTGAATCATCCACAACAAGCTATGGCACAGCAACAACAACAACAGCAGCAGATCATGCAACAAGCTCCACCCAATTATCAGCTTGTTGAGACGTTAGAGGGTCACACACAAGGCGTCAGTTGTTGTAAATTCTCACCTGATGGAAACTGGTGTGCCACTGCATGTATGTGTCTTCGTTCAGATGATTCCTCAACGTATTGTTTTCACAGTTTTTCAAACGTTCACATCCACATTTTCTGTTGATCTTCTGACACGTTTCTTCACTGATGCATGATGTGTGATCCACAGCTGGAGATAAGACAATTCGAGTCTGGGATGTAAGACCACTGTTGTTGAATCCACAACAACAACAACAACAGGAAGATGAGAACAAGCGTAGTAGCACTGTTCAATGCAAATGGGTGCTGAATGGGCACTTGGCTGGTGTGTCCGATGTGTCATGGACCACAGATTCACTGTATTTGGCGTCATGCTCGGATGATTATACAATTAGAATATGGAGTATGGAGACAGTATGTATACCTTTGTTGTTTGCATGTTGTTCAATAGGTTGTCACATCATTGGTGTTTTGATGTACTTGAGTTGAATTGAACTAATGTTATCATTTATTCATTGATTAACTATTGTGCATTCAACAGGGAGAATGCTTAAAAGTATTGAGAGGACACAATCACTTTGTGTTTTGTTGTAATTTTAACACACAAGGCAACATGCTTGCGAGTGGATGCTTTGATGAGACGGTGAAGGTTTGGGATGTTCGAACGGGGCATTGTTTGCAAACACTGCCGGCGCACTCTGATCCCGTGACTGCTGTTTGCTTCAATAGAGATGGTACGTTGATTGTTACGAGTAGTTATGATGGCTTGTGTAGATTGTGGGATGTGAGTACGGGCCAGTGCCTAAAGACGATTGTGGATGATGAGACTGTGAATCCACCAGTGGGCTATGTCAAGTTCTCTCCCAATGGAAGTTATATACTGGCGAGCACGATGGACGAAATCATTCGATTGTGGAACTATCAAACTGGAAAGGCACTCAAAGTGTACTCTGGACACAAGAATGAACGATTTTGTATTGTTTGTACTTTTTCTGTCACAAATGGAAGCTGGGTCGTCAGTGGAAGTGAAGATGGATGTATTTATTTCTGGGATTTACAGAAGCGAGGTATCGTTCAAAGGATTGTGTCTGCTCATGGCGATGTAGTGCTTTGTGTCGATTGTCATCCAACACAAAATGTAATCCTAAGTAGCTCTCTGGACGGAACAGTCAAACTGTGGAAACACGCACAATAAATTACCTCAATTTCACATGAATGATCTCGTTTCAATGTTTCACATGAAAAAACAACACAAAAAAACGATCAGAAAACAACAGCGGAAATGATGAATCAACAACGTTGGGGAGATCAACCTCTACAACAACCCATTCCCTCTCCACTCCTCTCCAAATCATCTGCCGATGGCATGACCTCACGATCCATCTTCAAATCAACAACAACTTCAGCTGAAGCAGAAGCAATGAGTGTGTTTCGAGATTTGGACAAGGGACTCAGAAGCACTGTTCTCTCTCAACAGTGTGAATCCATTGTACGATTCAGTGATTTGATCCTCAAGTATCCATTGCCAACCATTGCAAATACTGCTCTGTTGCGATTGGCCGAGTTTTTTAGATCAAGGTTGGTACGATGATGTTGCTGAAGAATCTTGAATTGTTTGTTTTTCTCATTTACTCACTGATTTCATGCTATTTTGGTTATTGTTTTTCATCATTTGACTGGTGTATGTATGTGTATGTACATAATGCAGTGATAACAATTTTGTGCGGTACTGGATTTTGATTGTGTTCACTGAGGTGAGAGGTGAGTTTGACAAGGTGTTGAATAAGAATGAGTTGACGAAACGAATTTCGAGTGTCTTGGGAAGTAATGATCCCATTGCGAGAGCACTAACGCTGCGCACGCTAGCAGCCATGTCAGATATTCTATCGGAGAGAATTGATTTGCAGCACAAGATTGAGACGAGTCTTTGGAGCTGTGTGGACGATGTGGAGAGAGAAGCTTCCATCACAGCGATTGAACAGATTTGTGCCACATCGAAACGATTTGCGAGTCATTTGTTGCCTGAAATGCAAAAATTGGTGCATGATGTGAACACCCCACTGCACTCAAAGTTGCAATTGATACGGATATTTAGACACATGCATGGCACAGCAGCCATGGCCAAGAAGGCATTTGATACTTGTGCTGATTTGATCCAAGCGTATCCTTCAAAGGATTTCGTATTGACGATATTGGACACTGTTTCTCAATTGGCATTCCATAACTTTATTGTTGCTCGTGAGGTCTTATCACTGTTGTTCGCACTGTTGGAGAAGGATGTCAGAAAGGCAGTGAAGCTTCAATGTCTCAAAGATATTATCCTGCTGTCAAATAAGCTATCAGATCCATTCACCATCACATATCCTGCATCTGTCATATATTCCATGTTGGTCGATAGTCCATTTGAACCAATCAAACTATTGTTGCTAAAGTTGCTCAAGACACTATCTGCGTCACCAGTGATGGTAAAGCAGTGGTTCGCAAAGAATCCAGATATGATAACTGTATGGGTTTTATTATACTTTTTTGTTGATTGTGTTGTTGATATTAACTAGTTCGTTTTCCTCAGGCTTGTCAACACTTTTTGTTCCACGCACAGAGCGACTTTGTAGATCACAGCACTGCTCTTTTAATTAATATTGCGAGACATAGTAATGATCAACCACTTGTGAATCACTTGGGCAATGTTCTCAAAACGAGTTTGTACATGTCGATCGAGCAGCGAAGGAATGATAAATTTTTGTGCGAATACATAATTCGATTTGTTGGAACTTTCCCCGATACAATAAGCATGGACCTCACAGAACGTGTGACGTCAAAAATGATAGAATGTGCAGAAGCAGACGACTCTGCCTCAGTACTTTTATATTCCCTGTGTTTGTTAAAGTATACAAATCGAGAAACAACCCAAATATTGATCGCCAAACATTCTCAACAAATACTTCGCATTATTGATATGTTGCTGCGGGGATCAGAATCAACGTATAGTTCCGCAGTTAGAAATTTAATGGTTGCTCTCTTACAAGCACAGAGACGTGGAGCCACTGATGCATCATTTATCGAAAGTATGAAGAAGGTGATATTGGAGCTCACAAATGCCCAATGGTTATGGACAACCTATGAAATTGCAAAACATGCAGCCGCACTAGGATATCACAACTTAACAATGAGCATTTTCGCCACCGTTGCATCAACAGTTGAGAACGAGCTCTATTATTTTTGGAATATGTCTCTGAGTAAACTGTGTACAGCTGAGTACGAGTTATCAATGGTGGGTAGAGGTGGACAGAATAGCCAAGCATATTCTCTTCGTTCAGCTCTCATCAACTATAATTCTGCTTTAATGGACATTCAAAACTGCTTAACGAGCGTGAGTAGTCGGTTCCAAATCGATTTTATTCAACTTAGAATCAGTTATTGTACGCTCATACAGAACATTCTCCTTCATCTCCGCAATGTAGGCAATACAATTTGCGAAGCAACAAAGAGCAAGTTTGTGAAGATGTCCGATGAAATATCAGCACTTGCGAATAAGTGCCGCAGCACAGTGTTCTCGTACTTTGACATTGATGATCAGAGTCAAACGCTTCTCTGTCACATGGAGTTACAATGCTCAGTGATTGCACAATCAATCCTAACATTATCTGATTCGACGAATTTGAGTAATCAGCCCGCCATACAAGTTAATAATAAGGATAGGGAAACGAACGAAATCTCCTTACTATGTAACAAAATCTCAGCCATGTTAGAGAATGTCCCAGAATCCATCAGCCAAAGAATGAACATGTTACAAACCATTGTCCTGTCATCACTAGGCATTGGTTTTAACCTACCAAAGTTTTACTATCAAACACAATTGAACACAAGTCTGAGAATGGAGGTGGAAGTGAATGGAAAGAACATCCAGAAATCAACAGCCACTTTTGTGACAACAGCAGGTGTTGGTGTCGAGCAGGGCTTAGCAATCAGATTTTCTGGATATATTCAACACGAAGAAACAAAGCAAAAGGTGAAGCGAAGACCAAAGGCCGTTCGAATATGTATTCGCCAGGCACAAAGAGCATCACCCAGCGAAGAAGACCAACAACAACCATTCTTCGGTGAGAAGGAGATCATTGTGTCAATCATTAACAATTCATTCCAGGTTCAGTCAATGTGTCACTTTGAAAACGAAGGCAAATATCGTCTAAATATCAACACTCAGATCATTGACGAAGATGACATGTATTGGAATACGTTGGCCAGTGAACGTATTCTCATTCATGTAAAATCAACTTCGAACAGATAAAACGGATAAAGACTGGTAGATGACATGATACATATTTTTATTAGAGCTTTTTGAGATTTCTTTGCTTTAACTTTTGTTGAATCTCAGCCTTCAACTCCTTCTTGAATCCCAGGAAGAACATGGCTTCAACCATGACAAACAGTGGAGCAATAAAGACTTGGAGTCCATTGTCAACGAGAGCAGGTCGCTTGCCCTCCCAATAATGACCCAAAAACTGAACGGCCCAGCCAACCACTTGCACCAACACGGCAACCACAAAGTACTGATCAGAGCTCAACACACTGCGCAAATGGCAAGCCAAAAACAAGAAAGAAACAAATTCAAGTGCCAGAATGCTGCCCGTGACACGATCCAACATGAGATAGTAGGCAACAAGCACAAGCAATAGAATAAACGCCAGATTCATCACTACCTTTGTCTCTGGTGAGAACAGTATGGATAACAGTGGCCATTGAACGGGAACGGCAGCCAGAATCATGACGAAACCAAATGTGAGCATCGGCACAAAGATGAAGTGAATGATTTGGTTGATTGGATCAGTGTGATACTCGTAATAATTGATAAATTGATCAGCCAGATTGAAAACGCCCATCCTTGTGTGTTGCTTCTCCTTTGTTCTGTTTTCTTTACAAATTGTCATTCGGAGATTTTGTGACACATTTGGAAGAAGGGAGAATTTGGCCTGTTACTACGATTTCGAACCTTCGTGCAGAAACCAGAAGCTCTTCAACAATCATCAGAAACAAAAAGTTGTGAACTCACTCCAAGGTACGATGTTGATGATGCCACAACTACAATCCAATCACTCAAAGATGGTTCTATACGTAGTGATGATATCATTGTCCTTGTTGTTGTCCACTGTTCATAGCAGCAGCAGCCACAATGATACTTCATCTTCTTCCTCTGAAACTTTTGCTCAACCATGGCTCTGGGAAGTGAGACAAGATTCCATTCTGTTGGCTCTCCCTATTACTGCACTCTTCCTGTTTTGTGTGCTGTACATGATGTATGATCTCATGAGACCTACCACTCCGTTCCACTTGAGTGCCAAGATGAGACGTACGCGATTGGCCAACTGGTTTGTTATTGTGTTGGGTCAGATGGCTGAGATGGCTGGCTTCTTTTCTCTGTTTGTGTTGGAAGCTGCTCCAAAGAAGACGTTGGATCAGTGTGGTCTCACGGAGAAGCAAGTGTATATTACGCATGCGGTGTGCATGTTTGTTAGGCCTGTTAGTCTCATTGTGTTTGGAATATTGATTGATCGGTTCAAGAAGCTCAAGGAAGGCAAGTACTTGTTGATTTTTGCATTGGTTGTGCAGGCTGTGTTGAACTTTGGTGCAGGTACTGCAGTGGCACTGGGTGAAGAGAGCAGTAGTCATAGTAGTGAGTCCGGTACTCACTCGACGATCGCAATGTTTTCGTTCCTCGGATTTTCTTCTGAAACAATTCAAAAGACAATGTCAGCCATGTCGTCTTCGAACCCATTGGCACAATACGCTAGTTTCTGGAGGTCTGCAAAACAACCACTCATTATCTTTGCATATGTTGGTGGTTCGTTCTTCCATGGAATTTCTGAAATTGTGTTGTTAAAGTTATGTGCCATTTGGTACAGGGGAACGGAAGAAAGAGCAACAATTGCTGGTATTTTAAACATTTCATACTGCTTCGAGTTGATTGTTGCCTATATTACCAACGCATATCTGTACAAGATTTTTGGTTCGGCTCATAGTTTGTTGTACGTGAGTGCAATGTTGTTGAGTATCGCCTCCCTGTGCTCTATATTTATTTCTACTCATGTGGAGCCAAACGTGGATTTCAATTATTACATGCACGTGTTCAATAAGCAACAAGAGAAAATTGAACAGCAAGAACTTGCCACTCACAAGTCGTTGAACTTGGAACAGTTAATGGAGAAGAATGCCATGAATATGATGAGTGTACCATCAGATCGAGACATTGTCTCTGCCTTTCATAATCAGGCTGAATTGGACGAAGATACGCACACGATCGACGAACAAAAGATTGAGCGCTCAGCCATGGCGAACGAATTTAAGTTTGTGGATCCATTGAGGCATGATATGCGAATTGGTATGAAGCGAATGTTAATGAGTTTTGATCTGTGGATGTATGCGATTAGTTCGATTGCTCTGGGTACAGGGTACTACGGATCTTATACTTGGTTTATGAATTATGTTTCAAACGAGTTCCACGTGGATCCGAAGAGTGTGACATACATATTCTTGGTTGTCGTAGTCAGTCTTTCTCCAGGATTCGCAGTTCTACCCTCTATCATTCTTAACAAACTGTTTGCACGACGCAAGTTCTTTGGAATGGCTTTGCTCTCAGGTATTCTCGCTGTGCTGTATGCTGCTGCAAAATCAGCCAGTGTTTTTTCGAACAGTATTGTTGTATTTGTCCTGTTTGCATTCCTGTCCTCCATGTTCAAATTCATCGGCTTCGGCGTGACAAGATACTGGTCCATCTCACTCGGAGGAGCAGCGCACTGTGGTCTCGTAACAGGAATTCTCTTGTCTGGTTTCTACATTGGAAACGGTATCGGTTTGTTTATGGTTCGTTACACCACTCCGCACTATAAGAAGAGTCTCAGTTACTCCATATCTGTCGTCGTTATTCCTTTATTTGCTGCTGCGTGCTACTTTATTGTTGCTTTCAAGAATGGTTTGCTGTCACTTGTAAGAAAGATCAAAAGAATGACACAGAAATAAAAATCAAAAGATTTTAATCGGTTTCTATGGTCTTAGGTGCTGTGATGATTGGGTATTTGATTGGATCCTCGTAATCAACTTTAGATAAATGGCGCATGTACCTCAGCTCTGCTTCCTTCATAAGCTTGAGCAAGGAAAATAGTTGTGCTTTGCTAAAGTGGGTGTAAAGGCAATAACACTCATCTGCAACTAGATTGATGAGATTGTGACATTCTTGGAACTGTGTCGAACTCATGTATAGTTGGAACAGATTAAATACAGTGAAGGTAATCACTCTTGAGATTAGTGCACTCTTTTGTCTCAATCGCCATTCTGAATCATGCTTCAACATGTCTCTCATACTCTTTGCTGCATTATCACGAAGTCTTCTCTCATCTTCTGACCACTGTTTATGATTCAGGTCATACTGTCTCTTCTGCAGTAGTCGTAGAACATTTTCACTCTCCAGACCAAATGTGTCTCGAACCAACATAGGAATTTCATGCACCTCCTCTCTCACATGCTCAAGCCACTCACAGTAGCAGAGAGACGCCTTGACATAATTGGTCCAGAAAATAAATTCTCTTTCATGCTCGCCAGAGTATCCCCATATATCCTGCGGCAATAAATGCTGAATCTTATCAATGTGATCATATGCTGTTGGAAGTAGTTCTAGGCTTTCTCCAATGGAATTCAAACACTTGGAAACGATTTGATTGCAACACTTCAGAATATACTCATATAATTCTGGATATTGGCTGAAGACAGCCCACTTGATTGCCCAAACAGGGTCTGTCATTGTCTCAATGCTCTGGTTAACAAATAGCTGCAATCCATCCATAATGTCCTCTCGACGCATGTATTGCTTCGCAGAATCCAAAATCTCTCTAATTTCGTCGTTGTAGCAATGGTGGCTCGCATGGTCAATAAACGAAGCGAACACATTGGGTGCATCAAGCGATAATCGACTCACATAAAATGGCACCATCAGGTACTGATGTGTTCGGATCAAATGATCGACATATGCCAAGATAATATAATCCTTGTCTTCACTCTCGCCAATTGAAGTATTCAAGAGGGCATAATGACAGGCAAAGCGCAAAAAATGAGGATTCATTGATGCCCCATTCTGCTCTTCGCACACGCGTCTCAATCCTTCCATGCAAGGCTCACCCAAAATAATCGACTGTTGCATGGATTGAAGAGGAACGGGAGTGGTTCCAACAGCGGCCATTATGTCTGTCAGAGGACGGTTCGTACGGGTTGCATGCTGCTTGGCTCGATGCACCAATTCATTCAAACGATACTCAACCTTCTCTCTCAAGTATGCCCACAACTGATCCTGCCAACATGATGATGCTTGAAGCATCAATTGCAAGTGACCGCACAAGGCACCATACAATCGAGCATCTGCATTCATCTGCCCACCGCGATCCTCTGCCGTAATCTTGACCAATGTGCTCAAATACATCAAAAACATGTCTCTCTGAAAACTGTTAACCTCTTCACCGCTCTCCAATCGACCTGGTCGAATAAGCTTTGCCTTTTGATACTCGTTGGCCAATGCCAGAGTCGCCGCTCTTGAAAATTGATTGTTTCTTCGACAGTACTCTTGTGCACCTTCGATACTACCTGATCGAACATTTTCCCACAATTTGAACTCGACGTGCTGCTGCACCGGTGAAAATCCATCTTCATCTTCCTCCTCTTCTGCCGCATGAGTTGATTTCATCAGGGGTCCAGCAGTCGATTCCAACCATTGAACAATCAATTGAACCCTTCTCAGATCCATATCCGACTTGATTGCCAACTGTGTCAACTGACCATAATCAGGAAGGAACGGATGCGATTCATGCATGCGTCTTTTTTGCTCCAACTCCATACGACTTGCCAACAATTGCTTCTGTTCTTCATTGTTCATCATCACGACTCGCTCCTCTTCACTCAACAAACTTTTCAACAGTGACCAAGTATTTTTTTCATCCGTCAACATTTGAATGTCTGCTTGCAGTTGATGCATGGTGTAAACATTGTCGCCATCAGAGCTGCTACCATGCATCATCAATTGATGATTCAATTGAGTCAATTGTTGGTCCAAGTGTGATTGATAGTGTGTGATGAGTGAGAGATCGAACCTGTGGAGTAAGCTACTGTGTTGGTGATCAATATCATCATCACCACTATCGTCTTGCATCAACATGTCATGATCATTCATGTAAGCTTGACTTGCATTTTCGAAAAAGGTGGAATCTAACAAGGAGTGTGTGGTGGTGGCGGTGGTGGTGGTGATCTTGTGTGGTGGACGGGAGATCATGATATTGATGTTGGTTGTTAGTTTTTCTGGTGGATCAAAGTGAAATTCGAGAAGGAAGAAGACAACATACTTTCATGAGCATTTTTGTTGGCGTTTTGGTCCAAAAGTTGAGCAAAAATGCATCTGCCGGGATTCGAACCCGGGTCGCAGCGATGGCAACGCTGCATGATACCCCTACACTACAGATGCTGTTATTATATAGAAAAAATGAAAAAAGGCCTCAGACCTGTGCGACGCACAGCACTCATAGCGAATTGGTCAAAAGGCATGGAAATTTTGGAATTAGTTCTCGCAGATACAAGTACTTGACAAGTGACCTTGAAATGCTACAGTGCAATGGAAATCACGAGCATTCAGCCGACACTACCCCAAGGTTAATGTACAATGATAGTTTTGAGGTCGTAGAGAAGGAACAGTTGTGGCGAGTCTTCTTGCGACGACATAGGGATAGGGTGAAAGAGGAGAAGGTATGGTGGATACATTCTAAGTGTTTAGGAGGTGCTGTAGATTTTAAATTTATGAGATGCCCTTTCAGGGTCGACCGTGCACTGGAATGGTTTGTGGCTCAGGTGAAAAGTCACACAATTCACACTAAGGCCGTTGTCCAACATCTCTATGGAGTAGTGGACATGGATACGCTATGTCCCAAATGCAAATTTGAACAGGAAACGGTGTTACATTGTCTCGTTAGATGCCCGGTGGCGATAATGGCCAGAAAGCTGTTGGTGAAGGAAGTTTCCACCAAGCTGAGTAAAATGGGTCTTCACAAGGACCAAAGAGTAGACATGTGGTTCGACAACCAACGATGGAGCAACGGCGCATTACTAGTCAATAAGCGGAGGAAAACTAGCAAGGAATACATGCTTGGCATGTTGGGTATTGAAACAAGTGATCAAAGGACTGACGAAGAGTGAAATAGAGAAGAAGAAGGCAAGGGAGAAGGCCCAACAATTTGTCGATCATACAAAGAGGAGATGTGTGGAGGTGATGCGACGCCTCTTCACGAGTTCAAAGGAGATTGCTGGTTGCTAATGCTCTACGAGCATTAGCAACTACTTGAATCAATAATGACGGCATTCTGCCGTCACGAAACCGATACAGAGAATCAACAAAGAAGTAAAATGAGCAACCAATGGTTGTATTTAAAAAATAAAAAAAAAAAAAAAAAAGCGACGCACAGCACTGTTTGTGAAGGCTATGATGAGAGGGAAGAGAGATGAGGATGCTAGGATTCTGTGGTACGACTCACTTGAGTATATCAAGCAACAATACACGTTCCAATTGGAGAACGTCTTCCAATTGGACCACAGAATCAACTGCGTCAAACACTCCTTTATGAAATGGTGTGCTGTTAGATTGCACAAGAGAGGAATTATCATCACTGATGACTCTCATAGTCGTTGCGAGGGGTGTAATTTGTCAAATTACCTTACAACACGACAATTGAGGTTACTGAGCAGAGCGGGACTCTATCAGAAGCAACAACTACTGCAAGATGGCGAAGTTAGAAGTTTCGAGGCACTAAAAACTGAGATCGGCAGAGGATTCGGCCTAAAGACTTATCAGGAGTTGATAGTCGCTGTCAAGGCAATGCCAGAATGTATGAGTAAGGATTTACATCCCTCAAAGGGGTTTATGCAAATAATCCGATGTAATGGACAATACGCCAGAGGTCGAGATGACCTTAAAGAAATGATCTTCAGGGAACGAAAGGCCACAATTGATCAATATCCAGAGTGGTGGTTGCAATCTGCCGCAATGGAGCACAAGAACCAATTCGAGTTTTTCAAGAACCCCTTTGTGATAGATCGTCAATTGGAATGGTTCCATGCACAGATCAGAAGCGGCACATTACATACTAGAGCAGTGTGTAATGATTTGTATGATGATGACAAACCGGATCAGTGTCCAAGGTGCGGCACTGAGTCCGAAACCATCATTCACTGTCTGATCAGGTGCAAGTGTGCAATCGATGCTCGTCGAAAACTTGTGTTGGAAGTTTATAACAAACTGCTCAGACTCCCATTGCATCGAGGGTCGACTGTGAATTTGTGGTTTGACAAGGTAGTTTTCAGAAACGGGGTACTTCTCCCGAGATCCCGGAAGACCAGTCGGGAGTACCTCTCCGGAATGATGGGCATTGAGAGTGAAGCTCTTGACGAAGTTGTGGATGCATTGGTGAAGAATGGAATGAAGTTAGAACTAGCCCATCGCAAGGCACGAAGCTTTGTTAGTTGGGTAAAGAGTCGCTGCATCGCTACTTTGCACACACTCTACCAGCAATCAAAAGACTACAAACAGCAGTAACGCTCTCCGAGCGTCACTGAAAGGAAAGATAAGTGCCGCTCTTCGAGCGGCACAGTGAGAATAAGAGAAACTAGGGACTTTTTACCCACGGAGTTCTTCGGAACGGAAAGGAAAACTTGTAAACGTTTTTTAACTTTCCGGAGGCCACGTAATCTGAAAGTTATCTGAATAAAAAGGGCTTCTGTTCAAATAAAAAAACAACCAAGATGACAGACGACCACACCCAATCACCACCACCATCACCATCACTTGGAGATCCAAGTGATGAAGGCCAAGGTCAAAGGTACAATACCAGACACAGTCAATCAGCATCACAAACCACACCACAAAAGAGGAAGGAACCTCCTTCTCCTGCATCAACTTCTGCAAGAAAAAGGAAGAAGAATTTGACTACTGAAGAATCACAAGTAATCGTTGATGCATACATTTACTACAAAGGCAATTGGAGAGCAATAATGCAGGACAAAAAAGTTCAGGCTTTGAAGAGAGACGAAAAGAATCTGAAGAATCATGTTGAGTATGTGAGAACTAAGAAAAATAGACATTTGAATCCAAAATCAGGTACCAAGTTGAGAGCTTCTATCGTTGATACAATCTCAAGGAATGCTGAACGCGAGGATACTGAGGAACTGATCGACAACTTTGAAAATGAAGAGGAACGGGAGGTCGAAAATGGCTCTCAAAACTATGCAAGATCTGAACATACTTTGTCTCCACGATCTGAGGATATGCATCGCTATGATGAGGAACAACTTGCTGACACTGTTCAATCTGACGAAATATCATCCTCACAAGATTACACTGAACGAGGAAATGAGATGACCAGAAAGGAAGCAGTCAGAAACAACCGAATTCGTCAGAAAGAGAAACAACATCGGGAAGTTTTGAATGATATTAGAGAACAGAGAGAAGAAAGAAAAGACAGAAGTGATATGCACCATATGCTCATGGTCATGATGCTGAAAATGCAAGAACAACAGCAACAGCAACAGCAACAACTATTAAGAGAGGAAAGAGAGCATCGACAAATGCAAACGATGATGATGATGAATATAATGAATATGATGAAATCAAATCAATCAAAAAACGATATCCCCAATTGATGGTTCCTCTCATGATGAATTCGACATGTCGCAGTGTCAATCGATTTACTTTGCCTTCATACGTTAATTTTTTGAATTTTGAGAGTCATATCGATTACCCCTTTCGATGGGAGATGGAAGCGTTACTAACCAACAAAGGAATGGGCAGAGGAGTAGTCAAAAGAAAGAGACAAACACTAAAGCATAATAACGTCTACAAGAGATTTGTCCAACGACCAAGTTTGTTTAAGGAATACCTATTCATCACCCATAGCGAATTTGATTTGATTGTTAATGGAATGGAGAAGCATAGAAAAGAACTGATTGATTCCTCTCTGTTGCTCTCATTTGAGAACAAGGTGTTGATGGGGTTGCACTTTGTCATACAATACAAAGGAAACAAACACCTTGCCTTTATTTTCAATGTTTCTGTAGGCTATGTGACGAAAGTGTTAGATGAAATCTTACCAAGATTGGTGGAGTATTTTTGTCAGTATATTCCTAATGCAATCATCACGGACGAACACAGTCGTTTACATCCTCAAATCAAATGTGTAATCGACAACACCATTCATAGAACAAGAAGACCAAGATCCCGTCAAAGCGTGCAATACAATGGGCACTATCATATGCATGGAAGATCAACACAAATTTTACTAGACTTCACTGGCAGAGTAGTTGCCTTCGTTACCATGATACCAGGACGTGTTCATGATGCACTCGCAGCAACATACAACCATTTCTTCAAATACATCCTCGATGGTGATACCTTCGCTCTTGCTGATCCAGGATTTTATGGCATTTGCTATGTTGTCCCCGGCTTCAAGCCTTGCCAGGTAAAGACCAACGATCAACGTGTATTCGATGTTTTATCAAGGCGAGAGCAAGTCATTATCGAAAATATGAACGCCCATTTCAAGATATGCAGATCAGTGAACAAAGAAGACTCGTTCTATCATGGGGATCGCCGTTTGTTGGCCTGTATCTTTATTGCACTCGGTATGTACAATCTGAAGAGAGATTGGGGCTACTTTGAACCAAGTTTTTAATAAAAGCAAATTTACTTTCAGATTCCGCCTGAAACTTAAAAACGATGATCTGAACCGAAACTTTACTGGAATTTCCGGTTGTCTCTGGTGGACACGGAACTGAACGGAAAATACTGAAAGTTAAAAAGTCCCTACTATTTGAAAGAATGATACACAATAAAGTGAGCAACTACGTGTTGTTTTAAAAAAAAAAAACCTCAGACCTGTGCGAGCGTCGCAACTGCTCTGGTTGTATTAAAAAAACCTGTATGTCCTGGATGCAGACGCCGTTCAAGACATCACCAATGGCCTGGAGAATCGGTTGTTTTTTTTAATACAACAAATGGTGCTCACGCACCACGTTGCGGCGGAAAAGAAAGCAAGACATTCGTGAACGGGTGAATAGGAGGGGTATCCACACCTAGCCATCCATTAAAGCCAAGAAAATTGCCTTAAAAGCCTTTTGTTCTTGCTGGACCGAAGGGATTAAGGCAAAACAGGACACAGTGCGAGTCGAACACACGTCTAAGGATAATGTTGGATGCGACGTTGGCAAGCAACCCCTGATCCTTCGCTCTGCCTCTAAGCTATACGTCCTGCTTTCCATTTTGTAATCTCCTAGCCCAGAAAAGATTATCTGGACACGGTTCGTGCAACACCAAGAGGAAGAAAAGTTAAAAGTGACAGGAACGCCAGAAAAAGTACGTGGGTGATTGCTCCTGTTCTATGCCGTCAATGACGTTTCACATGAAAAATTCCAGGCCCACTTCACATTTGATCAAGCGTTGGATATTCCGCCGGAAAACCTTGTGAAAAAAAACCGAACACCCTCAAACAACCAAAAATCATCATCTTCACTTTGCAGGAATGGACATCTCAGCTCTGAACCAAATCAACTACACCTCCAAGAACGTTCTCATTTACAAGTCTCCATCTGATATCGCCAAAGCTGTTGCTTTGCGTGTTGCAACACTGATTCGCGACAGACAAGCCAAGAATGAGAAGGTTGTGTTGTGTTTGCCAACTGGTAGCACACCTGTGAGCACATACAGAGAGTTGATTCGATTGCACAAGGAAGAAGGTCTCTCATTCTACAATGTCATTACATTCAATCTTGATGAGTAAGTATTTTTTAGCTTATTAGCTTTCTTTGCTTGTTTGTTGATATTGTTGTTCAGTTGGTTGTTACTGTGTTGTGATGAAAGCTAACATGATGAATTTTTTTTTGGCGTCATCCGCTAACTTGTTGTTGTTTGTAGGTATTATCCAATGCCACCAACAGACAAAAACTCGTATCACAAGTTTATGAATGACACATTCTTCAAGCATGTTGACATCCCAAGAGAAAACATTCATATTCCTGATGGTACATTGCCAATTGATCAAGTAGAGGCATTCTGTTTGGATTATGAAGCAAAGATTCAATCCTTTGGTGGCATTGATTTGGCATTGGTTGGTATTGGTAGAACAGGACACATTGGATTCAATGAACCACCAAGTCTATTGTCCGATAGAACTAGAATGGTTGCTTTGCACAACACCACTCGTATGTGTCTCTCTTTCTTCCCACTTCCTCTTCTTCTCTCTAGTAGGAGGATAACTAATTTATCATTTCTGTTTGTGTTAATTATTGACTGAATAATCTGAATAGGTGTTGATGCTGCATCTGCTTTTGGTGGAGAGGTCAATGTTCCTCACAAGGCCATTACAATGGGAACGGGAACTGTGATGGACTGCAGAGAAATTATTTTGATTGCAACAGGTGAGAACAAGATGGCCATTGTGAAGAAGGCTTTGGAAGATAAGTTGTCTAGTCCCTCCGAATGTCCTGCTGCATTCCTCAGAATTCACAAGAATGCTACCTTCTATGTGGATGAGGCTGCTGGTTTGAGCTTGAAGCGTGTTCAATGTCCATGGATCGCACTGGGACCTGATCAAGACTTGAATCAATTTTGGTCCAATTTTGAGCACAGAAAGAAGGCCATCATCTACTGTGCTCTGCACTCAAAGAAGCCAATTTGCGATTTGACCGAAAATGATTTTTATGAGCATGAGCTATCGTCGCTCATCATCTACAGTCGAGGTGAAATTGATTCTCTGTGCAGAGAAATTTTTGAGAACTTGCTCGGAAGAATTACACTGCAAAAGAATCAAAAGCAGTTGATTCCTTGTGATCCATCAGAAAAGGTATTGATCTTCTCTCCTCATCCAGATGATGATGTCATTTGTATGGGAGGATTGATGAGTCGATTGGTCAAGGTGAGAAGACAGGCCCTCAAGGAACAGAATCCAAACCTTGCTAATGACAGCAGTGTCGATTGTGGTATTAGAGCTGTGTACATGACCAACGGTTCTGTTGCTGTTGCTGACAATGTCTTGAGATATCACTTGCGATTTGCAAACTTGATGGCAACTGAATATGTGACACCTGATGGTCTCAAGCTCAACTTGCAGCACTTGATTGATCAGACATTGTTCGGTCCTGACAGAGAATCCAACGCAAACAACTCTGAATTCGTCGACTCTGAAGTCAGACAAAAGTTGAAGGGTAACATCAGAAGATCTGAAGCAATGAACGCTGTTGAAAAGTTGGGTATGAACGGTGACAGAGACTGCATCTTTTTGGACTTGCCATTCTACCATACTGGAAAGGTCGAAAAGAATCCATTGTCGCACAAGGACGTCGAAATGGTGAAGGATCTGTTGATCAAGGAGAATCCAAAGCATATTTTTGTTGCCGCAGATTTGACTGATCCGCACGGTACTCACAGATGTTGCTACTTTGCTATTAAGCAAGCACTGGAGGAGTTGTATCCTGCGGAGAAGCGCAATGAACACACTGAAGGAAAGATGAAGGTTTGGCTGTACAGAGGCGCATGGCAAGAGTTTGAACCACATGAGACTCATGTCTTCTTGCCAATGAGCAGAGCTGAAATGAACACAAAGATTCAAAGCATCTACATGCATCAATCTCAAAAGCACACTGCCCTGTACCCAGGCAATGATCCAAGAGAGTTTTATGAGCGTGCTCAGGACAGAAACACTCAAACTGCAGACATTCTGAACCATCTTGGTTTGCCTGCCTTCTATGCATGCGAAGCATTCGTATCATGCGAGCCTGAAGACTTGCCATGCTAAACGAAACGCACATCAACTAAGAGACAATAAATTATTCCCACTTTCGTTTCAGGTGAGAAAATGGAAACCCGAATCCCATTCAGACTTTAGCGAATCATGATTTTTGTTGTTGGCGCGTCCTTTCGTTTGTTGGGTGAGTCGTTTTTTGTGCTCCAGGGGGATTCAGGTTCGCACTTTTTATAGTATATGAACGAATAGGGATTCGTCAAACTTCGACAACAGAACGGCTCTAGCAGGCTTTGACAACCTACAGGGGCTCTATTTAGCCCATCAAATTTGTTTGTTGTGTCCTCACTCAAACTCGACTGCGATTCGGGACACTTGCTTCCACCATGTTCTTAATCATGAGAATTCTGACTTCGAAAAGACTCAACAACATCACATCTACCACCACAACTACTACTCGATTGATTGTTCATCCATTACCATGCAAACTCAGAGTCACATGGAACAATCATCGTCATCACCATTCAACAACAACCAATCTCCCATACCAATGCCATCTCAATCTGCTCCCATGTGTCTTTGCGCTGAATGCACTGCTGAATCCTTCTGCTGTCAGTCACAACAATCGCCCTCCTCATTCAACCATAACCATAGTTATCAACATCAAGCTGGAACAGATTTTCAACGCGGACCATGTTGTGAAAAGCATGACAAGTACATAGAGCTGGTTCGCAATCACATTACTCCCCATGGACAAATAATTCACCTCTCTGCTTCCAGTCAACCATCCACCACAATGACTCCTTCAACAAATAATAGTAATAATAACAATAACCACAACAACAGTAACACCAACAATAAGGAAAATGAAAATTTTGAAGACAAGAAAATGCCATCACAGAGAAAGCGATATCACGTGCGCGGTGTCAGCAGTCACTACAGTATGAGTAGTTTGGGCGGTCATGAAGATTTAATTCTCGGTGACCTTTCTTCCTGTTCACCAGAGTGCGACACCCGAGCTGCTTCGCATCAACACCACGAAAAACGGTTATCCACTACCTTCTCACAACAACAACAATGCATCAGCAAAATAAGCTCGAATACAACAAACAAGGAACAATCAACAATGAGTAACAACGACAAGAATAGTTGCAACGGAGAAATACAAACCGCGAAAATGTCAACCAGTGCCCACTTGAAGGACATGATTGACCAAGTGCACATGAACTGCTTCGCCTCTAATGTAGCCATGGAAGACCGGTCCAAGTTCTCCAAAATTTTCCACTGCCCAACAACGACCACTGTTGATGAAAAGAATAGAGTGAACAACTCTTCAGTAGCATATGCTTTTGCGATGATGGATGGACACGGAGGTTCATCCTGCAGTCAATACGTTCATGATCACTTGCTAGAAACGATACAACGCTACATTTCCTATGTGCACGACAGAAGAATCCACAGTATACAAAAGAAGAGTTGGTTGCTTGACACGCTAAACTACACAAAGGAACAATGGAGGTTACTAGAGGAGGCACAACAAAGCCCGGACCAATTGGAAAGTGTCAGAAAACTAAGGTTGTTCTTTGACGAGTCCAAAGCTATTCCCATGGCAATCGCTCATGCTTTTCAGTCCGTAGATGCCCGTTTCCTGAATGAAAGCGCGGCAAAAATTATCGCTCATTGTAACGAAAGTGCGAATTCTTCTGCTTGGAACAATGGTGTGTATGGTGAACATCACAACCATCCTTTTGTTCCCAAGGATTGCTTGGCTGGATCATGTGCCCTTGTTACGTATTTCTACCAAAACAAAATGTACGTAGCAAATGCTGGTGACTGTCGTTGCATCTTAGCTAGGAGAACTGATGCAAATGTGTTGCTGAGTCAAGACAACAAGAGAAATAGTGCTAGGAAGATTGGCTCTCTAGAAGCGATTCAATGCTCCAGGGATCATAAAGCCAGTGATCCCACTGAACTAGAGCGATTACAACGTCTGTTTCCACATGAGAACGATATTGTTTGCAGTGGAAGAATCAAGGGAAAACTACAACCTACTAGAGCTTTTGGTGATATTGCCTTCAAGCACGAATCATCGTCACAATGGATGAATACGGCAGGAAGAGCTTGGAATCCTCCCTATATTACAGTTGAGCCAGAGATTACAGAGTTTTCTGTTGATCCATCGATGGGAAACGAATTTATTGTGTTAGCAACTGATGGTTTGTTCGACTTCTTATCGAATCAACAAGTGATTGATATTGTGCAAGAGTATTGTATTCAACACATGACAACTGCAACAACAGGAAATCGAAAGGAAGGCAATGTGTGTGACGTTTTGATTACAAATATTCTCCAAAGAGCAATGACAAAGTATTGCCATTCTACAGATGAGTATTTGAGACTCCAAACGGCGCTCCACCAATCTCCTGAAAGAAGAAGAAGGTTCTTTGATGATGTCAGCGTCACCGTCATATTCTTAAATAAATATGATTAGAGGACCTGCTTGATAAGTCTTTGACATGCAATTTAGCTCCTGCACGAAAAAAACTCTTCTTCAAAATTCTGTATGAATATTCCTTTATCGCATCGCATTACAACACTGGAGAAAACAGTATTTCTTTTCTATTCTCCGATTCATTTGCAGCCTGCGTGTTCACTCACCTGATTTCGTCGCATGCTCAATATAAAAGTTGAACTTTTTTATCACACACAACAGAAAGCACAACAGCGATCAGCAACCCAACACACACACGAGCAAAGTACAAACCGACTTGCGCATTTTTTTTTGCTCGACACGTTTCAACAAAAAACAAATCAACAACAACAGCAACAACAACAACAACAACAAACGAACACAATTAGTTAAACATGGCCACAAGAACCGTTTTTGAAAATAGCTCAGACATTGGTGTATTCAGTGTCTTGACCAACTCTTACTGCTTGGTCGCTCAAGGTCTCTCCTCCAACTTTTTCTCCTCTTTTGAGTCAGAACTCTCCGAACACATCCCAGTCTGTTACGCATCAGTTGCCGACTGCAGAATCATTGGTACCATGTGTGTTGGTAACAAGAATGGTCTTTTGCTGCCAAGTACTGCAACTGACCAAGAACTCTTGCACTTGAGAAACACATTGCCAGACACTGTTGTTGTTCAACGTGTGGAAGAACGTTTGAGTGCACTAGGTAACTGTATTGCATGCAATGATCACGTTGCTTTGGTTCACAAGGACATTGATAAGAACACTGAGGAAATGATTCAAGATGTTTTGGGCGTTGAAGTCTTCCGTACAACAATTGCAGGTAATCCATTGGTTGGAAGCTACTGCGTGTTTAGCAACAATGGTGGACTCGTTCATCCAAAGACCTCCATCAAGGAGCAAGACAAGTTGTCTTCCCTGTTGCAAGTCCCAATTGTTGCAGGTACAATCAACAGAGGTAGTCAATCCATCCGTGCTGGTTTGGTTGTCAACGATTGGAGTGCATTCTGTGGTTTCAATACGACAAGTACAGAGATTTCTGTTGTTGAAAGTATATTCAACCTGAGAGACAAGAAGGCACAAAACATTGTCTCTGACATGAAGAACTCTTTGATTGATGCATTGTAAAGAAGATGGCACCGTCCTACTACTATTCATCATCAAATGCATGATGCGCGTGCGCACTTTTTTTTTGCCATCTCCACTCCTCTGCATGCCGAACATGTTCTGCTCTCTCGCTCTGAACTCTGACGAGTAGCAGTACTACAATCGACGTCGAGTTGTTGGATTCAGTCAACAAAACGTACATAGAACCAAACCTCTAGAATAAATAAACAGAAGACAACCCATAAAAAACGAAAAAAACAATTAATATTTTACTTTTGAGCATGTGATCGAATATCCCTTTGTTCTGGTGTGTATTGTATTATAACGATTAATCAGAGTATGGCTTCTTGACAATCACAACGTCCTCATTGGTCAAGTTGTAGTTCATGATGCTGTATGCGGTCATTCCAACAAAAATGGTCATCATGGCCAAGTTCTGAGTCTTGAATCTGTTCTTTTGCTCGAAGAACATTGGATTCACTTTGGTTGGATCGCTCTTTGGAGCTTCCTAAGAGATAAAAGGATCACATATGTGCGGTTGTGTCAATATCAATCGTTCAAACACAATTATCATTATTTTGCAGTTAGTTTCCAGTGTGTTGGAGTTGGGGTTTTCTCTCTGTTAGCAAAAAGAATGTTGGATTGCAAGAAAAAATCATAAAAGTGGAAACATACAGTTGATGCAAAACGCTTGGTGACACGGTTCAATTGGTTCACGCGTGAACAAGAGGAGGACGCAAGTCTGTGCAACATGGTGGTTGTGGTGGAAAATGGTGATGTTGTTTGCGTTTTGGAGGCGGGAAAGCTATTTTTCTTTTTTACCCCGATATTTCCTCCGACAATAATTCGGTGTTTTTGCATTTTGATTGTTTCTAGAAGTCATGAATGGAAGTATGCGAGGTCTGCTGAGTATGCATGCCTCCAGAGTACAAAAACTGAGAAGCAACGTGAAGCTTCATAGAGTCGTTGAGGCATCCCAAAATTGCTCATTTTCTTCTTTTTCATGCAATTGGAACAACGTTCACAACCAACAGTTTTTTACGGCGGGAAACAACTTGTTACCCTCTCGTGATGCTGAAGCTCCTTGTGCTACAAGTTCTGACTCATCACCATTCCGTACTTTTAGCCATGGTCGCATGAGTGGCAACAACAACCCAGAATCTCTAAAGACTATTGTTACAATGCCATCTCAAATCTCCGACAGTTCTCGCTTCCAGCAGCTTTCCACCAACGACCACCAAACAGAATCGTCGCTCTTTTCTCCACCCAACAACCATCATCACCACCAGCACATCACCAACAACCACAACAAAAACAACAACACAAACAAAAATATCAACAAGAATCACAACCACCAAAACAACATGACAGTCAGCAACACTCAACAACAACAACCAAAACAACAACAATTTGATCAATACATGCAAGATCACAAGATTGACTCCCTGTTCAACGAACTCACCACATCTCTCATTCAGAATCAACCAGAAAATCCAATCGATTTCATCATCAATGAACTAGAGACCAAGAGAAGAGCACAACCATACAGAAAAGTTGTCTTTGTGTTGGGTGGTCCAGGCAGTGGAAAAGGCACACAATGCGCCAAAATGGTGGAACAATTTGGATTTGTTCATTTTAGTGCCGGAGATTTGTTGAGAGCAGAGTCAGAGTCGGACAGTGAGACTGGAAAAATGATTTCCAATATGATTCGTGAGGGACAGATCGTACCAGGTCACATTACCATTGGTTTGTTAAAGAAGGCCATCTTTTCTCATCCAGACTCTGAGAATACCACTTTTTTGATTGATGGTTTCCCAAGAGAGATGAAACAGGCGTTGGACTTTGAGAGACAAGTGACTCCGTGTCAATTTGTCCTGTTTTTTGACTGCCCTGAAAGTGTCTTGGAAGAGAGATTGTTGTCCAGAGGATTGACCAGTGGAAGATCCGATGACAATATTGTGAGTATTAGAAAGAGATTCCAGACGTATCAGAAGCAAACAATGCCCGTGATTGATTACTTTGCTGCTCATGATAAGGTGAAGCACATCATTACTTCAAAGCCTGTTCATGAAGTGTTTAATGAAGTGAGAGGTATCTTTGGATTGTAAGATTATTGGTTTCCTGCTTCTAGCTGTTGTCTGACAATAAATAATGATAAACGTCGATATTTTGTAAAAAATCACTAATGGCAAGTCAATTTGCTTTGCAGTTCAGCCGCGGAATGCAAGCAAAAGGTTTACCGGACAAGTTTTTATTCTGACGAACTTGTCACACCACCAAAACAACAAACAACAAACAAAACAACTGAAGTACAAATGATACGTCGATTGTTACTACAGGCACATCGTTCACAGCAACATGCTGCTGTTTATTCGCGATCCACGGTTCGAACAATGTCCGTACAAGCCCCTACTCCCTCTCCACCACCACAATCGTCACCATCATCAAGTGGTATAACAACAACCAACAGTAACAACACTGGTGTTTCTTCTCAAGTGAATACCAATACAGGTAATACTCCGAATAAAAACCGCGCCGACCGTAGATTTCGGTTAATTTTGGCGGCAGATAATCGTGTGCTGCTATTGTCAGTGGCGGTGATTGTTGCAAGTTTGTCTTCCGTCTATCATAACATGAAGACTGATGAGAGGGAGGAGAGAGCGAGACAGGAGAAGGAGATGAGACAGATTGCAAGACAACAAAAGATACAATCAGTGAAAGATTAGGCAGGTTCATTGCTCTTCTGGAGAAGGAAGAAGGTTAGTGCCGATGAGGAGAACGCGGCAGCAAAACCAAAAGAATAAAAACATCATTCTTTCTAGGTGTTTGTTTTGAATACAATGGAAAATTGTTGTTAAAAAATCAAAACTCAATGAAGCTTTAGTGTGAATGGAAGTTGGGTCAATAATTGCAAATATTGGAAGAATTGACTTCGGAGATCTTCATCGTTCATGATTGCCGTTCCATCGTAGAAACGTTTGATGTTTGAAGTTTTCAAGCACAGTGTGAGGTAGTTGACCAATTGAGCGTCGTTCATGGCAAGACAAACGAAGCAGGTGAATCGAATTCCATCTCGGTACATGTAGTCCGACTCGTTGATGACAGCAGTTCGCATAGTCCTTATCACAGCATGAAGATATTTATCTTCCGCTGGTGAGCGATTCGATGCTAATACACCAAAGAAGAAAGCAGAGTTAGTAACCGCGAAGTGATGGACAGAATTCAGTTCAACGCGAAGCTTGTTGAATGTTGTACATACCTTGCGACAGTTGTTTAGCATAGGCTTCTATCAAATTCCATATGTGATATGGACCGGCACAGTTATGCTTAATTTGCATATCATGGTTGCATATGGACTCAATAACGGGATAGAGGTTATATCTGACCAATGATCCAATCTCCCTTGTTTTATGCTCATCACCCAACTCTTTAAACTCAATATTTTCATTCTTTCGTTTGTTATCGATAAAGAATTGTACAATGTCCTTGGTTGTGTTCCGTAATTGTTCCAACAGTTCCTCCTTGGAGGGTTGTTCTTCCTTTGATAGAGGCTTGGAGAGGAATCCGAACCAAAATCTGACTTGACTGAGGAGCATGAGCTCAGATATCAAGTCATCACGATAAAATTTGTTGTGTATGATGGATAACTTATCGTAGCAAGTATCAAGATAAGTCTCATCATGGATTAGCATGTACATAAATTTCATAAAGTCGCCAGACTCGAGAATGAATTGTAGCCAGACAACAGAAGGTGGATTGAATGAGTCTCTGGCGGCAACTAATGACCATACACACATCATAAAGAGGACAGATTGTTAGCAGTGAAGACTTGTAAAAATAGTGAATAATAGCTAGTACTTACAATCATGAAGTTCAAAATATCTGATGGCACCGCGTATCTCTGGTACTTCATATCCACAGAATACATCATACACAGTACGTTCTCTAAAGAACATTTTGTTCTAAAATAAAATTAATCAGAAATGAGGTCTCATATACGAGAGAGTTCGACAACGCAAGAATGGGACATACCTTTGTTTTGTAAGATAGGATTTGGTGTAATACTTTCACGAGAGGGAGAGCGAATGGCGTTTCTCCTGTAACCAAGTTATCTTGATTTGCATGGATCATTTGTAATAGCAACATATGCAGTCGATCGAGTAACTGGTGACTCAGCTGGTTCTTTCGTTGCAATTGAAGCGGCACATATCCCTTTTTAAACTTTCTTACTAAATCAGACATTTGAGCTTCTTTTAAATGCTCGACAAGATTGTTCTCTGAATCCTTCTTTTCATTGTTGTTCGTGTCTGCCTCCAGATTCTGTGTTTCTGGTTCTGTGGATTGAGTTGGTACGATCACATCATCCTCGTATGTCTCTTCAGGAGTGCTGACTATATTTTCTTCTTGTTCCTGATGTGTGTTTTCTACTTCAGTAGATGGGACATCCGATCTGGTGCTTTCCCTCCTTGATTTAATTACTAATTTGTTTTTTGTCACAGAGTTTCTGGTGCGCTGTTTAGGAGTTGGTTTTTCATCAGAAGGTATTTCAATTGACTTGTCTTCAATAACATTTGATGTTTCTTCCTCATAGTCATCAGAGGCATCTAGTTCATTTGTTTCATTTGTTTCCTCATTTAACGCGGTTGAAGAAGTAATGATTTTCTTCTTCTGTATTGGGATCTTACCTATCTGAGAGTTGCTTCGAATCGATTTCCTTTTCTGGATCGTTTGAGTATTGGGTGTGAAAGGTGGACTCGATGATAGCTTTGCTTTAGGGGCAGTATCAACTGGCTTGATCTCTTCCTCGATGGTGTTTGAAACCTCATCCTCTTCGTCTGTTAACTCGGCATTTAACTCCTCAGAGTATGAATCATCGTCTGATTCTTCAAGCGGAATAGAGTTTCTTTTACCTACAGTGTTGTTCATTTTCGAGTTTTTGAATTGAGGAATGAGAGACAAATCATCTTCAAGTATTTTCTTCAACAGGTCTCTATCTCTCTCTTGAGCACTCGTGGAGAGCTTAGTCTCTTCTATTTCGTCATCTGATTGAGCTTGATCAATAATGTCCAAGATATCAATATTTTCTTCGGACTCATATCCATCTAGCAAGTCATTTGATATTGGACCTAGTTGATCATCAGAATCATAACCATCCAAAATATCGTCCAGGATCTTATTTACATCTTTTTCGCTCTGTTCATCCTCACTGACAGTTTCATCTAATACATCGGTCACATCATATTCTTGATACTTTTCAATTTGAGAGACAACTTCCAAGAATTCTTTTGTGTTGATAGGCTGATTTCTTAACATGTTGTTCAACAAGGCATTTGTAATAGAGAGCAGCTGCGGTGCGATGAATTCTCTATTTTGATTCAGATAGAGTCCAAGGGATGTCGCCTGCTTTGAAAGCACCAGATTTTTAAGTTCCTTTGATGCTTCTACTTGTTTTTTCATATGTTCCAGAGCATTGCTTCCCTTCAATGACACCGATGTTAATAATTTTCGAATATAGTCATTCTGTTGCGATTGAATTTCTTTTTGTATTTTGGAGATCAAATCAGCCTTGTTCGATTCAATTGAAGCATTCATTCTATTCGTTATATCGGAAACAATCACCAAATGACTCACAGATAGTTTGGCTTTATCAATCACTGAAGAGACTTTCTTTCGCTTTGGAGCAGAGGCATCCAATATCTCTAATTCGGCAATATCATTCTGCAATTCTTCAAGCTTGCCATCTGTTATGGATTGCTGAATGCGTGTTACCAATTCATCTTGTTTCTCAACCGTATCGATTAACTTTTGAAGCTGCATCCGCTCTTGCGCAATTTCAAATTTTAGGTTCGTTTTGGATGAGCATTCATCCATCTCCATCAAAACTTCCTTCATTGAGGCTAAGTCTCCACCAGATGCACAAAATTGTGTAACTTGCTTCTTCAAATTCAATATATTAGACAATAACTCTTGTAGATTCAATCCATAATTTGTCAATGCGCCATATCCATCTCCTCGTTGTTGAATAATGTCACAAACAAGTCCTATCTGTTCCAATTCTTCACTCTCGAACAAATCCTCCAACATGCCTCGGTGTTGCTCGATAAATTTCTTCTTCTCTCCGTCTTCTAATCTCTTCATTTCAAACGCACTGATCGATTGTAAGAAATAGAGTTCGAACTCTGCCTCTTTGGCCCTGGTTCCCGTGACTCTAATCGCAGCTGTTTCATCCTTCTATGATAAATGAGTTGCGTGTGTATTGTGTCAGTCCATTCTTGTTCAACAGCAACTCCGAGCTCAGAGTGAACAGCTTAACAAAATAAAACCAAAAGTCTAAGCTACATACGTCTTCATGTCGAATCAATACTTGGGGAGATCTATACATTCGGTTTGCTTTAACCTCAGAATTATTCTCCATTACGGTTCCACAAGCAAGAGACAGTTGATATGGTGTATTGTTGGCACTCTTTGCGAGCAACACATATTGCCCAGGTGGTAGTATCGGTGTTTCATAGTCATTGGTCTCCTTATTGCCCACAACTCCCGTCTGACTATAGGTGATCGAGTATTGTTGACACACTTGAATGGAATAAGGGCATTTTGCATCATTGTTTCCTTGATCAACCTTGCATACAACTTTAATCACGGAGCTCGTGACTTCGAATGGAGCTTTTACTACGGTAGACCACGATTGTCCCTTGGAAATATCTTCTGTCTGATCCGAAAATTCTGAAAGCGCGCCAAAAGTGTCAGCAGGATAACAGATGACAGGTCATGTCAAAACAAAAAAATACGTACGGTCGCATGTGACACGGATGGACAACCGGATATTTTTCAAAATGTTTCGGCTCGTGTTTGTGACTTGTACCCTATACTTTCCGGGCTTCACTGTGATGCTCACTTCTTCATTGTTCTTTGATATGCCGTCTTGTTTGAAAATTTCTTCCATGTATACGACTCCATCAATACTGCTTGGATCACCTGCATGAAAGAAATTTAATACGTTATCAGACATGTTCGTAACCACATTTGCCATGTTTTATTGTTGTTTTGTTGCTTTTTTCCGATTTTTTAGTATCTCCGATTTTTCTCCGTCAATGTCTCCCCCGAGAATGATGTTGTTGCCATCCGACTCGCTCAACGTTATTGGAGGCTGAAAAAGATCGAGATGACGTTTGACATTTCGCAACAGCTTCTTGGTGGAACTCTAGGGACAAAAGGTCCATCAACAACAATAAGAAACGAAACAAAGTTGCTAATCCCTTCCATCGATGAAAATGACAGTGTCGTCATTGCTTTTGGTCTTTCTTGCATTTCTCACGTTTTTGCTGGGGCTCTCACGGACTACCGAAGCCATTTCGATCCAAGATGGACCCATCTGCTCCAACTTGCCCAGTTACTGGAACTCTACCATCGATCCATTTGATGGGCTCCGGTACACCTTGCCTTATGGTTACTTGAAGGCTTCAACGACCGTAGACAAGTTTCGATACTCGCTTTTCATTTATGATTACTGGGGATCGAGCTCAGGATGGATTTCACTGGGATTCTCCAATGAACTCACCCAAGAGGTACCACTGCCTGAAGATGCAACCATTATGGACGAACAGAGATCAGAGTTGTCCAATGTGACACTCTATGTTGTGTTCAAGGACAGTAGAGCGCGAGAGAGAGATGGTCAGTTCGCAATGAGAGTCAATCGATATCTATTGAAGAATTCGAGTGATTGGACAACGTTAAGTCCAATGCCATTTGTAGCTTCAGAGTCGAAACCAAAGGCATTCTTCGATTCGGACTCCACGATGGACTACACGAGGATTTTTATGGATTTTGACCCTAATTTCAAAATATCAGGTGTGAACTTGCCTGATATGAAGTATGTGATGACAGCACTGAACCCAAAGGGTTCTAGCAAGAAACCAGAACAATTGAATGCTACTTCTCAGTTTGTTCAACCAATGATTTCATCCGATTGTAAGGTACTGGCATGGGACATTGAATACATGTTGAGCAGCCTCACTCTATACTCTGTAGCACCTTTCCTGATCGTGGTGGCCGTTTTGTTCCCTGTGGCAGGTATTAATGCATTGTTCTTGCTGTGTACATGCAAATCATTGAGAGTGAGAAGTCGAATGCCCACATTACTCATATCTGTTGGCTTGCTGTTCATGGTTCATGTGTTTGATATCATTACTTTCATATTTGCCTTTATGAGAAACGGATTACTAGCTCAGATTTTCTGGGCTCTTTCCATGGCATTCTTTGCACTGACCTTCTGGAATTACTTTATGATGTTCTTGAGGTATTTCCATGTGAGAAATGTGTACAATTTGATCTCTGTTAGAAAGAACCAAACAACTAAGCAAATGGGTCGAATGCTCAAATTTCACAAGCGTCTCTCATCGAGGATTACATTTACGATATTGACTGTCATATTCGCGATGGCAATGGCACTTGTGTTCGGCTTGATTGGTCATAGCTTGGATCCTGCATCATTGAACCGTAATTATCAGGCCAGCATTTGTCGTTTTGTGATTACATGTGTCATGTTCATAGTTTTAGTCATTGCGTTGATTGTAGATCTAGTGTTGAACTTTAAGACAATCAAGTCAAAAGGAGTCAAATACTATCTCTTGTTTGACGATCCATTGCATTTCAGAATTGAGCTCATGTCTTCAATATTCATACCTATTAATTCTCTCATTCTAATGATTCTAGAGATAGTGTTTTACAAGGAGATGAATGATGTTACCGAGGCACGTTTGAGCAAGCAGTTGGTTCTAGGTATTGTTAGAGCGGTATTTTTCTTGTTGCAGTTTTTGGTTTACTATTGGACAGCAGGAGGTGGAGGTACTATATTCTTTGATCGAATCATGGTTTACAAGCCTCACATCATATCTTTTGTTACTGGAAAACCAATTGCTACCCGACTTATTGATACCATAGATAAATCCTTGATTGAGGAGTATTTAACTGCCTCAGATGAGCACTTGCAACTGCTAGAAGATTATTGCCAAAAAGAATTCAGTTCTGAGAATGTAATGCTGTGGAAAATGCTCTACGCAATCAAAAAGGAGGGATTTACTTCAATCGAGAAGGCAATTGAGATAAGAGATGACTATATAGCTACTGGCAGTATGCTCGAGGTTAACATTGAGGGTAAGGTTCGGAAAGAACTGCTTGCTCAGCTAAAGGAAGCGATTGATAAGAATACGACTACTGTTGATTCCATTTTGTTCTCAAAATGTTACAACAACATTCTAGACAATATATCAGATACTTACAGTCGATTGTCCACCACGGATGAGTTCCATACACTCATAGAGTCAAAGAAATTGCAGCAAGAGCTTCAGAACAAGTTTGCTCCAACAACGACCAACAACAAGGACTGACAAGAGCACGGACAGACCACGTCAAGCTTTTTGTAATCATCACCTACACAGAATATTCAATATTTCTTTTATCCCCTTTACTTACTTTCAACGTTAGAGCCCTACACATCCGTAGTCATCTTCGCCCAAGAATTCGCGGGAGTTCATCTCACATGTCAGCAAAAACCCAACAAAAACAAGAAGGAACTCGTTTCTTTCCCAGTCATTGAACAAATAAAAAACATCGAATCATTTCCATGCTGCCCGATGACACATTGTTCCACATGATGCAGTATTGCACCACGTTGAACATGCTGCGAGGTATGAATCGCGTGAGTCGTCAGTGGAAGTTTGTGATTGACCGAGTGACTCTGATGCGCACTCACTTGGGTAGCTTGTTTGTTGTTGGGCCATATGTGCTTGAGAACTATGCCTTGAGCAACAGTAGAGCTTTTCAAAATGGGAAAGCTTTGCGTTTGTTGGCCACTCAATGTCTCAATGTTGACAACACTAGTGGTGGTAACCACAATAGCTTAGTGATTGAACGATCACTGTATGCTCGTCTCTCTGACTGGTCCAGTCATTTATCGTTGAATCAATATCATGCCTCCGTGATCGTGTTTGATCACTTGTGCTACTATTATTTTTTGTCGTTGACTACGGTTGACGCTCTTGGCGCGTATGCTGCTCACAGTGATCAAAAGAAAAAGGAAGCTATTGTTTGTAGGAGCTTGGAGACTGATGAATTGATTTGGAAGGTTGATTTATTGACGGGGCATTATTCTCATGATGGTCTCGATGCACTGCATGATGACACTGTCTGTTCAAGTGCAAAGGGAAAAGGCAAACTATCGTCCAATAAGAAGAACAAGAAGAACAAGACGAAAAAGAAGAAAGATCAAGACCAGTTCTTGTCTCTTTCTCCGATTAATCAAACCAATGTGAATCGAGGTAGTTTTAGTGGTGAAAAATTTGTCAAGCGAATGGTGCAAGACATAGATGTGCTCTGTGCGTTCGGAGTGATAGAACCATGCGTCCTGCATGTGATTTTTAAGGGACATTGTACCACTGCAAATAATAAGCCTGGTGTTGTGAAGGGTTACCGAGCTACGAGTGATATACTAAGTGTTGTGTTAACACCGAATTATATTGTGTTGGGCACAGAAAATGGCGTTGAGATTGTTTCCAAAGGATTAGAAGAAGACAAGATGGGTGAGTTGATTGCTCAGGGAGGCAGCACGCTCAAATTGCATGGAAAAGTAGATTTATCATCGAATCATTACTCGCACTCCATTCATTTGTCGTCAGTTTATTTTGACTATGTTACGAGAAACGAAAGAGATGTGTTCTATGTCGACAAGAGAATGAGTACGCTGGGAACCATTGTTTTAGAGTGTTATTCTTGCGAATCGGCTAAATTGATTTATCGATATGACATGTACGCATCTGGATTAACTGGGTTCATTGACTCGACGCAATCGTCATCCGATTTGTGGTGTGTGACGGGAGGCACGTTTGACAAGTGTAGACAATCACACTTGATTGATTTGAAGACTGGATTGGCAGTTGTGTTGAACGACCAGGCATTCAAGTCATGTCACATTGCTGTTGAAGTCGTATCATCGTTTAGTTCCTTCAATGCACCAGAGACGTGCATAGGCATATGCTCCATGGATCGAAGATTAGGTAAATGTAGCTATTATCGACGCTGTGAAGGTAATAGACAACCGGAATTGTTATGGACGATGGATATACCAGAGTTGCCCAATCTCAAATACTATCCTAATGTTCAAGTCATGGTGATACGAGATGTCATGTTCATTCTATTGTTCGAGGGATCCATCTGCTTCCTGTATTGCATTGTTGTGGAAACGGGAAAGATTGTGTGGCACCATCGAATACTAGATGAGTTGTTGGAAGAGAATCGTTGTTCTTCGTTTGACATCAACATTCGAATGTGCGCTCTCAATGTCGAAGAACAACAAGTGTGCATCTCAGGAACGATCAAACCATATGGGTTCTTCTGTTGCTTAGCAACGAGACAAACAGGACTCGGATTGGTTCATGTGAGCAGCTGGGCCCAACACTCTGAGAGGCTAAAATCCTTTACAGTCGTAGACGATGAAACGAACAAACATTGTGGCCACTCGAGCAGAGAACATTGCATCATTGCCTAAACAAACAACTCACTGATTCTTCTTATTGTAAGACCTAGGAAATCATATTTATTAGAGATAATGATACTGTGTGACTGTGTGAAGAAGCAGTTTAGCCTCTCCGAATACATTTTCAATAACGCTCGCCGTATTGCTCGCTACAACAAGCTTACCGTTCTTGTGCAGGAACTTTTGCACAAACGATGGAGACTCCTCCATCATGGCATCATCATGACGACTCATACCTCTTAGTTGTTGACTGTTGTTGCCGTTATTTGTTGCTTGCAACAATTGATGAAGAAACACCTTTTCCCCAAATCTCTGCAATGTAAATAAACCAGTATCCTTATCCTTGAAATTCTCCTCTGAAGAATAGCCTAGCATGTGCACAAACGCGTGATTCACTGCCACAAACACACCATTCATGGTAACGATGGCCATTGGGATTGGTGTGTGACGGAACACGGCTTGGAACAAATCTTGTTGTTGCATCGATTGATTGACCGTCGGAGAGCTTCTCGATGTCGTTGTCGAACAAGGGCCACTGGTCGATGACGATGGACTTGCAAACGGTTGGTGTAAAAAGGATGTCGACGGTATCGTAATGGTTGCTGCCGCACTCGTGCTCACACTCAATGGTGGAGTAATGGTCTGGTGACTCATTGGCATCAAATCGATCGAAGTCGTCATCACTGGCGTAAGTGCTCCACTATTGTTGTAATTGTTGCTTGACCTAGGTGAATGAACAGGAGAGTAGCTTGGCATTGGATAGGGACAGTGCCTAGGTGAACTGCGCACTCGATGAGACATGATGCGAGGTGATGCGGCTTCTGAGGATCGATTGGACGATGATCGTGCACTGAGTGATCTCGGAGTCATGCTACCAAATGATGCAAAATTACTATTGTTACTATTATGACTATTGTTACTGCTATTGTTATTGTTGTTACTATGAATACTCGTATCTTCCATACTAGCATTATTATTATTATTATTGTTATTATTACTATGAATATTATTATTATTATGAATATTAGTAGTAGTATTGTTGGTATTTTGAGAGAGGAATGGAGGAAGGTTCAATGGTGGAAGATTGAGTGATTTTAAGCTCGGTAGTGTATTTGTTGTATTGTTATTATTACCATCGAATGGAGAGGAAGAAGGTGCTGGTGCACCAGTATTCGATGAAAAATGACCATGCATACTGTTACTATTACTATTCATACTATGATTCATGTGATGACTATTATAATTGGTGATACTAGTGGATGAATACATGATTTCACTCAATTCATCAATGGTGGAAGATGTCGATTCGGATGTTGTGCTCGTCGTAGGTGATATCTCTCCATCATCAACCATCATCATACTACTACTACTATTATTATTACTATTATTATGATTGTGATTGTTACCATTGTTGTTCATTTGCTTTTTCATATTGTTGGCATAGTAGTGATGATAGGGTGATGAAAAGTGATGATATCCATATGGATTATGTGAATGATGATATTGTGATGACGATGATGATGATGATGATGATGATGATGGTGGTGCTGCTGCTGATGATGATGATGATGGATGATGATGGTGATAGTGATGATAGTGATGATACTGTGAGGGAGGATGATGTGCATGATGTGAATGAGGATGATGCATGAATCGATGTCTATAATATTGGTTCAAAAACTGTTGTTCCAACTGCTCTTGTCTCTTCTCATCAATTTTTCTCTCCCATTGACGAATCATTTGATTGACAGTTGGTGTCAATTGATAGTTTGCATGAGGTAAATATTGTTGTTGTTGTTGTAGTTGTTGTGAAGATAAAGTGTTGTTGGTAGATGAGAGAGCTTGCTGTTGTTGTTGTTGTTGTTGTTGAGAGTGACTAGTGAGTTGGTTACGAATGGCGCTGACAGAGACTTGGTGCATGTGAGGGTTCTCTTGTTGGTCTTGTTGTAGCCTTCGTTGTTGTTGCTGTCGTTGATACAATTGTTGTTGTTGTTGCTGTTGAAGCTGAATTTGTTTGATAATGTTGAGAATTTGCTCTTGGCGCTTCATGCTGCCTGAAATGTCAAACAGTTCATTGTTGTTGTCTCCTGAAGAGGAGCTCTTATTATTATTGTTGTTTGTAGCTGAGCTTTTGTTTTTGCCCTTATTGTTGGTTAATGTTGTATTTGTTGTTGTTGTTGTGGTTATTGTATGGGGCGTTGTGATGGTAGATGTTGTGGGAGCTATTGCTGCCGTTGGAGCTACATTTACATTGGACGAGCTACTTGAGCTTGAGAGGGGTGTTGGTGTCATCGATGTAGCGACCGTTGGTGAAGAAGCACTTGCGACAGCGCGAGATGCCGCGGAGGCGGAGATACTAGCCGAGCTCCTTTTTTTGCTGGTTCGGTTCGCTGGTAAATCCGTTCTCAAGTAATAGGGAACAAATGGTTGATGTTGTTGCTGCGGTTGCTGCTGTGGCATGGCTTGACTGTTGACTGCAGTGGTAGACGGAATGCGAATCCCGGCAGTGGCAGTATTTCCAGGGTGAATGTTGATCAAGGGTGTGGTCAATGGTTGAAATATGGAGGACAAGCAATTGGCATTGTTATTCGTATTGTTGGTGGCGTTGGTATTGTTGTTTGTCATTTCTCAATTTTCATGATGCGGCGAGTAGTCGGTCGGTTGATGGAAAGATTGTTCAGTGGTGGCGCTCCTCTTTTTGATGTTTTGTGTGGTCGGTCGAGCGATTTGTTCGTTGGTTGGTTTGCTCTCGTGTTGGTGTGTAGGAAAATACGTATTTTTCTTTCGAGTGCTATTGTTGGTAAATTTTTGGAATGTAGGTCAAGTGGCACGGAATACTCGAGGTGGTTGTTGCTTTTTATTGTGTGACTTTTGATCGTTGAGTTCTGAGTTTGTTCCTATCAGGCTTTTTGGACGTGGGATAGTGGTACCGATTTGAAGTCTGACTGATGTTTGACGTTTGCAGTCACGATCATCCAGCTTACAACTGATCCAACACTTGACGATCAATCAGGAACTTGAGGATCTTGTGAATGATATCTTCATCTATCAGACTCTGAGTTGAAGGACCTGTCACAGATTGAGTGTTCAGGTCTGAATAGTGGCTTCCTTTGAGTCCAATTGGGTGTTTAAAAGAACGTAACATTGGCAAGAGGGACCAAGGGGGCAGTGCTCGACTCTTCGAATGGGATTCGACAATCTTGTTACAAATTTGCTCATACCATTGATCATAGTGAGAAACCCTTTTCAATGAGTGGCCGTATGATTCGACCCAGCTGAATATTGTGTCCAAACTTACAGTGGTTTCATCTTGCTTGCTCACAAGGTTAAAACGGTAGTAGTCCAGTTCTCCTTCTATCTCCCGCTTCACAATATTCGCTACAATATCAGAGGCATAGTCAACAGGGATAGCATCGAAACAGATGCTTTGGTTAGGTGTGTAGAAGGATGTAGGACACAGTTTGGTCTCAACAACGCCTGTCAGGAGTCGCACAAACCAGTCCGAAATGTTTGAGTCTCCATTTAGGTGATCTCCTAACATCAACGTAGGTCTAATGATGGTAGCTGTGATGCCATACTCTCTAGCGCGTTCAATCAATATTTCACTTGCCCATTTGGATGTTGAGTAACCTCTGCGCTTCGGTCTATCATTACTTAGCCTCATGTCAGTATCTTCCAATAGATAACCTGTTAAATTACCATAGGAACTGATGGATGAAATATAGTGAATAGCTTTCCTATGATCTGTGGCAGCAAATTGGATAACTTCTTCTGTACCTTTGACATTAGTTGAGAATAAGTCATCATAACTAAATGCATGATTAACAAGAGCGGCATTGTGTACGACAACATCAATCGACTCAGATAATTTCGAGTATTCTTCATCGGTTAATCCGAATCGATCCTTTGAGATATCTCCTCGAACAACAGTCACAGGAGTATCCTTGATATCCAAACGTCCATAGAAGCTGCTAACAAGTTTCTCTGCTGCCGAGCTATCATCGATGGCTCTTACCATTGCATATATTGTACAGTCCGGTAATGCTTTGAGCAAAGATGAGAGAATGAATCTGCCGAGGTAACCGTTTGCTCCCGTGAGTAAGATATTACAAGTGCCCTTGCTTCGAGCCATTGGAAGATTTGTGAGCAATTGAATTGTTTTCGTGCCTAAATGAATATCCTCCGAACGTAACATTTCTTGTGTCTCACTCTCTTTGTCAGTTGATACACTGTCTCCGATTGTCTCGGTGTACAATTGCAACATACGAACACTTACTGTTGGGTCAATTACCATTGAGAGAGGTATGGATACGTTGCATGATTGTTGAATTAATGAAACTAATCTTACAGCAGATATCGAGTCTCCACCCAACTGCATGAAGTAACTTGTCTCCGGTTCCAAGATATCCATGCCGAGAACAACTTCCACAGCAGATTTGACTAATTCAGTTACAGTTCCCTCACGTTGATACTGCTGAGCCAGCTTTAAATCTTGAATCTCTGAGATTTTCTCGTACACTTCGTTTAACTGCTTCCAGTAATACTGCTTCAGTTTTGCTCGAGCCAACTTGTTTGATATTGTGAGGAGGCCATTCTCCTTGAATCCTGTAAAATCGATTATAAAGTCCCGAGGAATCTCATATGAACGTATCTGATTCTTCAATGCAATTTCCTGGAGTTCTTTTCGTATGACACGCTTCAGGTCATCAATCTTCTGGTCCTCGTTGATATTGTTGTCCTTCATCCAAGTTTGAACAACTGAATCATTAGGCACAACAACAGCTACGAGATATGAGTAGAGCGAATCTCCATGGATAAACATCTGTTGAATGAAAGGACTGGATGAAAACATCAGCTCTAACCTCGACGGAGAGACAAATTCTCCATTGGATAGCTTGAATATAAAGTTCTTCCTGTCGATTAATACAATTTCGTTTCTAGGTCGTAATTCTACGATATCCCCAGTCTTGAAATAACCGTCCTCATCAAAATGAGCTTGAGTCGCCTCTGGGTTTTTGTAATATTGACTTATAGTAATATTAGACTTGACGCAGAGCTCACCACGAGGATAAGGCTCATCAGTCGACAAATAATTTAACTCAGGCACATCAAGCAACTTGATGTCTGTCTCTGTGCGTTTTACACCTTCCAATGATATGCTTCCTCCTTCTGTGCTTCCATATCCTTCGATAATTGGAATGGTGAATATTTGCTTCAGAAGCAATACCACTCTGGGATTGGAAGGTGCAGAACCAATAGTCATTCGAACCAATCGATGACCAAACATATTTCTCATCCTATTTCTAACTCTTCTTCCAATTATTGATTCCTTTTTACCAGGATTCAACGAACGTTCTTGGAAGAATTCCTTTTGATAATGTTGATAGATCATATCTGCTACTCGTGGTACAAGAGAGAGAATAGAAGGTGATATGAGTCGAATGTCTTCAAACAGAGTGCTCATGTCTTGAGTCGGGAAGCCAATTTTGCCTCCAGCAACAATAGATTTCTGCACCGCTAATCGACCGCTCATGTGAGACATTGGGAATATGCAAACAGTTACTCGAGGAAACACTGTAGAGTATGCATCAGATAGTTCCAAAGTCCAAATTCTATCTGTAAATACAGCTCCTTTTGGTGTACCCGTAGAGCCGCTGGTGTAAACGACTGTCACAATATCCTCCTGAGCAGTTGGAACTAGGTCCACTGGATTACCCTCACCTTGGCTCTCGATCTGATTCAGACTCAGAAATTGAATATGAGGATACTTGGTACGTATGGTTTCAATTTGAGCAAGTACAGACTCTGAGTGCACACCATCGATTTGGATCATGTACTTGAAATCGGGCATCTCTTGCACGGCCAGTGCGTCTATGACTATTTTCAAGTATTCAGAGGCAAAGAATAGTGCTTTTATCGACGAGTTCGACATTGTGCAGCTGATGTCGTCTGGCATCATATTGTGCGGTATTGGTACAGTCACAAAAGATTGCCTTAAGCATGCAAAGTCGATTGCGACCCAATCACATCCACTTGGTGCACAAATGCCCACAAAATCCCTTGGGCTCAGGTAGTTCATCATACCGCTGGCAATATTCTCGACTCTCTTCAACATTTGGCCAAAGCTAAACCATTGATAAGCATCCAGATAATCCTTCTTTCCACTCACTTGATCTATGTTATACAATCTTTCTCCGAACGCAGGTCGCTCTGAGTAGTACTTGAGAGCATTGATCATAATCTTAGCACTGCAATCTTCATTTGTAATTGACATCTTGGAATGATAGGGCTTTTCAGTAATTTGTGCAAAATAGTTCTCCACCTGTTGAGTCACCTTATTCAAATGCTTTTCTTCATTGTGTCTTGCAAACACCTCTGGATAACACCCGGAACACAAGTCAAAATTACCACAGTCAATGCACGTGTACCGTCGCTCATATGCTCCAAGCATGCGATCACACTCGTCACAACAATATCGTACACTCTTTGACACAAACATCCAACTCAATGGAGAGTAATTCAATTGATGGTGCAGCAATGTCATATTGTCATACTTTGTCGACAACAGACGACGAACCTTGTCAGCATCACTCTCACGCGAGATTAACTTTTCTGTATCGGCAGCAGCGCTGTCATCACTCTGGCTCCCACTGTCGTCCCACAACTCTTCCAGCGCTTCGTCCACTTGATCCAATTCACTCTGGTCCAACAGCTCGCTCAATGGAATAGGAGACATTTCAGTTGGATCCTTTGTTTCTCTTTCTATGATTCTAATGTCCATTTATTAGGTGGTTTACGTTCTTTGGCAGTGTTGTGTTCTTTTCTGTTGCGTTCTGTGGTGTTCTGTTTTTGTGGAACAAGCAACCAGAGTTCGCGCCCAAGTTGAACAGAACGAATTGCTTGTGAACCAAAAAATCAACACAGGGAATTGTAAGTGGTTGTGAATTTATTTAGATGACATCTTCAGCAGCGTGATACAACACCAAGAAATTACCAAAGTTATACTCGTTGGGCCTCACTGACTCAAAGCCATCCAACAATAGCTCCAATTGTTGTTCGTTGACTGGTCTGAACGATGACCTCAGAGCTCTCAACAAATCATCGGAACCTACAATCACAGGATTCTCCTCATCGCTCGACGATGATTTTTGTTCAAACAGTTCGAACGCTCTTCGAATATCACCCTGTTCATCCTCATCTTCCAAATCAGACACGATAGCACCAATAAACTCGTAAAACTCAATGTTTATACCATCTTCATTCACATCACCTACCATGATGGCTTCTTCAATGACCTCTTGTGGTGCATTAATATTCAGTTCATCAATGATGGATCTCAGTTGATCAATGTGAATGAAGTGATTGCTCTTATCAGTGTTACTCGATTCGAACCTTTCCTTGAGTTGCTTGGCAATGGCAACGTAGTCAATTTTGCCTTCTCCACTGTTTTGTTGGAGTGCCGATAGAATGGATTCTTCAGTGATTGTCATAATTATTATTATTGTTGAGTTGCGAGAGATCTCTATTATGTGTTTTTTTGTTGAAGTGAAAAATATCTCAAGTTGTGCTTGCTTTTGGCCAAAAGATGGGTTGTTTTATTTCAAATAGGGATGTCCTACGTATAATATAATTTGTTGTTTGTGCATGAAGCAGGTACCAGTGTTTGTACATACACCCTAAGCATACAATCTCTTCAATAGAGGAGCAATGACAAGAGAAATGACAGTCATGAGCTTGATCAAGATGTTCAATGAAGGACCAGAAGTATCCTTGAATGGATCACCAACAGTGTCACCAACGACAGCTGCCTTGTGAGCCTCGGATCCCTTTGGTAGCAATTCACCAGTTTCTGGATGCTTCAACTTGTTGGCTTCAATGTACTTCTTGGCGTTATCCCAGGCACCACCAGCGTTGGACATGGTGACAGCGAGCAAGAAACCAGATGCAATAGCACCACACAACATACCAGCCAACATTGCTTGTCTACCGGCCAAACCAATAGCAATTGGCGCAAGAACAGCCAAAAGACCAGGAGCAATCATCTTTCTCAAAGATGCCTTGGTTGCAATATCAACACACTTCTTATGCTCAGCCTTAACACCCTTTCTGCCCTCCAACAATCCATCAATTTCTCTGAATTGTCTTCTAACTTCATAGATAATAGCCATAGCAGCATCACCAACAGCTGTCATGGTCAATGCAGCAAAAATAAATGGCAAGCAAGTACCGATCAACAATCCAGCAATCACTTCTTTTTGCAACAAATCAACTGAAGTAATACCAGCAGCACGAGTGAAGGCATTCATCAATGCCAAAGCAGTCAACACAGCAGATCCAATGGCAAAACCCTTGCCCGTTGCAGCAGTAGTATTACCCAAAGCATCCAATGCATCAGTCTTCTCACGAACTTCTGCAGGCAATTCAGCCATCTCAGCAATACCTCCAGCATTATCGGCGATTGGGCCATAGGCATCAGTTGCCAATGTGACACCCAAAGTGCTCAACATACCAACGGCAGCAATAGCAATACCATAAATTCCGGTTCCTGCATTACCGCTGCATGAACCACCAGCACAGTCACCCAACAACACAGCAGCAACAATAGAAATAACAATAATAATAACAGGGGCAACGGTGGAGATCATACCAATGGACAATCCCTTGATAATAACAGGAGCAGGACCAGTGATACCTGCCTCAGCAATAGATTGAGTTGGCCTATAGGCAAATGATGTACAGTACTCTGTGGCCAAACCGATCAAAACACCAGCGACCAATCCAATAACAAAGCACAAGAAAATACCCCATGCTTGAGTAGCAGGATCGAACAACAAGAAGATGATCAAGGCACCCAACAACACATTCATGGCAGCAGCAGAGAAAATACCCTTTCTGATGGCAAACAACAACTTGCTTTGAACATCTTCCTCAGGATTGGTGGACTCCTTAGTAGACACGAGAGCACTACCAATAATAGAACACAAGATACCTCCAGCTGACAAGTAGAATGGAGCAGCGACACCAGCAGGACCAAAGAATTGAGCACCCAAAGTAGCACAGGCAATAATAGAACCGACGTAGGACTCGAACAAATCAGCACCCATACCAGCAACATCACCAACATTGTCACCAACGTTATCAGCAATCACAGCAGGGTTTCTTGGATCGTCTTCTGGAATGTTGGCTTCGACCTTACCGACCAAATCAGCACCAACATCAGCAGCCTTGGTATAAATACCACCACCGACACGAGCAAACAGAGCAATAGAAGAGGCACCAAAACCGAAACCGGCCAAAGCACTCAAATTTCTAAAGATCAAATAAAAGGCAGACAGAGAAACGAGACCTAGACCGACAACGGACAAGCCCATGACGGATCCAGCATTGAAAGCAACTCTCAAAGCAGGGTTCAATCCCTGTCTTGCAGCATTTGCAGTTCTCACATTGGCAGCCGTAGCAATAGACATACCAATAATGGAAGTCAAGGCAGAAGTCACAGCACCACCAATAAAGCACAATGGAGTTGGGATTCTGTACTTTGATGAATCGACCAACAAGAGTGAAAGTGCCACGATAATGACAAACACACCCAACACTTGGAATTCACGAATCAAAAAGGCACGTGCTCCCTCAGCAATATCCAAACTGATCTGATACATTCTACCACCCTTCTCTTCATTGATACCACAATCAGTGTTCAACACACGATAAGTCAGGAATGTCATGACAAACAATGCCAAAAATCCAGCAGTCATCGAAGTGAAAACGGCCTCTAATGGTATATTGAACTTGATGTCTTGTCTCTCTGGTGTCACATCCTCCCACCTGTTCTTGATGAGACCAGTGGCAAACAAGAGTGCAAACACGACACTCACTAGAACAAGCACAAAGAATGTGATAATAATGCTCCAAAAGACAATAGGCTTTGGTTTTGGCTCCTTAAAATTGTACTCTTCTTCGTCAAAGTCTTCGAGTTCATTGTCATTCATTCTATGAGCGTCATAGTCATCTTCATGATCAATACGACTATCATCCATCTGTGCAGAGTATGACATGGTAGTAGTGATCTGTGTGTTTTTTTTACAAGTACGACTTTTTTCTGATGGTTGTTGTTTTTTTCTGGGTGTCAAAAAAGCTTTTTTTCTCTTTCGCTCGAAAGGAAGAGATCAGTGTTCGGGTAAATTCTGCAATTGGATCAGAAGGAGTTTTTGTTTACGATATTCCAATTATGCCGATATTGTTGTATTACAACCATCACTGGCTGAACAATCGCATAGAGTAGAGAGCTCGTTGTATGTTGGAAACAAAAATCAAAAAGTTTACTTGCGTCAGTCAGTCTTGAAATTTTAGTTCTTGAGGCCAACCTTGATTCTCTTCCACTGCTTGAGCTCAGCGCCAGACTCTTGCAAAATTTGAGAAATAGTCTTCTTTGGCTTGAGCAAGTAGGACTGATCCATCAAGCAAACCTCCTTCAACCACTTCTCAATACCTCTGTCCAAAATCTTTTGAATGCGCTCTTCTGGTTCCTTGAGCTCATCAGACAACTTCTCCTGTTCTCTCTTTAGAATTTCAGCTTGGGAGCTTCTCTCTTGAGCGATATCAGTCTCAGGAACTTGATCTCTGCTGGTGTACAATGGTGTCATACCACAAATGTGCATGGCGAGATTGGTACCCAAGGAGCTATCATTCTTGCTCAAATCGACAATAGCAAACGAGTTGGCCACATTTTCTCCATTTGGTGCCTTGTTGTGCATGTAAACAAACACATTTTCTCCAGTAAATCTCTCCAATCGTGGAATTGTGATATTTTCACCGACTTTGAGGGTAAGGGCGGCCATATCATCCTTGGATTTCTCCACCAATTCTTCAATGGTCAACTCAGGGTTGGACTTCAACTTTTCCTGAACACCCAAAATCAATTTTCCAAACTCGTCGCCACGAGCAACAAAATCAGTCTCACAATTCAACTCAAACACAATATAGTCATTGTCGGCAAGCTTGACAAAGCCAGAGACACCTTCCTTTGCACTTCTAGATGCCTTGTGTGCAGCAATTGACATTCCAAGCTCTCTAAGCTTCTTCTTTGTCTCTTCCACATTGTTGTTTGTTTCCTTGAGTGCCTTGAGAATTTGACCCAATGGAGCAGAGGTCTCCTCACGGATCTGTTTAATGAGTTCCTTTGGAACTTTTTGTTCGGCAGAGTAGAGACGGAATTGTTGTTGTTGTTGTGCGAGGATGGAAGTCATTGGAGATGTTGTTGTTTGTGGCATCATCATCAATGGTGCTCTTGGTGTTTGCATCATGTGAACTCTTTGCATAGCAAATCTAGAGTTTTTTGTCAACAATTGCTTCATCATCATCTTTTGTTGTGAGTGGTCGGTCCCTGACTGGTCAATCTGAAATTTTGTTTTGTGTGTGAATTTTTTTTTGTTTTCTTTTGGTGGGAAGTTTTCCCACATTCTCCGACTTGAACATTCAATCTCTCCTACCATCGTTTGTTGTTGATCAAACAAAGCAGCAGAAAAACAACAATCAACCAAGAGTTGGATAATCGATTCTATTACTATTTGCGATCGTCATCATGTTTAAAAAGTTGTGGGAATCAGTGGCCAAGAAAGTGTCTTCCTCTTCCGAATCTCGCTTGAGAGGTGTTGATTCTCAAGGCATCAAATACTTTTCGGAGCAGTTGTCAAATGGTGAGAGACGTTGGTTCAAGCATCCGACCGATGAACCATTCCCTAAAATGGCAGCCGAATGGTACTCTTGGCTGCATTTTAGAAGAGATGATGCACCAACACCAGAGTTGAGCAAGAGATTGGAGATGGTGAGAGAACAGACGAGACGAAATGCACAATTGTGGGAGGAAGAGATGGCACAGATGGAGATGAGAGATCAGATGGGTGATAGTGGAGCATCGAGGCACCACAGTCAAAATCAGGGATTCGAGTTCATTGCACAGCAGTTACAAGTGGACTCAGATGCATCAGAAGACACAATCTCGCATCGAACACAATCACCATTGCCACCAGTGAATCCATCGGATCCCTCAACAAACGAACCAAATACTTCTCTGCACCAAGGTAGCGGCATCAACCCTGTCATACCAAACAATAAGATGTCTGCTGGACAACAACCAAACAGAGGATTAGCTCCCAAGTTGAGTGCTGATATGGCCTATCATCCATCTGAAGTCAAAGCCAAAGATCCATCCTCAATGTCACAGGAAGAGTTGAGAGAAATGACGAGAGCGTACAGCAACAGTAGAACGAGTCGTTTCCTGGGTGTAAAACCACAGATCAGATCCGATGCATTTGCCAAAAAGACAGAGAACAAGGAAGAGAAATAAAAAATATTGATGCTCGTTCAAAAATAAAGCAATTTTAGTTTTATTGTGTAGCCTTACAATGTTTATTCTTCATCAGCAACAATGTGTTCCTTCTTGTGAACATAGATACCGTCCAAGAACTTTCTGATATCCTTGTTTCTGACAAGAGTAGCGCAGTGAATGTTTGCAGCGGATTGGGAAACCTTCTCCAAATCGTTACCTTCAATTTGGATCTCATCCTTTTGACCAGTCAGGGAGACGGTGACACCTTCCAACATTGTGACTCTTCTAACGTACTTCTCGCCCAAGAAATTTCTGATTTCAATGGTCTTGTTGTCTGGAGTAATGACACAGTTCACAGGGAAATGCGCATAGACAAACTTCATCTTGTGTCTGTATCCCTTTTGGACACCAGTGATGAGGTTCTCAACCAAACTGCAGACAAGATTGACTTGAGCGTTCTTCTTTCTGTCTCCGTGCCATGCTTCAACGGTCATGGTTCTAGCGACCTTGTCTTGGTGAATATCAAGATGGATGTGCTTGATGTCCTTCTTCAAGACACCTCTTGGGCCCTTAACGATGACGACTCTGTTCTTGACAGAAACCTCGACTGAAAAAATAGAGTTAATAAAAAGTTTGCGCAAAAATACCATCGATCAAAGGGAACAAGGAATTTGCGTTTGAAAGACACACAGTGATTTCGAGGCAAAGAAGCCTCACGATTGCAACAATGACGGACAAGATGACACTGCAAAAACGTTGGTCCCTTTGATTGATGGTGAGAAGAGTGAAATGTGAAAATGAACTCACCTCCTTCTGGAATTTGGATAGACTTTTGTTGGTTAATGGATTTCATTGTATATGGCTATGAATGTTATGACTTTTGTTGTGCGAAGTTTTGTTTTAGTGAATTTTTGTCAAAATTGTGAGTTGACCATTTTTTGGTTGACCCTTTCATTGAACTTTCAATGTTCAAGCAAAAAAATGACATCCATCTAATTGACCGCTATGAAATGCATCAACGGATGACGAAACAACAAAACATGACCAAGTTGCGCACAACCAAAGGAAGGGGAGCTACCTGAACAATGACGTTTGGGTTTCTGTCCATTAACGCGTGTTTCCAATATTTAACCAACAAATTGGATACATTATGAAGTATGGGCCAACAACAACAGAAAACATGATGTTTCTCAACTCAAATGACATCTCACTACGATCGAGCGGCAAAAAAAGCTTTCTCTGATCTTGCGGCCAACAAAAAAATCAAAAACACCAACAACAAAAAATCAAACAATCAAACATCACCCCAACAAACAATGATCTCTTCATTTGCCAGATACTCTAGACCACTCCTCTCTTCCTCTGCTTCTGCTAGCAAGACAAGAGCTATGACCACTACCTTCCAATCCTCTCACTTCTCCACCAATGTCCCTCACTTTTCTTCATTTGAAAATTTGTTGTTTGAAAAGCAGGAGAATGGTGTCGCAATCGTGAGATTGAACAGACCAAAGGCATTGAACGCACTCAACAGAAGTCTTTGCAAGGAATTGGGTCAAGTGTTCCAACAGATTGAGAATGATGACTCTGTTCGTGTCACTGTTCTCACTGGAAGTGATAAGGCATTTGCTGCCGGTGCAGATATCAAGGAGATGCAAGTGTTGAACTTTACTGATGTGTACAAGACGAATTTGTTTGGTGATTTGGATGTGATTCCACAAACAAAGAAGCCTATTATCGCGGCTGTCAATGGTTATGCATTGGGAGGTGGCTGTGAACTTGCAATGATGTGCGATATTATTATTGCTGGTGATAAGGCAAAGTTTGGTCAACCAGAGATCAAATTGGCCACCATTCCTGGAATTGGTGGTACTCAGAGATTGACAAGAGCTATTGGAAAGGCAAAGGCAATGGAGTGGAATTTGACTGGCAACATGTACTCTGCTGAAGAGGCAGAGAAGGCTGGTTTGGTGTCAAGAGTCGTTCCAGCTGACGAGTTGGTGAAGACTGCTTTGGATATGGCATCCACCATTGCATCCTACTCTGGTCCAATTACTCAATTGGCCAAGATGACTGTCAATAAGGCATTTGAGACTACTTTGGCTGAGGGATTGAACTTGGAAAAGAGAACATTCCAGTCCACTTTTGCCACAAAGGATCAAAAGGAAGGAATGAGTGCTTTCTCTGAGAAGCGTACACCAAAGTTTACAGACAATTAAAGACTAGAGGGACTTTTGATTGAACAAAGCAAAAATGTACATTGTATCTTTTCTGAGGTAGGACAATAATTATTTATGTTGGAACATACTCTCACACATTGATGCGAAAGGTTCTTCCTCTCTCGATAGATATACTTGTGTTCGCAATTGTATTACATCTGGACTCGTTTCACCGTTGCTTGCATCATCAGGTGCAAATCGATAATATCGGATGGGCTTCTTTGGTGATAGAGATAGCCAGTGTTGAACATTTTGGTGCGTCTGGTTACTCTGTTCATCAACAAGAGTTAATCCATGAAGTGAGTTGCGTTCAGATTCCTTGGAAGCGTCCTCGTCATCAGTGCTGGATGACAGTTTGACACCCAACGTCAACATGGCTACTTTTCTGTTCGGAAAGAGTCTATTCGACTCGCAGAGAGCAATTTCAGACGGATCCAGAAATTGGTCACTGGATTGATAAGAGGTATCACCTCGTACGACTGGTTCGAAATAACCTGGGATAGCACAGCATGCTCTTAGTGCGGACAAAATAGGAGCATTTGTTTTAACAGTGTAGCAATAGTGCCTGCTATTGGCAGGATAGGAGGTGAATACGCACGTAGAGGTATGCAAGCATCGATCATAACGAGAGGAGACTAGAGCTACTTGACACTTGAATCCGTTATCTACCAAAACTGCATTCACATTACCGTTCAGAATCGTGGCCGCAATGACATTCTCCAATCGCTTTTGACTCACCAATGGATCTTCAGATACCTTGTTCATAAATATATTGTCTGAGAAGTGAACAAACATATCAATCAGATCATCAATCGGCGTTCCCAAGTAGATACCTACAGCAATGATTGAACTGAGCTGTGATCCCACAACCAAGTCAAACAGGTCTCTCGTTTTTCTACCAGTTACTTGTTCCAGTTTCTTCAACATCAACAGAATATAGTAACTTCTCATACCACAACCACATAGACTCAATATTCGTGCATGAGATTGGTTATAGTCAATATTTGTCGTGTTGTGCGTAAATACATGATGCTGTAGTGGACTCGTGACACTCATTGGATTTGTTCCCTTTCTGCCGTAATGGAATGGACATATGCAATCAGTGTACATGCACAGTGGCTCACTATTGGTCGAAGCATCGTTACTCAAATGATTTATCCACATAGCGTTATCAATAGCACACAAAATACTGTATTCGAGAGGAAATTCATCACAAAACATTTTCAATGCTTCAGCATGGTCTGTGTCCTCTGTTTTATAGTACAGGTTTCCTACGATCGTATTCACTAATATATCTAGATCCTGGTGTTGTTCGAACGGAAAAGTTAAATCGCCCATGGTTGTCGACCCTGCGTTTGTTTCTTCCTCTTTTCGAAGATTAATATATTCAAGCGGATGCTTCAACCATACGAGATATCGATACAAATAGGGCGTATTTTCCAACGATTGATACAATCTACTCTTCTTGTATGATCCAATCGAATCCTCCAGATCAATTCCAAGTACAGACAAGCAATCATTGACAAAATCGTGATCATTGCAATGGCGTGAATCAAACTGCGCTGACAACGTATAAAAACAAATGCAATTCAACAAGGAGTGCATATCATAATTGTCTTCCACCGTTCTGTTGGCTCTATGCATCGGTATCGATGCAATTTTTGTCGATGAAATAATCGAGTTCTTCATCAATTCATAGTGTTGAATCGAAACCAATGAATCACAGTTCCACTGTATGACAAACGGTCCAATTTGTATCGCACTATGGAACAGAGTCAAACTATTACTCGTACTCTTACTATCGCTACTATTATCATAACTTAAATTACTATTGTCATTCAATGGTGGAACAATCATTACAAAATGCAAATTAATGGTTCCATTTCTGTTCAAAAATGGCCTCAAATGATTCATGCCCAACAAGTATTGCACCCAATACTCTCGCGAATGCAGTTCAACCATGCGCTCCATTGTAGATTGATGCATGATTTGATTCGGCGATGGAAACACATGACTCCACTTTAGCTTCAATTTTTCAACAAGAGCATCCAGACGTTGCTGCTCATTCTCTGTTTGTTCATACAAGCGCTGATTCCAATGAATTTGAGCTTGTTGACGATCGATCGACACTGAATCGGGCACTTGCAACCAATCTTGAACACATACCAACGATTGACACAAATTGTCCTCCAATACGCAATTGAGCCAAGCTTCCAATTGAAACTTTCGTTGCTCCAATCCCTTCTCGTTCATGTTACGGTAGAGAAGCTTTGGTGGAAATGTGTTGAGCTTGTGTTGTAGCACGTGCTCTCCTCCCTCCATCATTTTCAGTGTTGTTTTGAGTGACGAGTACAGTTGAATAAAATCAGCATATCTTTTTTCAATGATCCAACTGTACTTGTTGTACACTCGGAGGAGAATAGAGTAGGATATGTATGATTGTACTGTCTCATAACAGATTACATATTTGGTGATGCTTGATTGAATGCACATGTGTCTTCCTGTTGTTTCAGTTGTGCTTTGTTCTTCTCTCCGGAAACGCTGGCAAAAAAAAATGCGAAATGTCATGCAGGGTGATTTTCCGATGTTTTACGGTATTTGCTTAGGTCATTTTACTTGTCAATTGTTGTTGTAAGGTGGTGCTGACATTTTTGTCCTTGAGGATATTGATAATCTGAGGTGCAATCTTACGTTGTTTGCACACTTTTGGATCCGTGTATTCACACAGAATGCGCAAGATGCGATAATCTAGATCGAGTGACCGCGTGATGGGAGGCAATTTCTTGATGTATTCCAAGTGTTCTTCGATTGGGATGCGATTCTTAGTGTTTTCCTTGCTGAGTAATTGAATCATATGCGGTCGAAGTTTACCATTTGTAAACAGGGGAGAAACAGCATGGAAAGCTGGGTTCTCTCGCACCAGATAGTGCATGATCGTATTCCCTGCGTCATTCGTCGTTCCAATGTCCATCTTCATCTCATTCACCAGAAATAGTACTATATCGAGCATAAAGTGATCGATTTGTAGCGACGATTCTGAGTTTCTCCAATAGCTGAACCACCGAAGTAAAAAATCATCACCTGCCATCACCTTTTCATTCAGATCGAGTTGACAGTACTGCACCATGGTTTTAATTATCGATTTGAAATTGGTGGGCGATCCAATGTTCAACTGAGAGAAAAACATGGACAAGAACTTGTTGCCCAGACCTGCGAGCGAATAGGGCTCAGGTACTGATTTTCTAAATTGGCTAATATGAGGTGCCAAACATGACAATGCCCCAGGATCCAATCGAAAGCCAACATATGCTTCCAATGGCATATCTACAATCTTTTCTGTTCTTCTCAGTGCCAAATCCATTTCACGTTCACTCAACAATGACACAAAGTGCATCAACAACTCGTTTTCCATGTTTCGATCATCATGCAAGCACAAAATCAAAATGGTTGACACAGGTACTGCCAATCCTTCTCCGTCGTCTGCATTGACCACATTCAATGCTGAAAAGAAACAAAATCGAACCATATCCGCATTCAACGGACTTCCCAATTGCTCAAACTCAAATGATTCATAAATGTGAATACCACACTCGACAAACAATGACAACAAATCGCGTAGTAACCACCATGAATACTGCCGCTGCTTTTGTGGTTCATGTCGCAATCGCGGTATTCTGCAATACTTCCAAAACAATTGACAAAACAAGGTCAATGCACTAGAGTGAACACTGGGTGCACTCTCAAGCACATTATCATTTTCACTCTTATCATTTTCTTCACTTCCACTATTTTCACCAATATCCAAGTGAGATTTCAATCTTTTATCGGTCATTAACAATTGTTTGCACCTTCGCAACACCATGGGCTTCTTTTTTTGATACATTGGTGCACTGTCCAATGGAAAACACGATTCCAAACACAGTGTCAATTCCCTTTGTCTATTTTCACAATAACACAATGAAAACCATTGCTTGACGCACTCATTTTTCAACAAGATTGACACATTGACATTCTTTTGTTGTTGTTTACATGTTCGAGTCAATTGTTTAATCAATGATTTTTGTTGGGTCATACCGTACAGACAACATTTCCACAATCGATTCATCCGACTGCTCAACATCAATTGATGCCAATGAGAGTTGACCATGGAGAGTCGAATGAGAGATTGAATGTTGTTAAAGAGGAATGGTTCATTGCAGAATTGAGCATTGTGTTGCATGAATGGATCAAGATTTTTTGTTGTTGTAGTATGAGGGATGTCTGTGGCACTCACAACATCATCATCATCAGTATTATTATTATTATTATTATTGTTGTTGTGATTGGTTGTTGGATAATCGAAAAAGACGATGAGAAAATTGAGAATGAGTAGTTTGTTCTCGGTGGGTAATTGACATAGTAAATCAGGATGATGAGAATGGTTGAGTTTCTCTGTTGTTGTCATGTTCTGAAAGTTTTTATGTTTGTTTGTGTTCTTCGGGACACTTCGAAGAAACTCCCCTCCTCTAGATGAGGGCACTCTGAAACTTTGAAAAGCGCTTGGACAACAGTACAAGCAACATGATGAAAAAGCAAGACACTACCCTGCTCCCGTCGTAAATTTTGTTTTTTTAATACAACCGGTTGGTAGAGCTGTTTATTCTTTCTCTTCTCTTTACTGTTAATTTATTTTTGTTGCCATGTTCTTGGAGCTTGGGAAGAGGGTATGCATCACCTCCACACACCTCCTCTTGGTGTTGTCCACTGCTCCCGTCGAATTCATTTCCCGTCTAAAAATAGTAATTTTCCCACTATGATATTCAACCTAAATATAGAAGGTCGTTTAGCTCAGTCGGTAGAGCGTTGGTCTAATAAGCCATTGGTCGCAGGTTCGATCCCTGCAACGACCACACTTTTTAAATTTCATTTATTTTAAGGGAACGAATACGACTCTAGTTGTTGTATCATTTCCTGGCACTCTGGATTTCTTTGGACAAGTTCCACATGGTGTGCCATGACTGCTAACGGAGACGAATCGCTTGTCGATACTTCCTCTGTTTCGTTCGATTTCAATGACCCATTCCGCCTCGAAGCTACATTCTCATGAGTGTTGTCTTCAGAGTGGTGATGGTGGTGCACATGAGATGCAATCTTTTTCAAAATCGAGGTATGTTGTTTCTTTTCCTTGTCGCAACTGTCAGTGACTGCTGATCTGTTCTTCTTGAGATGCAGCTTTTCGGACAGTTTGTGCCGCAGTCCAAATCGTTTATGTCCGCTTGGTTCCACAGTTTGTTCAACTACTGACGGTGGTTGCTGTTCCATTTTCAAATCATGTGTTCAGTCCTGGTCTGAAATGTGATGGAGAGGTGGCAGATAGATACAATGTATTGCGAGCAGTCCTGATCAAGTTTTTTGTTGGAAAGGTTCGAACCACTGACATTTTCAGCTCCATTTTATACCATGAACTGAATTCAGACAGAGTCTCTATTGTTAGAAAAGTATTGAACCAAAAAAGTACCGACGACGGCGCGAGCGTTGTATTGTTTAATGCGACCAGAGGATTGCTTGCTAGGTTATAGCATCCCAGTACACCTAAACCTGGGAGGCTTGTTCAGTAACTACCTTAGTCTAACGGATGTTTTTTAAAACAAACAGTGGTTGCGCTGTTTATTGTCCCTTCTCTTTACACAAAGTGTTGTCCACAAGCTGCTTAGCTTTCATCTTGACTACCTCCTTCTTGAACCCTTTGGCCACTTGTTTAACAGCTTGAGTTTCTACGCCTAACATTCCTAGCAAATAGTTTTTGCCTATCTTTCTCTGCTCGTTAATTTCGTTTTCCATTGCACCACTGCTTTATCAAACCAAGTATCGTAGTGATAGGTTCTTTCCCTGGATCGCAGGCTCACGCATAAAATAAATGCCCTATCTTCCTAAACATCTAGCCGTCGTAGCTCAGCTGGAAGAGCACTGGACTTCTAATCCAGTGGTCGCGGGTTCGAGTCCCGTCGTCGGTACTTTTGCCAACTTGGTTTTGTATCGTCATTTAGTTTTCTTCAACTCGCTTGGTAGTCCTGTTTTCGTAAAGTTTATCGTACAGTGTATTTTAGAAAAGAGAAGAAAGCCGAGGTGAGGGCCGCACTTATCGGGAGAGTAACGAGCCAGCTGATCACAATATTTGTCAATAGTCCCCAGGATACGGAACCAGTATCCACGCTACTGTCCTGTGTGTGCACACTACCAGCTCTATCCATCAATCCAACACCTACAACAGCTCCAACGATACTGTTTGTTGTGCTTACAGGGAGACCAAACTTGGAACACAACATCACGATCGATGCTCCACAGAGTTGACTCACAAAGCCTTGGTGAGGCCTCATTTGGTTCTTTGTGAGTTTTACACCAACGGTCTCTATAACTCTCTTTCCAAAGAGTGCCAGACCCAGTACAATTCCACCTGCCCCTATAGCTAAAATATACCAAGGCATCGTTGCTTTCTGAGCCGCTTCAACAGAGCCAGCAGAATACACCATGTAAATGGCTGATAGCGGTCCAATGGCATTAGATACGTCATTTGCACCGTGGCTAAACGATGTGAGAGCAGAACATAGTATTTGCAGGGAGCTAAAGACTCGATCAGCAGGAGTCAGATGATAATCTTCATCCCTAATCTCTTGTACTTTCTCGTTTTGTTCCTCAAGATTCATGTTTGCTGTCTGTTCGTCGTCAAGCTCCATCATAGACGAACTGGAAGCGACAGGGAACAAGAGAGGACTTGACTTATCCACTGGCGTAACGTTCTCACTTACTACCGAACATGCATCTGTCATCTCAGAAATTTTAGTCGTAGGAGGGATGGGTTTCTCTGTCTCCAAACTTCTCAACATTCTTCTTCTCAGAGTGGGTGTCAATACTCCTATCAATGCACCTACTAACAGACCAAAAACAATGGAGCCTGACAAACCAGCGTACCACGGGATCTTGTGCAAGAGGAGAGCCTTACTGCCTTTGACAAAGATGGTGGAGGCAAGTACCGCACAAGTGCCACCAACGATAAAGGGAAGCACAAACAAAGTTCTCAATAAACTTTTCTGGTCGATCTCAGACTCTGTTTCATTTGAATCTGTCCTCTTGATGGCCAGTAGCACAAATCGACTGAGGATATAGGAGAATGGACCTGCGAGAATCAAGCCTATCAGAGGTGAAATTACCCAGGACAGAGCAATAAATCCTATACTCTTCCATTTGATGGCATGATATCCCTTGAATGTGACAACAAAACCTACAATGCTCCCCACGATCGAATGAGTCGTGGAAACAGGCATATTCAAGAAAGTAGCCAAGCAGAGCCAAACCGTACTACCTAGTAAAACACACATTGTTCCCAACATGTACATGTGTTCATCTACACCTGGAGTAAAAACGGACAGAAAGTCTGCAATGATACCTGTTCGCAGTGTCTCACTGACATAGGCCCCCATGAGCATACTACCAGAGAACTCGCACACACTAGCGATGAGAACAGCTTGCCTAATAGTTAACACCTTACTTCCAACAGCCGTTGCAAAGGAATTTCCAACATCGTTGGCCCCGATAGCGGCCGCCAAGGTAATGCCAATCAGTGTGGCAACAACAACGATCCAGTACATGCTAAAGTGTATGTTGATTGTTGTTTGGTAATCACAATATTTCAAGCGCTGGCTGGGTTGTTCATGCCTCTTAAACTTTGATCATGATGGAATCTGCTCCAGGTAACCATTAGCCTCAGACTGATTCAGGTGCGGCTTCGATTTTTTTTGAATTCATCCGAATTCCAGATTCAATTTCGTGTCTATCACGGTGGAGGAAGGTTGTTGCCGCATATATTGCAGATACATATATTTATTATTACATTATGTCCGATTCTTTGGTTCGAGTTCCAATGAGGTGTTGTAGGCGGTGTCCTCGTCCATGCTTTCAAGGTGACTAAAGAAGTCAATCAAGAAGGGTATTGGAGTGAAATTGTAAGTCGCTTGTTGCTTAATCTTCAAACGACGGATCACTCTGCTCAAGAGTCTCATTCTATCATAGTTGACCAACTTTTCTCCTGTTGCAGACACCTTGTCGAGCACATACTTGCTGTTCAATGAGGCAAAGTACACCTCTGCTTGGAACTGTGCAGCCAATGGAATCATTGGTGGAGGCCTCATGTCATATTCAGCCAAAAGATTAGTATATGGATGCTTGAACAGCTCGCCATACTTTTTGGTGATCGTATCCTCGATCTGAGGTATCTTTTGCCATGTTTTAGCCAGACGTATCACGCCCGATTGTCTAAATCCAGATCGAACAGCAAAGCACGAATGGAAGTTACCAATCTCATACAGCTTCTCACAAACCTCAAACAGCTTCTTGATATATCTGACTCTCTCATCTACAGATGTTTGTTTCAAAATACAAGACTGGACCCAGGATGATAATGCATCGAATTGCAAACACAGTCTAGTCAGATTAGGAGCAGTTGCCATCCTAACACTCAACTCGGGAGCATCAAATGTTTTCTTCTTTGCGATTAACTCGGTGTGTTGGATCTGCATGAAATATCTGGCGTCCAGAACAGTGATTTGACGAGCCAATTCCATTGAGTCCCATTCGAACAAATTAAAGCTTTCGTTGTCAATTTTGCTCAACGACAATTTGCCATAGAATCGAGCAGGTACAATAGGTGGCTCCAGATTGATGATTGCTTGTTGCTTCTTCTCTGCCTGCACATCAATCATCTTTCTCAAAAGAGAGGACAAGAGAGGCTTATGATAGGTGACAGTAGAAAGCTCGTCACGAATAATTTTGGTCAAATCATTAGCCAAGAAAGATATCAAGGAGGCAAGGAACGTACAGTTCATGTTCACAAAATGCTCTGTGACCCACATCTTAAGAGCGTTCACGACTCGGAGCAACTTTTGAGCCTTGTCTGTTTCATAAGGCACCTCATGAGTGATGGAGATAATTTCCTGCAAAACCTGGTTGGATGAAGCAACGGAGAAGTATGTCAACAAGAAGCAGTCGTTGAATGGAGGAGTATATCCAGGGTTGTTCTGGAATAGACGTTCGACTAACTTTCTGAATGTTGCAGCTCTAATCATGTGCGAGTTCTCATTGGTATAATTGAGGAAACCTTCTGACACAATAGAAGAACGCACGGCTGCTTCAGACTTCTTTGGACTTTCATGATTTGATTCAGCTTGTTCACCGGTTCCATTGTCTGATGGAGTGGCATCTTGAGCCTCTTCCTCCTCACCAACATTTGCTTCTTTTCTTTGGTAAATTAGGAGCAGAACTTGGAGACAGTCACCAATGATAGGCACAGCCAAATCGATTGGCAAAGCCGTGTTGAGCAGAATAGAAGCTGTTATCATTTGCCATGCATCACCAGTATCATACTTTGCAAGCTTTTCGTTTCTCGACTTATCCAATAGTGAATCGGATGCAGTCTTCAACCTGACCACTCGAGACAACAGATAATATGAATTGAATTGCTTCAAGAATGGGTAGACATATTGCTGAACAATTTCCAAGAAGATACCAGAATCAATGTATGGCCTCAAAAGCATGATATTGACATAGAAATAGGAGCACTTGTCGAACAGCTTGACAAATTTGATTAAATCCTCTGTCCAGAAATTGTCTGGACTTAGACTGCTTGCCATCATATGGATCACTTCCTCCTCAGAATTAGTAGAGTCTTTGTCAAGCTGCTTTCTAAACGTGTTGCTCAACTCACTAGCTAATAAAGTAAAATTGGATGACATATCCAGACAATATTTCTGAACGTATTTCACAAATACTCGAGGGAACAACTTTGTCAAATTGATTCTCGTCTTCACGTTGTCATACTTTCGAATGACGATTGAAGTCAACAGCAGCATATCGTAGAAGGACGGCACGTACTTGTCTGGATCGGTATTCAACCATTCAATCACCCGTTTCTCACTTGTGAATAAAAGGATTGAATAAACGCAAACCAGGGCATCTACAATTGTTTGAGTGGTGGGTGCACTTCGAAGAAGAGTTGAATCTTCTACAAATAGTTGGACAAACTTGAAGTATGGATACATGACCTTCTTCCTAAAGTTTCTCTTTGGGTCATTTTCTAGATTGAATTTGGCATCAAAGTCCAACTTGGTTAGATGCTTGCGGAACACATACACAGATTTGAGTCTCAGATCACTTTGTGCATTTTTAGTTCCTCGTGCAATATTCTCAATCATGCAATCAATGATCAAATGAGCTCTTTCTGGATGATCAATATAAATATTGGTAAATCCTTCATACTCAGTATACAAATCCAAGAAATCCATCATGTGAGACACCTTGGCGTATTCAATTTCACTGTTGTCCGTTTCTAGAACCTTCATATTATTGAGATAAGTCTCGACCAGATCACTCACAAAGTTCACATCTGTAAATTGGAGCAAGTCACGCAAGAACAATGCAATGTCATAGTTGCATCGTCTGGCAACTTCATTGATCACACCCTTGGTCTTTCTCTGTTGGATACATGAGATGAGAATAGGACACATTCTAGAAATCAGATCATTGGCTCTCGTCTTGAACACTGCTAGAATCTCAGGAGTCTTGTCCTGGAGCATGATGCTCTTCAGAGCAAGCTCGAAAAAGAACCAGGAGAAATTGATGGAATCCAGAGCATTCAATGAAAGCTCCGATGTTTTCTCTTCCTGTACTTTTGCTGCTTGTCGAGGTGTGAGGGATTGACTTGCCTTCTCAAACTCTATTCGTGTCCATGACTTTCTTCTGCGATCACATGATGGTGGATACTGACTCTCATACTTGTGCTTGTACGAAGGCAACTGACTTATGTCACAATTGTCCATAAACTCGATCCAATAATCGAACAAAGTGGAAAAGAAGGTGGTATTTGGCGACATGTTGAAGAAAGTGTCAATGTAGGACATCAGAGTCTTGCTTTCTCTACCTCTTCTTCCCTCCACGGCGGTGATACCATGCAAGCAATAGAGCAATCCACTGAAAATGTTCTTAACCAACAGGGTAGATTGCTTCTTGAAACTGTGCAAGAACATCAACTCATCATCCGATGAATAATTATCAAAATCTTCCTCTGATGGCACAATCATACGTAATCTAGACATGACCACTAACAAACTGTTCAACAATACGTGACTGTGTCTTGTCACTTCTGCAAAGTTGGAATTCATGACCTTTGGAATATCGCGATTCAACTGATCCATCATCTTTGCCATTCGTTCAAAGAATTTGAAGTTCTTGCGATCCATTTCGTTCCACTGGCCCAATAATTGATGAAGATCATCCAAGCAATGCATAAACAGAGAGGCATTGTTATCTTGCATAAATATGGTACTGGCATGTCTCGTTCTAATGTTCAAATTGTAGCCCTTGGCCTTGGTACACTTGGAATCATCGCGCATATAGCCATCATCGATCTTTGTGTAGATTGGGAGAACGTGCGAACCGTCTCTGATCATTGCATTCTCATCATTAAATAATTTAATGAAGGAAGATCCAACTGATTTGAGAACAGCGTATCCATATTGATGCGCATGAGATCCAAACACATTGGTCTTCACCGCATAGATTTCAAAGTACAAGTGACAATTGCTTGTGTAAGCGTCCATTGGAACTTCAATTCTAAACTCGGAAATGAACTGTGGAGATCTCTCGTGCTTTGTCACAGAAGACAAGGCTGATGTGTTCAATCTGGTCGGATCGAACGGATCACCAATGCATGTTATCTTGGTCGCGGTGACTGAATCCGTCTTCTTCATAAACACCTCGATCACAAACGTAGTGTGCTTGAATGAAGCAAAAGACAAGTCAGCAGAATCAAGGTACACATAAAGAGTATTCTTGAACTCCAACGAATGGAACAGTGGTAATTCATATGGGAACTCATCTGCAACATCGAAGAATGTACAAAGACTCGTTTCTAGACCAAATCGATTAGTTCTACCGTTTCTCTGTGTGTGAACTGAATGCAACCGACTCTCCATCTTGTGCTTTGATTGATTGTAAGTCACAAACAGATCATTCAAGCTGTCAGAGTCAACAGACTTGATCTCGACTCTCATGCTAGCCCAAAGGACCATGTCTTGCGTGTTCAATTCTGTTTCTGGCAAATACTTGCCAATATCGAACATTTCCTTGCTGCTTAGACGATTCAGACGACGGAATTTGACCATACGGATACCATCGACAATGTTCAAGTTGTTATCACTGCCTTGACTGTATACGTTGAATGCACCAATCAAAAATGGTTGTCTAAAGTGAGACAATTTCTTGATGGATTCCTTGTTTCTCTTGAGTGCCTTATCCTTGAACTTGGCATCCTTTTCATAGACCTTGTCAGAGTCTTCTGGACTTCCCTGTAAGATTCTCTCGACCAACACAACAATGTATACATCAGGATTTGGATCACTTAACCGGAATAGAACAGTTGGTTTCTCATAAATATTTGCACTTTGAACTTGTTCCAAATGCTCCCTCACCACATCGTCCAACAATGACAACTCTTGCTTGTTGTTGATGTGGAATCCATAATCTTCCGACAGCTTTCTATTCCGCTGTGCATCGTAGAGATACACCTTGCAGAACAATGGTTCCCAGGAACCACAGTCCAATTTCAGCTGATCGAACTGAAACAGAACAAAGCTCTTCTTCTTTGCGGTGTATGGGTCGATGCCTTGTCTCTTTCTTCTGCATGAGATTCGTTCCTTGCCACCAATGAACTCGAATTGAGCATCATGAACACTCAAAATTCTCGTCTCATCCCTTATTTCAATCATCTTGTCCAGAACAGAGCTCTTTGTCAATGGAATGACAGCAGACAATTCAGTTTCATTAATTGCCTTCTTCTCCAAATACTCTGTGATTGATCCCTTGGTTGCTCTAGCGTGAGCATTGTCGGCATCTCGTTGCTTGTTGGGGCTCGTAGTCGTTGCAGAAGAGTCTCTCTTTCCATTGTAATAGCCAGCTGTGCTATCTCTGCCATAGCTCCAATCAGAGTCATCAACCATTGTGCCTCCTCCTGACATGATACCGTTGGTACTTGGTCTCTTCTTGAGCGTTTCGCCTCCTCTTCTCACACCAGTATTTGTCGCTTTTCCAATCAACTTGTTGAAGAAGGACCTTCGTGATGGCGGTATTTCACCGTTATTGTCATTGCCTACGCCAGATGAACTCACAGAACGATCTCTCTGATGATACGAATGATAAGGATTGGAAGATGCACCACCAGAAAAACTGCTTCTCTCCATACCACCACCATGATTCGGTGATGAGTAAGAATCGTTTCCATACTGAATCATACTCTTTCTGCCATGATTGTCAAATGTCGTCGGTGAGGGAGGATCACTGAAATCATTGCTCGAATCATTGGTGGCATCTGCTGCTCCTCCTTGACCAATACTCAATCGAGGAATTTGATGAATCACGTTCATGAACATGTTACGGTGAGGTGTTTGTTGTTGTTGTTGTTGTTGTGATTGGTCCATGGACTGTCTCATGTAATCCTGTTGCTGTTGTTGCTGTTGTTCATCACTCACTGACAGGTTGGCACTACCACTACTGCACGTGTCCAACGAGTTTCTAGGACTCGTATTGTTCGCAATCGAAGAATTGCGATTGTGCTGCTGTTGCTGATTGGATGAAGATGAGATGACAAATGATGTGTTCAACGAATTGCCAGTGTCATCTCCTCCAATGACCCATGAACCGTTGGATGTCATAACCATGTTCATGTGATCAGAAGTGGGTCGATAAAATTCAACAGGTTCTTGCTTTTGATAGACGAATGGTGACCTTTCTGTACAGTGATCCCAGTCATCAAACACGAGTGAATGAAGTTGTTTGACACTGTACTGATTCGTGTTGTTAATGTGAGAATGAAACGTGTAGTAGCGCTTGTTGAACGGTTGTTCATTGTACTTTTCACTCGTGTAGTACGTTGGTTGCAGTGAAACGAACGGAATGGGAGTGTTGATGTCTTCTTCTTCTGATGCTTCTGATGCCTCTTCTACTACTACTACTACTACTACTTCTGCTTCTTTTTCTTCTTCTTCATTGACTACTACTTGTTCTGATGTTTCTTCTATTGTCTCTAGTGGAGTTTCTTGTTGTTGATGATGATGACTGTTGATGGACTCGTTGTCGTTGTTGTTGTTTGCAGTAGTACTATCGATGTCTTCTACTACTGCAATTTTGTTATCTACAGACACATTTTCAGTCTTTGCATCATCATTATTGTTGTTGTCCTCATTGTTGTGTTCGCTGTTGTCATTTTGATGATGATTTTGGAATTGTTCAACTACTGCATTTTGTTTGTTTCGCGGAGATGATGTTTTTTGGCTTTTCTCATCTGTGCCTTGGTCATTTGGTGAGCGACTCACTACTGTTGTTGTTTCTATCGCTGTTGCAGGTGAATTTTGTTGAGTCAATGATGAAGATTCATGTTGATTGTTGTTGGTGTCTTCGGTGTCGCACATTTTTCAACGCTTTAGTAGAAAAACGAGAGGAATGTGATGATGCGTGAATTGTGGTCTTTTTTGTTGTTTGTTTCTTTCTGCAAGAGAGACAGGATGCGTAACTGTTTTTTTCGTTTTTATAAATGACAACTGACATCTGAGGGCGGAGAAATGACAGTCAGTATTTATTTGTTCACAGGTGTCAAATTCTTTTCCAAGTCTTCGAGGGACATCACTTCCCCACTCATGCTGCCCATTGGCATCATGGTTGGCATAGGACCTTGACCCATGAATGCAGCAGGGAACCATTGTTGCATATTTGGGTTGTTGTACATTTGTTGCTGGGGAATAAAGTTTGGTGATTGTTGCATCATGAAGGTTGGGCTCATTGGTCCGAACTGTTGGGCTTGGAGGTGTGGCATTGGGCCTGACATCTTTCCCATGCCGTGTGGAGGCATCATCATTCCTCTCTGTGGTTGTACGAACATTGGTTGATTTGGCATATGTTGTGGGTGCTGTGGCAATTGAACATTGAGTGGTGGCTGATTGGTTGGACTAATTGCAGGTGGTGATGATCCTTGGGTCATCGGTGCTGATGTCGATGTTGAAGCAGTAGTAGAAGCAGGAGGTGTTCCAGACGATGTGCTTGATCCAGAAGGAGAGGATGTAACATTGCCGGTTGGCTTCTTTGGCTTAATTGCCTTGCCGATACTCTTGCTGATTTGTGAAGGAACGAATTGACTTCTAGTTTGCTTGACAGCTTTGCTCTTTGTTGGTGTGTCCTTTTGTTCTTCTTGAGGTGACTGCTTGGTAGCAGTTGTAGTAGATGTGGTCTGTTTTGGTGGTTGTTGTGGTTGTTGATTCTTCTTCATTGCTTGCGCTTGCACGTATTGCTGATATGGAGTAATGAACTGCTGTTGGTTATGCTGTTGTACTACTGCTGGACCATTCATGAATGGGGCCATAGACTGAGCTCCCATTTGTTGAGGTGGGTGTTGAGTGAGTATTCTGTTTGGCATTGCAGGACCACCGACCATTGGAGGTTGAGGTTGTTGCATCTGTGCAAACACATTGTGAAGGGCATCAACATTTGCAGCATGAGCAGCACTGTCTCTTGGGCGATTTCCACCCATGAGTTCACTCTCTAGACGAGATGCATCCATCATATCCATATGCGGAGAACCTGTTGGACCTGCTCTGTGCATGTCTGGGTATGGATAGGGTAGACGAGATGGCGGTACGCCACCGTGCATGAACATATCTGGTATTGGACTAAAGCCAGTTGGACTCAACACAAAATCTTTCATCATTTGAGCTTCATCGAGAACAGGGTGACTTAATTCTCCATGAGACATACTAGTATTGATAAATCTGCTACCACCAAGACGTGGTTGAATTGATGCAGTATCAGATTGAGAAGCATCTCTGTTACTAGTGTTGTTCTGATCGCGATCATTTTGGGCTGAGGATGGATTGAAAAACTTGGAACCCCCACGACTACCCTCGTGTCCTCCTCTTCTTGAGAATGGCTTCATCATGGAATCTGAATCAACGTCGTCGTCAATGACATCTTCATCAGTAGATCCCAGATGCAAGTCCATAAAGCCGGTGGTCAGAGAACCTTTGGTACCGGTGTTTGAATCCTGGTTCATTAAGGAGGAAAATCGACTCAGGGCACCACCAACCTGTACGTTGCTTGACTCCAAAGAATCTGCTTCGTCCTCTAGTGTCAATGATGTCGCTCCTCCAGCGTTCGAGTCGCTAAAGAAGGAAGGAAGCCCACCTTGGCCACCAAATGCATCTTCCTCTTCCATTCTATTCTTAATGTGTTGTTTTCTGAATTCTTCAAATGCATCTCTTCTGTCCCGCTCACTCTGTGTGAGCTCCTCAGGATTAGGCTCCAATGAATCACCAGCCTTAGTGACTTTTTCGTTAAACCAGGCTGCTTGTTTAGGAGCTGATCTTGGGGCCAATGGGTCCAAAGGCAGTGACGAACTGTTCGCTGAAGATATTTTTCTCGTCCGTTCCCGACCAATACCACCTGGCAAGGAGGAAGCAGCAGACGCACTCATGGATGCACTGTTTGATGAATCATAGTCCTTTGATTGATTAAAAAAGTGAGACTTTTTGGAAGGGAGACGTTCGCTTCCACCAGAGCGTCTAATGGATGTTCCATCTGGTGATGATAATAGGGATCCTCGAGCAGTTGCACCTGAATTTCCCCTTGATCTGCTCGAGTGTGATGACAGGGATGATAGTGGGCCATTCGTTGGCGATGATGATGATGGTGCTGACATGGAAGATGTGCCAAATTTGTCCCTTCTCTCCCTTGGGGGATAACCATGTGCAGGTACACTGGCAAAAGTACTGTTGGTCAAATGTTTCATTATTTGATTTCAGAAAAAAAAAGTAGAAGAACGATGGTGAGTATGTCTTGGGAGTGCGCACAAAAAATAATAAATATAATATTTGATCAACCAATATACATACATTGCGATTTCCAAGTTGGCAATCTCAGGAGGCATTGTTCTGCTCACAGGATGATCTCTGAGTTCCAAAATTTGATGGAACGTGTAAGCATATCTTTTTCTTGGTTGTGATGAAGGGAACAGTTGTTGTTGTTGAGCAAGGAGATATGGATTGGCTTGTAGCAGTGATGCTATGGGTGATTGTACAAAATTGGATGAGGAGGAGGTAGAGTGGTGGTGGTCATAGGTGGTTGTTGCTTGTGCATTGTAGTTTGGAGCGTTCAGACTGTCATTGATCACAATAAAAAATTTTTGTGTGAGTCATCAAAAAATCAAAAAATGTTCTGTTGCAACAGAAATTTGTTGGTTCGTTACCTTTGGAGTAGAGCCTCTTCACTCAACATTTCGTTGGGAGAGATAAAAAGTGGTGATGGTGTAGTTTGCATGGTGTTGTTGTTGTTGTTGTTGGTAAATTATGTTGTTGTTGGAAGTTAAAAATGATACAGAGGTCGGGAAAATTCACGCAGCTGACAAATTCTTCAGAGAGTTTGAGAGAGGTTTGTTGATGTGTTTGTTCACAATTGATTGTCTGTGTGACAGCGATAGAATGAGGGGCGTGAAACGAGTTTTGATCGAATGTTTAACAGTTGTTGTGCCCACAGAAAAAAAATTCTGATTTTGCCTGCACAAGAATTTTCACCATCATTTTGAAGTCTACAAAAATAGATTCTTCTCAAAGTTTACAACGCGGAGTATGAGACAAAAGTTCAGAATACAATGAGACAAGATGCTAAACAAGTTCGAAGTGTATTGTACAATCAACAATAAAATAATTCGCTTATTCTTCCATCTTACTTGTAGAGCTTGCAGAGGAAGATTCATCGGCTACAATAGGAGCAAAGTATGGATGCTTCATTGCTTCCTTGGCAGTCAAACGCTCTTGATGATCATATTTGAGCAATTTGTCCAAGAAATCAATTGCCAAATCATTTGCCAAATGTTGGTTGTCCTTATTTACAAACAGATTCCATGATTTGGCTGGATATCGATTCTTGGACAATAGACCATCATAATGACTGTTCAATTCCAAGTTGTACTTGTCCAAGTAGCTATATAGCTTTTCAGTACCCATAACCTTTGCAACCTTTACCAATTGATCATAGTTGTCTCTACCATGGAAGAATGGTTCCTTTCTAAAGATCATACCAGCAAACATGCAACCCAGACTCCACATATCCAAGGAATAATCATAGTCCTTCATGTCAGTCAACAATTCTGGTCCCTTGAAATATCTAGAGGCAACTCTCACGTTGTACTCTTGTCCTGGGTGATAAAACTCGGCAAGACCCCAATCAATCACACGCAACTTTCTTCTCTTGTGATCAATCATGACATTGTGTGGTTTGATATCTGAAAATATAGAGAGAGAAAAACCCAAACAGTTGATGAGGAGACGAACGAGTTAGACGTCATCATAATGAAAAAAAACCCCGTGGATAACAATGGTTCAAAAACTGATAAGTGTAGTTCTTACCTCTGTGCATAATGCCCATGGAGTGACAGAAATCGAGAGCCTTCAACAACTCGTAAATGTAGAATCGAACATCATAGTCAGTAAATGTTGGATACAAGTAACGGAAATCAGTGTTGTCTACCCATTCCATAATCAGACTAGGAGTTCTGGATTGATTATCACGGACAACGTCAAACAATTTGATGATATTGGTTCCACCACACAAATTTTGCAAAATTTTGATTTCTCTCTTAATCTTCTTTTTCTTCACTGGTTTGAGCACCTTCACGATACATTGTTCCTTTGTTTGTGCGTTTACACCTTCAAAAACCTCACTGTACTTGCCTCTGCCAACCTTACGAACCACTTCGTAATTATCTTGATCGCTATTGGTGGTGATGATGGAAAAAATGTGTGTGAGTAATCATCATGTACAACAAAAAGTGAAAAAGTTCTCACTCGTGTCTTCAAACAAAACTTACCCCCATTGGACGTTGAGATTTTCGTAATCCCAGTAACTCTTTGGCTGCTTGAGATTTACATCAGCGTAGACACGTGCGCGACTCATTACTCTTGTTATCAACTTGTGTGCGTTAATCTTCGTTGGAATGAGATTTTCTTGCTTTTCGAGCGGGAAACTTGTGCGAAAATTGTAACCTTCAATTTTTTTTGGTCGTGGGTGCTCCAGTCAGAAGAACAGAGCTAATCGCACAATCGCATGACTCTCATGAGGTCTTGGCTGAGCTTCTTTCGATCTGGGAACAACCATGGATCAAAATTGCTTCTGAGTGTCCTTCATCTGACGTATGGCCACCTCAAAAAATCTCTTCTTGTTCGAGGAACTCGGAGCAACGACTATCTCTCCAGATTCCACGTGACCAAAAACAAAACCAAAAAAAATCGCTTGATTCACGGACAAAAAACCAAAAACACAACAACAACACAATACCAATATTCCTCCTCATGTCCACTAGTTTTAAGCTTTCCTGTACGAACACGCCTGGAAAAAACCTTGTTCAAAGTAACAAGGTATTTGTCAGTCCACAAGACTTTCCATCCACAGTCTACTTGTCCATCAAGGACTGTGTCTTCATTGCTGAACCTCACCCTCAGATCAATCGAGGAGAAATCGCACTGAACAAGATTCAGAGACAATCTGCTCGTATCTCCGCCTCAGAGCTCTTGGATTGCAATGTTTATCAAATTCCAACCGAACGATTCATTCTCAATAGTATCACACTAGGTATGTTTGTTGCACTCTTGATCAATTCACAACAAACAGACAACAAATCACTCACTCATTCATTGTAATCTTTTTTTTCATCGTTCATCATCATAGACTGTAATTTCGTGACGCCAAATTCCGTGATTGATCCAGAGATTGATGCCACAAAGTTTGCTGAGCACCTCAAGAAGAGTTTCAATGGTCACGTGTTCCGTGAAGGTCAGACCTTTGTTGCCGAATACGAAGGAAATTTGTTGTTGGTCAAAGCAAGTCAATTGGAGCTCTATTTGCCAGAGTTGTTGGAAGATGGAGAAAGTGAAGAATCCTCACTCAAAGAAGTCGCTTCATTGGGACAGTTGACTGACTTGACTGAACTCGTGTTGACCAAGAGCAAAATGTCCATCATTGTGTTTGTAAATATGCCAACCTCTAGACCGACCAACACACTGTTCAAGGAAAAGTTTTCATTTGAAAAGTTGGGTATCGGTGGTTTGGACTCACAATTGAATCACATTTTCCGTCGTGCCTTTGCCTCACGTATCTTCCCACCTGATGTCATTAAGAAGATGGGTGTTTCTCATGCCAAGGGTATCATCCTATTTGGTCCTCCAGGTACTGGAAAGGTTTGTATGATGCTGATGATGGTTTTTTGTCTTGTGCTTGTTTCTATATGTTCCTATTCAGTGTACTGACCTCTCACCTATCTTTGTTCACGATGAAATAACAAAAGACCCTGGTAGCTAGACAGATTGGAAAAGTTCTGAACACTGTTGAACCAAAGATTGTGAACGGTCCTGAAGTTTTGAACAAGTTTGTCGGTCAATCCGAAGAAAACATTAGAAAGTTGTTTGAAGATGCCGAGACAGAGTACAAGGAGAAGGGTGACAACTCTGATTTGCACTTGATTATTTTTGATGAGTTGGATGCTATTTGTAAGCAGAGAGGTACTACTCAGAATGGAACTGGTGTCAATGATTCCATTGTGAATCAATTGCTGTCCAAGATTGATGGTGTCAACTCATTGAACAATTTGTTGATTATTGGTATGACCAATAGATTGGATTTGATTGAAGAGGCGTTGTTGCGTCCTGGAAGATTTGAAATTCAGATGGAAATTGGTTTGCCTGATGAGAGAGGCAGAGGCCAAATTTTGAGAATTCACACCACTCGTATGAGAGACAACAACTACATGTCAGAGGACATTGATTTGGATGATCTTGCATCCAGAACAAAGAACTATTCTGGTGCAGAGTTGGAGGGAGTTGTCAAGAGTGCTGCCTCATTTGCTCTGAATAGACAAATTGCCGATATTCACAACTTGAATAAGAATATCGATTACAACAAGTTGAAGATTACAAAGGTTGATTTTGAGCAAGCATTGAATGAAGTGAAACCTGCCTTTGGTATTGCTACCAACGAGTTTGAAGCATACTTGGCTCATGGTCTCATCAATTATGGTTCACAATTCACTCAACTTGTTAACACTTGCAAGTCATTCATTAACCAAGTCGAGACTAGCAGAAGAACAAACATGTTGAGTATCTTGCTCGAAGGCAAAATCGGTACAGGAAAGACCACGTTGGCTGCTCATTTGGCAGTGGAGAGTGGTTTCCCATACGTCAAGATTCTGTCTGCTGACAAAATGGTCGGCTACTCTGAATCCTCTGTCTGTACCATGATTAACAAGGTGTTCTTGGATGCATACAAGTCCTCTTTGAGCATCATCGTGTTGGATAACATTGAGCGTTTGATCCAGTATGTGCAAGTGGGTCCTAGATTCTCGAACACAATTCTGCAATCTCTGCTCGTTTTGATCAAGAAACCACCACCAGAGGGCAAGAGATTGCTCATTATTGGAACAACAGGCATCCGTCGAGTGTTGAATGGATTGGAAGTTTTGGATGCATTCAATGTTGTTCTCAATGTTCCAACCTTGACTTCAAAGGCCGATATTAGAACAGTTTTGTCTTCTTCTGGATCCTATCCAGATGATGAAACTTTGAATCAACTGGTGGATATCTGTCCAGCAGAAATTGGCATCAAGAAGTTGCTGCTCATTACGGAGATGGCAAGTTCCAGAACTGATCTTGATGAAGAAGAAGACGTTGAAGAGGACAATAGTAACAAGCCAAGACACATCACTTATGACAAGTTTGTTCGGTCCATGTATGACTGTGGTGTTTCACCAAAGTCTTCAACAGTAGATGCTGATTTCTCTGATTAGAGATTAAAAATTAACGTTGTATTGTATTTCACATTTGTTTTTATTGTGTGGACATTTCGTCCACGTCTTGCTTGCTAGAACTGGTTTTGAGGGCAGAGAGATTCAAGGATCCGTTCTCAAGATCCAAGTGCTCGCAAGTATGTCTTGACCCACGAGCCATCATGTCTTTCAACCTGAGATCAATATCGACGAATATGGAGCCAGTTACAACATCTGTTCGCTTCCTTGGCTGCAATACCAGTTCGTGATTCCTGAATTCGACTCGGTCCTGCTTGTTCAAATCAACCGTGAGTGTTGCCTGTCCCATGAAGTTATCCTCTTTCATCTTGTCGTGATCCACAACTTCGAACAAAAAGGTGTAAATACCTCCACAGTCTTTCGAGTGTGAAATCGTATTGTAGTCTCCGTTCCATTCAGGACTGACAGTCATGTGCACTGACTTGCCCATTTCTATTAACTTATCCATAAATGTAATCTTGTACCGACTAGTCATGATACCTTGATTAGGAGGTGTCAATTGTTTGGCAGATATGACGCGCACTCTGCCCACAGCGCCCCTAATGTTCATTTCAACATTTCTGCGCTTCTGTAGGAAATTGTCAAAAATTTCAAAAGAGTTTAGATTACTCTTTGCCTCCTTCTTGTAAGGTGGGCCATAGATTGGAAGAATATTCACAATTTTCCACATGTTATTCGATGCTGTTGTTGTTGTCGCTGTTATGTTCGGTGTCACAGGAGCAGTCGTACTTGCACCACTATCACAAGTACTATCGTCTCTTCCCGTTGTTCCCGTTGTTGTCAACGTGCATCGACACAGGAAAAATAAGGGTTGACCCATGGAGTGATCATCCGGCGAAATAGATACAGTATAGAGTGGATGTTGCAGAGTTTTTTGTTCGCTATCCAACGGATAGATAGACAGCGTAGAGGACCACTCTTTTGACCGATTGGTACTATGTACTTCAATCATCATGATGTGGACATGAGAAGGTATTTGAGACAATTGAAAATCGATTCGCTTCTGCTCCGATCCATAATGACGCACCGCCTCTCTCATCACAACAGGTCTCTTTGGATAGCACAGTGGTGATCCTTCGGATTCCAGTCGTTGTTCATCAAAAAACGCTACACCTACATCGACATCTGCACCTGTCCAAGACAATTGAATCGCACTCGTACTGCTCTCATCTAAAAATACAGGTTCCTTGACCAGTGCATGACAAATGACATGAATATAATCTTCGTCGAATCCCTGCAGGAACGCATTCATGAACCCAATCCATTCACTCCGATCAATATGACCATCCTTGTTCACATCAAACGTCTCAATCGCCTCATTCAACTTGTCAAGTGCAATGCTCTGTCTGGCTCTCTCCTTGAATCGCGTCATAAAATGCAACAATTCATTCTTGGACAACAAATTATTCTTGTCCACGTCCAACTTTGCAAACAAATTCATAATATTTTCATGTCGCATCGTCATCTTCCTGTCCAACACCTTTTTTTTCCTCTGCATTGACTCGAATGAATTCTCCGATGCAAATTCATTGATCATATCAGAGAGCTCGAAATGACCATGAGCTCTTGCGACCAATTGTGGTGAGACAACCATCGTATAGGCTTTTGATCCCTTGTCCAACAAGTATTGAGCCACTTGTTTCTTTCCATATTTGCATGCGTAATGAAGCGGAGTATCTCCGTCCTTGTCTGTAGCGTCGATTTTGGCGCCGTGTTCAACCAAGAACTGCACAGCCTCTAGTAAGTCACCCTTGACATAGTAGACGGCATAGTGTAGGGGTGTGTTACCGTCTGGAGCCTTCTTGTTGACTAGTTTCAACCGTTTCTTGTCATTTGCCTTCTTGTTCCAAAGTTTTTCAATGGTTTTGATGTCATTGTTGGCCGCTGCTTTATGGATGGCACTATTTCCCATTTTTCAACAACAAATGATTGGTCGGATGATTAGGATAGATGCTGAGTTTGTTTTTTGTTATTGTTGTTGTTGTTCGTGGGGAAATGGGGGGATGTGTGACGATGGATGATTGTTGCGGGGCAGTTCTGGCGGTTTGCTTCTTCGATGGTTCTCAGAGTTCCTGAACAACGTTTCAGTCAACTGTTCGATTTCGAATATCCAAAAGCAAACAAAAAAGATATTAGGCTCCTACGAGACTCGAACTCGTGACCTCTGTCTTACTAGGACAGCGCACTGCCACCTGTGCTAAGGAGCCCGAATACTCCAAAAAGGACAAGAAACTATTAATAGCCTTATTTTAAAAAACGCAGAAAAAAACGGAATCACATGTCTGGTGATTCAACAAATTTGGTGAAGGAATACGGCAACAGCCGTTATGCAGTGTGGACCACTGCACGGAAAGGCTCTAGGCCAAGTGACAGAGAGGTGGTCATTACTGGCAACGGTAATGGTGTCTCTCAGTCATCTTTGGCAAGAAAGATAGGAGAGGAGTTTGGTGACTGGCTCAACCGAGTCCAGGTCATCAAGAGGAAAGGCCAGCAACGCTTTGTTGCATGGGTGACGGTCAAGGGTGACCGCATCTATGACTTTGTTGAGTTGTTCAACAAAGAGAGGAGGATTGGCAACAGCACTGCTGCACCCAAGCGCAGTGTTGATTGCACAAGAAAGGTGGTCGTCCATGGCATGAAGAACATGTCAGTGGACGACATCAAGAAGCTACTGGGACCTGAGAAGGTTGCCAGTGTGCTCAAGAAGCGTGACACTGCTTTCGTGGTCATGGGTGATGAAACCTATGCACGAGCAGTGCTCAGTGGAGAGCAAAAGGTCAAGGCCACGGTCACTCGATACGTCGAGAGACCACATGATCCTCTCAAGGCTGTCAACAAGAGGTTGACGAAGATGTACGAGGAGCTGCTGACGGTGGTTGACGCACTGCGTCTACAGGTCACAGAACTCACCAAGGAATTGACAAAGACAAAGGGTCAAGAGAGCAACAAACCGGTTCCGATACCGGAACCAGAAGTTGCACAAAGTACTGCTCCTGGTCTAACGGAGGCAGAAAAACAAAGGAGTGCAACACCACTGCCAACAGTGCCTGTTGTACAGCTCAGCGCTGAAAATCGGCAAATCCTGGAGCAAGTGAATGCCACTTCTCCAGTGTTTGCAAGAGTGAAGAAGGAAATTGCTGCATTGGCACTGGCTGCTGCACGCAAAAGGTATGGTTTGACTGAGGACGAACCAGTCATTGTGGATGTGGATGACGACTCCGAAAAGGAGATTCAGAGTCCACAACTCAATGACAACAAGAAGAGGAGTGCTAGGATCACACTGGGTGATCTGATGAGCAACAAGGCCCAAAACAAGAAAACAACAACAGATGGCTCTGTGTCCATCGACGGTCCTACTACAAGGTTACACCCTTTGATGAAGGGCATCAACCAAACCACTCAACAGAGTGATTCTTCCAACCTGTAGGTGCACCGTCGGGGACAACAAGAGAAGAAGAGTGAATGACGCCCTACGGGTCGTCACTCACAAAACAAGTCAATAAATGAGCAATCGTGTGCTTGCGCAACAAGCACACATGGTTGTATGGAAAAAAAAAAAAAAAAATAATAGCCTTATTTTAGATCATACATCTCGCCAAACATTCCAGGAAGAGAATGTGAGTCAGTAAAGGAACAGGCTGTAGTTTGTCAAATACCCATGCACACGCATGACATCACCCTAAGTACCAACAAAAGAAGCCAATGTGACGATTGCTGCCTGCTAGATACGTACCATCTACTTGAGCATGCTCAAGAAGCCTTTCCAAGCAGGTATATACAGCCATGACCAATTAGTTGTTGATGGACAGCCACTGGGTCTCAAAGAATTCAAGTTCCTGTACCCTAAGTGCAAAGTTGGAGTCACATCCCACCAAGTGCTGAATATAATGAGATGGATGTAGAGACAGAGGCTGTCAGCGACATCGCGCAAGGTCTGATAGAAAATGGAGTAAAGACAGCAACAGCAGATAAGATAGCTAAAACTTACGTGAATAGTGTGAAACGGAGATGTCTCACGACTCTCCTCCACCTATTCACGACAACGAAAGAGAAACAACAGCAATGACGCTCTCCGAGCGTCATTGGGGAATCAAAATGTTGACCAAGGGCAACCGCTCTGCGAGCGATGGCTAATGAATATTAGAGACAATAAAGTGAGCACCGATATGGTTGTATTAAAAAAATTTAGATTTCATCGAAGTCGCCTCCTAACTCAACAAAAGCGAAAAAACTTGCGATGTTGCGAGTTTCCTTGGTTAGTTTGTTAGTGGTACGTTTAAACTCAATCAAATTGTTGCTAGTAACTATTATTTTCTCGTTTTATTCTGAAATCGATGAATTTCGTACACCCAAGAAGCAATATTCTTTTGTTGGAAGATTTTCCTGACATTCTAATGGGTAGTTGTGTTGATTCCATCATTGTTTTACACAATTCAAATGAAGGAGGACTTAATCAAAAGACTCAACAGTTCTTGAACTCATGGCTTATCAAATTCTATCCAGATGAATTGAACAGATGACACGTGGAAATCAAGAGCTCATCTGATGCTATTCATGAATTTGAAAAAGCAAGAAAGTACATTGAGGAGACAGAACACGGCAGCACCTTCTCATTTATTGACAATGTATCACAGTGTACTGGAGTATCAGAAAGCACAATTCAATCGTATACAGTTGGATTACTTGTTTTCAAAGTATTTGAGAAAGTAATTCCCAACATGTTCATTGTCGACTACCACCAAAAGTACAATTGCCCTACGATCGAACTACACCTAAAAGAAAAGCTGGCACAATTAGCTAGAAAGACTAAAAGTGTTATGAGAGCTGACATTACGTTAGAATTAAGTGAAAGTGTGTTTTGAGATGCGATGCATGCTCAAGAATATTGTTGAAAACTTGTCATTAAACCGGGTTGCTATGGGAAAAGAAAGACTTTAGGGTGGAACTTCAGGAAGGATTAAGGGAGTCGTCGACTCAACCAAACGTGCCTGTATCAAGGCACTACACAAGGTGTATATCAATTCTGTTGTGAAGAGAGATGAACACTCAGCACCGTTGCGTCGAGCAGTTAACACTCCCAATCTACCAGCAAAAAACTCAGTAAACACACCAATGACTAAACGCAAGGAAATAGCCAATGAAAAAGAAATCCAAGAACCTCCAGCAAAAAAGACTAAGACTGCAAGCACACTTGAGGAAACCTCTCAAAATGAAGAGCAGGAACGGCAAGCCATGGTAAACAAGTTGAGCACATTGAACATTGCCATACTCAGAAATCTCTATGAATCAGTTGAAGAAGAAACTCCATTATCGCCTGACACATTCATGAACCCAAGTCTTAAGAATGTGGATTCGTTCATTGACAACCACAATGCTGATCAAAAAATTGATTCAAAGACCGTGTTGGGACAATTTTTGAATTCATGGCTCATCAAGTACTATCCTGATGAATTGATGAAATTCTCCATCGAAACCAAGAGTTCCCCTAACGTCGTCCACTCGGGCAAGTTTGAAAAAGCAAGGAAGAACATTGAAGAGGCAGATCATGGTGGTACCTTCTCATTTATTAGCCAGATATCACAGTGCCACGGTATCTCTGAGAGAACAATTCATTCGTATACGGTTGGATTTCTGATTGTCCGGGCGTTGGAGCAAGTAATTCCGAAGGTATTCATTATCGACTGTGATCAAAAGTATGATTGTCCAACAATCGAACTACACTTAAAGGAAAATCGGGTCCAATTAGCTACAAAGGCTAAAAACTTTCTGAGAGCTGATATTACGTTAGAATTAAGTGAGGCATTCACATCTGTTTCCCAAAATTCTCTTTCTCCCATCTATGTGCTTACCGTTGAAGTACAACGTAGTGCGATGGGTAGTAATATATTTGCTCACAAAGACTTTATGAAAGTGTGTTTTGAGATGCGATGCATGCTCAAGCATATTATTGAAAATTTGTCATTAAGCAGTGAAGCCGCCAAGAAATTGGAGTTGTATGGTATTCTCGCAGGATCTGATGGTCTATGTATTCTCTCAATCTCAACTGAAATTGTCAGCGAAGATCAAGAGAATGCTGTTCACTACCGCTTACAACATTCAAAGATTTACAAGTATAACGAACCAGCTGATATGAAAGCTTGTCTCGTGCTCCTTTGGGAAATTGGATATCGAGTTTGCAGTTATTGGAGCCATTATAAACCTGCAAAAGGAGAGGACGAGTTTAAATGGATGAACAGTGCAAAAGCCAAGAAAATTTCAACAACTGCTGCCAAACGGACATATCCAAACATAAATCCTACCACAGAATATTACGATAGTGACATTGATATAGCCACTGTTACAAGAAGTGACATGTTACGTGCTCTGAGACTAACTCCCTTATTTGAACAAGTCTGCAACGATGACGTGAAGACCTTGAAGGCTTACTTGAGTACGATAGAGCACAGGTGGGGCCAAGATACTCGTACCGAGCTTGCACATCTTGCTTTAATGCGTAAGCATATCGTTGCTCTCGTTCAATCACCGAAGGGTGACTGTTATATATTTGGAGAGGCAAGTTTTCCCAAATCTATAGTGGTTTGGCGAGAGGATGGCCAAGAAATGTGTGTCACAGCTACTCACAAAGCATCCCCGCCTCGTGCTTTATCCTTCAACCTGCCAGATGATCAGAGCGAAAATGAGGAATCCCATACTAAAGATGATGCATCTCACGACTTTGAACCCCCAAAATCACAAATGAAGCAACCAAGCCGTAATAACGACAACTCGCCAAATACAGGAACTAATTCATCAGTGCATTGCTCTCAGAATAGCTATTATTGCAGCATTCAGAGGATCGAGAGGAAGCTCAACTTGGTCAAAGTATCTGTGTTGGAGAAATCTGATCGAACATATGCATTCATGGTCATGAGATCTGAGGGACGTGCATTTGCAAAAATATCATTGGGCGAATCGAGGGAAAAGACTGTAATGGCTCGCATCAAAGAGTTAAACCATGTCAATATATCCAAAGTGTACAGCCTCAATTTGTTCCCCGATTGGATGAAAACGACGGTTGAAACTTATGATGTGGCGCCACTCTGTTATGTAACTATCACTGAGCCATTAATCGCTTACGGTGACTACTTTGATCATTCATTTCGTCGTTTAAGTGTTTTTCAACAGAAGAAGGTCATCTGTCGCACTTTCAAGGGAATTCTACAAGGATTACAACAAACTCACTCTGTTGGTGTGCTTCACCACGATCTTTCATTGTCCAATGTGATGTTTCGACTGGCAGGTACAACTCTGAAGAATCATGAAGGAGGAAAAGAGTTTGAGTTGTGTGATCCTGTACTGATTGACTTTAACTTTGGAAGAACATTTGAGGTGGGTCAGACATCTTTTAGATGGATAACCTATGGAACAAAACCATTTGCGGCACGAAAGATAGATACAACTATAGGTCCAATGAACGACCTGTTTTCTGTTGGTGTTGTGTTTGCTCATTATGCAAGACTTATAATCACAAACACAGAGTGGTTCATGCCTGTGCCCGATGAGGAGCATTACATGGATTATATTGATGAGATTGGAAGGTACATTTCCGGGGATGCTCTTCCAAAATATTTTGGTTCAGACTTTGCAGCTCTCTTTGCGCGACTTGTATCTGGGCTGCTTGCTAAAATGGAGGAAAGGTTCGGTTTTCAAGAGTCATTGACAATCGTGAATGAGATGAGTCGCTTAGCAGAAGCAAATCGACATCATGGTCCACCGCTGCTCGATATTACCAATAAGTTGTCAATCTTGAAGTCCCAACGAAAATGTCCACAGATTTAACTCTACTATTCACTCAGTGTCACTCCTACAAGATAGAAAAAGCGTTAAACCTAACCCAACCTCTAATAATGAGAAGGTAATATATTACCTAATATTAACTGTTTCACATTACTGGTTTTGATTGCATTTTCTATCATCTCAGTGAGAGATTGATGACGATTATCGATATTCTGCGATGCGTTCTTACGTTTCATCTTGTTGAGTTCAGCTTTTGCTTGTTTAAGCACCTTCGATGGCATAGTATCCTCATTGTCCGCAATGTAGGTGCTTAGACCTTCTTCGTCCTCCATGGAAAGGAACTTGTTAATTTCAGTTTCGAATGGGTTCGATGTGCTAACGGGAGAAGATATGTTGGAGTGTGTGTCATCATCTCTATTGCCCCCAGCCTGGCTTCTTGCTTTGGCAACAATAGGAGTTAGTGAAGGAAATTCATCAGCGAGATTGATGAGCTCAATGATGCGAGAGACATCATTGGAAGCCATTGCCTTTTCCAAATTGCGTTTGGTTGATATCTCCTCAATTTTCTTCTTGTTCAAAAAGAGTTTAGCATCATTCAAAATATCATTCATTGATGCTTCATATCCGCTGGCTTCTAGGACATATGTTTTCACAGTTCTTATATCTTTTGATTGAAGGGCATTGTGGAGAGTGTTGTAAATTTCATATTGCTTCGAAACTTCATTCAATATGAGTTCGTCGCTTTCATATTCTTCACTTTCATAACCATCATCTTGTTTAGATGCATCAGAGGACTGAAGCGCGCTCAACTCATTATACAGGTGAATAGCTTTTTGTACTCTAAACTCATCTAATGTTTGTTTCCATTGTTCCAATGCTTCATTAGTCTTAAGAATGATGTACTCATCCTTTTTACCTAGTTGAATTTGATGCAACTTCATGTCTTGAGATGATTGAATACGATTCAAATACTTGTAACAATCTCGCTCGGATCTCTTCTCTAATTGACTCCATATGTCGTCAATTGATGAGAGTTGTAGTAATTCCGTTCGTTTCATATTTAACATATCGACAGCCTTTTTCATTTTGATAATTTCTACCCTGAATTCCTTGATAATATTGATAATTTGTATGGCTGTTATATAAGCAGGCGTTTTAGTTATCCAGTCACGATACTTCTCTGCATAGTGTTTACAAAGAGAGTCTAGAGCACTAGTTTTGCTGGTCTTCTTCGCCTCTTCGATGGAATCAAACAGATTGTTACAAACACGCTTCTGATGTAAAAATTCTTGAACGTTGGAAACTGCATCCTCGAATGAACAGCTGTTTGATTGTCTTTTGAAGTAGGATCGGATTGTTTCCAGTTCGCTGGTGACAAACTGTTAATATTCTGATCCATATATTTTACACACTCAACAATGGTCAACAAACGATCTGCATCATGATTTTGTTTTGCCTCCTCTAATCTTTTTAACATGCATCATCTTTGAACATGGAGCTCGTACATCTTTTTAAATGATTGGTACTGCTCGATCTCATTCACCTGTAGTACTGATGGTGAATGTGATGAGCTTGACATGGACGAAAATATTTCTTTGAATACTGTTTCAATTTCATTTTGATCTGCATCATCAGATGTGATTAGTTTTCTTAAGTGCTCCAATAATTCTGCTCTTGATGAGTTGATTCTTGTGATCAAGAGATTGTTTCAGGAATGATTTTAGCGGTTCATAAACGAGCTTTAGCTGACTAATACCCTTTGAGCATACCTCTATTGCTTCAACAACAATGTTTGCATTTTGTAGTGCTTTCGAGTATTCTTCCTTTAACTTTTCCTGATCTGTGCTGTCTGCTTAATAGCTACTTGAGTATCCGTAATCTTGAAAGAGTTATTGTTGTTAGATGCGCTATGTTTCTCGATAATATTGGCGTATTGAATCATTGCCTTCATTGTAATTGCATCATGCTGAGTGATGGCTGTTCTCAATAATTGACTCATCAGCAACAGGTTGGTCATCTTCAATGCTTTCCCTGATGATAAGTTTGAATTACACAGGATAATAATACATATTCATCACCGAATCCACTGAGCAAATTGCACAGAGGTGCTGATTGATGAATTTGGCAACTGGACTCTATAGCGTACAGATAGATGATGAAATTGCAATGGACATGTTTGATTCTTCTCACCGTGTTCTCTTTGTTTGAGTTCCTGCTCATTTAAAACAGTGTCCATTCGAAGCAATTTTGAATTATCATAGACTCCAGATACCAGTAATTGACTCTATCTAAAAAGTCATACTTCAAAGTAATCAATGGTGTTGATGATTCCTCAGTTTTCCCTCCGTATATTTTCATTGTTATGATCAATAAATTGAATCAGAATGTGGCAAAGTGAACTCTTATCATTAGGATATTGAATAGACTCTTACTCCTCAAAGTATTGGCAAAAAATTGAGATATTGTTTGAATATGTTTCCATTCGTCATCTCCTTGCTCTTCATCATCCTGATGTTTCTGACTTGTGTTGGTTGCATTCGTTTGGTCATCATCATTGTCATGAGTGTCATTTGGGTCATGACTATTGTTTGTCCATACTTCATTCTCTGTAGAGAATGATCGACTCGCTTCTCTCTTGTGTCTCCTATTGTTTTCTCTTGTTGATGGACTTTTCTTTGATGAATGATCCTTGTTACTGTTTTTCAATAGTGTTTCATCAGTAGTACTTTGATGATTTTCTTCCACAATATCGCCAACATCTGACCCACCAGTATCGTTGTCATCATGAGCCTGTTGTACAATGATTGAATCATTACTATTACTATTACGATTATTACTACTATGAGCATTAGCATCATTATTCGTGTTGATCATCAGTCCTCCTTGATTTTCCTCATATTCAACCACATTGTTCTCATCTCATCACTCGAGTCAACGTCATACATGATGGCTGATTCTTCTTCTTGACGATGATGAGTAGAGTTAGTAGTAGTAGCAGTAGTGGAATTGGCGGTTGTAGTTGTTGACCTTTGAAACATCAAGGGTTTTCCATGCTATAAAGCACTCAATCGATTATTGCTACTATTACTCTGCGATGCGCTACTAGCAGTATTGTCATTGTTGCCATTGTTGCTGTTATTCTTTTTATTGAGTCCTTTGAGTCTCCTCAGAGTGTTTTCAGTGAATGATGAAGGTGGTGATAGTGATGATGAGGCAGTATCGGTGTTGTTGGTTGGAGACCCACTCACAGCAGTATTCGTGGTGTTGGCTCTATTGGTCCTGGTTCGTCCCCCAATCATCTTTTATTGTTGTGATGTCAACGGTTTTTTCCACTCACAAATTAGAATGCTGTGGCTTTATGGAGGTTGAGATAGTCTTCAATACAACTTGGTGTTCCTGCAAACAATTGCTGCAGGGCAGGAACGACAAAACGTTTGTAGTACTTGACAAAATCTGGGTGATGAACAGAAATACTGTGATTATAGGTTAGATGGGTTTTCTTTCTTGAGGGATCTTGTTGGCATTCTGTACATTCTGCCCACTTAAAATTACCATCCAATTCTTGGAATCGAGAGGTTTGACAAAAACAATCAAGACAGTTGATGTATTCGCCTCCAGCGTGGATACCAACAAATTCAACAAGAGCCCACTCTTGTCCCTCTTTATCCAAGACTGTGTGGCTTTTGCAGTTTTCAAGTGAAATGACTGGTGCCCCTGAACTTCCAAACATCACAGTTTCATCACTGACGATGGCGTACTGGTTCAAATCAGCAGTGTAGTTTGAGAGCTCTCTCCACTGATTGCCTATCGGGCCATATGGTCTTAAAGTCTTACCAAAGCTAACACATTTTCTGCCAAATTTATGAAATATTCTCTCCAAGTATGAGAAAGAAGGCAAGAACTTATAGTAATCTGCTCGAGTACTTTTTTCCAGGAGTGTGGCATTTAACTCTTCTGATCCAGGATAGTTTACAGTAGCAATCCTACTATCAGGTTGTACGACTTGTGGAGAAGGGATGAGCAACACCTTTGGCATTTTCGGATGATCGACATTAATTAACGCGAAGTCAAAAAGGTCGAAATCACCGGTTAGACCGAGAATAGGATCAACTCGAGGTTTTCCAGATATTACTTCTTCCACCTGATGGTCGTTAGCGATGGTGGAACCAGAAACTATTACCTTTTTTTCTTTGCACAGGTTATCATCTGTTAGCCCCCTCTTAATTAAACCGAAAAAGTTATGGTATGGTAGAAAAGAGTTATTTGAGAAGTATAATGGAGTTTCTCCTTTTGAGACAACGTGCCAATTGGTTGCAATAATTCCTGGTGCAAGGAAGAACGCTGTGCCACTGTACAGACGCATTTTGTAGTCGTAAACCCGGAGAACTGCTTTCTGAGCAATCAATAGAGCTGCCTCATTTTCCATCACTGCTTTTTTGGCATATGTTGATATTTGAGCCCTTGATAGATCATCGACAAAATCGTCTGTGATCAAGAAAACATCATGGCAGATGTTCTCCAACTCTGAAGGAGGAACTTCACTAGATAGAACAATGTTTTCTTTTCTTTGTACGTTTCCACACACAATTTCCAAAACCTCTCTAGTGTTTCTCATTTTGTTGCTTGTGTGTCTTGGAAAAATCGTAACTTCTCAGCGCTTTTATCGGCCATCGGAAAATTTGCTCAACGGCTGTTTTACAGTTCGATTCAATTCCTTTTCCCCGAGCAGAAAAACTTCCTGTCCCTCCGATAGTACTCCGGAAAAAGTCTGTCCCCTGAGCCTTCGCAACAGTCTGAAGGTCTTACTTTTCAGCAAAAATCTGCTTCTAATTCAACACAAGTTACGCGAGGCATTCAAAGGAAAGACAACAACGATTGTTTTCGCTCACAGGCTGAGTACAATTGTGGACTCGGATGGGATTATTGTCTTAAATGATGGTGTGATCGTAGAGCGAGGTACTCATGAGGAGTTGTTCGAGCTAAGAGGTGAATATAGTAGGCTTTGGGACAAGCAGAGCAGGAACCATTGAGAATTGAGGATCATTAGTTTTCACTGACAACTGGCGCCCTCCTCAAAAGGACACCAAGACTGATGAAGATATCAACCAGTTGATTGCTTCTATCCAAACTGAAAAGTGCTTGGATGGTCAATTGAGAGCATTGAACAACTTCATCAACCTTGATTCTTTGAGTTGAAGATCATTCCTCAATTCTCTGAGTTTGTCTTTGTTCAATCTGCTGTCATTGACATGTTGAGACCAAAGATCTCTGGTATCTACATCTCTGAAGCAGTCCAATTGTTGTCCAAGTTGGCTTCTTCTTCTGAAAAGTTGAAGTTGTTGGAATCATTGAAGAACACTATTTATGAACTTGTTGATAACAAGCAAGCCCTGATTGATTTGTTCACCTCTCCAGCTGACAAGGCACAAGCCGAGCAAATTTTGTTGAATGCCAAGGGAAGAAACTGCATCTTCGGATCTGTTGATGAACCTGAAGTCGCCATCGTCATTGATGTTTCTGGAAGTATGGAACTCAACTTGATAGAATCGCCATTGTGAAGGAACAACTCGTTTCTTTGATTGCTGGATTGCAACCAAACCAATTGTTTAACATCTATCGCTTCTCTGTTGACGTTAAGATTTGGGTCAATGCTCCAGTTCAAGCCACACCAGAAAACGTTGAAAAGGCTCTTGCTTATGTCAAGGCTCTTGAAACTAGATGGACTGGTACCAACATTAGTGATGCTCTCAAAACTGCTTTCCAAAATGGAACTGCCAACTTAAAGGCAATCTACTTGTTGAGTGATGGTCAACCAAATGGTGGAATTACTGATTTGGCCAGAATGAAGGCTGAAATTGCTCAATAGAACAAACAAAGACAAACACCAGTTGTTATCAACACTGTCGCTTTCACCCTTGGCCACTACTTGGCAAAAAACAAGGAGAGTGAAACTGCAGCTCAGAAGAAGAATGCCACCATCTTTATGAGAGGTATCGCTGATGCCACTGGAGGAATGTACAAGATGTTTGATGACGGTACTCACGGTTAAGAAGCTATAATCGAGGCGAGGAATGCTGTTGTAAAGCATGGATTGAGAGACAAGAACTTGCACTCAAATTAGTTCGTCTGCCTATCAAGAAATAAAACCTCTCCTTTCTTCTTATAAATTCAATTCCAGAAACGTTGAAACTTGAAGAATCATGATCGTTTCGCTTTTCCGGTGGACCAATGGACGAAATGAGAAAAGTCATCTCTGTTGCTTTTACGTTATTTGAGATATTCTAGTTGAGTTGTATAGATAACAACTCACCTATACTCCTCTGCTCGGAGACAAGAAAATAAGTTGATGATTCCATCACATACAGTCCAGATTTGCCCAGCGAAAGGAACTGAAATTTCTGCTTTTCTCTGGTCATTCAACAAAAGAGGACGTTCCAAGTCATAGTTGGCAAATTCGCTAAGAGATTTTTCAGCTTCTTTGGCCTTCTGTACGATACTTTGAACTGGAGAGGATCCCAAAGACTACGAGAATAAGCACTCCAACATCGTTCTCTTTGTATTATAGTATGGCACTGCATGGAACATGTTGCTGAAGATGTTGACTGATTCAACCTGAGTGTCTTTTTCAAGTCTTAACAATGGTAGCCATTTCAGGAGTCAAATAGGCAGGATTAGAACTCAGTTGTGATATGAGTGTTTCAATTCGAGTCTGTCTCTTGATAAATCTGTGAATCAGTTGAATTTGAAGATCCTTGTTTTGTGCATAAACAACAATAAAATGGAGAACTCCCTGTTGATACTAGAGAAGGTCCAGTTCTCTGCCTTTGCCAAACCGTCTCCAGAATGAATGAGCTTAAGTTTGGGAATACTCAGAGAACAAATCATAGCATACAATGTGGCTCCAAATCTGGATGTTAGTGGTAATTGGCTCATCATGTGCATTAAAATTATCATTTGATAAGTGTTCTTCTTGAGGATCGTGTTTGGGAATGTTATAGAACTTGTGTACAATCGATCGGTATTTCTTTGACACTGGCAGTTCCAAGTTGCCATCTTGTACCCAATAAACTGTCCAATTGAACGGGATTGTACTCAGATTTCGCCAAAGAAAAAAGAGCTGCAGTATCTTGGCTCCTCTTGTTGGCACCATATGATACACGAGATGGTGCGCTCAAAAAGTCTCTGGACAAGTGTTTGAGGTCAACTGGCTTCTCTGATATTGATTCATACAACTGTGGGATAAATAGGGATGATTACTACGAGGCCACTACCAGCACAGTTGGTGCTTCAAGGTTGTCTCCAATGAAAAAACTCATGAAATCACTCGGTGTCAGCAGTTGCATCAATTCATCAGGACGAGAAAGAAGCATGACAATTACTTTTCCATTGTATTCGTTCTTCCAATACACTGGATGACTATTGCCTGTGGACTGATCAATGCTGAACCTGTTTTATTGCTCACAAACCCAAAAATTAGATCTAAGACCCTATCTCTCGAATATTCTGAGTTCAAAGTCTTCTTGTTTGACAATATGTTTGTTGGAAACAAGTAAAACATCAAACAAATGTTGATTTGAGGAATGCACTGGAACATAGCTTGGAGTGATTCTCGATCTCTTTTCACCAATTTCGATGTGCTTGTCGAAAATCAATACAGACAGAGGATTAATTGTCACCAGATCACAAGAAGTTGGTCCACAGACAGGATTGACTTACTTGCACTGGTGAATCATTTTATTTAATATGGAAGTGACAGGGGATACTAATGTTGAATTATTTGAAGTGCTACCATATTTCCACTCCTTTGACCGTGTATGAGGAAAGAGAGCGATTGAACTTTGCATAAGATTGTTCTAGAGGTTGATTTGTGACTGGATCAAGGATTACATACCATACAGACCCATTCTCACCTGAAATGCCACAACGACCACACTTTACCTCCCTTTGAATTCAATAATATGCAGCTATCTGACATCATGTGACTCATTTCAAGTGTTCCATTGTAACTCCCAGTGAAGGACAATTGTTGAGGAGAGTTCATGGCCAATCTCAAATGCATATTTCTTGCATTACCGCCATCTCGACCATTCTTGCCATATGATCTTCTTCTGCCATCTTGACCATCTTTGCCATTCCTGTCATCTTTTCCATCGTCTCCAGCACGAGATCCATTGGGACCATTTGCTCCATCGTCCCCTTTTTCACCTCTTCTGCCTTCTGCTCCATGTCTTCCATATTCACCAATTCTACCACTGGCGTCAATCACAAAGAAGGGGGCTTTCTTATCTGTCTTGTAAATCATTAGATGTGTTCATTTGTTTTTGGTTGTCTGCTGAGTTTATGATTTGCAATAATATTACTATTAAAACTAGTTCATGTGTTGTTGGTAGAAGATGTGGTATTGATGTTATCGTCTGCGAGTGGTAGGAGTATGCCAAGGGTACTGTCGTTTAACCTTTATTATAAGTCTACTTGATATAAGAATATCCAGATACACAAGTGTGTATCATACCTAGGAATATCAGTACCATCATCCAGTCCCTGAATTGTTGAGTTGATTGTTGCTCTTGTTTAACGAAGAATGTATTAATTTGTCTACGGTAATCATTGATCTCACATAAGCACTTCTTGAATCATTTCTATCACCAATCTGAATTCGTAACATATCTATACCTCCTCTGTAGATTACAAAACCATCAAAGACTGCTAACTTCAAAGTCGGTTCCACCTCCTGCAATAAATTCAGAATGCATGTCAGATCGTTGACAGCATCAATACCAATAAGCTCAGCATCCATCGCTACTTTTCTTTTCACTTCACCCCAATTAATCTCCAAGCCTCTATCAGTCTATAACAAGTCGGTTTCATCTATTTGATATGTGCTCACAGCTTTGTCCTGCAGACTACTAGTTCTTGGGAACACAAGAGCATTACAAAGAACATTGATTTTAACATCATTAGAGATTGTTGCAAAATAATCCGAAAAGCTGTGTTTTAGGTACTCCATCGTCGTTTGTTTTCTTGCAAAATGACTGCGAAATTAGCTCAGCTCTAATATTTCCCAATCTCCGTTCTACACAATTCATGGAAGATAATAAACTTCCAAACACCAACCAAGGTTACAATCAGAGAATTTGGTTCAATGGCCTTCCTGTTTTGCGATGGTATGAAATCGTTTTCTGTGTTGGGAAAGGTTTTTGTTGGAATCACTGTTTCAACATTGACAATCAAGATTGAATGTCTTGTTTATTTGAAGGCAGTATCCAACTTGCCAGTTTGAATATACTTTAAGAGAATATGTTTCCAATACTTTTGAACTGGAGCTTGACCACCACCAATGAAGCGAATACCCTTTTCCATGATACCACCAACATTGACATGGTTGGAGTAAGCAGCATAGTCTGCAATCAGTACTGATTGTTCCAAATTTTTTAACCAATTTGATCATTTCATTCAGTACTTCACTCGAATCAGTCTCCAATCCTACTGCTCTCTCTATCTTGTGCAAGAGAGTTTTAGTGTATCGAAAACCTGCACAATCGATGGCTCTGTCGATTCCACCTGGACAAATTTCTTGAATAGTTTTAACTGGATCTTGTTCATCAAAATTGAGAGTTTCAACACCGAGAAAATCTTCAGCACGTTTCAAACGATCTGGTACATTATCAATGAGGATGACTCGTGAAGCACCCATGATTTTGGCCCATGCACAGCATAACAAACCAATTGGTCCAGCATCCCCAGATTCCCACAACATTACCCTTCTCAAAATTTGCTTCTACACATGCATGATAACTGGTACAGAGCACATCACTGAGATAGAGACCCTTCTCATCTGGAACATCATCTGGCAAAGGTAGTAAGTTGACATCACCGAATGGAACACGAACATACTCTGCTTGTCCACTATACCACAAAATTCATGACCGAGAATATCTCCAGATCTCATCTCAAAAATTCCTTGTGATACAAGTGGAGATCAGATCCGCAGACAGTTGTACCTGTTACTCCCACGATTGCATCTTGAGGTTCAGTAACAGCAGGTGCAGGTGTATCAATCACACGAACATCCTTATCACCAAACCATGCTACAGCTTTCATGGTTTCACCCTTTCGAGTTTTGTACTCGGGATTTGTTGTCGTGCCAATATCACCACTCAATTTCTCATAAACATTGCTCAATAGATTTGCTTACTGTGTGCGTATACAAGTAATATAGGATTACTTTGGTTTGAAAAATAGTTGTTTGAAGCAACACTCTTATATCTTGTCGATCTGACGCATCTCCCATAACAATGATTTATTTGTACGTGACTAACACCACAGAAACATGGATTGGAGTGAAGAATATGGTAATTGGTCCAATTAGAACTTACCAAGTCATAGTTCAACTACTAATGGTATTTATTGGATCATTTATCTGAGAACAACATATAGATATTTCAATGTACATTTTGTTTCTTTTGGTTGACCAGTTCACATATTTTGTCAAGTGACGCTCCCAAAAGTCCGCTCTTTTGAGATTTTCTGGTTTCGCGGTTTTTTAGCCAAGATTCCTTTCCCTTGGATTGTTCGTCGCCAAATTGGCTCAGCAGCAAACAACCAACACGAACACGCCATCCGACACAACATCATCCAAACAACAACTGTCTACCTCCTTTCCCAGTTCCTATCAAACAAACACAGAGCACAAAGAATCACAAGATATACTACTTTATCACACCCATCATCATAAACTAATAATATTCATTCATCATAAATAGTAGTAGTAGTAGTAGGTAGTAGTTCATACAACAACAAATACGACAACAAACAAAATGGCAACTAGAGACCTCACAAACGATTTCATCAATCTTCGAAATGCAAAACTCAATAAACCATTGACAAAAACAAGCAGTAGCAAGGGCAAAAAATTGGATGATGACACAATTGAGCTCAACTATATACATTCATCATCCTCACATGCAGCAACCGAAGATCCCGAACTAGGAGACGATCAACAATGGGAGAAACAACCACAATGGGTACGAATATTGAAGGGAGTACAAGAAAACATGTCCAACATCAAAAATGGGTGTATGTAGCAGTACGATCTGAAGCTCAAAACATCGGCCGCTCGATCAATTTGATGTTTTGAGTTTTTGTTGTGTGTCTCTGTATGCGCGTTCCCTTGCTTCTCACACATTTATTGTTTTGTTATCTCTGTGTCTATGTGTTGCGTGATGTATATAATTGCAGTGGAGGTATTAAAAAAATTACAACAAAAGCATGCAACGTTTAGTTTAAAGAAGGATTTCCAAAAAGAAGAAATGGATGTCGGAATACAAACAGACGAAGTGAAAAGAGTATGTTCAATCGTGTGTGTTTTTTCAAATCAACCCACCACTGTTGTTCCATGTTCTGACACACATGTACTTTTCTTGCGATACAGCTCTTTCTGGAAAGCAAAAAAGCAGTAGAGTTTATCGATACATCAAAGGAACCAACATCACAAGAGGATATCATGAAGCGAAATTTAAAAGTTTCGCTCATCAACGAACTGAACGACCTCAGTATCGAATTCAGAAACGAACAACAAGAATATTTGAAGAATATGGAGCGATTTAAGGCGAATCAGAGAGCGAACAAGGTTCAATACGATGATGACTACAATGATATGGAACCAGAGGAGCGCAGGAAGCTCATGGACATGCAACAAAAATTGGAAGCGGATCCAGGGTTCACCGATGAACAAATCCGTCAAATGATACAAAACGAAGAATCGATCATGAGGAGAGACAAGGAACTGAGGCAGATTCTTACATCGATTGTCGAATTGAATGAACTGTTCAAGGAATTTTCGACGCTGGTCGTAGAACAGGGAACACTGCTGGACCGCATTGACTACAATATAGAAACAGCACACTCATTTGTGGAACAAGCAAATGAAGAGCTGAAAACAGCAGAAAAGTATCAAAAAATGTCTCGAGGCTCACTGTGTGTCCTGCTGCTTGTCGTTTTGTTCTTGGCCATTGGTCTGTTTGTTGGGTTAAAGTTGTTCCTGTCCTTTGGACTCGGTATATCGCTCCCCAAGATCAATCTGTGGCCGACAAAATGAGCACGAATCCCACACAGTCAACAGCTGTCAGGTTGTTTTCTGAACACTCTTCAGATAAAACATCACCAGATTATTTATTCGAACCATCTAAATCGCGTCCATCATCGGACATCAACAATTAGTCCGAAAAAAAAATTGTTCCACAACAGTTTGTAGCACAAATCAAAATCACAACAACAATGCATTCCATTTTACCGACGACTACACCGACCAACAGACTGTCTAGTAATCATCATCATCACCAAAGATCATCATCCTATGGCTCTACTCGAACCAAGAGATCCCTCAATGGCAGCAGTAGTGATGATGTGAGTCTGAGTTGTTGTCTATCAAAGAATTATGCTCTGGCAAGTGCATTAGCATGTCTAGTGTGCGTTCTTTTGTTGATTATTGTGGCAACGATTGCTTCAGTCATCTTCTCATCCACTGATGTGTCATCGTTGGAAACGGCGAAAACTGAACAGACAGCACCGTTGTCCTACGATATTCTGAAGCCATCTATCATGATTGAGATTGATCCAAGAGAGAGACTCAGAAAGATGGGTGTGTTGGTTGGCAGTGATGAGACGAAGCGAGCAACAGCGTCAAGAAACAAACAGGCACGAAATATTAATCACAGCAGCAAAGTGGCTGTAGGCGGTGGAGATAAGATTGGTTCGACTGAAAAACGGACGCCGGCGGAGCCAAGATAACAATCGTTCAGATTGAAACAATTTCGGAACGAGTTTGTGTAACGACACACAAAAAAAATGAAATGGAAACTTGTCGCGTGTTCAGTGGTACATGACCCCTCAGTGTCCATTTGCTTCTTCCTCACAGAAGAACAATCAAAAAAACGAATGCACAAGATCAAATCAACACAATAAATGATGTATATCTTCGGATTCAACTTTATCCTCGCAGAATCGCACCCGATCGAATCGTAAACGAATAACCGTTCAAATTCCCTTGGTTGACAAACGGACATTCAATATTCTCCGCATGTATTTCAAGAGTTCTTCGTGACATTGAATCACTTTACAAAATATCTTTTTAGATATTGCACCGGGAAAGTCGTGCCCTCCGCCTTCAAAAAGAACTTTTCAATCAACCTTGCACAAAACAGAAAACACACAAACCACCACACACCAACCAACCAACCTACTAAAGAGTCTACTACTCTGCACAAGCAAAGCTTCAACTAAGCTCTTCTCACACCCTAGCAACAAACAACCGTTGATTCTCAACTCTTGTTCAAAGACAACTACCTTCCCAAAGTTCTTCCAAAAAAACAACAAAAAGAAACCTTTCCCACATCAGCTCTTACACAAGTACTAACACCACACTTTACCAGTCGGCTATTAGTACACATTATCATCATTGAAAATTACCTGCACAAACTTAAAAAACAAACAAACTTTTATCAAAAGAAATGACTTCTATCGCTGACGTGAGCTCTCTCAAGAACATTTTCGAAGAATTGGAATGCAAATTTGTTCCTATTGACCAATCCGTCTCACACAAGGCTGGTATCAAACACTTGGTCAAGAACTACTCTGAACAAACAGAGGAACCATTTTATGTTGTCGACTTGTCTGTTGTTGCTAGACAAGTCTTGAGATGGCAAAAGAATTTACCAACTGTTGGTATTCGCTATGCAGTCAAGTGTAATCCAAACCCAGCCATTCTGAGAATTTTGGAGCACATGGGCATGGGATTCGACTGTGCTTCCAAGGAAGAGATTCGTTCTGTTCTCAACATTAAGCACACTCATGTCAATGCTGAGACTGGTAAATTTGATGCTGCCAACAGAATCATCTTTGCTAACCCATGCAAGCAACCTGCTCACATGCGTTATGCAAGAGAAGTTGGCGTTCAATACACCACACTGGACAATGAAGAAGAACTCTTGAAGTTGAAGAGATACTGGCCTGAGGCAAAGTGTGTCATTCGTATTGCAACTGATGACTCTAACTCTCTGTGCAAGTTTAGTACCAAGTTTGGTGCAAACATGAACAGAGTCAGAAAGCTGATCAAGGTTGCGAAGGACAATGGCATGCACTTGGCAGGTGTCTCTTTCCATGTTGGAAGTGGCTGTCAAGACTCTGAGTCATTTGTGAAGGCCATTAGAAATGCCAGAAAGGTGTTCAATGTCGCTGCAGAAGAAGGCTTCCAAATGCACCTCTTGGACATTGGTGGTGGTTTCCCTGGTTTCAGAGAAGAATCCAAATCTTCCAGCTTGAAGCACTCGGCAAACTTTGAGAGTACTTCCGAACAAATTAGAAACAGTTTGGAACAATATTTCCCAGAGGGCGTTGAGTTTATTGGTGAGCCTGGAAGATATATTGCCGCTGGTACTTCTACCCTTGCTGTCAACGTCTTCTCCAAGAGAGACTGCAGAAAGGCAAGCCAGGACGACGATATTGAGGAGAAATTCAATGCAGATGAAGCTCAAAATGATGCCTGTGAGATTCAAGAGATTCAAACTGTCTCAAAGGATGACGACTTCCTGTACTATGTCAGTGATGGTGTCTACGGTTCCTTTAACAACATTTTCTTTGACCACTATGTGCCAAAGGTGAACTTGTTGAGAGATGTCGAACCTGATGCACCAGAGTTCATGTCCACCATTTTCGGACCAACTTGCGACTCTATGGATGTTATTACAAAGCGCGTCATGATGCCTGAGCTCTCTGTTGGTGAATGGATGTACTTTACTAACTTTGGAAGCTACACCACTGCCAGTGCTAGCGGTGGATTCAATGGCTTCAAGACAAACACCATGTTCAACATATGGCGTCAGTAAATTTTTTCTTTTCATCCTCCACAAACCTTTGTTACGTTCAATCTTCGCTATTGTGCCACCTCTGAGGCACACTCGAGGAAATTCCTTGCTTGACATGTAATGCTGACTTCTCTGATAAACTACACGTTCACGATTGTATTAATCATTAATCCTTGTCCTTCTTCTTTACTATGGGTACATTGGACGAGAACAATAAGTTGTTCACAACTCTTTTCATGCCTATTGCTTTCGCTTTGGAGTTCAGGTGAGCAGGAAGACCTAGAGGGGAGCCCTTAATTAATTCAGAGAGTGTGCTGTCACTCTTCGCAGCCATGGATTGTGACAGTGGAACTTGACTATCATTGATTGACACCTTTTTCTTCTTTGTACTGCTGATAATATTCGACTCGCTGGTACTTCTGGGCCGTTTTGTTCCCGAGCTGGTGATAGGACTGTCAGTGACAACAGAGGGTGTGATATCTGTTGGTGATTGGAATGGATTCTTCTCCTGTTCAGGAGAACTACCGCTAGTTGTTGTTCCGGCTTCAAAGTGGAGCTGCTTGCGCACCGCAGCATTCACCGAGTTTGTTGGACCCAGAGAGCTACTCTGCGGCGAAACTGGATCTACTCTTTCTTTCTTCTTCACTGAACCATGCTCATCATTTCTTGCCAATGATTCTTTGTCTTTTCGTTCTTTCCGATCAGCTTCTTGTCGTATCTGTGGTTGTACCACCTCAGAGTGTGGTTTTGATTGCCGTTGATCAATCGCAGAGTACTGTGACAACAGCTTGTGGAAAGCGTTTGCAGTCATTGGACTATCCAACGGCATATCATCTTTCGTGTGCTTAATAGGCGAAGGTGAAAACATTGGCGAATCAATTCCACTCGAGAATCGTGTACTACTCTTTCTCTTCTCTTCATTCAACATGTGACGCGTCATATTCAACTCCTGAACAGTTTCTGCCAATTGCAGTTCTAATAGTCGAACCTTCTCGTCCGAATCATTCAATCCTCGTCGTTTTTCATGCTCATGATCCATTGTACCCTTCGATTCTGCTATTGTTGTCACATGTTCGTTACTACTGCTACTGTTGCTACTGGAATGGAGTGAAGCAATCGATTTTTCAATCATTTTGGATTTCATTTGAGAGATGACTTCTGATCGTTGATGCATGGACTTGAACAAGTGACTATTGACTTTGGATACGTGACTCGCAGTCTTTTTCCAATTGGACATTGTCTTCTGATAGTGAAAATGACTGTAGTAGTCTGATAGTTCCATGCACTGATTCTTGTAATATTTGACATCTTCTCTCAATATTTCAATTTGTTGTCTGTTGATTGTGACCTTGTTTTTCCAGTGGTTGAGCTCTGCTGCATGCAGTTTTTGAGCTATTGATAATTTTCGTTCCAAGCATGCAATTTCATGCTCATAGCTCTGTAGATCCTCTCTGTACAGGTCATAAATTTGATCGTAGAGTTGAGAATTCGAGGAGAAGAGAGATTTGTTTTTGTTTTTGGCTGTTGGATGACTCATTGTCTCTCTGGTCTGTCCGTTTGTTTTGTTTGGGGCGTTTTGTGTGTATTTTGTGTTGGATGACAAACGGAAAAGGGCGCCAAAAGTTTCGCGCCAAAAAGAATGGTGTTATTGGCGGGTTTTGTCGTTTACAATCCGAGAAGTTTCTTCTTCTTTGCCTCAAATTCCGCTGCGCTTAGGATGCCAGAGTCTCTCAAGTTTGCGAGCATTTCTAGCTCTTGAATGTAGTCCTTTGTTTGAGACGTAGTGGTAGCAGCTTGTGGAGCATTGTTGCTTGGTCTTGTTGTGCTAGCACTCGTCGACTTGCTTTGTTGATCGGGCAGCGCAGTTGGAGTCAACGGAAATTCCTTTTGAGATTGTCGCACAGACAATCGACATTCATCATCACCGGATGGCACTGTTCGTATCATCACAAATGGACCTCCAACACCAATGTTCAACTCTTGTTCTCTATCTACAATGTTGCGAGCTGGTATGTTGATCTTCAATTGAACAACAAGCTCTTCTTCTTGTAGATCTACTCCTTCGAAATCAGCAGTCAGATTCATCCACTGACCATCCGATATGGTCTGGGACGATTGGTAAAAGAGCTCACCATTGAGAAAGAGCTCAAATGGCTTACTAGGGGATGCTTCAATGTTGGTCACAAAGAATGTGATTTTAGTACTCATTAATTATTCTGACTTGTTCAACTTGTTTGTTTTTCGTTCTTTTGTTTGTCAATGAAAAGTTGGTGCGTGCATGATTCGACGTCAAGTGTCGTTTCTCGCGCGGAGAATGGTATTATACCGTAGAAAAAAAATCTTTTGGCCAAAAACTCGTGAAACCGAACCTCCAAAACCAAAAAGACAATCCGAACGAAAACATCCACACACCAACCAGTTGATTTCATCATCGTTGAAGTTCCCATTCTTCATATCCACATTTTTTATTTATTACCATAATCTCTGTGAGTCGTCCAAATGACCGTCTCTCAACAACACCCACCACAGTCACAATCATCATCATCACATCAAGTAGTATTGTCATCATCAAGTTCTTCGACGACGACAACACGCAAAAAGAATATTCACATCAAGAGCAACAAAAATCATAGTCCCAACAACAATCATAATGACAATAACAACAGTAATAGTAATAGCAGTGTTGGTTCACTGAAAACATTGAGTTCAGTGTATCGAAGTCTTCTTGCTACCAATGGGAATCGTGTTATTGACACGAATATTCACCCAGCATCATCTTCTCGATGTTCTTCAGCAATCAAGTGCAATGAGCATTCGTACTGTGTTCCTGTGAGGACCATTGGTTCTCTTCATGTAAAAATGCATCACTCAAACAATCATATCCATAATAACGATCATAAAAAAAACAAGCATGACAATCATGAAGTAATGATCAATGCACACTCAGTATCGGTGCTCGATTATGAGTATGATCCATTTGTGTCGACAGAGACACGTGGCGATGAAGACAATTGTCAACGGATCGTATCGTCCGGAATGGACAATAAGATTAAATTTTGGAGTTTGCCTCAGTCATTGTTCTACCATGGTAGCAGTGATTCAAACAGGACTGTTGTTGGAGATGCTGATACACAGCATGTCATTCAGTGCTCATCTGCTGCACTACGCCTTTATTTTCACAGCATGGTCTCTGGCATGTTGATAACGAGTCATCAGAACAGACATTTCAATATATGGGATCTATGTGGTAATGATTCGGAGCCAGTGTGGAGTTCCATGAGTCATTCAGATTGTGTCGATGGTGTCATGTTCAGTTATGATGGATCTTTGATGGTTACTGCCTCTAGAGATCGCTATATGCGGTTCTTTGATCCCAGAGTGAGTACTCAAGATATTTGGAGTGTCAATACGCAGATGCGAGGACTGAATGGCGTATGGCTTGGCAATTCTCCCTATATATTAAACTGTGGATTCGGTAAGAGTGCAAAGAGAGAGTTTCGAATATATGATACAAGAAAGATGATTCGTGATGATATGATGAATATAGGGTCTGATGTCGTTCGTGATTCATTCTTATTGAGTTATGAGATTGATTCTTCTCCAGCACAATTACAACCATTCTATCTTCAATCCAATAACTTGGTGATGCTACATGGTAAAGGAGATCGAAGTATCAGATATTTTGATTTGGATAGCATCTGCAATTCATCATCAACACATCGGATTACAACTAATAGTATCTATTCTGGTGAGTATGTTGCAAACAAGTCTCAGCAAGGTATTAGACTAATGCCAAGAAAGAGTTTGGATGTGAGACGGTGTGAAGTTGCCAAGTTTATTCGATTAATGGACTCCAGTGTTGATGCTCTATCCTTTATCGTTCCTCGAAGGAATTTGAATTTGTTTCAAGAGGATCTGTATACAAATGAGCCTGCCAAGCATGAAGCCGCGTGTAATTTTACTTCTTGGATTGTTGATCAAGAGCCTCTGGCTACTTCTGTCATTAATTTTCATCCTGAAGGAATGCAATCCGTATACGATATTTCTGTTGAAGAAGGTGGTCGGATACGCGTAGTACACGGTGATAGCGTGTCTACAGACAGTCTTTTAGAGGCTGACGAAAATGAGGCAAAGATAGAGCATCACTCAACCAAATGTAACTCAATACCAATAAGCAATTCCAACGATACTACAAGTGAGATGACTGACGCTACTCTTGTTAGCAACGTAATTGATATTATCAATGGTGTTGAACAATCAAGTTTATCTCAGACGACCATTGACAATAATGACGCGACTGTTGATGATGTTGCTCTGAGTCTAGTTGGTGAGACGCAAGATGAAAAGGTGATATCTAATGTTAGTCAGTTCAATGAAGATGTACCAATCGTGCGCCGTAAGAGAGGTGGTGCTAGAATTATTAACCCAATCAAACCAAGTTCTTCAACACCGAGCACGATATCACCTGCTAACCAACAGAACAATGTAATAGGAGGTGGAGTGGTTCAAACATCAAATACGAATAATCCTGTGAACACTATTCGCTTGAGTAATTATATGTACAAGCGATCTCCTTCTAGTTTAAAGTGGAAGAAGCGATGGTGTGTGTTCGACCATGATATATCCTATTTTGATTCTCCACAGTCACAAAGCCCAATAGGGATAATAACAAAGAGTTCGATCACAGCGATATCTCGTTCTAACAGGCGCGACAATTGTATTCAGTTGACAGCCAATACTGGAAAGGTTACATTCCTGGCTGCGGAATCAAAAATTATATGTGAGGATTGGATGACTCAGCTGCGAACGTTAATTTCATTATCGACAGAATAAACAGACCTTGCAGCACCACAAACAATTCTTTGCTTCTTTGAAAAGGTGATGAAGTTTAATTCATACCCAGAGCTTTTGGATTTTCGACAAGATGATAAATGAGGGAGCTTCCACTATCAAACCTTATTGAATGCAGATAATTAACCAAAATTGTAAATTGTAGACATTGCATTAACTCTTTGTAGCTTGATATACTCATATATCATGGGAACAAGTTTGTCAAAGCAGTTTATGTTGAATTTTGGAAGAAGTTTAAAAACTCATGACTTTGTTACCGTGATCGAAAGTAAATATGGACAGGGTAATATATAAGGAAATCCCAAATAGTACACGACCTTCTTGTTAAATTCTCTTGGTAGTGACAATGGCTACTCTGATAATTCACCCTATCTAGGAACAGATTCTGGGAAACAACATACTGTTCTAAAAATTCATTCTGTGTCATACTCAGCCACTTCTTCTGTATCTTGTACAGCTGGTTTACATCACTGTTAGTACATTGGGTTGTTTTCATATGTTTGTACAGAATCCAGGAATTGACAAATGTTGTCTTGAACGAATGGAACATGAACACACATGTCCATTTGTTTTTCCTGCGAGGGAAAGGCAAACACTGATGAATCATAGCATCAGATTTATCAATAGCGCCCATATATTTATTGTAGACTTGAGCTACTTCTGATTTGCTGTTGTGAGGACCAACATGGACATCCGTACCACAATAATTGGATAAAAAGTAGCAACCCTTTCTATCACTGTAAGAGTACGCTACAACATTACCATCTGGAGAAACTCTGTATGTCTACTCTCTATTATCAGCTGTGTCACTGGATGTGTTCTGCATCCCTCTCGAGAACAACCAAGTCGATCGATTACCTCTTACTGTACAAACACGATACATATTCTGCTCCTGCAATGTCAATGATAGATCAAGTGATGCATAGTAGTTGTCAAAGTACAAGACATATTCTTGATCATTGTGTTTTGGGATATCATCTGCAAAATCGAGAACAACAGATTTAGCATCTGAGTTTCTTCTGGAATCTTTACCCTTCTACAGCCAGGAACAATAGACATACCCTGTCTCATCACAAAGTACAAACTTCTTCAATCCATATTTGCAAGGTTTTGCTGGTAGGTACTGCTTGAACTTCACTCTACCTTTCCACGCAATCCTAGTTTCATCTACGGCCAATAACTCTGTTGCCAAACATACTTGCAGAGGCGGAGTCCCATTTCCAGTGGTCTCTAAAATTACTAATCCTATTCAATCCCATTACCACACTCACTGAACAGTACTTCTTCAAATAATTAACGGTAATAGCACCGTTAACATTGCTAAAATCTTCATTCTTTTGCTCTACAAACCATTTCTTGAATGAAGATATTCTTGTCATACCATCTTTAGGTACACCAGAGTCTTGTTGAGAAAATAGTGAGAACAAATCGTCCATACACAAAGAGTTGAAAAACAAAGGAAATGGCAATGACTGGATGACTGACTGGCTTTGATAATTCTGAACATTTATCAACTTGTCGTTTTGCTAAAGCTAATCAACAAAAATCATTCTACAATTCCTTGTTTATGTATAATCCAATCGTTAGATTAGGCCTAGCCTGAATCTGTTGTCCGTAAGAAATTGTCTCGAATGATGTTCATCAAGGAGAAATGTGCCAAGTGATGGATTCTCGAGTTAACGAGTGTGTAGCGGGGGTTGATAGAGATACCAAAAGAGGGGGCGTTTTTCATTGCTCCAATGAGAATCATACCCAGAGAGTCTGATCCTTCTCGACCCAGAGAAATCTTGGATTTCACTGACCTCAACAAGTACATTCTAGAGGCAGATTGCAAAATACCAACACGCAAAGATATAGTGTCATTGGTAGAAAGATACTCCTATGTGGCTTGATGATCAAACTGATGTTGACTTGAAGGCCTGGCAAAGGTCCATTGGTAAGTATAACTGGTGCAGGGCTCTAAAGGAGGATGAGAAGGTGCATTTGAAGTTGGTTGCTCTGATGAATGAGCGAGACTAACAGAATTGTCCTCGACCATGTCGCTCGAGCAATGCTCAGCAATATGGTGGCACGATGTTCTCTTTCTTTTGATTTTTGATTGTATTTTTCAGTGTGTTTATTGTAAATACATTGTAAAACTCGTTGTAAACAAAAAATCCGTCATATTGGCTCAGCCTACAGCAAAAGGAGTTCGCCTTCCGGGGGGCTCGAACCCCCGACCGTTGGGTTAAAAGCCCAACGCTCTACCGACTGAGCTAGGGAGGCTTGTTGTTTATTATATTTTACGGGTCTATGGAGGATTTCCCCAAAAAGACCGTTTTGCTCACCCCATTCACATAGGTTTTCGCTTTCTTACCGGCTTCTGCTGTTTTGATCACAATCGCTACCAGTCCGTTGGTGACATCATCGATGGCATTTGTTTCTCACGACTCTCCTTCACCTCTTCACAGCAACAAAAGCGCAACAACAGCAATGACGCTCTGCGAGCGTCATTGGGAATTAATCAGAAGACCAAGAGCCATCGCTCAATGAGCGATGGCTGATGAAAATGTATTGATAATAAAGTGAGCAACCGCAATGGTTGTATTAAAAAAAAAAGCAAAAAGACTGAGCTAGGAAGGCTACATTCTCTGTCTAAACTTTACTACTTCATCGTGCGAAAACACACTCCTGGTGATTCACCAAAATTGGTGAAGGAATACAGCATCAGCCGTTAAACAGTGTGGACCTCAGTGAACGGAAAGGTTCTGCGCCAAGTGACAGAGAGGTCGTCATTACTGGCAACGGTAATGGTGTCTCTCAGTCATCTTTGTATACAATGGCTCGTTCTTGAGGACTAGTTGACCATCACTGTTTTACAATCTCTACTATCCAGATAGAGTGCGTGGAAATTCTCTCAGGGACTGGATGTGTCGTTAAGTCACAAATCCTATTGGAATTCTTTGAATGCCAGAGTTGTTGATTGTGGGAGAGCTACTGTAGGAGAAATAGCGACAGGCATCCGGATGCTACTTCTGTTGATTGAACAATGCACAACAGTTTTTCAGTCCACTTCACCGCTCTATATTGTTTGGATCCGTCAGTATGTGAATTGTTGGCTTAGTTTGCGCACACTGCTCCAACACTCGCGTATGTCACATGCAATAAATCATTCTTGTAAGTTAGAGGTGTTTTGAGTAAAGTGCAAGTAAAAGAATAATTACGTTGATCGAAAAGTTTTTATTCTCTCTGGTCGCCACACGTTTACAACATTGGTGTTTTGCAGGGCTAAAGGATTCACCTACTCCATATCTGGTTGAATAGTTTGTTCTTACAGCGAATCGATAACATTTATTGACTGTCGAGATTAACTCAAGACACATCTTGATTTTGAAGTCACTTGACTAGAAAGAAATCCCGATTGAAGAGCTTCAGCAACAGCCTGTTGATGAAATGTGTAAAAGCGCCTCAATAAAACATCAGACATTACATGCACATTATCACAAGTCAGCTCAAAATATTCCAAAGGTACAAGGTCAAACACTAGAGCACAATCCTTGAGGAACCTCTGTTTAGAAATAGGTGCATCTTCTGACCAAACACCTACACCAACAATCAATACACCCTTGCATGCCTTTGGTGGATCAAGTTTTAACAATGGTTTACTCTCCTCTAGTGTCTCCAAAGCTCTCGACAAAGAATTCGAACCATAGCTACTACATGAATAGGCAGTAGAATAAGTGTCATCATCGTTCCATGCATGCCTCGGGTCAACTGTGATCACCAAGCATTGAGAATGATGGTAGCAAGCATTTGAAACGGCTCTAAATAGCGCCGGTGCTTGACCGATTGTCCAGAGTTGAATTGTCCAGTTCGAAGTGACCTTTGGCTGTCTCGAGGTCATAGTCAAAAGGGTGAAATCCATACCCATCTGTTGGTCCGATGCTCCATCCTGTGGTATCACGAGTTGGCTGTTGTTCTTCAACGCAGCCATCACCGCTTGATTCAGCAAGCTACTGGGCACGAACAAGATATTTGACCGTATTTGACTGGCTCCATGGTCATCTCTCACTCGATTGGATGGAAATTGATAAAATTGAAAGTAACGCGCGTAATCCTCCATGGTGTCACAACAATTTTGACCTGAAACTTTGGGGTTGGTGCTCTGCAACCATGAATTCAATTTTTGTCTTGGAAAGTACTTTGTAACATGAGCAAAGTCTCTCTCAAGTAAAACTGCCCACAAGTGCCGATTGGATGTGATGCTGTCATAGGTCAAGGAATTGGTCTGTGAATGGTGAATCACATCAGACACTGGAAGAAAAAGCAGAACCTGGAAGAGTTCATCCCGGCTGAGGGCTGTGATCATCTTTTTGGTGGTTAGTGCAATGTTGGAACTGCACCACCTTTGTTTCCAGCCAAACAAACCTTTCTCGTTCGTCATTAACTAGTTACAGAACAGTTACAGGAAAGTCAAGGAGATATGAACCTATGGAGCTCAACACAATCTGCATGCAGAAGACGAGTTTTCGATCTTGCGTTTTGTAGCGGCTGTTCCGTGGAACATGCATATTTGACACGGAAAATATTTTGTGGACCTTTGAGAAAACTTGACTTGGAAGGATTGTTGCTGCGCCCCAAAAATATTACCCCCTTCAAGTTGATCCTACAACCGGATTTTTTTGAGAGTTTAGCTGCCCATCACCCATCTTCTTGATTTTCAGTGAATCCTGGGCGAGTGATAAATTCATCTCACCAGAGGCACTTCTCTGAAACAACTCACACACAAGAAAGAGGAGCTCAGCGTTTCCCACACTTTAAAATTGAGCACTGTCTTTGGAAAGGTTCACTCCTAGGAACAAATTCTCCCTTTCACGTTGACTTCTGCTTGCTCTCCAACCACAACAAGTAATAACAAACAGCCAATAACAACCACATCAACCAACCTCCTTTGGCAACAACAATGAGTCTGGAGAACTGCTTCAAAGTCGTAGAATACTCTGACGTCTATCAGTTTGATCAAGACACGAGAGAGTATCTCACAATGGACGAATCTCAAAACAATCTCGTTCTAGGTGTGATAAAGATTCTGTGCGATCCCGCTCAAGAGTACTTTACGAGCTATTACATGTTAACCGTGGTGCACGGCAATGAGCTGTGTCTCGTGGCTGTTTGGACCCCAATTTACAACCTGGTTTTGTCTGTTGTTCAATTACCGACAACAACCGCCACGAGTGACATTTCTGCTCTGGACAAGGAATCACTGTTGCTCAAAATTATGATGTTCCAAGCACTACAAAAATCAATGTTGAGCAAGAGTCGGATCATTACTGGCATGTTTGCTCAAAAAGATGATGCCACACTGTTTGCAGCACTATGGAAGAAGCACTATCTCAAGTATATGGCACAGCCAATGTCTATCACCACCAAAATGAGCGAAAAGTTGTATGAGCTCAAGCCAATTGACCTCAAGGTCGATTGCCCACAAGAACAATATGAAATGAAACAACAACAACAACAACAGCAAGAAACCACAGAAATCACCATGCTAGGATCCGGTAACACTGCTCTTGCTCAAGCTTCCAACACAACTCGCTCTCCATCGCAACCAAACAGTCATTTAATTATTGAAGGCATGTCGAGCAATGATTTTGAAACTTGCTTGGATTGGATGGTGCACTTTCAACAGGAATCTGGCTTCTACTCTAGTGTTCCAAAGGATCTGATACGGAAATTGAACAAGAGTCGATTGGATCTTTTGGTGAAAACAGAGTGCATTTACACACTGAGAAACCTGGAGACTGGTAAAATTGTGAGCATGTCAGCTGTGAACGCAGAAACACCAAACGGAGGCAGAGTCGGATGGGTGTACACGCCCATTGAACACAGAGGCAAAGGATACAGTCAAGTATGTGTCAGTAGGATGTGTGACCGTGTGTTTAAGGAGAAACGGAAGCAGAAAATGTTTTTGTTTGCTGACAAGGCCAACACTGCTGCAAATCATTTGTACAGGAAAATTGGATTCAGAGAGGTTTGTGATGTTGATAACCTATCCTTCCTCTACGACGAGCTTTTGAAAAGCAATCTGTAAAGACACTTGATTTATTAATACTCTCATTGGAACTTGTCTCTCGCTTGTTTTTCACTTCGCGTTGTATTGATCTGCACTTTTCCCGCGCTTTTTTTCCCAAAAGCCAAAAATCTGTCCGTTACTCTTGTGCCAGTTTCTGTTGGAACTCTGAAAGCTTTCAGAGAGCAGCACCTCTGGAAGAAATCACAACCCACACCCTGTCTCGCCCTCCACACACAAGACCAAGAGCTCCACCATGTGGGAAATTTATGACAAAATCTTTCTTGGTAATAGAGCCAGTGCCAGTGATCCCTACACTATCCAACAATTCCACATTTCTCATGTAGTCAATGCCACTGCCGATTTAAAGAATTACTTTGAAGATATGACCTCTGTGGACCACAAGCAATTGATTAGACGTCAATCTCAGACTTTTGAAGACGACGTGGAAGAAGAAGAAGACGACGACGAGGAAGATGACGATGATGAGGATGACGATGAGGAGGACGATGATGAAGAAGATGAGGACTTTGAGGGTGGTGAAGATGGAGAAAAAGAGGAAGCTCCCGTAGCAATCATTGAAGCAAATGTTGAAACAGTTAAGCGTGTGATACGTGCTCCCTCCAAGCCACTCGCAACATTGGTAACAAGTGACTTGGTGTTCGATGAGGAAGACGACGAAGAAAGCTCAAGAATGCGTGATGATGATGAAGAAGAAAGCACGATCAAGGCGGAGGAACTAGACTTAAATGCTTCAGTTGGAGCTCCTGTCGTTAGTGGTCAACTAGACACTGAAAGCATTGGTAGCACTCAAGACAACACCCAACCACCAATCTTTCCATCAGGGGAAACAGTCGGAGACAAGATGCAGGATGTAGTTGTTGAGATAGCTACAGGTGATGACAAGATGGAGGACGTTATTATGGAGCCACCTGTTGTTACAGAACTATCTGTCGAGAAAATGGAAGATGAGGTCAATCTTGAAAAATCTCAGGAGCCAATTGCCGTCGCAGCAACACCAAGCAAGAAGACATCGACAGCCCCAAGCACTCCTCAATCCAGAAGAAAACCAGAGTATGAAAATGTGTTGATTGAGTTTGCTCAACCTGTCAAATACTTTAGAGTAGCAGTTCCAGATTCCTTTGAGGCCAATATTGCCCAATACTTTGACAATGCGATTCAATTCATCCAGGAGCAGTTCACGAACAAGGAAGAGCACTTCAACTGTCTTGTTCACTGTAGAGAAGGAAGAAGTAGATCTGTATCAGTTCTTATTGCCTACGGTATGAAAGTACTAGGTATGACATTGAAAGAGGCAGTGGAAAATATCACCAGAAAGTCTCAAGGTAGGCCAAGAATCAATGATGGATTCAAGCACCAACTAATGAAGTTCGAGCTTGACTTGCTTCAAAAGATGCATGCAGATCACGCACTGAAGGTGAGCCTCCAACAACCACAAAACTCTGAGGATCCTACTTCGGTAACTGAGAACCTGCCAGAGTCAACCACAGTGTTGCCGCCATTGGAGAATACCTATGACTTTTTCAGTACCCGAAGAGACAGAAAAAGAAACAGAAACTACATCGAGGAAGCTAATGGTGTAGATTTGGACGATGACGACGAATACTATGAGCCTGCAGCAAAGAGAAGAAAGAAGAGAAAGACAAAGAAGAAGAAGAAGGTACTACCTCCAATCTCTGGCAGTATTTTGGACTTCTTTGGACCGAACGCAAAGAAACAAAAAACATTGTTTGATATGTTTAAGAAACCTGCTCCCAAACCAGTCTGTCAAAGCGAACCTGCTGCCATCGGTGCGGACACTCCAGTTGTTGATCAACAACCTAGTTCAACTCCTGCCTTGGAGTCATCATCCACTGAAGCCACTGCTTCCACGGATGGAGCAGTACAGGAAGCAGTAAAAGTACCCAAAGAGACTACGGAACCTGCAGCTCCGAAGTCAGCAGTTAAGTCTACAAAAAAGAAGGCCGTGTCAACAAAGAAGAGTACAACCAAGAAGGAAGTGAAGGACGTTAAGAAGACTGCCAGCGTGTCAAAGAAATTGTCTTTCCTTGACAAGATTGCTGCAAGCACCCCAAAGAAGGAAGAGGAGCAAAAACCAGTCGCCAAGAAACAAAAGCAAGTTTCCATTGGCTCCTTCTTTGCCAAAGCTAACACAAAGTAATGCCTGTAAATTAATTTATTGCGTTAACGAAAGAGTAATTATTTCTTTTGAGTAATTTTCAGTGGATGAGCTTCAGTGTTAAACACCCATTGGTCCAGTGGAATGACTTCGGTGGGCGAGAAGATCAAATAGAGGTACTTGAGTGTTTCTGCCAGGAAGAAAGATTCTTGGACGTCATTGTATGACCCTGGTTGGTTGACATCGTGCAATCCGCTGTAACCACCAGCTACCTTGCAACTCTTCTCCATGTTGGAGAAGAGCTCCCAAGCCATGTCTTGATACTTTTTGTCACCAGTAACTCTATACAGTACAAACAATGACTCAACAGTCTCAGGTCTCAAGATATAGTAGCCATGACCGCGAATTTGTCCATCTCCAGTGTACTCGAATCCCTCGGGTCCAATACCAGTCTTTGTCATTCTGTACGACTCCACACAAGCAGTCGCAAACTGTCCAGCCACCTTCATCACTTCCTTGCTGTCCACTTGATAGCCAGATGGAGGATTTTTGGAGGCATCATTCGCTTCACCCAGTGCAAGCATACCAGCAGCGAAGCAAGCCAAATGTTGCACACGAGGAATCTTGTAGCCGCTGTAATCAGCAATAAAGCTCACTGGAGGATTTCTGTTATCAAAGTTGTCAACCATCTTGGTCATGATACCGTGAAGTGACTTTTGATACATTTCCAGGTACATGTTCTCTGTCTTTCCAGTCATCAACCACTGCTTGAGCAAATACTCAAAGAATGAATCACCGAGACCACCCATTGTCACCACACCATGGAATCTTCGGCCATGAGGAGAGTACGACACTGGATAGAGACCATCTGCAGGTCCGTGACTCCGCAGTTCATTCATCAGCTTGGTCACCATGTCATCATACTTTGGATCACCAGTCACCTGAGACAATCGACGGAACTCCAATTGAAGAGTTCCCACCTCTGCCAAAACAACACTGCCCGATCGATCTGCCGCACCCGTTCTTAAATTGACCGACTTTCCAAACATGTTTGTCGATGGATCGAAAGCTTTGGCCATAATATCACCCATCTCTCTGGCCTTATCCAAGAAGACTTTCTCACCAGACAAGTCATACGCAGAGAGGAAACCGCCGACCATACGAATCACCGTTTCAAACACGGAGACCGTACTATGAATCTTGTTAAACGTGGGCATGCTCTTCTTGGTGTACTTGACTGCTCTTGCAAACTCATCCTTCAATCCCATAATGTACAACGTGTCCAACGCATCAACCAGTGTCATTGCCATTCCACCTTGGACCCAATCTTTGAAACCGTGTGAGAGTGGCTTTAGTTCATCATGACCCATGGCATACTTTTCATAATTGTGATAAGCGTGCTTCATTGCTTCCACAACACTCACTCTTCTCTGCTTGTTGACAGAGTCTTGATCATTGTCAATATTGGCCTTGTAATCATCAATTGTCTTTAGTTGTGGAGCTTTTTGCAACTTCTCTTGTTGCTCTTGTTGTTGCTGTTGTTGTCCTTCTTGTTGTTGTCCTTGATTGTTGAGTGCCTGTTGCTGTCCTTGTTGCTGTCCTTGTTGTTGCTGTTGTTGAAATTGTTGGAGTAAATATTTTTCTCTTTCCGATTGAAGCTTTAGCTCTTCCATCACCAACGGATTCAACTCTTGTTGCTGTAGTTGAGCATGGTGGTTGAGCAGTGGAGCATGAAAGATTCGTATGCCCTGTTGTTCAATCGAGCTCGTGTGAATATACACAAACACGACGCTCAATATCAACAAGACGGAGAAAAAGAGAATGAAACACTTGGTTGTGGACAGCGCTTTTGTTGACGTCGTAGTGGGAGATTTGGCGCCTCGGAGAAAATGAATGGCCGATTGAGGAGTATTTCGATGGGTGCCCACGTAGGATGAAATGGGATCTTCCAATGCACTGTTTGGTGTTATTCGTTTGTTACTACTGCCACTATTGTTACTGCTATTGTTGTTGTTGTTGTTACTATGAGGTGGTACAATACGAAGTGTGGGATCGCTTCCCTTACTGGTGCTAATGTTACTCATGATGATGGTAGTACAACTCCACAATGAATATCATACACAGAATAGTCGAATTGTACTAGTCGGTGTGTTTTTTGTTGTTTGTGCTGTGTGTGGACGTGTTTTTGTTTGCCGGAGGAAAGATCGTGAACTTTTTCTCTTTGCAAACTTGTTCGATCGGAGAATGTTGATTCGAAAACAAAATCTTGAGCATTCCCAATTCGAATAACATGTTCTTTATCTTATAAAAACCTCTACCAAAAAGTACCTACCCTACACAATACTGTAAATTACTCAGTCTTGCCAGCAACTGCAGCAGCAGCCTTCTTTGCCTTTCTTTCATAATAGTTTCTGTAGCTTCTATCCGTGTCGCACAATCTGTCCATCCAAGTAAATGTGCTCGAATAGTTGCCAGAGTACGTCTTGTGATGGTGATCGTGATGATGTGGACCACAATAGAATGGAACCAACTTGCTCAAGTGCCATGGGAAGTCAAATCCAGAGTGAACATCGAGAGCTTCAATTTGACGAATGGTCATCCACACCCACCAATCAAACAAGTGAGCACCATAGAAGGATCCAATAATGAATGGACCGAGGAAAGATCCAATACCAAGCATAATCATCTCAGCAGGATGAGCAAATGAAGAGGCCATCGCAATAGGTGCCTCATACTTGTGATGCAATGCATGAATGTGAGTGTAGGCCCACTCAGTGTGCAACCATCTATGACCAAAATAGAAGAAGGCATCTTCAATGACAAAGTAGAAGAATGTTCTCACGAGCATGCTTGTCCATGAAGGGAAAGGAAAGTCGAATTGAGTGCCAGCACCCTCCAAGAGACCATAGTTGAAAAAGGAGAGAGGGAACAGGACACAAACATGGTTAAAGAGAAGAGCTTTGACACATTGCCAATCAGTTGGTTGCTTCTTCTTTTTCTATTGTTTGTGTGAATGAGACAGTGAAGAGAAAAGGTATGAAAAAAGAAAGAGAGGTGAGCTTCTGTTCGTTCGGCAACAAAAAAATTTGACATCCAAAAAATGCGGTCCACACTTATTGGACATGAAAAATGCACAACAAGTTGTTTCACACGAAACGCACACAAAGCGAACCAATAGATACTTACGGCATCTTGCATCTTGTACTTCCACAAAAATCCCGGCTTGAGCCAGTAAATAATCTGCCATGGCAAGCTCAACACAGTGTACAAAAAGATCAAATATCCTGTAGTAACAGCAGTCGCCATCCAGAAAGGATTGAATTGGAGTCTCAATTGAAGCCACAAGTACTGAACAATGTCTAATTGACTAATGTTACCAGCACTCAGGAGAAGATTTGTCTTGTTCTCCACGGCGAACATGGGTGTGATTATTGTTCTGTTAAGAAAGTCCATCGTCTAGTGATGTGTGTGTGAAAAATGGTGCTGCTTTTGTGTTGGTGTTTGTTTGTTCCTTGGATTTTGGGTTTTTGTGTTGGTTTCGAAGGAGGAGGTGTGTGGAGTGTCCGTTTGATAATCCGTTCTCTCGACGTTGTGTTTTTCCTCACCTACATCCAGCAGAAAAAAGCAGCAAGTCTTGTCTCTGTTTGGAACAGGTAGATAGGAAAAACACAAAGTCCAGCCGACACGATTCATTGGTTCAGCAAATGAAGAAAGAAAAACGAGCCACAGCTTGAGGAGCGTCATCTGGACTTGATCTTTGAGGTAGCTTCTTGAAACTGTGTGGAGATCAGGCATTTTTGCTTCTGTTGCCTGATACATTGGTTTTCGATCGAACCCTTGTTCTGGACATCCACCAGATCTACCATAGGGAGACAAGAGAGATTTTTCGCCAATCCCTTGGTCAACTTGGAAAGGTTCTTGAGCGTCTGGTATCTCTTGTCCCAGACTGTGGTTAAGTCCTGATTTGATTTGCTGGCCAGAATCCTTCGCAGGTTTCTTTCGTTTCTTTGTGACACTTCTTTCATTCTATTGCTCTTCATCTGCCTGACTGCACTTCGTAGGGATAATAGCTCTATCCGGTCAAACAGATCTGTCGATTTCGTTGTCGAATCGCTTGTGATGTCAACAGGTTCTCTTTCTTCATGAATCATCTTTTGGGTGCCAACAAGTTGTTGTTGTAGCACATGGTTTTGTTGCTCAAGTGTTTCAATTTGAAACTTGAGCTCATTCACTTCGTTTTGGTATTGAACTTCTTTCTGCTTGGTCTCATCCAGATCCTTCCTTATATCTTCCATGGTCTTCAATCTTTCCTCCATTTGATTGTAGTATCTATCTTTACTCTGCAGGTTTCGTATTAGCCCTTCGATCTCTTCCTTTTGATTCAGAGTCAATTCTAACTTACTTTCCAGGACATTCTTTTGGTTATTTAATCTTTCGATCTCAGATGAGGACTCTACAAGTTTGTTGGACAGTTCTTCAAAACTGCTCAACTGTTGCTTTGCTTCTTCTGCTTTCTTGGATAACATCTCATTTTCATTTTTCACCTCCAATATAGAATTTAAGATATCGACGATTTGCAAATTGTTACCAGATTCAACATCCTTTCGCGGTGCATCTTCTGGAATGAATAATTTGATAGCATCTGAAAATTCGTCGTTGTACTTGATTACAGCTGTTTGAATGTCTTGATCAATAGAGGAAGCGGTTAGCTTCTTGAGCTGTTCCTGAAGGTTATGATAGGTCACAAGTAAGTTGTTGCTTCTATTTTTGTATTCAATTAGTTGGCTCTCCTCGCTTTCTCTGGAGGTTTTGACAGTGCTCAACTCCCGACTTAATTCAATAATCTTAGAGCGAAATCGAGCCAATATTGAATCTTTTTCATTGAGAGTGTTCTTAACTGCAATTAAATCCCGCTCCCAGATGACAAATTCTTCTTCTTTTTTGAACAAGTCCTCTCTGAGACCTTTAATCAATTCTTCGTTGTACCGATCCACTTCCGAATGAATAGCTTTTTCCTCGTCATACTCGACAAGTTGCTTCTCAAGCTTAGCAACCTTCTCGCCAAGGACTAGATTCTTCTCAGTTAATGCCTCTATCATCTCCTCGGATGATTGAGCGACTGAAATTTGTTCATGTAATTCACTAATTGTTTCCTCTAACTTTGCTATCTTGTCTGTGTATTGAGTTATTCTTGATTCCAATTCGAGAACTATTTGCTCTGTTGCTGAAAGTATTTCAATCTTGTCTTGCAATTCTTTCTTCTCAGTCTGTTGCATATCTCTCAACGCTAACATAATCTGTTTCATCTTGCTGTTTTCCACTAGAATATCGTTCATGTTGACGTTTGAATCACTATGGGTTTGGTGAATGAGAGATTCTTGGTGTTCAAATATACTAAGCTTCAAATCTTCCAACTCTTGTTCAGCTAACTCCTTGTCCAAGTTTGCACTCTCCAATTGTAATTGCAATTCTTCAAGTTGCATCTCATATCGCTCTTGAACTGCTTTCAATTGGACATCTGCATCGAGGCATTTTGTTGTAAGCTCGGATACTTGTTGAGACAACTCAGACACCAATTTTTCTGGACAGTACAATGTTAACAATAACCACTCGACTCGAGGTTGGACAATATTTCTACATAAACAACTTACCACTTTGCTGCATCGCCTCTGAGAACTGCTTTTCTCTCTGTTCATCTTGCTTTGCTTTTTGTTTCATTAGATGTTCCTTCATCTTTGACATTTTGTTCTCCATGAGGGCAGTGACTGTGCTACTGCTCTTGGATGATGAAGCGGAGGCCACGGTTGAAACTTTGACACTACCTCCAGATACAGCATCAGAAGTTCTTGGAGTTATAGGAACCTTGCTTGAAAGAGTTGTTGATTGCCGAGGAGTAATAGAAGCTTTCTTTTCTGCATCACTCATGTGTTCAATGTGTCTTTTTTGATCTGTTTTTTGTGCGTTCTGTAGATGAGCGAACGCCCATTTCACAATATTCCCACTATCTCTCACCCAGTGAGCTCTCTTCAAAACCAGTCTTCAGAGAAGGCCTTACAGACTGGCCCAGAACCAAACATAATCTCCGCTCCAAGCTAAAGTTTTTTGCATTTTTTTCTCTTGAGTGATCACTTGCAAAACACAACCACAGTCAGCTGTTGAATGAACGAGGTGAGGACCATCGAAAAAAGCCACCCAACACAAAAGACATGAGATCAACCAACAAAAGCAATAACCACAGCATTGACCATTTTGCATGTCTCTCCTCGCTTCCCTCCACTGTGCGTCTTGCACTCTACAATCACTCTTCCCTGCTTGAGAGTGATACAGCAATGGATCCCTTGTGCGACGACGACCATGTTCCAAACTCGAGTGGTAAATCACCTTCAGGTCACGTGTTCACAAGATCAGGTTATGCCTATGTTCAGAAGGGCAATGAAATTTATGTTTGGTCAGTCGTGGACCGGATCAATAAGAAGATGTCAAAGGTGAAGAATGATGAGAGAACTCCTGTGGTGACACTCCATTTTGGAGTGAGTGTGAAACAAGGCGTGACCTATTGTCCGTTGATTGCCATTTTTCGTTCAGAGCTTTCGATAGGTCAAGGATCACAGTGTGTGAGTGTGTTGGCTGTGAATTGTGATGGATGTGTGCGGTATTGGCCATCGATTGATATTGGTAGTGAGAATGGAGATTCATTAGAGTTTGTGAGTCATCATTTGAAGGAGATTCATCATGATGGTGAAAATCAGGTGAATGGAACAATGATTGATGAGAATAATCTGTTTGTTAAAATCCATGTCGATGAAGCGCACATGAGTGCATATGTGGCGACTGCAGATGGAAGAAGAGTAGATAAATTGAGCGTTTGTCCATGGGAGAAAACTGTGAAGAGTACGACGATATTTGATGAATCGATAGACAAGCGAGAGACGAGTTTGTGGACGTCGATTGCATCTTGGATGCCCTTTCGATCAGAGGCCAAGAGAGAGCATTGCGTAGCCCTTTTGCCCTCGTCCGATAGCGAATTCTCTGTTATTTCTTTGACTGACACATCTGTCAGAGAGCACTCCCTATTGAATGATGATGACATCCCTCATTGGCATCTCAATGCCCAGGAACTTATTAGACAAACACTGTCTCGTCATTATAGAAAGGAACAAATTGTGTGGTTGTTGGATGCGACTAACGATTCAAGAGAGCACTATCACAACATTATTTATTTAGTAACTGCTTCCAGGTCATACAGTAATGCAAAAGATCCCATCCTGTATCATGTTTGGGTGATTAATTCAACTTCGAGTAGACAACCTATAGTATCCTTTGTTCAATTGAATACAACAAGCCGACATAATGAGGGAAGGGTGCGCATTCTATGTGCTCTTTCGAACGACACACCAATTTTGTTTGTGTTGTGGAGGAATCGATTTGTTTGGTTGCGACAAGATGAGAAAGAAGTATGGGAGTGTGCGCCAAAAACATGCTCTCTTTCTAATTCCAATATTTTAGGACTGGGTGTATTGAAAATGAAACTCAATCAAGAGTTTGGAGAGAATCAATTGTTGTACATACTACATTCGGAACTTGGTGTGCTCATTATGAATATTCAAGCAGACAACACTCCTCAATCGATTTTAGAGATCAATGCTGGGTTCAAAGAGATCAACGCCCACGAATTATTGCGACTCGTAGAACATTGTGAAATGAATAGGAGAAGTGATGATTCGACATTGCCATTTGGTTTGAATGTTTCTGCAGAAACTTTGGTTAAAACAAGCAAGATGATATCCAATGCTAAGGTCAGCTCAAATGACGTCAAAGGAGGACTCGCAAGGAAGCAAAAGCTTCATGAATTTTTCTTCGGCATGTTGCACAGAGAGAAGCATTCTGAAACAGGAATTAAGATTTGGAATATTCTTTCACCTAAACAAGAAGTAGAGATACTACATGATAGTGAATGTTTGTTCATTTGCCTGAGCTTGATTGAACAATGTGAATGTGAATTAGTGCAACAAGCAATCAGTAAGTGTGAAGAAAAACGAGAATATAATAGAGTATGTGAAGTGAAGAACAACGAATTGTTCTTCTCAGACGCTTCACTTGTTTTGGAAGTGTACGAAGAGTTAGTGGCGATGGAGAAGTGTAAAATTTTTTCGATAAGTGCTGATGGAGTCTATGAGTACATATCTACTATCTCTTCCCTTTTAACTGATATGAGAGAGACTATTATGAAACACAGAGTGCATATGACGAATCGATTTGGGATTGGACAAAACTGGGGCACAAGGTTCTCCAGTATTTTATGGGATCAGTTCGATATCACACGTTCAGAAATTTTGAGTAATCCATGGGACAATCTTTATCCCCACATGTTTAACATTGCTGACTTCTACCTCGACTCGAAGTACAATTTAGCTGAGGTGACCGACAAGCAGAAACTCGACGACACAAGATGTCAAGTAATCAACCTCCTAGGAACTGCATCCAAAGAATCTAATTGGAGAGAAAAAGTACTTTTGCTGGCTAAAAAATACAAGGATATGGCTCGTCTTGCACATTGGTGCTTTGAGCTCTATGATCAAGAAGGGTTCACCAAATTGAAAGAATTTACGACTGATACTCAGGAAAACCCAGAGCTAATGCACCAAATTCTTCATTATTTTGAGACTCACGAGAGATTCGAGCTATTACTTGCCCCACAATTTGTGCAAAGCTACCCAGAATATATAGCACACCTGGTGCGAAATCGCTCAGACTTGAAGTGGATGTTTGCCGTGGAGAGGAACGATATGCTATCTGCTGTTGCTCCACTTCTGCATTGGGGCAAAATATCCAAAGATACCTCCTTCTTTTCTATCCTAAAGCTTGTAGGTCTCGCAGGTGATGATACCAGCACTACTTTAACTGCAGCTCAGACTCTCACGTTCATTCGTTCCAGGAAACAGTTGGAAGAAAAGTTAAACTGTGCGTTCTCAAATACTTTGGATTGTGCGTCACTCATTATGGAACTGTGTATTACTTGCACAACTCGCTCTATCGAATTAGAAAACAGAGATAGATCGGACACGGTGTTATATGAGTGTCTCCAGATTGGATTTAACTTGTTCGATCTGCTAAAACTGCCAGCAGCATACACACTAACGACACTATGGTCAACGGCGTGGGAAGCTAGTTGTTTTCTTGCAACCAATGAAGAACAGCCAGAACAGTCCATTTTCTATCGCTTGCTGAAGTATACATCTGCCATGCACAGTCGGATGACAGAGAACGTGTTGGCTGTCGTGAAGAATGGCCTGAACGAGAGTGAGCAGAGGAGGATGCAGAATATATATGACATCTTTTGTGGAGGCAAGGCCATCACTTCACAATAAAAGAGATTTATGTATCCTGGATGGGTTTCTTCGCATCGAACTCGAACAAGCCAGCATGAAACATTTTCCTGGCCAAGTTAATCACTGGCAAGATGCTTCCATTGTATCTTTCGTTTGCCAAGAGTTGAGGAACGATTGGTGCACCCTCCATTGATGCACTCTCTGGATCAACAAATGGAAAATCATGATATGTAGCATCTACAACACCCTCCCTGGGCAACAAGTGATGACAGTGATGATCAAACAGTGAGACGGGACACCATCCAATCCCACTGGCATCATCACCCGATCTCAAGTCTATACTGCTTAACTCACGACTCCTAATGATTCCAAACAACTCGAGAATAATATAATGGTATTCACTGTTCACAAATTCGGCAACCGTAAAGGGATTCTTCGCCAATTCAACACTATTCTCTCGTATTCCAGTCTCCTCCCACAACTCTCTCACGCCACATTCGAAAATGGTTTCACCGGTTTCCATCTTTCCACCTGGCAAGCTCCACAAACCTTGAGCCGGTGGATTTCCTCTCTTAATGAGTAGTACACTCAAATCTTCTCCTTGGTGTCCTGACTTTTTGTTATCTGGCACATGAAACAAAACAACAGATACAGCAATCTTGGGCTTTGGCTTGGTACTATAGCTCTGTGTGTTACTGATCTTCCTAGGGAATACTACATCTTTGAATGCAAAAGCACATGGTTGGCGTAGTGCTCTTCTGATCATCATGCTCACCCAGCTGGCAAAGATCTTGCCTTTGATTTGTTTGAAATTTTTTTGTCTCGATTCTTCGTTCAAACCACATTTATTGTGTCGTCATTGGGAACTACGACCTAATGCAAGAGAAACTACAGTCTCGAGGGTGGAGGCGTCATCACAAGGAAACACACAGCAATTTACACTCCAGGCAGATTTGGTCATCCCTGTGCGCAAAATGCTTCCTGGGACGCCTCCTTGCACGCAGAATGGGTGGTCAGATTTTTAGTGGAGTAACACATGAACTGGAGTTTAAACCTAGTTTTATTCCTCGAATACAACCGTGATATCACATAGAAGGCCCTTTTGTTGAACAGCAAACAACTTTTTAGAGAAGATGGAATGAATCTTGGGCAGAGTGTACAACATGATGTGTGAACCTGTTTGGCCGCATGCCACACGTAGTTCACGATGTATCTCATCTTGAGAAACCCAGGGCAAACCTATTTCAGCAAACAAGCTGTCGTCATCTTCAAATTGAAAGATGCTTTCTCGTTCTCCCGAACTATGGTGAAAAATACATTTTGTGTGAGCTTAGTGAGTGAGCTTACCAAGACATCAAACAGAATAAAATAGCTAAAGTACAAACTTTCTATAACCGCATGTGTATGCACCTCCTTCTTTCGTTGTAAACACTGTGAAATTTGTTCCACAGCTGTAGTCGAGCACAGTTCCAATTGAAAGAGGAATCTTAGTGATGATTAAGAGTTGATCAGTCGTAGGAAGTCCTAGAGCACCATGAGAATTCTCTCCACAACCATAAAAATTGTTTGACTCTGTTCGAAACACTGTGAAACAACTGCCACACCTTGCATCAACAAATCTCTCACATGGAGGAAGTCCAGTCACCAAGACAGGACTGAATACATTTTCAGGAGAAGAAGAGTAAAAGCCACATTGACCAAGACGATTATAACCCCAGGAGTAAGCTGTTCCATCCTCTGCAATCACTATGGAATGCCACTGGCCACAGAATACATTCTTGATCGCTTTCAATCCATTAGCCAGATCAGGATGGTTCACTTTGACAGGAAGTGGACAATGTTGACTTGGATGACCCTGACCCAGAGATCCAAACGCACAGTATCCCGAAGTATAAACACAATTATCAACCGTGACAAACACTGTGTGATACGCGCCAGGTGCAACACATTTCAACCTTTTGCCTTCAATGTTTTCCATCTTTTCCACACCATAAATATTTCTTGATCCAGTGGCCAATCCACACTCACCATGGATATTATATCCAGAAGCATACACACACGCATATCCCTCACTAATGAACAACGAATGCATATTTCCACACTTTGTCTCCACAATATTACAATGGGACAGCTCTGGTATCAATGTCACTTGCTTCACAACAGAAATTAGAGATGCCTCCCTTGCACAACTACCATTCGAATTATCTCCACAACAGAACACACGACGAAGATTGGTCACAAACAGTGAATGCTCCTCACCACAGGACACATTGACAATGTATTCATTTGGCTGAAACAGATCGTCCTCTGATGCAAATTCCGTTCCAAACGAACCATATTGCACCATCTGAGCAAACGATTTTATAATTTCAGATCCGGTGTCTGACAATGTCAGATATTCACTTTTGTTGCCCATTTGTTCATAGTACGCGTGATTGAACCCTGTTTGATGGCAATGGGAGTTTCCAGCACCATAAACATTCAGCGGTCGAGCAATTTTGTCTTGTGACATTTTGTTTTGTTCCAAGGTTTGAACTCATGGATGTCGGCGTATTGGTAAACTGTTAAAATGATTTTGGTTGTTTTTATTCCTGGTTGTTGGTGCTTATGGTGCCCAGACATCCTTCTCATATTTGCCATCAGTCTGCATCTTTTCAATAAAATTCTTTGCTTCTTCCATGTCCTTACCTCCATACTTGTGCACAATGTTGATCAGTGTTTGCTCCACGCCCTTGGCCATAAACTTTGCATCTCCACAAATATAAACATAACCCTTACGGCTTAGCATATCCCACACAGATTCACCATTCTTCTCCAACAAGTGTTGCACATAGACTTTGCTGTCCTGTTCTCGAGAGAAGGCAACGTGCAGTTGAGAGATGACACCGTCCTTTTCTGCACTTCTCATGTCATCTGCATAAATAAAATCTTCAGACTTTGTTCTGCAACCAAAGTACAAGTGAGCATCACCCAACTTTTTTCCAGCTTGCTTCAATGCTCTTCTCTGTTGCAAAAAGCCAATAAATGGTGCGATACCGGTTCCTGGTCCAATCATAATCACTGGTGTCATAGGATCCTTTGGCAAATGGAAATGAGATTTTCTGACATAGATGAATGCCTTGCGTCCTGGTGTCAGAGACTCCAAATAGGAAGATGCTGTTCCGTGTCTATGCACAGCAGAGGAGTCACCTCTGTTAACAGTGTATCTCACAACAGCTACGACAACGTGAACAGAGTCATTGTGAATTTGACTCGATGAGGCAATCGAGTAATATCTTGGTTGCAATCGAGGCATCAACTCCAAAAAGTGAGCCAATGGAACATTGACCGATGAGAGATGATTCAACACTTCCAAAGTGTTTCTGCACTCGGAGTGAACAAAACGATTGTACTCATTCTTGCCTTCAACAGTATTGGCGGACAAGAGCTTCAAATATTCGCTCTCGTTCTCATCGCTCGCATAAATGGAGAAGGCCTTGAGCATCTTCTTTCTTGGCATGCAAGAAAGATCCAAAAAGTAGGTGAACACATTGCTCAGAGTCGTCTTCTTTGGGAAGTGATTTCCCTTCTTGCCATCCTTGTGCATCAGAGAAATGATTTGAGATCTCTTGTCCAACACATTCAATCTTCGCATGTAGGCATCAACGAGTTCAGCCTTGTTCTCTGCCAAGATTGCCAGGTGATCACCTGCTTCATACTTGACCTTTGATCCCTTAAGATCAAATTCGACATGAACAGTGCTTCTGACATTGTGATTGACCAAGAGTTGTTTGTTTGTCGAGATGGATGCCAAGAATGGACTCTTGGAATCAGGCTCCAAGTGTCTAGCAGTAATGTACGCTTCTGTTCCATCGTCCTCTCCATGATAATTCAAATTGTACTTTGGTTCACTGTTGTTGTTGTGTGTAAGTTAGTCAATCGGTCAGTCAGTCGGTCAGTCAACAACAACAACAATCAAAAAACAACAATAAAAACCATAATAACAACAAATCATAACATACATGGCCTGTTCACTTGCATCCGCATTGGTTCCAAACTCTTCACAAAACTTGATCAACGCATTTGCCTTCCAATCATCAAAATGCTCCTCAATATTATCATCGGCATCACCTTCACCAGCCTTGAACACTCTCTTTGCACCCAACTCTTCACATCTCTTGTCAAAATATCGACTCATTGCCTGATAAATCTTGTATTGCTTATTTCCCAATCCAAACACTGCATACTTGACACCACTCAATGAACTCTCATCCAAACTCTGCTCATCGTCCTTGATCCAATCATAGAAATCACGAGCATTGTCAGTTGGTTCACCTTCACCGTACGTGGCAAGAATAAAGACAACAAATGGCTCATTGCACAACTCCTCAGGTGTATAATCAATCATGTCCATGGCAATAGAGTTGAAACCGTGTGCATTGGCCTCTTCTGCCAATGTTTGAGCAAATTCTTCTGCTGTACCGGTTTGTGAGCCATAGAGAATGAGAAGCTTTGGTCTGCCATCTTCTTTGAAATCTCTATTTTAAAAAAAATTATACATGGTTGTTGTTGATGGTTGATTGTTGATGATCAAGTGGTTTGATAGAGGTGGTGGTGGTGGTTAGTTGTTGTTTGATCCAATGGATGGTGGGTTTGATATCAAGATCACACACACACACATATTGATATGAGTGAATGAAAAACATACTTTTTACCAGCAAAGAGAGTATCGTCGTCATCGTCATCACCACCGTTCTTGTCACGAATCAAGAACCAGTAGATAAAGAAAAGGGCAGTTAAGCCAAGTAATAGATAGGTCAACATGGTTGTTGTTTGTTTGTGTTGTCTTGTTTTTTTGTGCTAATGAGAAAACTCACACAAGAGTGAAAAAAATTTTTAAAGCTTTTTCCCTCAGAACAGAAGCGGGAAGCAGGATCTAATTGTCGTGTCAATCGTCGGATATTCGCATCTTGCGATATATTCCCTCCCTTCAAAAGAAATGCAGGAGCATCCTGCAGACTCCAAAAGTCTCTCCTCAGCTGTTGTAGACAGGACAGGTCTTTCTTTTTGAGTAAATAAAGTCGTGAGTATTTGTTTATTGTATTATAGCAACTCGCTAGTTCACATTAGAATTATTTACAAGATCTTCTGAGAAAAAGACTACTTGCAAGCAGCTATTTGAGTATTTGCAGGTTGCACTACCTAGAGGGGTTGTTGCGTCCTCAAGAGTGTTGAGCCAACTGGGTCAACAACCACAACAATAATAGAAAAATATTGTGATAATAAAATACTTGTGCCACCAAACTAGCAACCCTTGCAGCGCTACTCTAGTTCATGGAGGCAAAAATGAACAAACTATTCACTGACGACACGGCAATGATTGGGTCTTCTGGATGCCATGCAAGGTGCAAGCACTTCTTGTTGAAGTCAGCAGTCTCAAACACATCATCACTCTTCTTCTTCTTTCTTCCCAAAATTCCAGTCTTGGACAGAGTCTTCTTCTTCAATGAAGGCGTAGTGGAGGCTTCAATGTGAGAGTGAGACTTGCCTTGACGATCAAAGATGTGCAAATGATTCTTGTAGGAACCAGTGAGCGCATAGTTACCACAACCACTAAAACTGCATTCAAACTTGTCAAAGATGCAATCATTCTCGTACAATTCGCACAACTTGGCTCTCAATGGTTCATGAATATTGAGCACCTTGAGAGGTTGTCTCTCCATCTTGACATCCCAAATCTTTAGTGTCATATAGTCTCTCGACAGGATGAATCGTCCATCAGGAGAGAACTTGGCATCAGATACAGAAGCAATAATCTCAGAGAAGAAGGTCTTGGTCGATGGATCCTCATCTACTTCAAAGGCTACGATTGATCAGGAAAACAAGTGAAAATTGCAGGAAGATTGGAGTGTGAGCATAAATGAAGATTTTGAAGCAAACAAGAATAAGAATGCGTTGAGTTGTCTGTTTGTTTGATGGCCACATAACAGAGAGCATCTTTAGCAGCTGCTCAAGAGAAGGTTCGATAAAGTGTGTTGATTGAGAGAGGTGTGGAAAGCAAGCAACACACACACTTCAGTCAGAGAATATATTGTTGTTGTAATATACACACAACAGGGTCAATCATTTTCATCGTCATGCATGTGTGCGCTCCACTCTCAAAATTGAGAGCAAAGAACAAATAGCACAGCAATCGGAGTGTAAGGATAAAAAGAGTCATCATGTGTTCTCCCTCCAAAACCTTCGCAATTCAACCTCACAAATACCCCTCCTTCTCTCTCTGTGCGCACAAATGATCCCACCGTCTCTCCAAAGCAGACTCTACCAAAAACACACACATGAACGAATGCAAAAAAAACACATACTCTTATTGAAGCTACTGCAGGTGGATGATTGCCGTAGATCACCAAGTTTAATGGTGCCTTTGCTACTGCTGTACATGAATGTGTTACATTGAATTGGATGGAAAGAAGCTGAGGTGATGACCTCAGACAAGTCCTCCATATTTGGTGGCTTAATATCCACAATCGCTGTTTGTTGAAGAAGAAAAGTCGCCAATAAATGGTGTGTGTGAGAAATCCATCATGTACATTCACAACAACAACAACAAAAAAAAACGTCAAAAAAAACTCGTGGAGTAAAAAACAAACAACTACTATACATACTGTGACTGTCCCTTGTGTGGTCCACGTGCCACATATTTATCCTCAGATCATCTGCAGAGATAAATGTTTCACCATCACTGTTGAGTGAGATAGAGTTAATGTGATAGGCATGAGCACTGCCATAGACCTTCTTTGGTACATGGGCAATGACTCTGTCACCCTTTGCTACTCTTGGAACTTTGAGTTCCTTCATACCGGATGCATTCTTGAGAGTGCCATTCAAATTCATTCCAGACACCTTTTTCACTTGCTTTTCGTACACTTTCCACAATTTGATAGTCTTGTCTAAAAATTGTTGGTTTGATATGGTTGTTGTTGAGGTTGTTGTTAGTAAAAAATGTTTGTTTGTGAAATGATCATCAAACATGAAGAAAGCTTTTCTCATTCATACCATTTGATGTGAGCAAAAAGTGATTGTTTGAACCAGTTGGATGACACCACTTAATCTTGTTAATCTTTTCTTCAATTTCCAAACTCTTCAAGTAGTCAAACTCTGGTTCATGACTCTGAAATTCTGTCATGACTCTGTATTCAGCACCTCTCTGTATGTGTGTTGATATTTTTTGCATCATCATTCAAAGAGAATCGAGTCGTAGTGGTAGACAACAACATAGAGACAAAAAACAAAATGATTGGTGAGTCAACTGCTTGCATGAAAATGTGAAAAAATGTGAAAAATCAACATGATGATAGTGATACACACCTTGCTCTTATTTCGTTCCAGAATCACAACTCTTCCACCACGGTCACCAATCGCCAAATAATTACCAGTTTGATCAAACTCGACAGCAGAGATTATATCAGCATCAACAGCTTCTTCGCTTTTTGTGTCTCCAAACACTTGTTGAAATTTCCAGTCATGAGGTCCTTTTGACATTTTTTAAAAAAGGGGGTATTTGTTTGTACAAGGTGTGTTGTGTAGGTTGTGTAGTAATAGGTTGTCCAGTAGTAGTAGTAGTCGTTTGGTTGTATGTGCGCGTTTCGAAATAAATCAATAAAAATGTCTGCCTAACAGTGTGTAATGTTGGTGCGAGCAGAAAAAAAATGATTTTTTGTTTTTTGCGTTTGTTGTGTGTAGTTTTGGGGGTGTGTGGTGTGTGGGGTTTTTGTGCGTGGTTTATGTTTTTCTCAATTGTTGTTGCTGAGGCGAGAAAATTTTTGTTGCACAAAACGATTGTTTTTTGATTGGTGATGACTAATTTACTGTCTTGTAGGGGGAAGGGGCGACACTCACACACAGGTGCCCACAAATAAAGAGAAATAGGTCGAAATTCATGAACACATCTTTGGGCAAGAAGAGGAGTCCTCAATAATCACATCTGAAGCAACTCGTGTGATTGAATGGTCAACCCACAAATCATCCAGCAACTCCCGTTTCTTTGTCACAAAAAGACGGTAGGGATGTTACTATCATGAAGAATGCCTCGACATTGCATTCATGAATACTTCGTTTTTTGGTGCTCTCGCCCGTTGATGAGCGAAACCGATAGACATCGCGTTTTGTAAAATTGTTCGTGACTGGTCAAATTCTCCGCCGAACTAGATATGGAATTATCTACAGCTCACTTGAGGAAAAGGGAACGCCGTCCAGGGCAATATTTAAAAGAAGAAACACAGAACCGATACGTTGAAGAAACGCTTGATTTAGTGAAGGAACTTTGACATACCTTCCAAGTGCCTTAGGACGAATAGATTGACAAATCTTGTGAGCCAAATGGCCATTATTGTAATCTCATGAGCCTTCTCTCGAATGGTGGGTAGTAGTGTTGGATGATGTGCAAACAGAGAGTTTAGACCGACCTTGATCGTGTAGTGTGTTGAATATTGGGTCTTTTCAACCACATATCTCGTCCTCTTGCCGTCCTTTGGTACTCCACTAGAGTGTTTGAGTTTGTGGATTCAAGTGCGCCGGCATGGAACGTTTGTCAGTGTGTTACAATGAAATTTCCTCGTGAAGCTGTATCCAAGTATGTTTCGATTCATTGTCCAGATATGACTGCTGTGGAAACTTCGAAGCCGAATCCTGGGTGTCTCAAGTGTGGCTAACATGACGTCACAGTAGACCTGAGTTATTCATCCTTGTGGATGGAGTGGGGAGCAAAATAGTTACTTAGTAACTATCAGATCGAATCTGGAAGATCAGGAGAAAGAAAGATAAGTCAACTGTCTCAAAGTTGGTACTTCCAGAAAGAGCAAAAGGGATCATTCATATGTGGGAACAACCCAAAGAACAATTTATGCTTCAACACTTATAAAAAAGAACAAGTGTATTTTGTCAATTTAAAGAACTGCACGCACTATTCAGATTCTTAAAAAGGACATCTTATGTGACAGATTAAACCAATCGTAGTCAGGAGTAACTCCGTCTGGCAAACGCTTCCACTCCCAAAAAAGAATGTGTAGCCAAACTCCGAAAAAGCTCTGCGCCGCCAAAGAAATTTTGCTCGACGACATTGTGTATCCCCAAAAGTATCAACATCAACATCAACATTAACAACAACCATGCTCAAAAACTTTGTCAATCGAATATTTGAGCCCAAAACACCCAAATTCTCACTCGACAAACTCAAACAATTGTACATTCAATTGAACAAGCATCGAATCGTCACAAGAGAGAATCAACCCGTTGTCGTTGAAACACTAAGGTCCATTTCTGAATTGGTCGTATGGGGAGATCAGAATGATGCTGCTGTTTGGGACTTTTTCCTCGAAAAAAATATTTTGGACTATTTTTTCTACGTGTTGGAACAAAAGACGAGCACCATTACAATCAAGAAGCAACTCATTCAAACATTGTCCATTATGATTCAGAATTTGAACACCAAGAATTCATTGTACTACTTGTTGAGTAATAACAAGGTGAATGAACTGATTGTGCACAAGTTTGATTTTGCGTTGGATGAGGAATTGTTGGCCTACTATATCACATTCTTGAAAACGATATCGTTAAAGTTGGACCGGGAAATGGTTCAATTCTTTTTTGATGTGGACAAGAGAAAGTTTCAATTGTATGAGAGAGCGATTGAGTTTGCAGATTCGAATGAGAGCATGGTTCAAATTGCAGTTCGAACCATTACGTTGAACATTTATTCTGGTAAGTAATAATGTGTGAATTTATGTGAATTTATAATGATGATAATGTATGTTGTTGCTCATTGATTCATTCATATCATGTAGTGAATGATGCGGCCATGCACCAGTTTGTGGCTGATACGTCGGATGCGTATTTTGAACGAATGGCACTGTACACGTGGGATCAATTCTTGAAGATTTCAACTCTGGTATCAGAGAATTCAATGGCTATTGAAACAGTTTGTGCCGATCAATTGGATCACTTGTATTATCTGGGTGATGTGTTTCAGAGTTGTATCGGTCCATCGATAGAAAAGAAATTGAGAGAGTATTTGATGGCGAGTGCAGTGATTCCGTTTTTGAATGATGATGTATGATTTCTTGTTGATGAGTGATTGTTTGTTGTTTGACTTTTTGACCTTGTTGCTTACACTTTGTTCCTGGTTTTTTGTGCACATGAAATGATGATTTATGGTGATGATGATGATGATGAATGAACACACATGTGATTGTGTAGAATGTGCAACTCAGTATCAAACTCTTTTTCATTTCTCAACTGTTTCTCATATTCTCGTACGATGCCATGGTGAACGACCTATTTGATTTTATATTCGGTAGTTGGATCAGTCTACAAAAAATGCAAAATATTGCCAAGAGTGGTACAGAGTGTGAAGTGAGTTCTCTATTATGTGTTATTTATTCAGTTTTGTCCAATAGAGAGGTCACTCCACAACAATTGGCCATGCTTGAGCTGTATAAGCTTCCTACGGCAGAAGATGTGATTGAATGGCGTCCGATCAATGTACTATTATCTGAAAGCGAATCTGAATCAAAAGTCCAAGTTACGATCGAACCAAGGACATATGATACGCCCTATGTGCAACATCCAGACTGCTCAGAGATTTTGGCAAACAAGAATTCGAGTTGGGTGGACCTTTTGCTGTCTCTATTCGATGATTATAGACTACAAAAGATTGTTTCGTATCACTTGGTAACGAGAGTGATCGAGGCAATGGATGTGACACTGTTACCATCTCACTATGACACTGTTGCTAATATTCTATCAAAGTACGAAACCCAGTTGCACAAGGCTTATTCGTCAACTGATTTTGTAGAGTTGTGCAACTGCATGGGCATTCAACACAACAATTACTTGCAACTGCTGAGAATGAAACAAGATCAATTATTCGGCGATCCTATCTTACTATTGAACAATCCTCCATCCTTTATATTGTCTCACTCGAGAACTCCCCTCAGTGAAAGCGAGGAATTGGCGCGACTCATGCACATTGTTATTATTCTCATACGGACACTACCAAACAAGAATGAACGACATTTGTTGCTCGAATTCGTTTGTCATATGGGCACTCCAAAGACTGAAGGTGCACAGATACCTCTGCCTAACAACATGACCTATGTACACAGTTCGCCCTATTTTGACTATCGAGCCATGAGAGATGTGAAGAAGAGAAAGTATGGAGTCGTGTTGGACAGTCATGCATTGTATCTTGTCGAAACAAGCGGATGTTCCAACGGATTCGCGAGAGTAGTCATGGCCATATCGTTATTCTATCTCAAGTGTACAATCGAACCAGAGAACAAAGACTCTATGAGACTCATGTGCGTACATAAAACAGGACCAGCAACAAGTACAACAGTATGCGATGAAATTGTTGTGTTTGATGACGCGCGCAAGTGTGGAAGAGGTACGCATGTGATCAATAGAGCCATTACAAATGCAGTGAATGAGAGGAGAAGGGCATTCTGCCGACTATTTAATCTTCAGTTCGTGTCTGCTCATACTGTCACTCCTCCAACAAACGTCGCCACAGCCAGTCAGAAGGAAACACAACAAGTCGAAGATATGGGCAATATATCCGACAATACAGTGAGTGATAAGGACAGTGTCATTACGACTGAAGATCGCATAGATTCAGAAAACAACCAGTCAGGTGAAGATCCTGCATCGACATCCGAGTCGGCCCTGCAAACACAAGCACACAACGAGGAAGCATATCCTATTCAACCAACAATTGAAGGGTCATCTCAGCCAGAGAGCGAGGAAAAACAAGAAGATGGTGACTCAATGCTTGAACAGCAGACAGAAGAGGAACAACCGTCAACAGCAGCAAACACCGAACAACAACCTGACCCTACCTCGTCAGAAACGAGAGAAGAGGAAAAGGATGAGAGCTCTGACAGCAATGACAAAGAATAAATATGCCTCTCGTTGCTCCCCACTGAAAACACACTTTGTAACATTTCAATTAGCTTTCAAGGAAGCCCTTCGGAATTTCAATTTATTGCTCCGCTTGAGTGAATTCCGCCCAATATTTTTCCACATAGGATGAACCTTTGCATCCTCTCCTCACGCGATCTCCCAACAAAAAATCAAACAAGCACACACAAGCAGAAAACATCTCCCCAAAAAATACAAAATGGTATGTATTGATCATCGTCATCAATCGATACTCCAAAGCTCTGTGGATCTCACTCATACTCACACCATAATATCACAACTTGATACCAATTAAAAAAAATAGTCCTCCGTTCGCAGATTGATCCCATTGTTCGACAGAGTCCTCATCAAGAAGGTTGTCAGAGAGACTGAAAAGAAGGTTGGTAGCCTCTACATTCCAGAAACCATCAACAAGAGCCAAAACAGCGAAGGTGAAGTTGTTGCTATTGGTCAAGGCATTGACAAGCAACCTGTTTTGAAGGTTGGAGACAAGGTTTTGTTGCCAAACTACGAAGGACAAAAGACTCTTTTTGATGGTCAAGAAATGTTCATGTACAGAGAAGATGAGATTATTGCCAAGATTGAGCAATAAAGTTTTTTTTTCACACCACCTTGAAACAAATTTTTTTTTGTTTGATCATCTTGGACATTTTATTTACGGACGGAGACAAGTGACCTTTCACGAGCGTTTGTGACATGCTACATTTCACACACAACCGTCGGCACAAACACAGGAGATACCGATCAGGACTATCCATAGGGATCGCTGACTCCGTTTTTCCCTCGCTTTTTCTATCCGCTGCAGCAAACACAACCACCCTCAAACACAAAACACCTTCGAGACAACAACAACAATCACATCCAACATCATGGGTAAGAAGCAAACAACAACCACAGCTACAGCAGCACCAGTCAAGGTTGTTGAAACTACACAACAACAAGTCAAGCAAGAAGATGTCGTCGTACCACTGCACAAGAGACCATACGACTTGTTCATCATTGGTTTCTACCTCGTGTTCATTCTCAGTTCGGCCACCATTGATTATCACAATGTGCTTGGACCAGCCATGGGTCTCTCCATTCCAGAGCTACAACATGCAAAGAAACCATTCAATTGGCCACCACAAATCATTACTGATCAAGTGTACATGCCATGGGGAAACAACATTGATCCAATCATGATTGAAAATCCATTTTTCTGGCAAGTCATGGAATGGATCAATATCTTGTTTTTGACACCTGTGAATGCCATTTTGGCGTTTGCCTTCTTTTTTGGAAAAGCTGGTTCCTATCGTTCCTTGGCCTTTATTCACTCAAGTGCGCTATTGTATAGCATGGTTTTGTGTTTGGCTACGGGATTGGAAGGAGCAACCAATCCAATCCAATTTGTCATTTGTTATTCACTGTATGCCACGTATCCGATTGCAATCATGACTCGATTGTGGAATGAGAGACCATTTTCCAAGCGCGTTGTGAACAATAAGGGATTTTTGCAAAAGGCTTTGCAAGGGTTCTTGGCATTGCACTTGTTCTTCTTTATCATGTTTTGCTATCACTGGCTCGTGATTCATACTCCATTTGCACAGGGATTGCCAGATTGGTATCCATTGTTCGATGAGTATGTTCTCTCCAAGATTCCAATTCTTGCTCAAGAGCCATACGCTACATGGTTGAAGCAATTGAACGCCAAGTGGTAAGCAGAATAAACCACTTGATCAACATTTCCATATTTATTTTACAGAGTGTTTATTCTATATTGATATCTAAGCAAGCAAGCGTTGAATACGAATATCAGCCGAAATGTCCATGGGTGTTCGACCAGACATGTTCTTCAAATCTTTTCTCGCCTTTCGAGACAATAGGTACGAGACTACTTCAGGCTTGTTGTAGTAGGCAGCGTAGTGAAGTGGTGTCCAGTTCATTCTTTCAGAGGCGACCGAGTTTACGTCCATCCCTTTCACCTCAATCATATGCTTCACAATAGGTAACAACCCTCTTCCTGCGGCTACATGCAAAGGATAATGTTGCTCCATGTCTGTTCGTGAGTTTCCGATGTTTTTAGTCTTTTCTGTAAACGACAAAACGGTTCAGTTTCTCCGGCTGACTTCTCGAACATACCAATGTTTCAGACATGGTGTGATATCTTCTATTAAATTTCAATAATAAAATGGATCTTTTCAGTGCTTTGGGAGTTAGGACCAGGTGGAGAATCTGCAGGTCTGCACAGCAGATCTATCGAAGTGTTTATGACATCTGTTTCCAAAGGACAAGGTACAAACGAAGCTTTCGAATGGTTGACACGGTCCATTAAGTCGAACAATGCATGAACAATTGGTGTGTCCTTGGAACTTCTATTGTTGTGTTTGAAATGGGACTGCAACTCGGAATAAAGCGCGATCCCACAAGCCACTTTGTGACTTTGGACAGTGAAGGCTTTCAAATGTGCTTGGAACTGCTCGGATATAAAATCTCGTTCTTCCTCGAGTCTAGATCAAGAGGAAAACCGAACAACTTCTGACTAAAGAAAGTATGGTTTTCCTGAGTTCTTCAAATATCCGAGGAGAGTTCCATAATTCAGAGAAAACCAACGTGAAGTCAATGATGATGAGGAAAAGGTTGATGTTGAATCTGCCACTGCCAGAAGTGATCGAGTATCAGATGTTTTTACAGAGTGAACTCGATACGAAGAGAGAGGAATGGAATGAGTGGATGAACATGCTTGGTGAGGAGGATAGGAGCAGAGGAATTGTACTATGTGACATTGATATGAAGAGATTGAATCAATCAGTGAGACAACTCGTATGGGACAAGGTGTTTCAAAAGGTGAGCTGCTTAAGGCCTTGTGATCACACATCGCCAACCAGCGACAAAAGCCTACATTACTGAGGGTTCTCGAGTAGTCTCCTATCTCAATACTAAGCCAGATGGTGCTTAACTTCTCTATTCGAAATGGGAAGAGGTGGTTCCACCATTGTATGAACGTAGACATTAGATTCAACTTGTCATTATTTTTGGCGCCGAAGGAGGGCAAAGGAAACCACGTGCAACTCTCAAGAGCTCTACAAGGTAGGTATCACAAACCATGCGGCAACTAATGGTTGACGATCACCCTCTGTGTATGAAGGAATTCAAACATATCTTTCCCGCCTGCAATATCGTTTAAGGTGCTGAAAGTGTTAGTATCCCAAATGAGTGGATGAGGATGTGGAGGGAAGAGGTCAGTCGAATGTGCAGAACCGGACTTGTACCAGGACAATCTGTTTGTGGAAAGTAGATCGCATCTTCAGTCTCTGTTTGACCAAGAAAGATGTGCAAGAGTAGGACGCTGGAATGATTTCATGCACAGATACGCAGTGGAACACTACACACAGCAGAGGTTGTATGGTATCTATACAACACTGGTGATATGCAGGTCATGTGTAGCTGGTGTCAAAGTGAGCCCGAGAGTGTGCTCCACTGTCTGTTTGATCAGGTGTCCAAGGGCCATAATGAACAGAAGGCAGTGAAAGTGGACATGAGCTCAAGAATATGGGAGTCCCGAAGAATTCTTGAAGAACATCACGGCAGAGAAGAAAGCAAGAACATTCATGAACAGGGTGAAGAGGAGGTGCATTGACACCCTTCATCACCTTTTCATTTCCTTTTTTTAATACAATCATTTGACTTGGTATTTAGAATCTTGCGGTTGCTCATCGCCAAAATGGCCAAAATATGTGAAAAAGCAAAATAAATGTCTACGTTCATACAATGGTGGAACCACCTCTTCCCATTTCGAATAGAGAAGTTAAGCACCATCTGGCTGAGTTAGTATTGAGATAGGAGACTACTCGAGAACCCTCAGTAATGTAGGCTTTTGCATTGAATTGAATTGCTTCTGTTTGAACAACATTTCTTTGTGGATCTGAGTTGACTTCAATTACTAAAAGTCATCAGACAATTGCACGATGGATTGTATAGATCCGCGTCGCAAACGTGAGAGCGGATGTTGTTGTGGCAACATGAATCAGAAGAGGCACATTGGAAGGCAATGACACCACATGTCTTATTGAATTGCTTCTGTTTTATTGGTAAGAAAATGGATCAGAAACTCGGAATAGAGCTCTGATCCACCAGTGGCTTTGCCACCGTGCACTATGAGGTCTTCAAACTGGTGTGTTATCTGAGTTGGATTGGTGCTCAGAACCGATTGGTACCACAACTTCTACTTGCTTAAAAGGTGAAAGAAATCTGAAAGAGATTGATCTGGTGATGTGGTTTCTTTGAAACTTCATGTTGGAATTCAGGAATGAAGTGTCGGAGATTTTGATTCATGGGTTGGCTAATCGAACAAGTGATCCACATCGTTGGGTTGCGTTAGACATAATGTCCGAATACCACTGTGATTACCCAAAACAGAACTTGTAAATGGTGTCAGTGTGGGCTTTGGACTAATCTCAATAAAGAGTATTGGATCCTCTTCATCTTCGAGACTTTGCTTCTTAGTGTTCATGTAGTTATAAGCTGTTAAGAGGGATTGACGCCAAAGAACAGGCTTGTAAACTTGCTCTGGAAGTGTATGAACTAAATCAGCAACATGGGTCATGACTGACGCACTTGTGTTACTGACAATTGGTATGTGAAGTTGCTTGTTTTGTTCCATCTCTTCAGCATAAGTTCGATTCAATAGATCTCCGAGTTTGTCTGCTACTGGAGTCAATAGACGACAGTGGAATGGTGCTGCAACATTTTGTAGTGGAAATACTCTCGTTTTGATGCTGTAAGTGGCGTTGAGTTCAGTAGACAGAAGATTAGCGATATGTGACACATCTTGCTTCCATCCACTCAACACAAGTTGTCGATTGGAATTGATGTTGGCCACATCACAAACCAATGAATGCTTGGTACTCTCCATACGCACAAAATCCATAATGTATATCATTTGATCTTCCGTGAGATCAATTGTGAACAATAGAGCAGACATGCCAAACTGTTTCTCAGGTACTAATGTCTCTTGTTCTTCTATGACTTGGCGAATGAATAGACCTCTCTGATGCACCAATTCCATCGCTTTGTCAACATGTTTAACCAACAACGACTCTGTATCGCAATTGCTCGCACAAAGGGCAGAATATTCACCAAGGGAGTGACCCATGCTCAACAAATGAGGTGTTTCTTGATCCTTGGACGCAAAGAGAAGCCTCTTATTGCTTGTTGCTGCCTCAGTCAATCTATGGTTCAAATAAGACAGTAGCATGACACTGTGCAGCAGAATCGCAGGCTGAGCATAGGACGTACAAGTAGAATAATAGTCCTTGTTCATCGAGGGAAACAATATGGATTGCACTTGTTGTGCATTGCCATTATTCAGAAAACGGTCAAAGAATGGATGATCTTGAAATGGTTGAAACATGCCCTTGAATTGACTGTTTTGACCAGAGAAGGTCAACACGATACGCTTGACAGAGCTCTGTGGCCACTTTGTGATTGCCTTCATTTTTCACACGAACAATGAATGATTGCAATTTGATTGTCAAACAAATGCTTTGTTGTTTGTTTTTTAAGCTCAAAAGGGAGAAGTTCAGAAGCGCATAATAATTTATTCAGCTGATCAGCTGCAGAAAGCTTTCGCATGGTATGATACATCTTGAGAGACTTCTAGAAAGGATAAAAAGACTAAACAGGTAAGGCAACATCAATCGAGTCTTCTTGCAGATATCGCACCAGTATCACAGTCAATGCACTCGTGATAAAAATGATCAGTAGCTTAACGGACCAAGCATCAATCCAACTCTTGCTTTTATTCTTTGCTGTTGTCAGCCCCAATTTCCGTTCTTTTCGTTGTTGACTCGCATTGTCAACATCAGTTTCTTGAGGTAGCTTGCCGTTATCTTCTTGATGCTGTTGTTGTTCATTGTTGTCAATCAACTGATGTTGTTGGCGGCCATGACGGTTGTTCTGAATAATGTCATCTATTTGTGTTGTTTTCTGAACCAGATGATGATCATTGTTGTTTTGTTGTTGGTTGTTTTCTCTTCTCATATTGTTGTTGATGGGAGAGAACCTCACGCAACTTCATCAAGTTCTTATCAACAACAAGATGAGAGACCAATCCTCTCTTGTCTTCAACGGGTAATAGCTCAACAACAAGATCAAAGCGTGCTTCATTTCTATGCATGTGACGTTCAGAAAAATTGCCCTAGCACAAAACAAAGAAACAAGCATCATCAACAGCAACACGTGATTGAGGAAAAAGGTTCGATGCCGATTCAAAGGGTTCTACTGACTGGTGCAACTGGATTCTTGGGTCAAGCTCTCATAAGAAAACTATTGTCTGTGCCATCATCGTCCCCTGACCAACAGCATAGTCATTTTGAGGTGTATGCCATTGGTCGAAGAGCACTCATTGGCAAGGAACTAGAATCAGAGTATTCTGGGCAACGCTGCAAATTTGTGGAGCTGGATCTGTCATCGGCACAAGGGTTTAAGGAACTGCAAGAGTTGTGCAACAACGTTCACTTTCATTTTGTGATTCATTGTGCTGCTCTGTGTGCACCATGGGGCAATCCAAGTGATTATTGGAATGCCAATGTGTTGGCCACCAAGCATTTGTTGGACGCTGTTGTCGGTGCGAGCAGGAGTCACCATACGAAGCATGATTTGCATCGATTTATATTTGTGGGTAGTCCTTCCATTTTTGCTTCGGTGTGCTTTGATGACAAGAGTGATGGTGTTGTGACACGCGACACGAAACCAGGTGGAGAAAGTGGAACTTTTCTGAATGAGTATTCGAAAACCAAGTTTGAGGCTGAAGAGTTAAGTCTTCAGTATTCAAAGGAACATAACTTGCCGCTGATTGTCATCAGACCACGTGCACTCTATGGTCCAGGCGATACGACTCTCCTCCCCATATTGCTACAACGTTTGGCCAGTCGAAAGTTTGTAAATTTGAAGGATGGAGATGAACCGGTGTGGACTGAGTTGACACATGTGGAAGATGCAGCGAGTGCTATTGTGTGTGCGATGAAGACAAACCGACACGAAGCAATAGGTCGTTGCTTCAATATCACAGGTGGGGAGAAGAGGGATCTGTACGATGTTTTGAAGCTGATTGCTCGCCTCATGCTTCACACGCGACTAGTGATCAACAAGGATGATGCGAGAGAGATTGAAGAAGGCAACAAAGACGAAGTATTCACTCCTCGAAAATTGCCATTCTCTCTTGCGTACTATGCAGGTAGCTTTTTCGAGATGGTGTACTCATTGTTTGGATGGTACTCCTCTGATCCACCACTCACAAGATATAACGCGTGTATTTTGGGCAAGAGTCTAATATTTGACATTTCTGATGCGAAAGAGCTATTGAATTATGAGCCTAGCATACCCCTAGAAGAAGGAATCGAACAAGTGGTATTGAACTGGAAGAAGAGTTCATTAGGTATCCAGAGTCGTTTGTGAAGGTAACGGCGGCCCGCAGGTTGCAAATTGGTTCGATTAACTCTTACTCTTGTTTATCTTCACATTTTTCATGTTTGATACTTCATAGATAACCTCTTTTGGTTTCTAGTTGTCAATGTGCAAACAAAACGGTTCACAAAACGGTTCAGACACCAATGTAAATGCAACTCTCTTGGAAGTTTTTTCCGATTGGACTTGCATCTCATTTACGACAGAGTTTGTTCAGAGACACAAAATTGGAAGCGATAATGAGACTATTTACCAGCACAGATCACAATCATGCAAGTAATGAGAGGAAGCTTCCTACTCTCTCCAACACATCGAGAAGTATTACTCCATCCAAGTTAAAAGCTCAAACCAATCGATCTTCTCCCGCGAACACAGGTATCGGTTCCTTCCAACAAGCGAACCGACAACATGCATATCAGGTGTACACCAATCAAATACAACAGAATTTAAAGCTACAAAAACAAGAAGGGCCTTCAAGCTCTCCTCCATCTTCATCCTTCGGGCGACATGGCTCATTTCCGAATCGGAGAGATCTTAACTCGCGGAGGGACCAAAAGAATCACATACTTGAAACGAGCAAAATTGGAAATAGTAACTACAAGGAGATAGTAAAACCAAATGGTGTTAATGATATTGTTCTCAAGAGAGCCCTGACAGATGCTTTTGATTCGACCGAAGGTTCATATCTTGCATACTTGCAAGACTCAGTGACCAAGTACACACACAATCCGAACACTCATGCTCGAAGCATACCGAAGACTATGATTCCTGAAGAATATTTCGTGTATTCAAACTCTCCCATAATGGCTCACAGTGGGTCGAATGAGGACAATGATGGATCGCCAGTATTTGATTCCAAAACAAATGAATGGAGGAAACTAATGTTTCCATCGTACTCACCTGCCACACGATCCGAAGTGTACCTATTAGCGAAGACGATGGACAAGATGATTGCTCAAATGAATGCAGAACAAAATGATATCAAAGATGAGGATTCCTTCAAAGATATAACTTTAATCAGACTAACAAAATCCTTTAAAATTCATGTGACGGCGTTATTTGAGATATCAAGACAAGCTTTTGTCACTTGTGTTGAACGTGGTGTACTGCTTCAAAAGTTATACAAGTACTTCTGTGACTTTTTCGAAGCATGTCTTTCAGTGATTCGAAGTGAAAGAGAGAAGTGCGAGGATTTTCAAAAGATAATCAACGAATATGAAGCATTGATGAAGGATTTGGCCATAGAGAAAGAAAAGACGAGACAAGAGATGGAAGATTTGATGCGAGAAAATGGATTATTGTTCAAGGAGAAGGAAGAGTTCAGACAAAAGGTTGTGAATACTCCAAAGTATGACTTGGTTATTAAAATATTGAAGAACAAGAAAACATGGGAGACATTTCTGAAAGAAACGAACAGTAAATCAGAAAAGCAAGATCTGTCATTGGCTAGTATGATTAGTGATATGGACCAATCTCATGAATCCGTACGAGGAAAGAAATCGAAGAAGGCTCGAAAATTTGTGAGGTTGAATGCAATGTCGACATCCATAGGCCATTCATCTAGATATGACGAAATAGAAGATGCTCTGGGAGATCAAGACGAATACGATGGACGTTCTTACAACAGGGTCTCTCCTTCAAATTTTCTCATGACAACAAACATGAAAAAACCGGGGTTGGAAGATGTGCACACTCAGCGGATGCTTAAGTTGATTTGGACAAACATGAGCGATACATTTGCGGCAGTGAGCAACATTTCCAAAAACGCCAGCCAAGTACTAGATAAGCCATTGGTCACAGAGATGGACAATGAGAGATTTGTGGCATCGATGCCAGATTTACAGACTCTGTTGGCTGGTATATACGAAATCAATGCCCGTCTGAACGAAGTTAACACCATCTACAAGGAGCAAGCAGAGAGAATAGCGAGAGAAAAGCTGGAACCCAAACCAATACTCGTCAAACTTATTCCCAACAACAGACTGAATACCATTCAAGTACTATTGAGAGCGAATCAGACTTGAAGCCTTATATTAGGAGCTTGATACATGCCCAGATTTTACTTAAGATAACACCTTATGACTAAGCTGGATAAGTCCAAAAAGGAAATCCAAGAGAGAAAACAAGAAAAAATGAGCATGAACAACATTCACATAACTCATGAAATTGTCCAATCCGTGAAGGATGTGCAACACAGGGTCAAAACAATTCATTCCTCACAGGCAGAGCACGACCAAACAATCACAGTTCTCAATGTAGCGACACTGGAGGACAAGCAGCTTACGATCCATCACACAATGAACCAGGGATTTGTGGTGATTGGTGGTGAGAAAAGCGAGCAATTTGACACATTGCACAACCTATTGATGAAATTGAGCCCACAATATGCTCAACAATTCCACAACCATCTCGAACAAGCTCTCTCCCGCTTTTCAACTGAAACTTTGGCGCCAAAATAAAGAAATTGCGCGGCAAATATTCGTCGCAACGGCCAAAAAGCAACAACAAACCAAAAACAAAACTCACTAGAGAAAACTTCTGCAAATACCACATGATCAAAACGCAACCAGCTGCCCATGGAATTCAATTGCTAAGGGAGCTCCAGTTGGACCGTTCCGTGCCAAAGTACAATGCCGATACTCTTTCAAAGATTGAAAAGGAAATGAGAGATTTGGAGAATGGATTGAAGAGAACCATTCTATATCAACAGAGACAGGAGGAAGAAGCAGAGTTGCGCAGACAACGACAAGAAGAACAAGATGGAGAAGGAGAGGAAGAAGAGAACACTGCAGCAGAAGCAGCAGAAGAAGAAACGTCACTTGGTATCGGCTGTGGTATCGTTTTTCAGCATCAGAGTCTCCTGAGAAACAAGAGATGTGTCTTGGCGTATCACTATGAGCGAATGAAACGATTGAGAAAGCTTAGATGGGGTGCTGGAGCCGTTCAAAACATTCCAAACTTTATTCAGAAGAATATGAGTGATAATGAGAGGCAGTATCTGGATGCGTATGATGAACTGTTGAGAGAGTATACGGATGATATTGGATTGGATTTATTTTCGGATGTCACTCCACCAAAGGATGTGTTTGTTGAGGTGAAAGTGATCAAGGACGATGAGGAGAACTCTGAGGGTGTAATGACCATGGAATCCGGTGTTGTTAAGCTTCAGAAACATCAGAGACTCTTCTTGAGACGTGTGGATGCTGAAATGCTGATGCAGAAAGGATTAGTGGAACATGTTTCAAAACGATATGTGTAGTGAGTGCATTATCTCTGCATGTGTGTAGGACCTACTACTCCAACACTTCTGCATCTCGGTAGTTTATTTATGTGAGATTGGATTGTATCCTTTCTCATTGCAGAATATCAGTGTTAGCCATCACGATTGACCTACCTCCAATGTGGTTGTGTGCTCATTTCCGTGGCTTGGAACAATTTGTATTTATGAACGCCATGATTGCTTGTGGCTATCAAGTCTCATCGATCAGTAAATTCTCTAGTTTGTTTGCATCCAATTGTTGCTGTTTGAGTATGTCTTGAGTAATCGCGAGCCGTTCGGTCAACTCCTGTATTTTCTGATCCTTCTTCTCCAATACGTTCTTCGATGCCTCCATGACTTGCTCCAGCTCTTCTTCGCTTCTTTGTTCTATTCTCTCGATCTCTGATGCATGTTCCTTCCTCAGTTCTTCGATTTGAGCTTGCATTTCTAATTCATGACCACTCAGGACTTGTTTCTCCTCACACAATGTCTCCAATTCAGCTCTATGCTCATTCATTAATTTTGAAATTGCTTTATCGTACTTCTCTTGATCTTCTTTGATGCGATTCTTCAGGAGCTTTACATTTTCTTGCTTTTCGAGTATCTCTGTGTTCAGACGGTCAATAACTAGGGCTTTTTCCTTTGTGTCTAGCTCAAGGGCATTATTACTCTTCGATATCGCCATATACTTCTCTTTCCAATGCGACATAGATGATTGTAGCTCGTTCATTTCCGCAGAATGAGCTGCCTTGAGCTGCGATAGTTGCTTCTCATTCTCATCCTGCATCTTCTTCTTACTTTCGAAGAAATCTCCCTGCATTTTTGCTACGATCATCTCTACTTGTTCGTCTAGTTGCCTCGAAACTTTCTCGACATGGATCTTTTGCTTTTGTTTGTATTCCTCCTCCATCTTCTTCATGTAATGATTTTGCCACTGTTCCTTTTCGAGTTCCCATTTAATTTTTCCATTCTCATTCTGCTCTTTATGCTTTCGATTTAGCAATTCGATTTGCTGATCTAATTCTTCTTTGTGCTTCCGTATTAACTCTTGTTCGTTCTGTTTCATTTTCTGCAAGTTGTCTTGATACAGTACTCTCTCTTCCATGAGCAGTTTCTCTGTTCTGTCTCTCTCAAGTTTGATCTCTCGATCAAACCTGTTCTTTAACTCGTCTCTATCTCTTTCTGAACGTTGTTTCAGTTCTCTCACTTCAAGTCTCTCGTCGCCTCTCGCTCTTTCCACAGCAATCTCAGTGTCCTTCACTAGTTTTTCTTTTAGATTTTGTATCTCCTTCTCTTGTTGGAGTAATGATTCTTGTCTTTGCTTACGCAACAAATCCTGATAATAATCTTCTAATTTAACTTTCTCCTGTTTGTGGTTGATGAGAAGCCTTTGTATCTCAGGTTCTAAGTCCTTCACTGTATTATCTTTAATCTCTTGTCTCTTCTCTTTCATCCAGTTTTGACGTTTGAGTTTTTCTGCGGCTGCCCATGTTTCTTTCTGTCTTTTCAGCTCCTGTTGATGCTTTTCTTCAATAGCTGAAATCTTCTTCGTGTATTTATCATCCATTGTCTTAACCTCTTTGGCCAACTCTGTACATTTCGCGTTCATTTGTTCTTTCTCTTTCAAGAGTTTTTCGATCATCTTTATCTGTCGGTTCATTGTACTCTCGAATTGTTTCTGTTGATTCACTAGTGTCTCTTTACCCTCTTCCTTAATTCTTTTCGTCATGTCTCTCTCGTTCTGGATGTATGATTCGAGTTTATTCCGCAACGAATGTATCTCCTGATTCTTCTCTCTGATCTGTGCCTTGTATTTGTTCATTCTCATCTTAATATTCTCGTAGACTGTCACTCCACTAGCGTTCCCTCCATCTCCACCAAGTGAGGTCGAAGAAGCAAAAACTGAATCGGTGAATTCATCATCATTTGGACTCGTTTCTGATCGTTTCTGATTAACTGTTCTATTATTCTTGACATTGCTCATTGTCCGTAGCTGATTGGAGATAGAAGAACTTGCTGATATAGAAGAGGTTGGTGATGGTGGGCTATCATAGGCATGAATCACTGACGGGACTCGAGGGGCAATGACCAAAGAGGGCTCTTCATTGTCTGTAGCTCTCCTAGGACTCTGTCTCACTTGAATCCGAGATGAAGAGCTCATGTTTGATCGAGAGTCATCTTCCATCCGTATTATACTCACTCCACTAACATTCGAAGGAGACTGCTGTTGTTCTAGATTGTTCAAGTACTTGAGGAAGTTGCTCAGTTTCCCTTCAGTGTTGCGATGGGTTCCACTACCTGTGCTCCTGGTTATGCCAGAGTGAGAGTCTTCATTGTCAACCTTCAAAGAATGAATTGATTTCCGAGAAGACATTGTGTTTTGGTGTTGAATAGCTTAAGCTGTAGATTGTTCTGGTGCGGAGAAATTAGACAGAACTCGAGTGACTGACTGTAATGTACAATTTATAATGTCGCACCCAAGTTGAACTTGTTATAGATGGAAGAATAGGCGCTTGCTCTTGGTTTGTTAATCCTGTAGTTTTGGAATGGTCTTAGCACTCGAGCGTTTGAGCCTTGACGTGCAGAGGCAGCTGCGAAAATACACCAAGAAATTTCCAACAAGAATAATTGTTGGTTGTCACTCTGGTGAATATCGTTGGGAGCCATAATATAGCTGATCGATGATCCCTCTGTGCTTGGTCGAAGTTGCAAATCATCCTCGTTCTGCGACTCTTCGGGCTTATCCGTGTGTGTGAGCAGCTTCTTAGCACCCTTCTTGGCATGCTTGGTCACCTTGTTCAATATTTTAACAGCCTTCTTTTGTTTCTTTGGCTTCTTTTCATTCAAATTAGAGCTGCTTGGTGAAGAATTGAGAGAAGAGGTTTCTTCTGATTCGTGATCTGACTCATCCAGCTCTTCAGATTGATCCATGGATGGCTCAATATGCAAGTTTGAGGAACTAGGAGACGAACTTAGCTGTGGTGAGGATTCGATTGATAAAGGAAGAGAATTGAACTTGGCATCAGCACCCTTTCTCTTACTTCCCTTCTCAGCATAAAGTGCCATAGCAAATGGTTGAAACTTTGTCTCTGTTGGATTTGGCTTAAATCGTGCCACATCAATCAAAAACACTCTATTCAGTGAACAGTTCTTAATATGCTTATTGTCAATTATATACTTCTTGTTCTTGTCCACGATAATCTTTGCAGTATAAAATCTTCTATCTGTTAATACAAACACTCTTTCTTGTCGCAGTGCGTTCTTATTCATCTTGGTAACCATCCATGATTTGACAACTACTTCAGACTTCTCAGACTTCATTCGTTTCCGAATTTCTTCAATCACAAGATAAATAATCATCTTTTGGTGCTTATTTGGTTTCCAGTATGGATTGTCTGATCGTAGAACTCGCAACAAATACTCTAGACTGTTTCTTTGGCTAACAGATGGATGAATAGCGACTCTTCTCAGATCTTCAATCAGTTTACCAGTCACCAAATCTTCGTCATCAATCACCTCATCTGCTTCGTCAATCTCCTCCACTTCATACTCTTCCAAAATATTCTCCTCGTCCGTCTCTGTAAAATCACTATTGTCCTCATCGTCTGAATCATCATCCATCTCTTCACCAAAATTCTTCTTGATTTGTTCAGCACGGTCCTTCAACGGCTCATACACCTTGAACGGTCTCAACACATCACCACTCACGGACACATTGATCTGATAACACAAAATACCCATTCCAGCCATCAAATTAATATCCGTTTTCTGATCCTTTGAGAAACTAAAGTCAATAACGATACAAGTGACAGTGTCATTAAAGAATTGACGTTGCCAAGCATCTTCAGCAATAAACCTCATGACTCCCTTCTTCAAATTCTCCCACAACAATGCCATTTGCAATGTTTGAATACAATTTTCAGCCGTGTCCAAATCTTTTTCGACAATGGATTCGATGGCGGACCACTCGACCACGAGTTTCAACTTTGATTTTCTCTCTGTGCCGCACATGTAATTCATCTTTAGTTCATAAGGTTTGACAAATCGTTGTTCAATCACTGATTTGATGTTTTGAAAGATGGAGGTGGTTGTTGGTGGTGGTGCTTGTTGTTGTTGTTGTTGATGTTGTTGCTCTTCTTCTGCTTCTTGTTGTTGTTGTTGTTGTTGAGAAGAATTTGCGTAGGCAACAATGGTGAGTCTCTGTTGTTCTTCTTCCTTCTTGTTGCTACTATAATTGGCACTCATATTGATAATGTTGTTAATGTGAATATCGAGATTTCTCTTGTTGTTGTTACTTGTATTGATGTCATTGATTTTCAACAGTTTTTGTTCATTGTTGTTATTGTTGTTGTTGTTGTTGTTGTCGTTGTCACTGTCGGAACTGAGTGAAAAATCATCATCGTCACTGTCGTCGTCAGCAGACGCATGACTGTGATGATCATCGGCGGTGGTGACTGGTGCAAAAAGAACAGCACTTCTTTTAATCATGGCAGAGGGTAATGGGTTAGTATCATTGTCGCTCATGATGATTTATTGTGGATGTCAGCTGGTATGGAGATTTTTTTTGTTTGGATGTTTTCTGTGTTTTCTCTCGAAAGAAACTTTATGTGTGAGGGGACATTCACAAATCAAACGTCACCCCCCAAAAAGCGTCAATAATCTTGGATGGTTGTATGAGATTGACTCTTCGTGACGATTTCTGTTCTGTCATCCATGAGAGCTTAATTATCAATGAATAACTACTTTCTTATGTTATTCTCATGGATGTGAACTTCAACATGATTTCCATACGTGGTGTTTTACTCCGAACAGCTTCGGATTCGTTTGGCGCCAAAATGGACATACAGAAATATTTGGCGGTAACGACTTAAAACATCAACACACCTATTAGGCGAGCTTTCCTTGTTTCAGAGGATCGACGAATGATATCACACATACCTCGAAAACCCAATAACATTAGTCCATAGCTCGTCATTAATTTCACAATGAACACTTATCAACAGCAAATCCTTTCCCAAAATCAACAGCTACAATATCAGCTACAGCATCAACAACATTTGCAACAGCTTCAAATGCAAAGAATGATGATTCAACAGCAGCATCAACAGCACCAGAACCAACAGCAACAACAACAACAGCAACATCAGTCCAACATGATGATGCAACAACAACAACAACAAGCATCGTACTATGAAGAACAAGAGATGCCTCTACTGATGGCTGTTCGTGTCATGGATGGTCTATTCGTAGGAAATGCAATGGCTGCTCAAGATGATGACTTTTTGTTCTCGAACAAGGTTTCTCACATTGTCAATTGTGCTGGATTAGAGGCTGCCAATATCTTTAATGATAGTGGAATAGAGTATTTGACATTTCCGTGGAGAGATGTGGCGACGACACAGATTTTGGACTCTCAAGACAGAAACATATCACGGATTACAAAATTTATTGAGAAAGCGTTTGAAAGAGGCGAGTGTGTTCTTGTTCATTCCCTGAATGGATTATGTAAGTGTTGTTTTGCTCATGAAAATCTTTCTTTGAAATCTCGTTATTAACAGCTAGTGACTATTCTGATGATAGCTCGATGTTGTGTTGTGATTGCTGCCTTCTTTATTTTCAAGTATGGATGGACATTGGAGCAGAGCATGTCCTATATTCATGTTGCTCATCCAGATATGAAAATGCAAACCTACTTTGTTCGCCAATTAAAGTTGTTGTCCAAGAGAAGAGCTAGGAACTTGGATCCATCGGATCCTAGAGATCTCCCACTACGCGATCAAATGTTGATTCTAAAACATACTGTATGTAGAAGCTCTTGTCAGTCACCAGATGTACGAACAGTGACCATGTCTAACACAGTGACCTTGTCTAACGCTTGAACAAATTTCATCTGCATCTATTCTATGATGGTAGTACATGAACAGCGTACCCTACAACAATGAAGAATACGCAATATATTCTATACAAAATGTGAAACACAATAGACGTGTAATTTTTGATTCAAATGAGCATATACTAGGCCCTCGAACACATTCTCTAGATACGCGGCCGAAGACCAAGCCCATCCTTAAAATTCCACCCAACTTCGTTCCTGTGTCTATCAACACACCTATTAGCTTGTTGGACGGTTCGAATGTTGTATATTCAAAGGAAGATCCCCCAGCTCCTGTAGGTATGATATCCTTGGCTTCAGACCCCCGGTTGAAAAAACTGGAAACACAATCATCATCTGATTCATTAGATGGAGTTTCCTCGCAACTGATCATATCGGACCCTCCACCTTCGAACAATTCGCCCACGATACCAACATCGAACAACAATACTGAGAATCAACCTACAAAGCAAGAGAAGTATGAAGTAGACTCAAAACCTGAGACTAACCACTCATACAACTTGAGGAAACGACCTACATCATTCTCCTCAAACGCTTCTCAACCCGGATCAAAGTCAACAGAAGTTCAACTCTCCTTACCCAATTCTGTCTCGCAGACAGCACCGAAACCGCAATCTCTCCCTCAACCGAAAAAGTATCGAGGACCAACCCCACCGAAAAGAAATCAACCGAATACAACCTCCAAGAGGGACAATTCCTCAGCGCTAACTTTGCCTGGCCCCAATAGGAGTTCTACTTCTAATTTCAATCCTACTCAGTACAATTCCCAACCATCTCCACAAGACCAAGAACCTTTATTCTTGAAAGTGAATAGAAAACCTTCTACGTCGATAGATGTCGAGAAAAGAACCAGCATAGTGAGATCTAGTATAACTGGAAGTGGTTATCCTTCCAGCCACTCTGTTCTACAAGGAACTGTGAGCAGTAATCTGAAACGAGGATCAGGGGCAGGTGTCGAAAATGTTCAAGTCCGAAAGAGACCTTCATCAGCTCCAAAAACGAGACCAGTACTTAATGAAGCTCCAACAAACTCAATCTCCATACGCAGCAACTCCGTGCCCACCTTGCAATCGATTTATGATACTCCAAGTAACAGACCACTGTCGGCACCAACAGCGAACTCTCTGAACTCCCCACGAAAGAGAAAGAAGAAGAAAAAGGTTCCTTCGCCTGCTCCACCTGCTAAAAAGGAACCAATAGAGAACAGATTAATGCGACCAACGCTATCCTTCCTTCGAAAGACAGTTGTAAAATCAAAGTGACATCACTTGTTTGTATTGTTCAGTAGGTTTTATTGTGCCTCAGGAAAATGATAGTCCACCACACTATTAATCTTTGCTGCCTGTGGGTCGGTTGAGTATTTCTTAGCGACCAAGTCATTAAAGGAAGTTAAAACATCTCCTGATTTCAGGTCATAGTTGAGCTGAACTCTTTGCTTGATTCTTTGAGAATTGTTGAATGCTTTGTACTTCCTCAGATAAATTCTCTTCTCTCTTTGCCTTTCTTCGTACATTCTCGTTATATCATCGTACACAGCCTGAGTAATAATATCAATCTTACCCTCGATATCAACCTTCCTGTACTCTACCGATCTCTGCTTGGCCATCACAAATCTTTGATAGTCTTCGATTAGTTTCAACCTAGCTTCTTCGTCACTTGTTTTCAAAAGTTTCTTCTCCAGATTCTTCCTCCGCTTTTGGATTAGATCTTCTCGATACTGCTGAATCATTTTCTTCTCTTCCAAGTACAAGTCATGCAACTTATATGCTTGTTTCATGGTTTCCTTACCTAATCGTTCAATACCCTCAGGACTGAAGTCCACCTCATCTTTCAATTTTTCAGAGTCGACCATATCATCCATATCACCCATTTCATCATCCTCTTCCTTCGCCTTATTGATGTCATCCTTGTCTAACACATCAGAGTTATAGAACTCAACAAAATCGGGATCCTTGAGCTCCAACTCCATAATCTGATTCATCAGTGTCATACCTCTCACAAAGTCATTATCAAACTTGTCCATATCGTCATCTTTTGAGTTACCCTGCAATAGTTTCTTCTGCTTTTTATCCCACTCGTCCACAACCTTCACAAGATTCTCTTCTGTGAAGGCAGCAGGCAACAAGACTCGCTTCTCGTCGGTATCAATCTTGACACCATCCAATTTGCCTCTTCCCATAATAATGTCATCGTCTGTCATGACAAACAAGTAATCTGTCCAGACATATCGACTCAAGAACAACAATTGTTGCTCTAGATTCTTCAAGAAGGTAAACTTGATGGCAATTGAATGATCAGAGTGACTCACGACATCTAATGCCTCGCATCCAAGTCTATCAATAATCGCATTACCCATCTTTTTCGACTCTTCTGTCAATCGCTTCATCGCAATGGCCAATCGACTACAATTCTTCAGTGTTTCAGCGCCCAAAAACTCAAAATAATCAACCAACTCATTAGTTTCTGGTGTAGCTCTCATGTCCCACTTGATCATGATTGATCCATCAGAGCTAATCACTCTGTATGCATCTCCGATGATGATGTGAACACCTGGTAAAACTTTGCCGTAAATCAGCTTGATATCCTCCAAGGAGTTGAAAATGGACTCGAGACACTGCAATATCTGTGTAGACTTGAGTGTGACCACTTGCTTTTCGCCCTTGTCATTCACAAAAGTATCATTCCATGACAACTTTGAAAGCTTCAGCTCTTCTTCAATCTGGCTCTTCAAAATTTGAATCTGTCGGGCACGTTCTCTAGTTGACTTTCTCTGCGTGTTCACCTGTTCAATCGAACGATTCAAGAAACGAATAAATTCCTTTGGGTCGAAATCATAGGGAATCGTTATGAAACCAGGTGCCGGTTCATTGGGAACATACTGACCCGATGGTCCAATCATCACAGGTATCGTACTCCACCGATAAAACTCCATATTGTAAATGTGTCTGCGCAAGCTTTCCAACGCCTTTTGCGACTCGACCAATGACAAATCACGACTCAAATACAGCATACCATTCTCCACCAAGGTATCCACACTCGGAATATCATCTTCCCACCACTCTCCACTCTTCATTCTCTCCACACTCTTGTTCTGTGTGTTATTGATCAATGCCATTCTAAACTCTTCTCTCAGTGCATCCTTGTTGACTCGTTCACCGCGCTTTCGACTCTCCGAAACATCTTCACCACCAAACAATGGCTCATCATTGAACACCCAACCTCTACTTGCTTCAGTTGCAGCATCACCACCTTCCTGAGCGGCTCTTGCACCTTCAAAATCAGGTTTTGCAATTCCTGCTTGAGACAACAGACTCAAGATGCAATCATCAATTTGTTTTGTGATGATACGAACGCTCTTTAGAGAGAAATCAGGAAAGAAATCACGCGGTACCACAAAATTGGACTCTATACGCTGACTAGGCACCTTTTGTCGTTCTTCTGCAGTCACCACACTATCATTCAAGCTCATTCTTGAATAAAACACAAAAGTCCGATTCTCCGGCGGATAAATCGAAGTTTGTTTGGGAGATTGTGACCTTTCGAGCTGAAGTGCAATCTCCGAATAATCATCCAACCAATTCAACATTTCATTCAACTCTTGAAACGACTTTTGATTCAATGATTGAAACTTTGGTTGATCATTGAAAAAATCAGGATGAACTTTTAAAAAGAATTTTCGAAGTGATTTGACATAGGGATTCTGAATTCCACCACCACTACTGCTTCCACTGCTTCCACTACTACCGCTACTGCTGCTACCTGTAGAGCTTGATGTTTGATAATAGTCTTCTTGGTCAGTCTGATGTCTGATGGAAGAGGTATGAAAATGTTGTTTTTGAATGTTGAAATATTTGTTGTTATTACTGTTGTTTTTGTTGGTCAAGTCATGATAACGATGATGAAAATGATGATGATGATGATTTCGAATCGTACTAGTAGTAGTAGTAGTAGTTGTTGTTGATGATGATGATGGGAGGAGAGATGCAAGAGTGATGGTTCGAGTGAGTGATGGTCGCTGATGATTCAGCAAGAGCAAACTGGCTGTGCGACAATTTCCTCTACTAGTCCACTTTTTCATTTTTTGTTTTGTTGATGTTGTGTGCTGCTGAAGAATATTTTTCCTATCTGTGTGAAATTTCCACGACATCAGTGTTCAATCTTTTCCATGAACATTCGAAAAATGCAATCGGAGAGAAGAAGAAAAACAAACAACAAAATTGAAAAACAACAACAACAACAATCTTGACAAGATGACAACAACACAACAATCGCTCAAAAGTGGTAGTATGTTTCTAGAGACTCTCGGTGGTGAAATCATGTCCGATGACGAAGATTTCTTCTCCTCTGACGATGATGAACAAATAGAACAAATAGAACAAGAAGAAGAACAAACATCCATCACTAAAGAACAAGATTTATTAGATGAACAACACTCCAACAATAACAATAATTCATCCAATCAAACATTTGTCACATTAAAAGAAAAGAAGAAATTCTTAAAAAATGCACAACAACAACAACAAAATAGTGAAGAAGAAGATGAAAAATTACAACAACAAGCAATGATTGAAAAAACATCAAAATCAAACATTCTCTTCCCATTGACCGAACAAGGTAAAAATTGTGCAGTTTCGATTGATACGCTGCATCCATCATGGTCCATTCGTATACGAAAACGAACCATTGATCAAATGAAAAAATATGTGGGCAAGAGAATGAAATTTGGTAGTGATGGATCCACGATTGTCGTCTTTTCATCCAGTGCTCATAACGATGATGATGATGATGACGATAACAAGAAGATTGAAAAATCGAACAAAATGTTGTCAACGAAACCATCAACAACAACAAAAACATTTGCAAAGACAGTGGATGGTACTGCAACGAATTACAATAATCGACACATGAAATTCAATGATGCAAACAAGACCATTGATAAACAAGCGTCATCCTTCTCATCAGCAGAGAAAACAAGCAAGACATACACGAGAGACAATCAATCATTCAACAATCACAAAAAACCGAATGCGCAACAATCACAACAACAATTTTCAAGGAACAATACTCGGAGTCAAAATCAGAATGGATTCGATCGAAAGCCAATGACTCCCGCTGCTCCATCCACCACCAATGTTAATAACAACAAGGTTGCTTCGACTAATAAGCCTACTGTAGCTACCGATGTGATTGTGCATCCATCGATTCTCGAAAAGAGAAAACAGAGAGGAATGCTGGAGAACACGAATTGGACTGGCAAGAAGATTGTGTTTGGAAAACCAAAGTAAAACTTAAAATACAGCTAATGTTCAGTTTTTATATATAGTACAATGATCCATTGTGTGTGCTTGTTTATTCTCTATATGGTCATGTTGCGTCATCTTCGTGCAACAAACCTGCATCGTACAACTCCTCAATGTGCTCTGCGTCGAGATTGTTCAACACTTGAATGTCCGCACCTTCCTCCATTTCTTCAACTGATGGTGGGAAGGATTGCTTTGGAAATAGTTGCAACGTTAGCTCAGTACCCTTGATAAACTTGTTGAGCGCAGAATCCTCTTCGGCTGCACTAAACTTTGGACGCTTCAATTGGAGCAGTAAGTTGCTCTTACCAGCTTGTCTCCACACATTACGCAAGATGTCCGTATTGTTAAAATAGGCTAAGCTGAAGCTTAAGCCAGGTGAGTTGTAACTTCTCTGGAGGCCAATGATATCTCCTGGTTTTGGTTTCGACTCTTCGGAATAAGGATCATGTTCATGTGGTGAATGAATAAATGCCAATGGATTCTTGAGCCAATAAGCATTGCAGGAAGCAAGCAACACATTGACCTTTCTCTGAAGCAGCAAACTTAAAAACATGTGCTTTTGGACAATCAATGGATATCCTCGATCATTCTTAAAGTAGACCACATTGTTGTAGTTTGCCTCCTTCAACATTGGCGCTGTCGCAGAGTTTGAAAAGATGAAAACATGCTTCTCGAGGCCCAACTTGACCAAACTCTTGTACCACAGCTTAAACACATTGACATTATCTTCGACAACAGTTGTGAGAATTAAGTCTCTTTGTTTTGTAATCGCGTTCTGAATATCAGATTCCAATGATCGCTGATACGCTGGAGGTTGAGCCTTTGGTTTCTGTGGTTCGGCAGTTTCGGTGACCGCATTCTTTTCTTCCTGTTGTGCAACAGGCTTGGTCGATGGATTATCCTCGGACATAGAATTCTTGTTGTTAGTGCCTGTGCTGTTCTCGTCGTCCTTCTTTGCTTGCTTCTTGTTCACCTCTTGCGGCTCTTCATTCAATCCTTTTTTGCTCTTGCCGATCAACTTGTCTTTTGACTTTTCTTCTTCCTCTTCTTCATCACCATCACGCTTCTCTCTAGCAAGAGCCTTTTTTCGAGCATTCTTTCGACTGGATGCATTCTCAGCTTCTTCTGCTTCTTCTTCATCTTCATTATGCACGTCCTCTCTTTCAGTCTTATTGACTCTCTTGAGTGGTCTCTTTGGTTTCTTGTTTTTTTCATCTTGTTCATCTTGTTCATCTTGTTCATCTTGTTCATCTTGTTCATCTTGTTCATCTTCTTCCTCGTGATCATTATCGGTATTTGCATTCCGTTTTTGTCTTTTAGGTTCACGCACTGCTGCCTTCTCCTCCTCAGCATCCTCATCACCATCTTCTTCATTGTCCTCATCGTCATTCATCCTATTGTTCTTGTTCTTGACTACTTTCTTGACTCTAACAGCAGGTTTCTTCTTAACTTCTTCTTCTTCTTCATTATCTTGCTGTTTCTCATCGTGTTGATCATCATCTTCAAAGTTACGTGCGACAGGTCGTGTTTTCCTCCTTCTCCGTTTTTCAATAGTGTCTTCTTCTTCTTCCTGTTGTTCTTCTTGTTGTTCCTTCTCTACTTGTTGTTTTCTTTGAATTTGTGCCTTTCGAGTTCGCTCTTGCTCTAGCAATTGTTGTTTTTGCTGTTGTCTCTGTAGCAAATGTTGTTCATCATCATCGGCATCATTCGGTTCTCTTTCATCGACTCCGAAAGTCTTCTTCTTCTTCTTCTCAAGAGGTGGTTGCCTTTTCCTAATGAGCGCATTATTGTCATCATCGTCCTCGTCATGATTCTTAGTGTTGGCATCTTCATTTTCGTCTTCATGATGCTCCACTGCTTCTTCCTTTTGTTGTTGTTGTTGTTGGAGTAGCTGTTGTTGTTTTTGAACGAGTCGCTGAATGTTGTTCAGAGGTTCTTGTGGCGGCACATTGTTGAAACGTTGTTGATTCGTGTTTTGTTCCAAATTGTTGTTCACACCAACTTCTTCTTGCTGTTGTTGTTGTGGTTGTTGTTGCCATTGTGCATTTTGTTGTTGTTGTTGAGACTCTTTCATGTCTTCTTCCTTTTGTAGAGTGTTTTTGATTGAATTTTCATCTTCTCTTGGCCATGCATAAGGTTTTTGTTGTTGCTCTTGTTGTTGCAGTGGCTGTTGTTGTTGTTGTTGTTGTGGTTGTGGTTGTGGTACAATGGGCTTAGGATAGTTGTTGATTATTTCATTTTGTTTGTTGATATGATAATCATTGGGAAATTGTTGTTGCTTAAAAATGAGATTGTCATTGTTGATTTGGACCAATGGAGGTATACCATGATTTGTATTATCACCTAGTAGTGTTTTGCGATTCAGTGAATCAGCGTCATTGTAAATGTGAAGTGTGTAAAATATGAGGGGAAGAGTCACACAGACAACAATGAGTATGGTCAGTAGTCTCCGATTGCTGCTATAGGCAGTGAATGATGTGATAGGTCCCCTCTTGTTACTGCTGTTGGCGCGCGTGTGGTTCATGCTGTTTTTTTTTTGGTGTTGAGAGATGCCCTTTGCTGCTTGGTTTTGTCGATGGTCTTTTTCGTGTGCGGAACGCTGCTGGCAAAAGCAAGAAATTGAAATCGATGGTTGTTGTCCGTTCGAATTGTTCACATCTACGGCAAGTTATTGTGGAACTTTTGGCGGTGTCGGCATGTCACTTTTTTTTTGATAGTTCAACAAAAACAAACCTAGCCGGTAGTACCTAAAATTAACATTCAGGTGGGGTGTCTTTGAAGGGTGATGGTGATGAGGAGTCTTTTGTCAACTGATTTCTCGCTTCGGTTTTCAACAAGTCTTTCTGGGCAAAAAACTCTTGCGAACTCCTTTCAACAAACCCAACAACACACCAATAACAAATCCAATATCCTGCTTACTTTACACACAAAATGGTCGAACAAACTGGTCCAACAATGGTAGAAGTCTTGGAAAAGATGAAGAATTTTGTTGAATTGCCTCGTGATCAACAACCAAGCGCATGTCCACTGAACGAAGCTGAGAGAAACGTGTTTGAACAACACTACAATAGCTTGTTGTCTCAATGCCCTGCCTTCTCCAACCACAAGTGCCCATTTGACCATGCTCACTCGATGAAGGACCTGCATGACAGTGTCAAGAACATTCCACACGATCAAGTCAAGAAGTGCCCTGCTTTTGACAGCCACCACGGTGATCTCATGACCATCTTGAGCAAGGATGTTCAAGAGTAAAAGTGCAACAGAACAAAATATTGTTCCGTAGGTTGGCTCTGATCCACACCTACAACCCAACTGTACAATTTGAATAAAATAAATAGAATACAAGCTCGAATCCTCTCAATCGGTGACAATAGGGACTTTCGAATAGTCGCCCAAAAAAAAGTCCCTTATTATTCCGCTCGATCCATTGGTCTTTTTATGGTCCAACAACAGTGCGCAGAATGGTGGTCCGTCTGGGATAATCGATGTTTAGACAAGGACGAACCAGACGATCATGTTCTTGATTCCATTTGAACAAAAGAGACCACACCAACAACACATAACATCTTCAACCAACGTATCAAATCATCATCCCACTCTTCCACTCGCAAAAAACAACAACGAACAAATGTCATCCTCTCCCGTATCCACCACTACTACTCCCACCACTCCCAATCAACAAAAGACACGACAACGCTGTCCATTGTCCTCACATTGTCACGTATTTGTCCTGCAACACGGTTTGCATGGTACTGATGAAGACTTTTATTTTGTGGAGCAAAGCATATTGTCCAAGGAGCCTACTACTCTGATGACCACAGAAGAAGAATCAGACAACAACAACAATGACACCGCAGCTCCGGTCAATCAGGACGACAGTAATATTACTCCGACATCTGAAAACTCCGCGGACCGGCTCGTTTACACGATACGGGTGCGAGCAACGAACGGGCGGACGCACGACGGCATTGAGATCCTAGGTCAACTGAACGCGCTCGAAGTTGTTGATTATTGTGTCAATAAACACAAGCTACATGAAAAATTTGAACGAATTTACCTGTCGTTCATTGGTCATAGCTTGGGAGGTCTCATCAACCGCAATGCCATTACGTGGCTCTTCCACGAACAAAAAAAGAATTGCCTCTACGATGATAGCAACAGCGGCGCCATTGAAATTTTTGCTAGGTTTGCGCCCGTGCGCTCAAAGTGCGTCCCGACGAGCTTTCTGACACTGACGAGTCCTCATTTGGGATCGAGGAGACCAGGTGGCTCATTCATGAGAGCTCTGTGGCGATTCGGCGCTCACTCCTTCTTAAGTACTGTTGTTGGCAGAACTGGTCAAGAGCTTTCACTAACTGATGAAATACCCATGTTGATGACGATTCTAGAAGCCAATAATAACAATAGCGGTAGCAACAGTAACAATAGCAGTGACTGTGATAGTGCTACGAGTGCTAACAGTATCACATATATTGGTGGAGGCAATGCACATCATAGCTCCAACAGCAGTAGCAACAGCAGCAGCGGCAGTGGAAAGCGCAGTAGTCGGAGAAAGAGCAGACGAACAATGAGCCCGACACAGCATCAAAACATGTGCCTGTTGGATATTATGAGTCATCCAAACAGTGTGTACATGAAAGCTTTGGAGCAGTTTCGATTTCGAACTGCTTTGGCCATTTCTCACTTTGATATGAGTGTTCCATTCTCTTCTGCTAGTGTCCGTAGTTTCAATCCCTATCCCGTTCCAAAATACACTAGCGTTCCAGAGTTTAAGATTGTAGGTTATTCTGGATTTGAAGATGAAAAATATCTGAGTGGATTGCTGCACCCTAGGATGAGAAATGTTGTTGTTGCTGCTGAGGCCAATGAAGAAACGAAGCAGACAGAACCAGAACCACAGAAAGAAGCAGAAATAGAGCCCGTACAGCCAACGAGTGAAGTACTCTCTACACCTTCTGTTGAAGTCGCACAAGAACTAGCGCAACAAGTGATACGGCATCTTTCAGTTGGTGAGCTAAAGGGCACTGAGCACGAACCACATGATGGCGACGATAACTCGAATGGATACTTTTCGGACAATGTTCGCGATGTTGAATTTGCAAAACATATTCTGCATAATCTGCAGTCTGTTCGGTGGCGTAGAGTCGATGTAGAGTTCACCTTGCAGCGCGCTTTGCAACAGCACATGGTTCACATTATGCCTGTTCGGAAGTCACGCTCCTACCGCATGGCTGGAGCTGATCTTCTGGACAAGGCGGCTGCTGAATGTGTTGATTTTGTTGCTCAGTTGCTATGGGTGGACCATGGCACGTTGTTACAAGATGCATCACAAGTTAATTGAGGAGTCCTCTGATTAAGTTACTTCTTTATTGCAACTCTTGCTTTATCCGGCATTCTCGAGCAGAATAAATGTAGATTCTAGAGATTTGAACTTGCTCAAAATGTCAATATGTGTCTGCTCTAACTTCCAATTTGGATTCTCATCTCTCATAATTCGAATAGCTTTCACAATAATGTCAAACAAGACAGGTCTCATTGCTTTGTATGTCTTGGATTTCAACATATCAATCATTGCCTGAATGTCACAAATCTTGGCTAGATTAGATACAGCGTGCTCAACGATTGGACCACCTGATTCTTCCTTCTTCAGCATATCGAAAATGCTGTTTGTCACAGCTTCATTATTTCTGTTTTGGATAACGCAACCAATGGCGTCCAGACAGAATCGACGTACATAACTGGATTCATCCTCGAGAGCGAATCCAAGCAACGCTTTTATCACGTTGGCATCATTCAAGTCACAGGCCTGACCCAAACTCTGAGCACACAATGAACGAACAGTCTCTGGAGCGGCTGTGTTATTCAACTTGTTCAATAGAGATTCCTTGATGAGACTGTCTCCACGTGATGCAATACGACCAATAATCTGAATAGCACGTTCAACAACACCAGAATCTGGATGCTTTGTCAAGTTCAAAAAGGCATTGAGCACATGTCTGTTGTCCTTGTCAGTAATAATTTCCAATGTATCAGCAGAAGCGTTGATAACTTCTTCTGTATCACCAAGACGATCACACAGAGCACTAATCACTTTCTGATCACCTCTCTTTGTGATTTTTGAGAGAGCAATCGCTGCTTGCTCTCTGACAATGAAATGAGCAGCCTTATCAGCAAGAACAACAATTAAATTGTCGATTACGTCTTCGTTACCAACATCTGCAACTAGACCCAGAGCGGTTGCTGCCTTATCTTTCAATCCCTTGTCTTGCAAACAATCCATAAGCTTGGAAATAGCGAGTGGGTCACCTCTTGGACAAACAGCACCAAAGGCATAAGCCATTCTGTATGCAACTCTACGCTTTGGAGATTTCATTTCTTCAACTAACAAGTCGATGATCTCATAGTTCTTTGTTTTGTCACAAACATTATCCAATGCTTCTAAGAGTTTAACATCGTCTAACTTAATTTGTTTCAGACAATTAATCAAGATGTTTCTCACTGTGATATCACCCTTGTCACATAATCGACTCAGTGCCAATGCAGCCTCCTCACAATCTGCACAAATAGCAGTGAGTGCTTCAATGGCACCTCGGTGACCTTTCATGCAAACAACTCCCAATCCATTGGATGCAGTGACTCTCGCCTGAGGGTTCTTCAGTTGTTCGATCATTTTTGCAACAATTCGTTCATCACCCTTAGATCCAACCTTACACACAGCCTCCATTGCAGTCCTCGAAACAGTATTATCAGAGTCGTGAACAGATTTAAGCAGAGCTGAGATGACAGTTTCATCTCCTACGTCAGTAACGTTACCCAATACATAGGCCACGAGTTCACGGATATGAGCATTGCTATCATTGAGTTTTTCAAGTAATTTGTCTCTCGCTTCAATTTCGCCCTTTGTGACAGTTAAACTCAACGCTGTAGCTGCGTACTTGCGCTTTTGTTCGTTGTCGCCAGTCAAGTACTTCAACAAGTCTTTTGCAATACGGGTGTTCTTACGATACAGCTTCATTCTTCCCAGGGCCATTTCTCTCAAATCCTCGCTATCATGAGTAAGTCCCTCAACAAGAATCTTAACCTTTCTTTCGCTGTTTAGACTCTTTTCGATATCCTTGTGCTTTGCCTGTTCTGATTCTGGTCTCTCATTGATCATATTATATACGATAGCATCGATCAAACCTCCTTGCTTCTTATACAATTTAAGAAGGAAGGTAGCAAACTTTGTGAAATCTTCAATTTCCATTGCACCAGCACAGAGCAAAAATGTTTCTCTGTACCATGGATCAATCAAGAGCTGCTTGATCTTGTCTCCATTGAAGTTAAGGACATTACCACGGAAGAATACCTTTTCAAATTGTCTAATTTCACTCTCCTGTTTGCTGCTGGCCCATGTGCTAGCAACAAAGTACTCTTGGAATGAAAGATGACTGAATCTGTAGTTTCCGTTGAGCACAATAATCAATGAGAACTTTCCAGCATCGATATGTGGTTTCAATTCGTTCCAAGTCTTAACGAATGTTTCATCACCCTTCAGTTCCTCGTGCTTGAAATCTCTTCTTCTTTCCTGATGGAGCTGGCAGGCAAGTTTCTTTAGGAAGACTCGTAGATCCTCCTTGGTTTTGTCAGCTTCCTTTGTTGTCAAGTTTTGATTGGTTTTTCTAAAGTAAATCTCGAACATGGTGGTAATGGCATGACTGTACAAATCGGATCTGACTTCAGGCAAATTTTTGTTTTGCTTGAATTCCTGGATCATCAGAGAAAGCAATAGAGGAGTCTTGGCTAGTTCCTGATATTTACCCTTCAACAACTTGTAGAATATTTCATCACTAATTCCTCTCTTTTCTGCAATTTGCTTTTGCACATGGAAGCTCAACGGTTGAACACGAGCGAGTGTATAGTCCTCAAACAATGATCTTCCTTCTTCATCAGTTTCGAAGCCAGAAACTCTTGATGTAATGATAATACCATTAGCACCTGCTCTCATGCGGCAAATACCATGCTCGACAGCTCTCTTATCATGCAAGGTAGCTGCTTCATCCATACCATCGAACAACAACATAGCACGTTGATTTCTGATGACAGTGATCAAAAAGTGTTCAATTAGATCTGGATATCTCAGCGATTGGTTCATCATAGAGTCGGCAGAGGCACGAATACATCTCAATCTAAATTCCAAACTTTGGAATGATGAGAGATTCGTGATAGGAATGAATATTGGTATGAGACTACTTCGATCCTCCTTTGCCTTGAGTGCCGCCTTGTACATCAGCAGTCTCATCAGACAAGTCTTACCTGCAGCCGCTGCTCCAAGAACAATATATCTATGGGCTTTTCTGATGTTGACCAAGTAATTGATAGCATTCTCGTGCTTCTCGTTGTCATTAAACTGTCCCAAACGTTCTAAACGAAGCAACTTATCATCCTCCTGATCCATATCATACTCACTGGCCAACAATTGTGACCATTCCTCGTCTGTTACAAGACGCAGTGGTGCACAATGCTGATCGACATCCAAGGTCTCTTGAGAAATTGGATCAACAAAAATACGATCGTGATTAACAATCATTGAGAGATATTGATCCTTAGCTGTTTCAAATTCGTCCAAACTCATTGGCTCATCATAGTTTCTTGACTGATCTGATGAATCAGAAATCTCAGTGTACATTTCAATCTTGTGCAACAGAGTTCGATCAAATGGAAAGCCTGCTCGAATGGTGCAATCATTGAACTTGTGACATGTCACAACTTCTTTTCTGTCCTCTTCATTTAATTCACACAATAGCTTTTTGAATCCTCTCTCTTCTGCTTTAAAGGTTCTCTTATAGCCAATGTACTGCTGGTACTTTTCCTTAAATTCCATCCAATCGACTTGCGTCATATCTGTCCAACCACTCTCTGCCCAAAAAGCAGCAGCTTTCTTGGAGGTAATGATGGACAAGGGATCTCCTCCAGTGAAGGTTTGTCCCGATCCATTCTGATCATTATCCGTACCATCCGACTTATCAGAAGGGGTGACTTGTGGACTCTCAGCTCCAGACAAGATTCTTTGCTTCTTGGCTTTGAATTGGGTCACATTTTCATCTGAAATCAAAGTCATAATCTCAGATGCAGTTGGTCTATCCGCAGGATCAATTCTCAAGCAACCTTCGATGATGGAAGTAATCTTTGGATGTTCATCCTTCAACAACTCCTGAATATAGTTTGGATTCTTTTGAACGTCCAATCGAACATCAGGAACTTCATTCTGAGCCTTCAACAACAACAATTGCAACACAACGACACCCAAACTCCAGATATCCACCGCTTCATCATACCTCTTCTTCTGGAAAATCTCTGGTGCCATGTACACCATGGTACCGAGCACCGTACCAGTCATGACGTGCTCAAACCTTCGCACAAAACCAAAATCACACACCTTAATCTTCTTCAACTCATCACTCAACAAAATATTTTCACTCTTGATATCACGATGTATAATATCACTCGAGTGCAAATAGGTCATGCACTGACAAATCTGATATGTCCAATTGAGAATGGTTTCGCGATCGAATGGCACATTCTGTTTCTTGCGCTCCAAAATAATTTGTTCCATGCTACCATCGGGGCACAACTCCATCACAAGATAGAATCGATTCTCAAATCCCATAAACGTCTTTTTCACATCCTCAAAGTACAACTTGTGATCCACAATGTTCTCATGCTTGAGGTCCATTAAGAATTCGAGCTCTCGTTTCGTATTGTTCGTATCTTCTTCTGTCCTACAAATGATGCACTTGATGGCCACTTGTTCCTGTGTTTCGAGATTGGTGGCCAACAGAACGGATCCTTCGGCACCACCACCGATCCTCTGAAGGATTTTAAAGTCCTTGATTGACTTTTTCACAACAGTCACTGGAGGAGCAGCTGATACTTCTTGTTCTTCTGCCATTGATATTGTGGGAAGGATTGTTGTGACAGATGTTTTTGTTGTTCTCCAGTCTCGTGAACTCACTTTGCTTTCAACTGTCAAACATTGGAAAACTCCGCAACCTTTTTTTCTCTCATTGAAGCTCCTCGAGATCTTGACAGGTTGACTACTTCGTTGTGGACTATGAAGAGTCATTTAAAGAGTTGTTTCATCAGGACGATTCTGAGTGGAACTGTAAAGAACAGTGTAATACTAGTTCCGTTTGTTTACGGCACAGCGATGAACAGGTGAAAATGATGCGACATTTGAAACAACACATCGGGGAAGGACAAATAGTTTGTGAGGCAGTTTGTATCACCATTTATGCCCAGTCCCGATATCCCCACGCTTAACATTTCCAAGTTGAGACATAGATCAAGATTTCAAAGTTTGAACACCTTCCGATACCATCGCACGTCATCGGTTGATTATTGTTTTGTGAAGGTGTCTCGGGATATGAATCTTTTCGGAACGATTCGAAGGATTTCAACACGAGGAGAGTTTAGTGGGGTATTTAAGAAACATCATTGTTGTGTTAGGATGATAACAACAAACAACAAACAACAAACAATTACTCTCATAACTCATATTCACAAGATGACTTCATCAAGAATGAACTCTGCCATCCTGGTGGTTGTACTTTTACTGGTTGTATATTACTGCTCATTTACTTTGAGTGCATTCCCGAGATCCATTGCCGGTGTCAATCACGACTTTGAAGACTTGGATGATGAGGCTGTCGTTGAACGTATCAACTTGAACAATCCCTCATGGACTGCTGGTGTAAACAAGAATTTTGAGGGAATGCGTGTTAGAGACCTGAAGTATCTCTTGGGTGTTGAACTAGAGGATGAAGAGGAGGAGATCTTTAACAACGCTACTGCTCCTGAAAGTAGAAGAATTCAAGAAACTTGTGGTGGTGTGAACTGTGGTTCTCTCTCATGTTGCAACGGTGCTTGCTTCAATCCTAGCCAATACACTTGCACCAATGGTCAGTTGTGTCCATCTGGAATGAAAGCCTGTGGAAGAGCTTGTTACAACCCTACTCAATACCATTGTGTGAGCGGTGCTCTAGTGTTTGGACCTGAGACTAACCAACCATCGCCTTCACCTTCACCATCTCCCAGTCCAGCGCCATCTCCAGCGCCTGCTCCATCACCAACCCCAGCTCCATCTCCATCACCAACTCCTTCACCTCCACCTAGTGGAATTCCAAGCTCATTCGATGCTCGTACCAAATGGCCTAATTGCATATCGGCAGTGAAGACTCAGGGAAGTTGTGGAGCATGTTGGGCATTTGGAGCTGCTGGTGTTCTATCTGACAGAATCTGTATCGCTTCGAACGGAAGAACCAAGGTTGATCTCTCACCTCAATATCAAGTCAACTGTAACAGTTACAACTTGGGATGCAGAGGAGGTTACATGTCAAAGACTTGGACCTTCTTGGGTGCAACAGGAACAACAAGTGAAACCTGCACTCCTTATATCAGCACTTCCAACACAAGTCAGAAACCATGTGCCAACTCATGCACCGGCTCAGGCTCTTTTGTTAGATACAGAGCCAACCCTAGCACTGTGAAGAAGTATGCCAGAACTGACTTGAACGCTGTGATGACTGATATTATGACCTATGGTCCAGTTCATGCCTCTTATTATGTCTATTCAGACTTCTACTATTACAAGACAGGAGTGTACACTCATACTTATGGTTCATTGCAGGCAGGTCATGCCATCAGAATCGTCGGTTGGGGAACAGATAGTGCTTCTGGAATGCCTTACTGGATTGTTGCAAACAGTTGGGGACCAAACTGGGGAGGAATGAACGGGTACTTCTGGATCAGAAGAGGAACCAACGAGTGCAGCATTGAAGGATCAATCTACTCTGCTCGTCCATTGTAATATGTACACTATTGTAACAATAACTATCGTTTGAATCAGGTTGACTACCTGAACTGACAATAAATCATTTTCTCATTTTCTTGAGTCGCAAACCAGAAAAAACACTTCGTCTCGAACCGTAGAAGTCGCACTGATCTCGAACATTTCTCCCTTCCACACAAACAACATCTCACATGTCACTTGTTGTTTTTGCTATCCTTCTGTTTCGGAACACGTCGAGGTAGACCACAAAGACCACAAGAACACATACCAGTATGAGATCGGGAGGCAAGGACAACATTGGCAACACCAATCGTCCTCATCCATATAACCTTAGATCAAACAGAAAGCCCACTGTATCTTACAATGAAGGTGAGTTGCTGTTCATGTATGCTTGCTTTTTTCGGTCATCACTACGCAGCTCAAAGAGCCAAAAAAGGAACAACATTGCCCAGCAGCAACAAAGGCAAAGATCTACATTGGTTCAGTCAGATCTGATGCAAGGCATCTCTCCCTCAACACAGCCTGAATTGACAATCTGTCTTCCTACCAGTCCAGTGAACATTGATTTGGAATCTAGTGTCTCTGCAATAGAAGAACAGAAAAAGAAGAATGCAACTCAGCCGCTCGCTCGAGTATTGCACATGTCTGATAATGAAGATGAAGATGAGGATGACAATTTTGAAATGTCTGTTGACTGCTCAGTGTTGCTGTGTGAGGATGAGGATGAACAAGTCGATGATGAGGAGGAAGCAATGGTAGATGTTGAGCAGTCAGAAAAAAGTCCCCCTCAGTTCACTGCAACAACAAGTACTCACGTCCAAGTACAGGCATCACCAGAAGTGGATTCTTTTGATGCAGATCGGCTTGCAATCACGATACAAGTACCTGTTGTTGTGGGTGGTGAACAGTCGAATTGTAGTTCTTTGGTGGCACCAGAGTCACCTGCTTTCTGTTATCGAACTTTGATTGACGCTGGGCAGTATGGATATTTTGCACGTATTCACGAAATTGTAGCTCAAGAGTCATGTGTGAGTGGAGATCGCAGTGAAATGGATCCCAATCTCACAATTCCTATTCCTATTGTGTTGGACCAAACAACCCCACAGGACAATACAACAGTTTCGGATGAAATTATTATTGTTGCTCCAGAGAGTGACACCAATGATTCCAGTTCACATGTGAACAAGAAGGATAAAAAGGATTATCCTTTGTCTGACAAGTCGGCAGACACTGTTAAGATAAACAGAACGCACTTGGAGCCATCTAGAATGGTTACCAGACGACAAGAAAGATTGCATTGGCTCAAACGAGCCCGTGACTATTGCATTCATAATCTCGGTGCTGTATTGGTTTCGAATGAAAATGAGATAGAATTGGGTGTAAAGCTAGCAGCATCATCCCCATTGCAAAAGAGGAGGCAACGAAAGTTTGCTGAACAGTTCTCTCCTCAGAAACTCTCCATTCAGTACCGAGGACAAAAGTTATCCGATAATATCATCTACTTTTTGAGGTATCTAAACTGGAACAAAATCAAGTTGAGGCACGAGAAGCTTCAACTGCACAATATTCAATTTCATCTAGTAATCATCGATGACGACCAGCGCTTCAAGCTGAAATTTTTGTATAATAATGCAGACGCAATTGTGGTCGGTACATGTGACGAAGGTTATCTAGTGACAAAGCTCCAACAATCGGTACACGAATATCTAAGACATATTTCACCAGGAGCACTTGTTCAATCTCGTATGCAGAGTAAGTTAAGTTTTGCTCGCGATGATTTTGACTATGACTTTCCAGTGTATCTCATTCGTAGTAGCCAACCAAAAACAGTGGAGGGACCAATTATGCTGCTAGATATGTGCATGGGCATGTCCAAGCAACAAAATGACGACGTGTGATCAATTTTTTGGTCAATACAAAGCCTTTATTTTTTGTTAATTCTTTACAATTTATGATACAATAGTAGATACAACCTCTTCAGATCCAAATATCTGAAGTACAATCCCCGCCTGGATATCGAGTCTCATGGGCCAACAAGGGGCCTCCTTCTGCCTTGCCAAAGTCAATGAGGAAGTTTTCATTGATCTTTAGTCCTCCGTTATCCGTGTTAACGTCGATTTGGATCATTTGAGACCCATTCTTGGTCATATCCGGATAGAATTGTCGATCCCACGTAGAAATCAAGGAAGATGTTACGTAGAGACGTTTTCCATCGAGTGACAATTGAATCATTTGAGGTCCTCCTTGGAGTTCCACGCCCTTCACCTTTGGCACAGCAGCCAGCTCTCCACCTCCCTCGGTAAGTGTTACTGAGCTTCCCTTACGAACAACTCCACCCACGAACACCTGACCAGTCAACTTTGGATGGTGAGGATCAGTGATATCGTACTGTCTGACATCACCATGCAACCAATTACCAAAGTACAAGTACTTGTCATTCATCGATATGAGAACATCTGTGGTCAACGAAGGCATCTCTGCCATGGCCCATCCATCAACCTTGACTGGATCAAGTTGGATCACCTTCTCCGTCTTCCATTCTCCGTTACTTTGATCCTTGTAAAAGTGATATATGGCAGAGCTTAAGGCACAGTTGACAAATCCGTGAGACGAGTCGGGATTATGAAGGAATCTAACCTCCAACGGCAAAGCGCCCTCTCCCAAATACTCCTTTTTCAGCAACTTTTTCTCCTTCCAATCCCAAAAATACAAACTCTTTCCATAGTGTTGTGGGACGTCTGCCGGATTGAAACCTTTGGTAAACTTGTTAGGAGCGCCCCATTCACTTGAAACCATGACGTTCTGTCTCGGTTGATACCAGAAATCATATCCAAAGTCCATCTTTGATTCTTCGTCCTTGTTCCATCTTCCAATCACATTGAACTGTTGATCCAGCATTAAGAATCCACCAGCTGCTTCTCCATCATTTCTTCCGAGCATGGAAATCATCACTTTTCCATCGGCTAGACAATGAACAGTGTGAGGGAAACCAATTCCGTGTCTGAGCACCTCCGCTGGTTCAATGACCTTATGAATCTTTGGCTTTCTATCCTCCACTGTATCAATAATGTAGATACGACTCGAGTTCACCCCAGGCAACACCAGGAACCTTCTCTTATTTTCATGACAGGACTGCGAGTGACAAGAGCTACAGGCGTTCCAGCCCATGTGATGCAACTCATCACCCAGATACGGCATGGGCAACGTGTGGATAATAGTTGAATACTTGGAGCTCAATGGATCTGCGTCAATAGTGACCAGACAATCAGGTCTTGTTGTATTATCAGGTGAAGGACAAGCAACATAGAGAACCTTCTCTCGTGGTCCATGTCGGAACGCTTCCATGGGAGAAGCGTACCCTGTTCCACTATCTAATATATTCCTTGAAACCGAAGTGTCAACCATGGTGATAACTGTTGTGTGTTCTTTGTGTTGGTTGGGAAAGAAGCGATCTGAAGGGATAATGTCTTTTATGATGATCTGATGGTACCTTTTCAAGAAGAGGAGACAATTTTGGACCAGATCTGCAAGATCTGATTGTCTCTCCTCTACAGTGGCCGCTTGAAGCGGAGAAAAGGGAATTCTCCTCTCTGTTGAAAACACAACAAAGCGGCATGGTGTTCGAGAACTCTCACTTGGCCAACTTCTTGGAGTTGGCCCTTCTTCGTCATGGGATTAAACTCGAGCACTGTGAAAGATGATTCCAGGTTGTTGATCATCAATTCTCGAAAACAAAAATTTATTTTTGACGAACCTCCTTCATTCTTCGGATCTCGATTCTGAGGTGTCGAATTTCCAACTGCCTGACAGATGGAACAGACAGATAAAAAAACCAACACAATATGATCCAAACTGAACAAACACAACTCACGGTTGAGCTTGGTGTTCACGATACCCATCGTGCGTCATTTGAGAACATGATAGCAAATGGTGAATTAACGCTAAAGGGTAAATCTGTTAATAAGGATAAGCATCCCATGATTCACGAAGCTTTACAAGGCAGTCCCGCAATTTGGATTGCAGTGCATGTTCCCAAGAGTAGGGTTGATGAGGACACACGTGACATTTTGGAGAGCAGAAGATTTGAGCACCTGAGTTTCTCGAACAATAGTCGCTATGGAAGTTATCGTTTCATGATGGCATTGAAAACACTGGTCAAAGTATTGAAGAAGAATAGTGACAAGGAATGGAAATTTGCACTCTTGGGGACTGAATCTTACACACAGGAAGATTCACATCCCATTGTTGTCCCTACTCGTGATTTGGAAGATCAAGGCCATGAATTGTATCAGATGGAGGATATGGAGTCCGGTAAGTTCCTCATGAACTTTACAGATCTTGATGGCGGATGGACACGGACATTCGATCATTTTGAATTTTGCATTGAAGCGTCAGAACTGAAATTTGAACTACACAAGGAAGTGAGAGTGTACAGAGCTGGTCTTTGCAATGACTCTTGCATCACGTGCCTCCAAACCATTGGTAAATGCTCATGCCCAAATCCAAATTGTGCAATTGTTGCACTGGAACCGTGCAACTCAGTTTCGGAGCTGTTTGACAAAGAAATTCCCGCGTACTTTGAGGATGAGTCGTTAGAAGTGAGAATTGCCTTCAAGGATGAAAAGCAGAATTTGATTGGTATTCAAGACGTAGAAGAACCTGACAAGATTATTGTTGTGAAGTTTGATTGTATGAAAGAAGCGTTTAAGATTTTGAAAAAGGGCCAGATTATCCAACTGGATGACATCTATCGTCTTCCTCTCACAGATTGTAGTGTAAAGTTGATGAATGAAAAACTCAAAACCCAAAGAGTGAGTCCCTTCTGCATCTATAGAGATGACACAATGCGAGTCAAAGTAAAAGATTCGTTAGATGTATCGGACGAGGTGATTGAACTTGATAGGGAGATTAAGCTAGATCTGAACCAAGATATCTGGCATCGTCGAAACAAAGGAATAATAGAGTCAATACACTCCATAGAGACATATGTCAACGAGGATACGTTGGGATGGAATCTGAATCCGGCACAAGAACATGCATTGAAGCAAGTTCTGGACGGAAAGAATGCGTTGATCCTTGGAGAAGGTGGGACTGGTAAGTATAAGTTTAAGTATACGTTGATGCACTATCATGCAATTAATTCTAATCAAAATTTGTTGTAGGAAAGTCTCACGTGTTGAAACGAAGTGTTGCGGAGTTGAGAAGGTTGAACAAATGTATATATGTGACTGCTTCTACTGGAGTTGCTGCTTGCTTAATTGAGGGAAGAACGATTCATTCTATTACAGGTATTACAAATCAATGTATTTCATCACGTCCTCTGTGGAAGGAAATTCAAGTGTTAATCATTGATGAAATCAGTATGTTAGGATTAGAATACTTCACAAAGTTGGAGAACGAACTGAGGGGATTAGAGACCCAACCAAGGTGTTTGGTGGAGTCCAAGTTGTCACATTTGGTGATTTCCTCCAGTTACCTCCAGTTAACGCAACAGCTTTGGTTGATCACGTGAGTAAATGGTTTCCAGAACCTATTTTGCTCACTGAACAATATCGACAGCAGAGTATAGGCGAAGATCATATCAAATTTTTATCAAAATTAAGAGAACTCAGATACAATACAGAGCTTTACGAAGAGAGGAAGTTGAACGAATTTGTGCGCGAGCTCAAATTAAACACTACTAAAGGATGCAAATCAGTTGGGTCATCGTGTGCAATTGTAGCAAAAAACAGTAGAGCTGATACTATCAATACCCATGCACTTGCGCCCCTGCTTGTTGAAAACAAAGAAAAAATCCAATACTTAATAGCAGTCGGAAACGAAGAAAAATATCCATGATGGAAAAGATCTAACCTTGGTAGTTGGAGCAAGAGTTGTACTCACAAGAAACATCTCGAATAGGTTGGTAAATGGACTACTCGGTGAAGTTACAAAATTCGAGTCAATAGACTTGAGAAGTCAGCATTTCGGAGATTTGACACAGTCAAAAGGGCATAATGGTTTAGAAGAAATGATACCACTCGTAGTGGGTCGTGAAACTCGTGACAATTACACAGTTTATGGATGCTGGATGCCACTTAAACTTGCCTGGGCTTTTACAATCCACAAGTGCCAGGGAATGACGGAAATGTTTGCATCCATCTAGATCCCTTATTTGAGCCTGCTTTGCTTTACGTTGCTCTCTCTCGTGTGAGATCCAAGAACCAGATCACACTGCTCAACAATGGTACGTTCACGTTCAAACCCAAAAATTCCGTTCTTGAACGGTTCAAGAGTTGTATTGAGTTTTACAGCAAGCTCAAGATCAAAGCAGATGAACTCGAAACCAACGCGATGGAACAATCTCCGGTCAAGAAACGACCACACAAGGAAATGGAAGACAATAGCATTATCCAATCACCGGATCCTCCAAAGAAACGCCAAGCTGGGCGAGGTCCCAAGGAGTCAACTTTGGCCACATAGCCGCCCCTCGTGTGCAATTTCAATTAATTGAAGAACATTTTGACTTGAATATTTTTACTTCTCGTTTAAGTATCGGGAGAGGTGGTCTTTTGCTTCTTTGACAGAGGTTGCTCATTTCTGTCTTCCTTGCCACTTGCAGGTTCTGCTTGTTGCTGCTGCTCCTTTTGTTTTTGTTCCTCTTCTTCCTTTCTGCGCTTTTCTTCCTCCTCGTCCTTCTTGTTGTACACTTTGATTGTCAATGCACGTTCACCGGATCCAGAAGACACCTTGGATTTCAATTCATCCAAGTCGAACTTCTCTGGCTCTCTCATATCCCTTAAGATAAATAAATCGTCTTCGACAGTGCAGAGCGGAGGCCCAAACACGTTCGGCAGAGGCTCCTTTGTCTTTCGATCCAAGAGACTATTCCAATTAAGGAGTGCAACTTCAGCACATTCCTTCTTGTACCATATTTCAAAATTGGTTGGTGCTTTACTGACTCCCAAGTGTGCCTGAACATTGAACTCTGAATTGGGTTGCAAGGTCTCTGGGAATAGCTCAGTTTTCACTGCGTCATATATCGTCTGCTTCAATACTTGAGCATTCTTCGTGTGCTCTCTGTTGATTACGACTTCAAATTTGCGCATAGAACCATGAGTGAACTCCCATTGAGATGGAAGCCACCTTTGCACATAAACGATCATATCATTCTCAGCAAACTTCTCTGGATGAGTTAGTTTTTGAACGACGATTGACTTGCCACTTGTCAACTCTGGGAACGCTTCCTTGAGCGTGGCACTGTCATTCTTGAATATTTTGCCCAGCGAAAGGAGTTGTCTGACACGAACACGCATCAGAGTTGAATCCAAATAAATGTCATCCATAAAATAGGTTTCCTTGATCAATTGTTTCAACTCTGATACAGTCATATCCTCGCGAACAATTAACTTGCCTAGATCACGGAACTGACCCTTTCTGATCAACACTATCTTCATCAAGTTTTCCATCTGTTCCTTTTGAGCTTCGTCCTCCTTCTTCTTTTCTTCTGGTCCAGCCTTGCCTGATGAGACATCCTGAACGGCTTTGTCACTATCACTGTTGGTAGACACTGTTGATACAGTAGCCTGCTCTTCAGTCATCGGTCCAATGGCTCCCTCAGTCGCTGCTTCTGCTTGAGGAATTTGAGGAATTTGTTTCTCAATTTCGGAAATCATATTCGGATCCAAATATTCAAACAGTGACACATTAAGCAGAATCTCATCCTGTTTCAGCGAATCTCCAATTTCAACATACAGCTGGCAATAGTCAAACACGTCCTTGGAGTCCTTGATTGGCAATTGCTCGTTGGTGAGTGGTAGCTTCGAAACCTTATGACACAGTCTAAACTGATCACAGGGCACTCCAATGATTTCTGATACCTTTTTCTTGACATCGAGTATTGTTCCACGCTTGTCTACTTCAACAAGTTGATCATACATGAATGAAGTTTCAGGCTTGTTAAAGTAAATGTTGATCATGTTCTCCATTTCCAGTAACTTGTCAATGATCAAAGAAGGAGTGTTTTCATCCTCAATCACTTCAACATAAACAATATCATTGTTCTTCATGCCCAACTCCGCATCAATTCTCTTATCCTCATCCTTGGCATTGTACTGATTGTAAACAGTGTCTCCAGGAGAGGTGACAACGTTGAGTGACTCTGCAGGATACTTTTCGCCCAAAATTTTTGACAACTCTTGCTTAAGTTCGCGCAAAGTCTGATCAGCTCGAACACTCTTTGACAGTAAATGATCGAATGCCTTTGTTTCAGGATTGAGCGGCGAAAGCAAGATATTCATCACTGCGGTCTCTACGGGCCAATCCTCATCTGGATACTTTGTTTGAATGGTCAATGAAGTATAGTTCTTGATTCCAAGGCTCGAAATGATAGTGTCATCAGAGGCACGAACAATCTTTCCGGGACACCTCTTGAGGAAGTCATATTCTCTAATTCTAGCATGTTCAATCTGAGATTCCCTCTCTGACCACTCCTCCTGTTCGATTGCCTTTGCAAAAATTTGCTTCTTGGCTTGCTCAAAAGTTGCATTCTTCTCCAACTCGATATCAAACGAGACAATTTTGGAGTAGTCAGACTTGGCTTTTGGAAGGAACACCTTCACCTTTGCAATCTCCTGTTCTCTCTCCTTTTGTTTCACTTCTGCTCTGAACAATTCATTCTCTTGTTCAATCTCTCTTCGAATATCCTCTGCAATCAGACTATCGGGCACAGTCACCACATTTTTTGAAGGATCAATCATGCGATACATGAGCATGTATGCATTTGTGGACGCATTGACATTCTTGTATAGACTCTTTCCTGCTTCACCATCTGTTCCACCATACATAATCTTGACAGCTTCTTGTTCAATCTCCTGCACACTCGAGTCATTGAAATTGTACCACTTTCCATTCTCAAAGGATTTAATGTAGGCAAAGTAGTGACCACCATTGGCACTTCCGCTATGAATCAACACTGCAAACAACTCGTAGAGCTTTGTATGATTGTCTGTTGATGGTGGCACAAACGATGTCATATCCAAATAGAATGGAAATGAAATCTTGTTGGCCAACTTGATTCTCTCCCAAGTGACATAATCAAAGTCAAATCGATTCAATTGGAGACTCAACAAATAGGGCAATGTCTTCAATGCCAAACCCTTCTTGGCATCCACCTTTTGATCGTTCAACTCTTCACAGGACCATCGATTATCACCTGTGAGCAACTCTGGTTTCATATATGCAGTCAGGGACTCCTCTATGCTGTTCATATCTCTCACGACCAACTGAATATCCATGTAGACGTCTTCTCTGACACGTCCATACGGTTTACCTGTCTGAGGATTCAAAACTGGCTTGTACTGATCAATTGTCACTGGAGCGTCTCCCATTGGAACATCACCATCTTGATCATTCTCTCTACCGTCGTCGTGATGAATGGGCTCTACGACTTGAATATAGTCGAGCATGATACCCTTGTACAGATCACTGACTCTACCATATTTCAAATTGTTTCCTTCTTCACTCTTACTATTATTGTTACACACAACTGTCGTTGTTGATGATTCAGCTGTTGTTGTTGTTGCTGCTGATGTCTTCTCAGATTGCTCAAACGACTCATCCAACGCATCCATCAACACTCTACACAATTCTTGAATATCGTGCTGTATGAACGAATCACTCTGATTCCAACCAAATGACTTTGTCAGGTCCTTTGTCATGGCAGCTCTCTTCTCACTCAGTTGAAGTCTGGCAAACAATCTTTGTAACTGTAGTGGAATACAGTGTTCTGGACTCGCATGAACATTGGGGTTATACCTCCATTGATAAACAAGTTTTCTGAGCTCTGGAGTCATGTACAGTGCTTGAACCAACGAGTTCAAATAACAGGTGGCACCTTGGTTGGACAATCCAACGAAACCAGAGTCTGATCTCTTCATCAGAGCAATTGGATTCAACGGTTGCTGTTGTTTTTTGTTACTGTTGCTATTGTTGCTATTGTTGTTGTTGTGATCAGCAGGCAAAATGGCGAGTTGCATGTTGTTTGATTGCTGTTGAGGTGGTTGTGCGTCTTCACCCTGGTGTTGTTGAACTTGTGGTGGAGTCATGTTGTTGTACTTTTTTTCTGCTGTTGCTTTACGAGCTTCGCTTGGTTTGCTTTTCCAACGTTGTTGATGCTTTTTGGTGTTTTTTGTATGCTTTTTTGTTGCAGGCAAAAATAGATTGGAGTGATGGTGCCTTGTTTTTGGGAACTTGATGCGAATACACCTTTCTCATGAGTGTGAAAGTTTTGTTTTGACGAAGTGGTCAGGTGCTCCCTGACACTGTACTTTTTATTATTCAGTCATCTTCTTTTTTCTAGTGACACTGGTGGCGCTCGATGTGCTGCTCATACCTCTACTTTTGCTGCTGCTCATACTACTGCTGCTCTTTTGACTACTGATCTTTCCTCCAGAGGGATAGAAGCTTGAAGGTGAGGCCATGTTGGGAGTGAAAGGGTTGGAAGGCGAAACTGGTGACACTGGTGAATTATCAAACAGTTGTGCACTTGGGTAGCAATCATCCATGTATCGTTGATAGATCTCATACAAGGTCAACGTAACCCCAAACACGAGAGGACCCTTGATGAGGCCACTCCATCCATACGTGTATATACCGAGAATAATTCCAATGCCGAGCATTGTTGACTGTTGGCCCTTGAAGAACTTTTGATGCACTGCACTGTCCAGGAATATGAGAGCAACGTGACTGAATGAGACAATGATCCAGTTCCAAGACCATAGGCCATCCTGGCTCAACAGATACAAGCTAGCAGGCACCCAGACTACCCACGAGGACAACACTGGGATCAAACTCAAGAAGGCTGATAGGAAAGCAAACACCCACAGAATTTTGAATCCAACTAGAGAGAATGAAACAAAGGTGACAGCAAATCGGCAGAATGCAACCAGTATCGCATATTGAAATGTTTTGACAACTCCATTGTTCATAGATGTCAATAATTCGGTGTTCTCCTGCTCTGATAGAGGTGAAATTCTGCTAAAGGTCGCTTGGAAGAAATCTCCATTCTTCACAAAATAAAATAGGAACATAAAGTAAATGAATATGGATGAGAGCAGCTCGGATATAAAGTTCAACGTGTTTAGACCAGTTTGGAAAAAGCTGGATATTGTGCTACCGAACCATCCCAAATCAGACATGCTATTCGGGTTCAAATTACCCTTGATTGATTCCACATAGGACGTACAAGTGTTGTACATCATCTCTCCAAACTCGCTCTTATCAATGTATGTCAAATTTGCCAAATGATCTCCACCGACATAGGAAAACGGTGCAATTTCCTGCAATTTCTTCAACAGTCGATGATTGGTCGTTCCAAAACTACGAATAAAGTTGCACGTACCACCCGATGATAAAATCTCCACCGAACCGGTCTCAATCTTCAAATAAATGCCCTTGGAGTGCAGAAACGATTGCACACGCGAAAGAACCAAATTCGACTCTGCATAACTCATCTTCAACACTGCATAAATCAACAGTATGCACACTGCAATTCCACCAATCAAAATAATGCACGTGGCCAACATGTCTGATGAAAGCATGATGGGCATGAGCAAAACAGTCAGAACCACCACATAGTAACCCAAAATAAATCCAGCATCTCCACTCGACATGTGACGATCCCAATCCTTGATCAAGTGCAACACATTGTACACATAATAGCTAAAGACAATGATTTTGATGATTCGTTTCGTTCTATGAGTCATGAGATGACTCTGCATCCAATCAATGCAATTCTTAATTTTGGTTTTGAATTGTAGGAGCACCAGAGCGGTGCACAAGCTCCAAAACAGAGGAGACAAGTGCGGTTCAATGAGATGATAACTGGCCCAGACGAGAACACTGCTCAATCCAGTGACTATTAAGCTACCCATGGTAACAAATAGGTAGTAACGGTACTTTGCAGGAAGTGCCATCGTTGTTTTTGTTTGTTTGTGTGTTTGTGTGTTCTATTCGCGTGGTGTTGTTGTGTGTGTCGCTTCATATTTCAAGGGAGCATTGGATAACTCCGTCGCAATTCGGACTATCTGAAATAATCCGAAACTACAACAAACCGGTTGAGTGTCGAGAGAAAACCAGCCGGAACAGAACTCTGAAGATGCCATCAAAAGATGATTGTAGTAGAGTTTATTTAGTTGTTCTTTTTATTTTGTTGACTCTCTCAGGAGTATGCATTTGTGATGAGAAAACTTTTGAGATTCCTTGTGTGCAGGGTTCAACTGTATCTCTATCTGATGTACAAACAATACCACGTGACAATGATACTCTCTTTTATTTGTATGTCGGTCCTATCACATCCAGTGAAGCTACAGCTCGAAGAGTCAGATTACCTCGACTCCTGTACAGAATCAAAGGAAAGTTGTTGAACAACAATGCAACAACAGATGCACTCGGTAGCAAAATATCTGATGTTCCCTTACTGTACAACAACTTCACGCAATCTGCAACGGGTGAAACAATTACTGTACGAAGAGATATTATACTCGACTATGACACCGAGAGATACTTTTTTGTAATTCAGAGGACAAATGACGGGATTGTCGGTAATGATACTCATTTCGCGTATGTGCCTGATTCTTCATTGGACAAAGAAATTGCACGAAGGAAAAGAAAAAGCAATGCTATAATCATCTCGATTATTGTTGGGTTCGCGATCTTTTGCCTAATCATTCTATCTCTCCTCTTGTTTTGTGCCATAAAGGTGATTCGAGGTATGATCACACCAAACTTTATGGATAAGTTGAAGGAGATTGCTCGGAAGCAGGATGAGTTGCCCCACTTCGTCAATTCTTCCCCACTTATCGACCATGAATCACTCCACAACGAAGTGGTGGGAGTCGACTATGATGACAAATAAAGAAACAACACAGTTTAGAAATGCAAAACAGGACACAGTGCGAATCGAACACACGTCTGAGGGAAATGTCGGTGGTCCTTGGCGACAACCAACGGCTGCTCCTTCGCTCTACCTCTAAGCTATACGTCCTGCTCATCGGAACAAAAAAAAGCGCTGAAATTTCAGGAAATCTTTTTTTCAACCACGTAGAGTCCATAGCGTTCGGCAATTTATGAGGATGGAGCCCGCGATATAGAGGTAGACGGTACTGTTGTCCAGGCCTGAAACAGTGGTCATGGGTTCAGAGTACTGGGTCTCTTCACCAACCTGAAAGGTGACACGAAACAACAAGTGGCTCAAGCGTGGAACAAATCACAAAGAGTAGTGAACCGACTGAAGATGATGAAGCTGACACCGCGACAGGTGGCAAGGATCGTAAACACCTGTATACAACCTATCTTTTCAAGTACTCGTCAGAATTCACCGACTGGACTGCTGGGGGACTTCTCAGAGTGAACAGACTGGTGCCAAGACATTACACTTAACAAAGGGAACATCCGCAATTATGACGATTGTAACATTGCCCGGTATGTTCCAACAACTATTCTCGAGAAGCTGTTCAAGGGTGGAATCACAGAAGTCAGCTGATGGTTGGTGTGAGAGTCATGAGTTTAAAATAGATCAAAAAAGTTCCCAGGATGCAAGATTGGACCAAGGTCATGAGTTGTTGACAATAATGTCACAAATGAATGAATGTGAGTGCACTTCGATGTTAGAGACTAACGTCTCTGCAGAGCAAACTTTGATGATCCTATCCCGTCGAGAGCAGAGAGTAATGGAGAATGAGAGACTCTGCAGGATTAAAGAGATTGGCGATCTGTGGTGGTTACAAGTTGAAACAATGGGTGGTGGGGTGGACAATCTTTATACCAACCACCTCTCAGTCATCATTGTCAAGAAGGATAGAAGAGGAGTGTGGTGACTGACTCAACCGGCAACACTTTGTGGATGACCGCACCCAAGCGCAGTGTTGATCGGACAAGAAAGTTGATCGTCCATAGCATGAAGATCTGTGATTCTTAAGAAGTGAGAAGTTCTCCAATATGCTCAAGAAGCGTGACTCCTTTCAGGGTCATGACGGAACCTATGTACAAGCAGGCCCCAATCACATCAATTGATGACAGTTCATGTATCCTGAGGAACTTAAAGAACCCCTCAACTCGATTTGTACAGAGGACATGTGGATCAAAACCTTGAGTTCTACCACTGTTCAACAAGCATCTTGAGTTCTAGGCACTCAATAATTGTACAATATTCTGACTAATCAATGATTTATTTCATGGTCCTTACAATATATTCCCAAAACGAATATTTCATGCCCAATGAGGACAGATGTTAGCTCAACAACGCCGCAAGTCGTGGTTCCTCGAAGGAGTCACTGCCCTTCAGGACCACTTTTTTTTTTTGTTCCATACAACCATGTGTGTTTGCGCAGCAAGCACACGATTGCTCATTTATTGACTTGTTTTGTGAGTGACGACCCGTAGGGCGTCATTCACTCTTCTTCTCTTGTTGTCCCCGACGGTGCATCTACAGGTTGGAAGAATCACTCTGGTGAGTGTTTTGGTTGATGCCCTTCATCAAAGCGTAACCTTGTAGTAGGACCGTCGATGGACACAGAGCCATCTGTTGTTGGTTTCTTGTTTTGGGCCTTGTTGCTCATCAGATCACCCAGTGTGATCCTAGCACTCCTCTTCTTGTTGTCATTGAGTTGTGGACTCTGAATCTCCTTTTCGGAGTCATCATCCACATCCACAATGACTGGTTCGTCCTCAGTCAAACCATACCTTTTGCGTGCAGCAGCAAGTGCCAATGCAGCAATTTCCTTCTTCACTCTTGAGAACACTGGAGAAGTGGCATTCACTTGCTCCAGAATTTGCCGATTTTCAGCGCTGAGCTGTGCAACAGGCACTGTTGGCAGTGGTGTTGCACTCCTTTGTTCTTCTGCCTCCATTAGATCAGGAGCAGTTCTTTGTGCAACTTCTAGTTCCGGTATCGGAACCGGTTTGTTGCTCTCTTGACCCTTTGTCTTTCCCAATTCCTTGGTGAGTTCTGTGACCTGTCGACGCAGTGCGTCAACCACCGTCAGCAGCTCCTCATACATCTTCGTCAATCTCTTGTTGACAGCCTTGAGAGGATCATGTGGTCTCTCGACGTATCGAGTGACCGTGGCCTTGACCTTTTGCTCTCCGCTGAGCACTGCTCGTGCATAGGTTTCATCACCCATGACCACGAAAGCAGTGTCACGCTTCTTCAGCACACTGGCAACCTTATCAGGTCCCAGTAGCTTCTTGATGTCGTCCACTGACATGTTCTTCATGCCATGGACGACCACCTTTCTTGTGCAATCAACACTGCGCTTGGGTGCAGCAGTGCTGTTGCCAATCCTCCTCTCTTTGTTGAACAACTCAACAAAATCATAGATGCGGTCACCCTTGACCGTCACCCATGCAACAAAGCGTTGCTGGTGTTTGACAAGCTCTAGCCTGTTGTTGGACTGAAAGATTTTCTCCCTTTGGAATGTTTGCAGAAGCTTGATCTCCTCAAGCGAGTCCAACATTAGCTTGTGAGCCTCGTTGTCATTCTTTCCTCTCAGCCTGTCCTTAACGAACCATGCAGTTCTTACTAGAATGGACTCCTCAATCTTTCGCAGTCCAAAACCACCGTTGTCACTGGAAACCTACAGCAGATCGGACGGGTACCGCTTCATTGCTACTGATCCTTGTTTTATTAGCGCCTTGCCCTTTTGATTGACTCTATTGATCCACGCTTTAGTCCAGTGAGTGAATTCACAAGCGTAAAGGAACACCGGGTGGATGCAGGTGTTAATGATTCTAGCCACTTGTCGCGCTGTGAGTCTCATGATGCCGAGACGGTTCATTACTCTCTTCACCTTTTCGAGTGCCTGCTCCTTTTGTCTTGTCGTACAACCGTTCAGGCTCGTGAAGAGTCCTAACGCCCTGAAAGTTTTTTCACTTCCATTTGCACGCACAACAACATTATTAACCGTTATGTTGTGTACTGAGCTACTTCTGCCCATCTTCCTCACATAGAGTTCCAATTTGTTTGGGTGCATGACCATCCTGAGCATGCTCAACACTTCATTCATTTTGTTAGCGGTCTTCTCAATGGATTGCCTGTTATTGGACATTAGGTTGCAGTCATCCACGTACGCTACATTCCAAATGTCTTGCGACATTGCCTCGTAGCCCTTGGCAAAACCAGGGGTGTACATTTGGTGAACGAGCACATATGTAGTCGGAGACAATGAGTCACCTTGTCTCGTGCCTTTCCCCATCAGAAAGCGTCTTGACAACTTGCCAGCCATTATTCTGGCAGCGTTTCCAGTTACCATGTCGTGAACCAAATTGACAATGTGCTCCGGGAATCCAAAGAACGAATACACTTCCTTAATGGCATTATGGGGAACAGAGTCGAAAGCCTTTGCGATATCAGTCAGGAGGAGGTACAATTGACCATCATTCCTGTTGGCATGATCAATGACCCCTCTCATGATTGATTGCCCTTATATCTCTGAACTTTCGCCCTCCCCCTTGCGTGTTCGTAAACAAAGAGGCAGCCTCTGCTGCCTTTGACACTCGGGCATTGAGTAGCCTTGTGAAGAGCTTCGACAGAGCGCTTAACAGGCATATAGGTCTGTAATTTGAAATGTCTTGCGCGTCGCCTTTCTTATAGGCAGGAACGATAGTGCATTCCTTCCACCTGTTAGGAAACGACCCACTCTCCAGGATATTGTTGAAGAACCCTGATAAAACTTCCGACAGCTCCCAGCTGTAGTCCCTGCTATCCTTGGTAACTTCAACATTTCATTGTGGACCCCATCAGGTCCAGGGCACTTTTTGTTTCTAAGCCATCCGATTGAATCGCGCACCTCCTCAGTTGTAATCTGCGTGAATTCCTTTCTGATGGTATCTTGAGCACTCGGAGCTGGGATAGTCCTGAGATAGGACGTTTCCTTTGAAAACGCAGATTCAAAGTAATGCTGCTTTTTCCCCAACCCTTTCACTATCAGTGTATGTCATATTTCCATCATTAACTGTGTTGAGTCTGATGCAGTTGGCCTTCTTCGCACTTGCAGCAGAGAAGAACTTCGTCGGGTTTACAAACTCCGATGTTCTAGCTGCCCACTCCCACGTTCTGAACTTTTTGTTCCTGACTCTCTCCCCATGCAGCTTCCGATCAACTGCACTCAGTGCAATCCCTACCGACTCCTTGGAGAGTTGAGTCCTTGGTTCTCCGTAGTGACTAAACACTTTGAAAGTTCTTTCAGTTGTCTGTCCACTCACTAGATATCTCAACAACAGTTCTCTGGTGTTCAGTAACCTTCTTATTCGTCTGTTGTTGCCCCAGGGTTTTTTTGTGCTTTTGCGACCAAAATTCTCTATCGACCTATTGGAGGTTCGCCATCTGCTCCTGGTGTAAAATTCTTGTTTCTTGTAGCAAGAGAATGTCGACATTCCCTTGCTCCAACATGTTGATTATATCAACGGACTTACCAGGCAGTCCATTGACATTGTACCATACGACTTCTAACATAAGTTAGAGTCGCTTCTCGGCACACTTGCAGATGCCTCCCTGCTTCTGATAGTTGGAAGTCGAGCTGGTGTATTGATCATTTGTCTCTTCTTCTGGTTTAACTCGTCCATTTGTGTGGTTGAACATCTTGTGGTTCACTCCCATTTGGCTGGTTCGGTAAATGACTGGCGGTCTCTCGGAGAACTTTCTTAGCGTGATTCAACGATTGATCTCCTGCTACAGTTTGGGCATATGTTTGGGATTTCATTGTCACAAACGCCGTGTTGTTTGTGAGCTTTCTCAGCACCGACCAATTCGGAAATCTCTATCTCTGTTTTACCTTCTATTCCATGAACGAAAAGTTTTTTGTCATTATCTAATCCTTTCTTGATATATGCCTTTGCACCTTTCACACAAACTCATAAATTTCATCCTTCTTGATATTGAGCAAGGCTATACATTGATTTTTTTCCCACTTAATGACCTGTACTCGAGTGACCCATGGTGCGCACTTGAGGGCCACAAGTCGAGCAATCTCCATTGCTGAACCCTGTTGGTCACTTGCTTATAAAAACAGGACATAGTGTGAATCGAACACACGACCATAGGATCATGTTGCATTTTTTGCAATCCCATGCTCTACCGCTGAGCTATATGTCCCTGATATTTCAAGGAGTTTGGTGACTGGCTCAACCGAGTCCAAGTCATCAAGAGGAAAGGCCAGCACACATACCTCAAGTGGTGTGCGGAGCGCATGCACAACAACTATTTGACTATCGCATATGGAGATGAGGTCAATTGTTTGAGCTGTAACCTTGCCATGTCGCAGCCAAACGATGTGGCCAAGAAGCTTTTTAAGATTGGTGTCAGCTTGAAGGAGCAGCTGACAAGAAATGGTAATGGGTCAAGCATGGCGAGCTTGCTAAAGCGCACGGTAACTTTGGCATCAGTGCGAAGAGATATGGATACATTCTCATGGACCTTGAACTCCTACAATGCAACGGCATACATGATCGTTCTGCTGCAACCCTACCAATACTGATGTACAAGGACAATTTTGAAGTGGTTGAAAAACAGCAGATATGGCATGCTTTCACTCGGCAGTATCGAGACCTGATCGGTCGAGAGAAGTTGTGGTGGATTCAGAAGGCATGTTTGGGAGGTGCAACAGACTTTTCCTTTATGAAATGCCCCTTTAGGGTTGATAGGAAGCTTGAATGGTTCATTGCACAAGTCAAAAGCCAAACACTTCACACAAAAGCTGTGGTGAAGCATCTCTACGAGGTGGAAGATATGGACACGACGTGTCCCAAGTGCAATTTTGAGCAAGAGACGGTCTTGCATTGCCTTGTGAATTGTCCAGTTGCCCGAATGGCCAGGATTTCGCTCTCGAGGGAGGTCTCAAAAAGGTTAAGAATCTATATAGATAGGAGTACTAGACAAGGTGACTCCTTGTCACCAACCACTTATGTGATAGTGCACCAACTGACACTTCTTTATGCTGGATAAAAAGTAAAGGTATCAGGGCATGTCCCAAAGGATCTGGAATGTTGCATATGTTGATGATTATAACCTATTCAGTGGAAGTCTTAAAGACATAGAGGAGACAGCTAATGTCATGCACAAGGTGCTCAGATCCTTGAGTCTGAATATGCATCCTGAAATAGAAATTCTTTGCAAGATAAGCGGAGGATGGACTGTCTGTGGTTAGGGTCTATACGCTTGATGATGTCAAGCAATCACAAACGCTCATTCGAACGAGCATCTTTAAATCCAATATCCGCCTCCGTGAGGTGAAACACACATATCTTGTTGGTGCGCCAAACTACTCCCTAGCTCTGGAATCACAGTCGCCAGTGGCGACTGTCACGAATGTGAGAGGTGCAGCATTGAGTGCCCTTTTGGTCTGGAAAGAAAGGAACTGTGGTTCTATCATCAAGTGAGAAGTGGAACTCTCCACACGAGGACTGTCCTTCTACAATTGTATAATCCGCTGATCGATGTCACTTGTACATACTGTTGAGAAGCTCCAGAAATCATCATGCATTTACTTGTGGAGTAGTAATAATTGTTTTATGGGAAAAAAGAAGGAAACGTGTCCTTCACTCATTTGTCCTGGAAGTCTACAAAAAGTTGCTCAAATTTCCATTACATCGAGAGTCCGCCATCTCCCTATGGTTTGACAAAGTGCTGTTCAGAAACGGATTCATGTGGCCCATGCCGAGGAAGTCGAGCAGAGAGTATCTCATGGGAATTATGGGATTAGAGAACGACGCTGTCGACCAGGTGGTAGGTGGCGGATGCTTTGATGAAATATGGGATGAAACAAGAAGTAGTGTAGCGAAAGGCCCGTAGTTTTGTGTGCTGGATGAAGAGTCGCTGCATCACAACGCTGCACGGAATCTACCAGCAATCAAAGGACCGCAGACAGTAGTAACGCTCGCAGTTTACTAATCATGTCTCACTGTATGGAAAAAAGGAAAATTGTTCAGATGGCGTTTTCAGAGGATTCTCGTTTCTTGATCTCTCAAATGAGAGAGTGTAATTGTCCAAGCTCGGGTCATGTGACGAGCCTGCATTGTATAAAGGTGAATTGCAAGTAGATAGTAGACAGCACCTTCTATCCTTGTTTGACCAAGAGGGCAACAGTCGAGTCCTCCAGGAGGGAGGAAAGTGATAGATGGTGGTTGCAAAAGGCAGTAAAGTACAGTGGTGCGGACTTTATCTTCCTGAAATACCCTCATGGAGTGGATAGAATATGATGGGTACCCAGATCAATTTTTGAACCTCGAAACGTCAAAAATTCTGCAAGACTCTTCAACATTGGAGACAAATGAACAGAAGAATGAAACACTGGAAGGGTATGTGGAGAACTGATCGACAACGAAACGCGAGATGTGGAATATGTTCCAATGCTCTGTTTATTTGACTCTAAGGTGAACACAACTCCCGAGTCTGGAGGCAATGGTGTCGATTCAGTATCTGTAGAAGAGGAGGTGCATGGTACAATGGATGTGAATGACAATCAACGACTCCTGCCCGTGTGCTGATTTCTTCACTTTCCAGGAGATTTCATATCGGAGGGGTACTTAACAGGGAGATTCATTGTCGCCCACTTCCTATATCCTTGTGCGTCAAGTGGTCCTGTTGAATGTGCGGCCAGGAATGAAGGGATTTGGCGCTATGACCCAGAACCTGTAGAACGTATGTGGATGATTTTATTTTATTTGCGGAATTAAGGGAGGACCCATCGAAGATATCACCAATGGCTTGGTAGTCAATGGAGTCAAAGTAACAGTGGCCGAAAAAGTGAATGGGTGAAACGGAGATGTCTCACGACTCTCCTTCATCACCACAAAAGCAAAACAACGATGGTTTATAGATAATTGGTTTTTATCTGTAAATATTCCCTGTGTTGTCTTACGAGGTTTTCAAACCCCTTCTCATCTACACTTACAATCTTTGCGATTTTCGCCTTTTCCTGTGTTGTTGCTAATTTGTCCCTTAGTGATGTTGGTGCACGCTTTAAAGGTGAGACCAGTGGAGTTGGAGTTGGCTTGAATGACATTGTTTTGTTGGGAGGCGCGTGGTATCGTTTCGGTCATAAATGGGGAATAAGTTCTTGGGTGGGCTGGTGAATAGTCGCAGTAAGTTACTTCAGTTTCATAGAGGAGTAATTATTTTTTCCTTCTAATTCCCTCAACAAAGAACCACAGACACAACAAAATGGAACTGAAATCAGATGTGCAAAAAGCACTCCAATATTTGACTGATGAACTCAAGGTCAATGATTCCACATTCAAGTCAATTGTCGATTATGCCATTCGTGTAATTTTAAACAACAGAGAAGAATCATTGTCAACTGCACCATCATTTCTCTCATCCAACAACAACAACAAGGACTCTGCCAACAACAAATCAGCCTTCAATGCCATCATTTATCTGTATCTAGAATCAGCAAAGCACAATTATGCTGATATTGAACTCACGTAACGTATCATATTGTTCTCCTTGTTCTATGATAATGATTATTTGCTTTTTTTATTGTCATCTTTCTTGGTCGAAAACCTTGATGATTGTTTGATTGTCTAACATCATCTTGTTTTCTTGTACAACTATGCAATGACAGTCACTTTTTGGAAGAATTTATTGATAATGCGGAGAGAGTGAGACCACTGTGTGAAAAGTACGTGTCAGTCAAGGATCAAATCCGAGATAGAGTGCTCAAGAAGAAGACGTTTGGATTTCCGTCGTGGATCGATGTAGATTGGCGATTGGATTATGTGATCAAGAGCAGTCAAGTGGAGAAGACAAATGAACCCGTGTATACATTGAAGCTAAAGTGCGACACTGGTGAAGCAGTGACCATTTCATGCACGACAGAACAGTTACAGGATTTGTACTCGAAGCTCAGAGATGCACAAAAACAAATTGAAAGGTCAATGGTCCAATAAAAACGCGCATTGATGTCTAATCTTGTAAGCTTCAAGGCTATGGATTGTTTGCTCAGCTTTAGCTGGGGCCGTATGATATCCAGTTTCATGTTCGTTGAAAAATTATCCATTGTAATCATATTTTGATTGGCGCCAATCAAGGGCATTTCCAGCAGAAGGAGTAAAGGAGGCGAGTCTATTCTGGTGTTCTGCATGATGACGTTGAGGCTCAATGACGTTCAGATCGTGTTTCTCGTGTGTGATCCGTGCTGTCGTCCAACAAGCACAACAAAACTAACTCAAAACAACAACCAAACAACCAATCTCTAACTTCGGTTATCCATTCATTTTGTAATTGTAAAAAAATGTACAAGAGGTGTCTTTCTCACTTGGGCAAGAGAACAACAGCCACTGCTGCTTCCAATAGCAGTACCTCTGCGACAACAGCAGAAGGATTCTTGCATCGATGCGTGTTGTCCAACCAACAGCAACAACCTCAATTGACCACAAAAAGAGGCATTCATGTTTCACCAGTGTTGAGACAGTTGGATGAAGAGGAGGTCAAGTGTCGTGTGCATTCTCTTGTGAGAGCTTTTAGATCTCATGGACACGTAAGTGTGAAGAACCATGTTTTTTTGTCCTCCTGTTGTTTTATGATTTTACAAAGCTAATTACAAGTAACTTGTTAAATGAAAATCCAATAGATTGAAGCAGATTTGGATCCATTGAATTTGCAGGTACCAAAGAGGGGATCAGTCGTCGAGTTGAAACCGAGTGTATACAATTTGAATGTTGAGGATGACTCTCAAATGATCAATGTGGATCAAATTGTTCACATTGGACCAAAGTCTAAACCTCTGAGACAAGCTCCATTGAGTCAAGTCGTCGACACACTTAAAACAGTGTATTGTAACAGTATTGCTGCTCAGTTTACGCATTTGGAGAGCACAAAGGAAGTCTTGTGGATTGCAAAACAGTTGGAAAGTAATGTCGAAACCGAGTTGACCACCCAAGAGAAGAAAACTGCAAATCAGCTCATTCAGGAATCAGAGGTGTTTGATCACTTTTTGGCCAAGAAGTTTCCTGGAACGAAGCGATATGGATTGGAGGGAGCAGAGAGCATGATCCCTGCGATGCATCACTTGTTTGAGGAGTATAACAAGGGAGGTGTCAGCGATGTTGTTATTGGAATGCCTCACAGAGGAAGATTGGTATGGTTGCAATCGTTGTATTTTGATCGACTTATTGGATGCTAATTCCACAATCTTTATGTATTCTCAATACTCTCCAGAATTTATTGACTGGTATCCTTAATTTCCCACCGAGAGCAATTTTTCACAAGATTAAGGGCAACTTGGAAATTCCACACGAATTGTATTCTGTGGGTGATGTATTGTCTCATTTGGGTATTTCTACAACCTTGAAGTATGAAAACTCGACAATGAACGTTTCGGTCTTGAACAATCCATCTCACTTGGAGGCTATTAATCCAGTTGCTATGGGCAAGACCCGTGCAAAGCGATTGCAAGGAAAGAACACAGCGTGTGTGTTGATTCATGGTGATGCTGCATTTTGTGGTCAGGGTATCGTACCAGAAACGTTCAATCTTGCGAATCTTCCTCATTTCACAACTGCTGGTACTGTGCATCTCATTCTCAACAATCAACTTGGCTTTACAACACCTGCATTGCACTATAGATCCTCACGATACAGTGGTGATATTGGTAAGATGGTTGGTGCTCCAATTATTGCAGTCAATGCAGAAAAGTTGGACGATGTAGTGCGAGTGATGAAATTAGCTGTCAATTACAGACAAACATTCAAGAAGGATATCATTGTCGAGTTGATTGCATTTAGAAGACATGGTCACAATGAGCTCGACAGTGCAGATTTCACTCAACCAAAAATGTACAAGTTGATCAAGTCCCGAGAAATGTTCCCAACAATTTATGGTCGTGAACTTCAAGAGCAAAATGTTGTGACCAAGCAAGAAATTCAACAGATCAGAAAAGCCAGAGAAGACTTCCTGGAGAGTGAATATCAACAATGTGAGAAGTATGAGCCTGAGAAGAAGTACTTTTTGGGCGATTGGGAAGGTATTCAGCAAGCTGCTGACTTCTCCAAGCTTTCGATTCCTGTCACAGGAGTAGATGCAGAACTTTTGAAGAAGGTAGCAATTCAGTCGGTCACTATTCCTGACTCCTTCAATGTACACGAGAGATTGAGAGGGTTCCATATTGGAAAACGAATTCAAATGATCAATAATGGTGACCCTGTAGATTGGGCCACTGCCGAAGCTATGGCATTCGGAACTCTGTTGATCGAAGGTTATAACGTGCGTTTGAGTGGACAGGATGTTGCCAGAGGCACCTTTTCTCAGAGACATTTGGAGTTTGTGGACCAGGAGAATGAACACAGGTACACTCCATTGCAACACTTGGAGGGCAAGAGAGGAATCTTTGAAGTTGTTACATCACCTTTGTCCGAGTTGGCTGTGCTCGGATTCGAATACGGCTATTCAATCAATAACCCAAAGAATATGGTTGTGTGGGAGGCACAGTTTGGTGATTTCTGGCCAAGTGCTCAAACAATTGTCGACCAGTTTATTGCTTGTGCAGAGGACAAGTGGTGCATGAGTTCAGGTATTACTATGCTGTTGCCTCACGGCATGGATGGTGCTGGTCCAGAGCACTCTTCCAGCAGAGTTGAAAGATTCTTGCAAATGTGCGACAGTTCGGTCAGTGAAATAACGAACAAGGATAGTCAGAGAAGAGTTAACATGTGTGTGATTAATCCTACCACTCCAGCTAATTACTTCCATGCATTGAGACGTCAAATGCTCAGAAAGTTCAGAAAGCCTCTGATTGTCATCTCGCCAAAGACTTTGCTCAAGAAGAAGGAAGCTGTTTCACAGTTGAGTGACATGTCAAGTGACTCCAAATTCCAATGCGTATTATCAGACGTTGTTCAACACACCAAGCAAGACAAGCCAACAAGAGTCATGTTCTGCAGTGGTAAGCTCTTCTATGACTTGGTGGAGAGAAGAGCAGAATTGGGATTGGAGAAGCAGATTGTCATCTTGAGACTGGAGCAAATCAGTCCATTCCCATTCGAAGAACTAAAGAAGGAACTGGGCAACCTCAACACTAGTCAAGTCAAGGACTGGATGTGGGTTCAGGAGGAGCACGAAAACCAAGGTGCTTATCTGTACGCTGCACCTCGCTTGGAGAATCTGCTCTCCTTGACTCAGGGAACAAAGGTTGGTTCCACTCTGAAATATGTTGGCAGAGAACCAGCTGCCGTCTCTGCTGTAGGATACAAGAAGCTTCACGAACAAGAGCTCAAGAAGTTTATGACTGAAGCTTTCCAAGGCATGCAAAAGTAGTCGATTATTTTGATCAATCCGTAGATATTTGCCCGACATAAAAAACCGACAAAGAAAAAAACTATCAACGACGCTGTTTCACATCATTCATCAATTTGATCACCACCATTCAAAACGGCAGTTTCGAAAACACAGATATATCGAGTGAACAACAACAACAATACAAGTACAAAATGGAGGATCTATTTGTTCAGTCAATGAGATCAAACAGTGAAGCACTGAAACGATACATGGACAAATCATCATCAGAAACCTCCTCACAATCGCGCACTTTCAACTTGTCATGTCTCAACGACGTTCCATCCATTGATTATTTTATGAATAGTAACATTGGTCTTCATGCCATTGCCACACTCTCTTCTTTTCACTCTAGTATCAACAGCAGTAGTAGCAATAATAACAATGGTTCACTGATAACAATGGGCATGATTGAATCAAATGCAGCGAGAACTGAAATTTTTCAATTGGTCAAACTGAGTTTACAAAGTCTATCCAATCACAACAACAATAATACTCATAATAATGACAGTAATGATGATGATACTAATAATAAGAATAACAATGGTGAAAATAACAATCACAAAAATGCAAATTATTCTAATCAATTCAGAATTGTTGTCAAGGGAAAGATTGTCGATGTGAGTAACCCTAAAAAAGCACTTGTCGATATTGAACAAGTGTTTGTTGTGAGTGAGTTGGACACTCGATTGTCCAATGTCGAGAATTTACAAATGTTGGGTCAATGGAACATTCGAGCAACACTGTCGGTGTCTGATATGGAATTGCGGAGTGAAAATCATTTTGAACAGCATGGTAACATGAGCATGAGGAGCAGTAGTCATGTTGGTACAAAGAGAAACATTGTGGATTATCAGTGTGATGACAGTATTTATGGTATGTGTGTGTGTGTGTGTGTTTTTAACTCAATTTATTGGTTTGTTGTGTTGATATGAGATGTTGCTGACCACCGTATCTATCGCATAACATTAGCTGTGATCAAGAGTGTGGATGAAGAGTTGAATACGATGGCTCTGAGCACAGATCACTCCCTATTCGAGCACTATCATATTTATAATCGATCTGATATTAAATTCCGATTGGGCGAGTGCAAGTTTTCAGATTTGCAAGAAGTGATTACCTATGAGGATGATAAGCACCGGAAACGAGTACTCTTGAATCGATTGAATGATATGATTGAAGATCAACCGACATTCCGGAATCCATACATTATTCAGGGATTGGTTGCAGAAAAGTTTGGTGTCAATCAATTCGAATCGTTCATTCCATCAAAGTACACCTATCGACACAAGATTGATCTGGAGAAAAATAATTATCAACAGATTAAAACTGCTCAGAACAAGGAGTTTGCTAAGAAAAAGTATGTGTTCAACATTTTGTGTGTGTTTGGTTATTTGTTGAGTGTTTGTTGTTGGGTTGTGAATGAACAAGTAGAGTTGACACAAAAACTATAATTTCTTATTCTGGTATGCGTCTTTTATTCATTTTAGTGTCATGGATGGTATCAACTTTGATCGGAGCAACGACTATGATAGGGCGATCAAGTGCTATGATAGAGCTCTTCAATTCGATCCAGAGTGTGAGAATGCTCTCATTGGTAAAGGTGCTTCCATGCTGAAACAACAAAAATACGAAGAAGCAATCACGCAGTTCGAGAAGGTACTACAATTGAATCCAGAGAACAAATCTGCTGCATCCTATTTGGAAACGGCGAGAGCAGCCATATCGAATGCTAGTCTGCCGCCTCCACCACCGCCACTACCAATTGAAGTTATTGAATCACGTGCGCCTATCGAGAAAATTGCTGAACCAGTCGAACAGAAAGCGAGCGAAGCAGAGTTGACTCGCATTGAGGAGATTCAATCGAAACCGCAGTTGAACGAGAAGGAGGAAGAAGCCGCACGTATCTTATTTGAGCGAGAGAGAAGGGAGAAGAGAATGACGAAGCAGCACAATGGATCAGCCTACGATGCAAGTCGAAAGAGAGACTATAGTGGTAGTGGTAGCAGTAGCAGTAGACAACATCCGTACAGTGACAAAAAATATGAAAAGTATGACAAGTATGGATCCAAGCAACAGTATGCCGACAAGTACGACAAGTATGAAAAACATGGCAAGCACGACAAGTTCAACAAACACGAAAAATATGAAAAGAAGTATGATAGATATGATAAGCATGATAAGTACGACAAGGATGATCGACGAGAGTACCACGGAAAGAAGCGAAAGCGGAGAAGTGACGATCAATCTCCAGAGGAGAAACATGGACGTCGCGATGACTACGAATATGAGTCAAAGCACAAGAGGAGGAAACAAGAGGAGCATCATTATCGAAAGCATTCTCCTCGAGGTCATGTCAACATATCGCCCAGTAGCATGCCTCGACCACCAATGACTCAACCATATGAACGCCCGAGTTCTCCTCCTCCACAGCCCAACGTCGTCGTACGTGGCACTACTGAGCTATCTTCACCTCTTCCTCCTCCACCTCCTCCGCCTGTTCCTGTCAACAAAGACAAGAACGTATCGACTCGACCACCTCCACCTCCTCCAGCTCCAGTAGACATTCGGCCTCCACCTCCATCTTCATCTTCATCATCATCCAGAGACAAGGAATCACGGTACAGACACTCGCCATCCAAGCACCATCGCCAACAAGATTCACAATCAAGCAGATATGACTCCAAGAGAGAACAGTCATCTCGTGGAGATTACAGGCGAGCACCTTCCGACGCTCGATATACAAAGGATAATGACGACAATAATTATCGAAGTTCAACAACAAGCCAGCGATCCTCGTATCACGACCAACCTCACCGAAATCGAAACTACAACCAAGATCAACAACAGTATCACAGACAAAAGCGAAGACGAGAGGACGATCAACATCGAGAACAACACGACAAGGAGAAGGATGAATCCAGAGGTTCTCGCGACAATTATCAGCATTCACAAAACAAGAGAGAAACGAGTCACTCTGATGAACGAAGTGGTGGTGGTGGTGCGAGTGACCATAACAGACGAGGTGACAGACAGCAACAACAACAGCAGTCCTATCCTCATTCTCATCGTCACCATCAACAAGAGAACCGAAAACGATAAATGTGCATGTCATTGCTTGTTTTTTCTTCATTTTTCTTCAATGTTTTATGTTACATATGATGTTTTGTGACCTGGGAGATAAAAGTCCTATGAGCGTCTTTGTTGCGTGAGACCAATGCGCTGTTCCGTGGTTAAATGTTGATTTCCATTGGATGTAATTGTGGCTGCGACTGATGTTGTGTTTGTTGTTGAATGATTGGTGGTTGGATGGGTGTGATGTTGTTGTTGCTGTTGTTGTTGTTGTTGCGTAAGAAGATCATTCATGACTACTTCAAACTCCTCTACTTCTTCCATGCCCAACTGAAGTCTCGTGCCTGACCGAGTGAACATTTTTTCTTCGTTGTCTTGGTTTTGGCGCCAAAGAAAAACGGAGAAACAACTCAACAAAGAAGGTTCAACAACAAACACAACAAGAAGAAAATGAGAAGAGCATTGCAGCAGAGTCAACGACGATTATTGATGATCAACAACAAGGTCAATCATCACGTGAGGCCTCAACTAGGTCCCTTGTTCACTGTCAATCATGCACAACAACAATCATCATCACTATCACCATCCTTATTCTCATCATCCTTTGCATTCTATCATCACACACCTACCATCTACAATAACAATAACAGTAAGAACACCATCAATGCATCCTCTACAGCTCAACTCGTCCAATACCTAGTCAACAAGGGTGACATCATACAAAAGGGTCAAATCATTGCAGAGATGATGATTGATGGAGTAAAGTACAAGATTTCGAGTACAGAGTCAGGAGAGGTCAAACAACTGGTTTATAAGGCAGGTGATCCGATCGCGTCGATTGCTGATCCAATTATTGTGATGCGCGGTGATTTACAGGATTTGAAGAGTCGACAATTTTCGAACGCAGAAGGTGACACGATGACGAATGAAGAGCAACAAAAGTGGAATGAACATGTGCAAAAAGTGAGAGATGAGGAGATGAATGAGAGGAGGCGACATGGACTCAAACTCGTCAAGAAGAGTCTCTTGATTGCTACTGCGATTGATTTGGCTCTGTTTTTGGCCTTGTTGTTGTTTGTGAGAGAGTATTGGGGAGCAAAGACCATTCCAGAGTTTAAAGCAAAGATGAAGGAGCTGATTGCGTCAGTGATTGGTGAGGACAAGTCGTTGGATGCGGCAGCGGATCCTGAAGCGTTCGATAAGCTCAAAAACATGTTTGCCACTGCACTTGGTAGCAAGAAGGAGGATGGTGATGGCGAAGAGGAACCGAAGAACACTCAACAAACTGTGGATGAACAATAGTTCTTCTTGTATGTTACTTATTTATAATACACGCAAGTCCCTACACAGATTTATCTTAGCGAGTCTAGATAGTTGGTTTTTATATACAATAGAATGGTGGTTTGTATGAGTGCAGAGAGTTTCAGCTCACCGCACCTCACCAGTGTGTTTCCCTAGCAATGACACATGAATGGGAGAGCTGTAATTCAATGGACTGTCTGGAGAACTCGTATGAGCAAAGTGAGTTGCATTCCGGTCATAGTATAGCATTTGAAGAATCTGCTCTCTTCGCTCATCCTTGGATAGATCACCAAAGTGAACTTTGGGTGGCTTCTTTGATGATTGTTGAGGTGTTTGTTGTGTTGATTGTTGCTGCTTGTGTGTTGTCGTCGATATGTCAGGCAGTGTGATTCTTTTGTCTTTGACAAGGTGACCGTCCAATGTTGTTCGTGTTATGCGTCTGTTTGTCCCATCTGCAGTGTTGTTGCTTCTCCGTGGCGTCGAAGATGTATCTGGCACAATGTGGGGTGTAGCGGACTTGGAGCGTTTCACTCGTCTGAATGGAGTACCTAATGGATCCCATTGGTAGATGTACACATCTTCACTGTCTACTCTTCCCTCATCGTGGGATACATTTGCGCTCGGTAGAGCTACCATCATACTATCACCTAGATGTTCCAGCATTCTCGAATAAGATTTCTTTTGGATTGACTTCTCAGTGGGTGTGGATGCTGATTTTGAGATCAGTGTTGTACTTAATTTGGGACGAATCAGCTGCGAAGCATGTTGCATACCCCATCTTCGAAGGTCATCAGCAGTAATATTGAAGCTCAAGTTCTGGTTGTTATCCCAAACTTTAAAATTCTTTCTTGGAGATATGACTGGTGCTGTGTTGTTCAGATCAGTTTTCCTCAAATACGAATGAGGAATCACATTCACCTTGTCGACATCTCGAATCCTGTGACCCTGAATAAACACGTTCCAATCAAAATTACTGTATTGCTTCGCCGTTCTCACAGCATCTTGAATCGCTTGTTTCATAATATGTGTGATATCGTTAACTGTGATTGTAGTGTCGAGAGCAGGGACTTCGTACGAATCGGCTGGTGGACTGCTCCTCTCTGAAGGTTTGGTCTCTGGAGGAGTTTCGGCTACTCTCTGGCCGGTTGAGGAGAGAGGGCTTACTTGTTGTGTCGTATGCCTCCCTTGTGCTCCTTCATTCTTGATAGGACTCAGGTTATGATGAGAAACCTCTGGTGATCGAGGAGATACTAAACGACCATTATTATCAATGAACACTGGAACTCCATCTTTGTTTAGCCCTCTGAAATGAACTGTTTTGGTCTTCTGAGGATTATCAGGACTAGTAGTCAATTCAAAAGAATTGAATCCACTCGAAACTATTTTGTGCTCGGAAGTGATTGATTCGTTTCCCATTGGGAATGGAGAATAATCAGAATGATATTGAGGGCTCGAAAAGGGAGATATCGAGTCAATCGGATGTTTGATTGGAGTAGTATCTTCTTCATAGGTGTTTTCATTGGATATGCTCTCGGCTCTGTAAAATTTAGTCTTCGCAGCATCACTGGGAGTCTTCTCCTCTAACTCAATTCCCGTTTTCCGAATTATGTCACTCACAGGATTAAAGTGTTGATTAATGTAAGATGGATGATTAGGGAAATTATTGGGATTGGGGAGCAGTTTTGAATGGTACCTGATTGGAGAATGATCAGTTGGACTACTATCCGATAAGTCAGTCGTTGTGAGATGAGTCATTCCAACCGGAGCACCTTTACGACCACCGACCACGGAACGAGGCACATCTCGTTTGAGAACAGTTTTTACTCGTTCCATTTTTTGGTTCACCTTTGCAAGTTCTATCTCTGATCGCAATTGCAATATTCTCTTATCCTTCTCCTGAATAACTTTCTCTCTGTTCTCAATTTGTTTGACATAATTTGATTTTTCTTGCTCCCACCCCTTTAGTTGAGTCTCAAGTGCCAGTCTTTTGCTCTTTTTAACTTCTACATCCATCATGTTTAAATCCTTCTTAAAAGATTGAAGTTCAAATTTAATTTTCTTATTGAACATTTTGCCAACTTCTTCGTAACTTTGCTTCATGATTCGGTATTGTTGCTTCATCGTCGTGTATTTCCTCATAACAACATCGATATCCTCCTGAAGTTTCTTCATATGATCCGATAGTTTTTGTTTCTGCTTCTCATCTCTCTCTTTAATGGCCTCTGAGTAATTCTTTTTCACTGACTGGAGCTTTCCTCTCAAATACTTAATGATGTTGTCCTTTTCACTCATTGAATCTTCAAGAGTCTTCACTTTCAATTTGTACTGAATTTGATTTTGAATCACCTCTCTCTCTTCTTCAAGTTTGACATGCATGTTCTGTAAGTTTTTCACCTTCGCCTCGAGTTTGGAAATAGAGGAGTCTTCAGTCTTAGGATTCGATTTCGTAAATAATCTATTCCGAAGAGAGAATGGTAACATTAATCGGATTGTCTCAGGCTCATCCATACCTTTAAGTGGTACACTTCCAATGAACTTGGTCCAGACAGAAACAGAATAGTGGTCTAACTTGTCCATTATCTCTGCCCATACAGAACTGCTAATGATAATTTGTCCACCAGCAGCCTGGCCTTCTACTCTCGCAGCTCTATTCACCACAGGACCGAAATAATCAGCTCTACCAGTCACAGGATCAGGTTGAACGATTGGAAATCCTGTATGAATTCCCATTCTCACTCGAAGTCCCCGAAAGACCAGAATACCATCATCATCATGTTCCACTCCTCCCTCCTTAAACTCCAGTAACTTTTCTGGCCATTCGGCCCCTAGTAACGCTATTTGAGCTCGCAACGCGAATTCTACACCATCATCAACACTAGTGAAGGCACACATGAATGCATCTCCTTCCGTTTTAACTTCGAAACCATTGGTTTGTTCAATAATGGTTCTCATGACTTGATTATGAATTTTGATACACTGACACATGCAATCCAAGTCTAATTCCCAGAGCCTGGTAGAGTCTTGTACATCAGTAAAAACAAGTGTTACTTGTCCTTCTGGGCCTTTTCCCTCCTTTTGTTCTCTAAGTAGTCCTTCTTCTTGATAAAAATGCAATCGCTGCTTTAGTTGACCCATCTCCGAAAATAAGTCCTTGAAGCGATGATGAAATGAGGATATCTGACCTTCCAACTGGATTAAATTTTCTTCGTCTGTTCGCTCTGCTTCTGTATCTTCCAATTCTGCTTCTTTCAGGAGACCTGATAATCTTTGCACGTCTAATTCAACGAAATTTTGATCTGACAGTGAATTAACAAATTCCTCCTTGTGATCACTGTGGTCGCTGATATCCAGATTTGATTCCATGGATGGCTGGATAGATTCACTAAAGTATCTATCATCTTCATTGTCTGTATCATCCAATTGTTCTACGTGTGAGAGAGATTGTGAACTTTGACCTCGTAGATGCTTATCAGCCTTCTCTCTTAGCTCTGATACGGAGTCATCACTATCCACAAAATATTCAATACTATCATCTTCCATCATTGAACTCGAGTGATCTTCTTGTCGTGTCGTTTCAATAACTTTTGACGATTTTGTAATTGATTTTAAAGCGGGAACGACTGAACGTGGAACAGGAGTTGGAGATCGTCTGCTTTTTGTCAATAAATTGTTCTTAAGTGCTTCTGCTTCGAGTCTGGACTTCTGTAATGCTTCAATTTCTGCTAACTTTTGTTGCTCCAACGCTTTTAAATTATTCAATGTTTCTGCGACTTTCAACGTCTGTGTTCTGAGGGAAAATAATGAGAAATTCTCTTCTTCATACCCACTGAGGTCCGTACCATCGAGTGCCTCGATATCCTTTATCACTTTATTGTACCAGGGGAACAACATCACATCATGAGGGTTATGGTTCGGATCCCGTTTTTTGAGAAACAACTATAGATAGACGTGAAGTACAAGGTGAGCAGGATAGTTTGCAAAGGCATAATATGTGACATAAGAATAGTCGTACCTCTTCTCTTAACATTGTTAGTTCTTTTAAGAAAGCTCCTCTCTGCTTATCGAGCAAGGTTGTTCGACGCTCCAATTGTCCTTTGATAAACTGGAGCTCAATACCACTCTTCTTCATCTCCTCTGTCAATAGTTTTTTCATGTGGTACAATCGACTTTTGATTCTTCTTGATTCTTCTGAATCATCGCCCGAAAAGGAGGTGTAAATCTCTTCTACAAGTGAGAGCAGTGATTCTGGATCCTTATCATTGTTCTTGTTGTTTCGAGCTGTTGCCGATCCATCATTGACATCCATTTTAGGTTCACTAATCTTCCTCTTCACAGAAGAACTGTTTTCAGATTTGTACTCCTTATTCAAGCTCGAAAAGGATAGTTTCTGACTCTCTTCCGCTGCTATTTCCTCCTCATTATTGTTCGCTTCATGATCATCACCAATCTCCTTCACAATAATAGTGGCTGGTTGACTGAGTGATGTCTTGACAAACTGATGTGCGAGATTCCTTTTGTGTTCCTCGTGGTTGTTCGGTAGGTTCATAGTCTCATTGGTTCAATATGGTGCTGTATGATCGGCAAGAGTTTGTGCACACCACCATGAATGTGACCAGGAGAAGATGTAGATTGTTTTGGCGGGGAAAGTGAGAATCGGAGAAAATGCGAAGAAGCTTCAAACTTTTTCTCGAGGTTCGTTTTGTGTGAAAATTTTTGTTTGGTCAAACAACAAGAGTCGCAAACACAACTCGAACAAGACAACAACAATAATAACAAACATGATTCACAAGAACAATCACAAAAAGAACAAAAAACCAACCACAAAGAAAGTCGTCTCGGCTGTTGCCGCTACCTCCACCAATTCCAGCAGCGAACAACAACAACCAAAACGAAATGCAGCATCATTATCATCACTATCATCATCGTTAAAAACATCCGCAACAGCAAACGAACCCACCATGCTTCAAATTCAATTAGAAAAACAACAATTGAAACTGCAGCAACAAAAGGAAGCAGAAGAAGCTGCAGCAGTGGCCAAACTTGAAAATGCAATGAGTGATGAAGAAGATGAAAGTGATGACGATGATGATAGAATTAGAGTCAGGGGTCTCCTATCGAAACCAACACTGCCCACATTTAGAGAAGTGCGAAAGTCAATGAACGAAAAGGGAAAATCATTCTTGGAGCACGTTCAAGAAGTGAAAATTATGGAAAAGGTGCAACACAATACAAATCGATATCAAAGTCACGAATTGGAGAGAGATGAGGACGATCAGGCAACACTTGCATATGACATGTTGCTCAAGTGGTCAGAGAAGGATCTTACTGACAATTATGTCAAATTCTTCAAGTCAATGTCTCAATTGGTTAGAAGTTTACCATTGGCGCTCTACAATAATTCCAAGGGAACTATATTACAAGTATTTATCACAAGTTTGACTTATGAGGGACAAACAGCATATGAAGCAATATTTGAGTATGTCATTTTTTTATTATTTTGTGCTTGTTGTGTGAGAGAAGAGTGAAATGATTGCTAACACACGAAAAATGTGTTTTTTAGTGTGTTAACGGCATTGGCCAAGGATTTGAGAGAGGAATTCTATCCAAATTTACCAGAATTATTCAATCATATTGTTGAGTTGATTGAAGCGAGAGACACAAAGAGAAATACTCTTGTTTTTACTACACTTGCGTTCCTATTCAAATATTTATCCAAGTACATGTTGAACGATTTGGCATCATGGTTTAAGCGCTATTCAAAACTGATTGGTAACAGCAAATGGTACATTCGGAAGTTTGCAGCAGAGAGTTTCTCATTTCTGGTGAACAAGTTGCCAGAGGAACAATTGCCAGAGTATATTGACAAAACATTTGAATTACTGGCCAAGAAACCGACACAGGACATGTTCGACGGAACGAGTCAACTATTTTTCGAAACAATGAAAACTGTCTATGGTCATTTCCATTCAAGAATGCCATTGACTCTTGGACTATTATTTAAGAAGTTAGAGTGGATTACCACTGGCAATGCCTCTGTTGCTCAAAAGAAGGAAGAATTGCAACGGAGGTTCACACTGATGCAAAAATGTTCTCAGTTGTTGATGGATCATTCACGGAGTAAGAACGTAGCGTCCGACCTTTGGAAACTGTATACGAACGAACTAGAGAGAGTGATAGCGAATTGGCTTGCTGTGAGTGATCAATTGTCACAGAGAATATCAGACGAACAGAGAATTATTATCGAGGGTACTGGCATGCAAGTCGGTCACGTTGTTGGTTTGATGACAGGTTTAATTTCCCGATTGAGATCAGTTGAAGAGTATATGCAAAGGACTATTGATCTCATTGTTGACAAAAAGTTGCTTCAATCAAAGTTGCCTCCAGTTGCTCTGGGAAGTATCCTAACTTATGTTCAAACAGCCATTACTACGCATCACAAACATATTTTCCAGCAAATTCCAGGTATCTTCTTCAACGTTCTATGTTTGAATCAATCAGAGCAACTCTTGTCATTCTTCAAGGAGGTGATGAAAGTGCTCTATACGAACCAATCTGATGACAATAGCGAACAATCAGAGTTTTTGAGACAAATTTTGCAGTATGTCACAAAGGAATTCTCAAACAACGAGGATGAGGGACTAGCATTCTTAGTCAACTTTATCGCTAGTATGGGAGAAGATTCTGCTCAATCCTTCTCAGTCAAGTGTGATGAATTGTTGCAAAAGATTATGGATGTGCTCCTGAGAGAGTGCGAGATTATTCAAACTATGAAGACAGACACGTTAGTCAAACTCATTTCAGTGCATTCCAGCGAAACACTTCCATTTAATGGTACCAAGATATGGGCTTGTCTGAAGTGTATTTCTTACTTTGATGTGTCTGAGGAATTGTTTGAAAGTTCAAAGTTGCTCAAACATCTATCAAACATCTTTTATGCATTACAGTCAGCTATTTGTGCTGGTGATGACGTAAAGGCAGAAGTGGTAGCTGTAGCTGCTAATGCATTGCACACTCTAACAACACTCTCAAAGTTGTCTATTGACAGCTTCAAGGTCATGCACAACTCAATGGATAACGTTATTCTCCTATTGACGAAACAAAGTTCACACCTGCACGTTCTAAAGGCGGTAGACCTATACCTACAAGTATATTCTAACGGTGATGCCTTGCCACATGAACTATTTTTAAAGATATGGGAGTCATTAGAACCAAACTTGCATTCCAGAGTAAGCGATGTGAGATTCCACACGCTCAAGGTATTAACAAAGTTTGAGCAAACTCCTCTCACTCCATCCAATGTGTCCGGTCAATATAATGGTCCATGTGACATCCTCATCATGTTGCGTGACTCTGAAGAGACAGGTATCGATTGGCAAATCTCTCGTAAAAAGATTTATGAGTTGGAGAAGGCTCTTCAGCATGTGCAAAGATATCGTGAACGAGTTCCTGATCACATGTATCGCATGTTAAGTCACTATGTGATTGGTGGTTTGTTCATCAAGTTTTCAATTGCTTGGCCTCCATGTATCGAAATCGCAAAGTATCTGATCGCTGCCAAGTTCTCTCTCTTCTGGGACATTTTCTACCCAATATTTGCTGAGATATACAGTGAATCATTGGACGAGATTAAGAACCGCAACATCAAGGCCTTCATTTACAAGAGGGAACAATACTTGAAGATGCCCTTCGTGAAATTCGAAAATTATCAGAAGGCCTTTGAGATTCGCTCTTTAAATGCTCTTGAAAGTATATTCGCGTCAGAGTTTGACCACAGTGGTTCACATACAGATATGACTACATACATGGATATGATGTGGGATCTGCTGGAGGACTGTGGAGAAGCTGCTGGAAGTCGTCCGCAAGATGTTTGTGATTTCTTCTCCCTGTTCTATGAACGAGAACTTCTGTCCTATGAGAATAAGAGCTTGATTGTTTTGTTACCTGATTCGAAACTGGCTCTTAATTTAAGGATTGTTTTATCACATTTGGCTCGTCTGAGTCAAGATTTCCTGGAAGCTGAAGCCAACACTGAAACTTGCACGAAACTACTGAACCTCATTCAAAAGTTGCTCTCGACATCTAACACTGAAATTCAGCATTTAACAATTGACTGCTTGCAAATCTTTAATTTGCCTTGGTTGCGACCATATATTGAAAGCATTCACAAGTTCATTAATATTCGTCAAAGTACCAGCATTCTCAAACAATTGCCTCTTAATGCACGAAAAATTCATGAAGAACATAGATCGAATATCATCCCTCTCATTATTCAAATATTGGAACCTGCTCTCATGAAGTACGATATGAGAAAAGCAAAGAAGGGTAAGGTTACCTCTCAACAGGCCAAATGGCAGAGCAGAGTCAACGAAGTCGTGAAGTATTTTAGTGCTCTGCGAAAGGAGGAAATGAAATTGTTTTTCGTGACAATATTTAAGCGACTATTGGTCGTTGTCGATTCGAAAGACAATGATAGATTATTTGGCATTGACTTTGTTGCTACATTCAATGCTACCAATCCTTCTAAGATTAAGCATTTGCTCAGCTTCTTTAAAGCTGTCTTCGCAGCGCAAGAGAATTATGTCAAACATTTTGATTCAATCCTCGAAATCATGACCATTATTGTGCAAGTGTGCGTGGGAAGTGTCTCAAGTTCATCCACTCAAATGGAGATTGATGAAGACGCTGAATCTAGTACTGTCAACAAGGTTCACTCGAAAACCGACAAGACAAGAAGACAACTCAAAGAAGCTGAGGCTGAGGCTATCGAAATGCTCACCACTTACTTTGATTTGCATCAACAGTACACTTACGAGGAGAGCACTTTGAATCGATTGATGGATCTCTTCAACTTTGAGTTTGCCAAATTCACTGATGTCGTACCTTCTCTCCACAGACTTCTCCAGATCCACTTTACCTGGTTTAAGTATTCAGCATTGAACTATCTCGTGTATCAATTTAATTTGGCCGAAAGAATTATCAAGATATTGCCACTTCCTATGCAAGTGGAAGATTTTGGTACTGTCATTGATCTATTGTCAAATTTACTCAGTCACAAGAACACACAGTTTGGTAGCAATGCTCCAAAAAATATTCTCAGCCAGGTGCAGAATAGAACGATTGGTGTTGTGTTATTGCAACCACATTGTGACCAGTTATTGAATCATTTATACCTTGTCAACAATAGAGACCGTGAGATCAGGAAGACATACACGAATAAGTGCTTTGGCATAGTCGATAGAATGAGCGACTACTTCACAGAAGAATCACCCGCTGAAGTAATTTTATATTTCTATGGACGTATTTTCAACAACAATAGAGTCGCCGATAGTCATGCCGACAAGGTGTTAGACCTATTTAATAGATATCTTCCTCGAGCTGGAACTGAAACTCGAGCAAAGTATATCAAGGTTTTCTCGAGCTTGTTCATTACACATACCAATCAAAGCTATCGTAAGTCTATGTGTGAAATTATTGAGCGAACTGAGAAATCGATGGAGTATACGGCCAAGATCATTTTTGGTTTGAATTGTTATACAGCAAGTCGTCTCGATCAGATTGATTATTCAGCCAGAATTGATACCTTCAATAAGCTTATTCAGGGCGAAAGTTCCTTGGTTAAATTAACCGAGTTACAACTGTATCCAATCGTTACCAATTTGTTATTCTATCTAACTGACGAACAGTGGAGTATTAGAGATAACGCTGCCAAGGCAATGAGGGCAATTGTACGTGTTCTTGCCAAGCACGAAGACGACACCACATATTCTGAGTTAAAACAACTAGTTGTCAGTCATGTGAAGAATGGAGCCACTAGTGAAAAAGTTTTGGATCTGAATGAATACTTGCCTATTTTGGCTGAATTTATTCTATTCAAGGAGTATCAAGATATCAAACCACTTCACAAGTTCTTGTTGCTTCTCTCTGAATCAGCTGTAGAGAAGAAACAGAAAGCTTTGAAGTTGTTCTCTAGCGTTGTGTTGCCGAATGAAGGTAAGCAACTGACCACTGAAATGAGTCAAGAAACACTCTATGGTATCTTTGTGCCAATGTTGATTCATCTCTTGTGGAGTAACGAAGCAAGTATCGCCAAGCAAGTCAAGGCAATTATTACAAAATTAACTCCTCACTTGCGTTGGGAATTTGGAGAGAAAATGATGAATAATTTTATGAATATGATCTCCATGAATAACAAAGCCTCAAAGAAAGCTGTCAAACGTCGAGGTGTTGCCTTATCAATTATTTGCGACTTGCTCGAGATTTATCCTTTGGACAAATTGACACAAGATGCAGCAGTGAGCACAGATAAGATTGATGGAGATGGAGACGTAGAGATGACAGAAGGAGAACAAGAAGAGGAAAAACCTGAAAAACCTGAAAAGCCTGAACTGCCTGAAGCTTCAAGGATCAGAAATTATTTTGTCAATGTCATTGTACCAATGTTGCAAGAGAATCTATGGGACAAGAAGGAGGATATCTCTGTCGTGAAACTCAATATTGCCTTCCTTGTAATTAAGATATTGAAGCGCTGCAGCAAAGAACGATTGCAGAGAGAACTATCCAAGATTATTTTAAGTTTAATTGGAAAGTTGAAGAGCAAGAAGGTGGAACAACAAAGAGAATGTCAAAATGCCTTGCTGGATATTTTGTACGAGTTGGGCTCTCAATACTTCCATTTCACTCTTCAAAAGCTTGTCGATGCATTGCGAGAAGGTTATGAAGTTGATGTACTTTATACTACTTTATTTGCTATGCTCAAAACATTGAAGAACAAGATGAAGAATGTCAAGATCGATGGTGCTGTTGATCTAATCCTTGATGTTTTATTGCATGACATTACACTTCCTCCATCGCTCATCAACAACAAGAAGAAGGGTCAAAAGTTTGAGACTGAACAGGATGTCAAGGACGATGCTGGTTTCCACATGCACAATCAGAATGTCCTGTTTGCTTCCTTTGAAATTCTAGCTCAAGTTATGAACTTTGAATTGAGTATGGACACTGTCATATCCAGAGTCGATGCTATTCTTGTCACTGTGCACAGTAGTGCTGTTCTCAAAAGATTTGAAGGTGTGTTCGAGAAAGTATTGGCTGGTTTAGCCAAAAATCCAACAGTCAATCAATCCGCTGTCGTGCAATTCGCTACGCAAAAGGTGAACGAGAAGGGATTGTATCAGAGAAAATTCGAGCAAACCAACAGAGATGCTTACAATAGATATCAAGTTAGCAAAGCCTTTTTGGAGAATCCAGAACAGTATTATCTGGTCCAACCAGAACCAGGTCGACTAGGTGCGATCGAATCCAATCTTGATTCCAGATTACATCAACTGGGAACCACCTCGAACGAACATTATATTGTTCAGTTTGTGATTGCACTGGTCGACAACTGCTTGAAAATGCATCAGATCAAGGATATTACGCTCTTGGACACTCTCGTACCTAAGCTTATTAAGTATGTGTCCGGTAAGCACTTGAAACTTGCTCTCGCTGCGCTGCGTGTGCTAGTGTCGCTTCAGAAGCATAAGGATTCTGCTGCAAACAAGAAGAGACAAGATATCTTGGACTCCATTTTAGAATTGATGTTGAACACTGGTGTTGATACTACAAATGAAACTTGGGACACCTTGTTCTCTGCTGTAAAGTTCTTCTTGGATGACAGTGGTCAGAAGGATGGAGCCAAATTCTCAGAGCAACAGTTGGATGTCCTATTGGATATGATCAGGCTTGATATTACCAAGGCAAAAGAGCCTAATGTGAAACCGTTCCAACTGTTACACACCTTGGTTGAAAGAAAGGTGATGACCACTCAGATCTATGATTTGATTGATAAGGTGAGAACAATTCTGTTGAAGGTGGTGGATCAGGCTATTCAGTCTCAGTGTATTCATATTCTGAGCAAATTCTATTTGAACTATCCATTCACTCCAGAAGTTCTTCAAGAACACTTGAACTTTTTGTTCAAGAATGTCATTAATGAGCATTTGTCATTTGAAGGAAAGTTGGCAATCATCAAGATGATTCACACCATTATTGACCAGTTCCCAGTCGAACTATTGAATGAGAAGGTTGAATACATCTTCTGTCCACTGATCCTTCAGTTGGCAAACGAAAGACAAGCTGACTCTGCAATGGATGTCGAAACAAGAGCCGACAAACTACTTGAGGAGGCTCTGTACACGTTTATGAGAAAGATTAACGAGGAGTCATTCAAAGAGAAAGTTATGACCATGATTTGCAAATGGTTAGCAACATCGAAGCTCAAGGCAGTAGCCATTCACGCCTGTGCGATCGCTGCCCGAGTTGCCAATGGTGGTCGTATCAAACATTCTGGAGTGCTGGACAGTAAGATCCTTCCAGAGATACAATCTGTCATCAAGGAGATGAGCAAGAAGGAGAACGACAAGAGATCAAAAATCCTCTTGCTGAAGAACAGTATCAATACGATGGCTGTATTATTCGAGCATGGTATTGTTAAACATTCAACCATTGATAATGTGTGGTCCGATATCGTCAACATCACAAAGACTACCTCATCACATTCCGTGAGAGTAAGCGCCTTGGATCTGATTAGTGTTTTCCTCGCAAAGACTAAGAACAACAAGAATAGTAAGGTTGTTGATGAATCGCGTCATATGATCAATCTATTGGACATGAGTTATGAATTGTTGAAGTTGAATGATTTACATATGGTGACAAACACAGAGGCATTCACCACAGCTCTCATTAAGACGATCATCATCACCATGGATAATCTATTCCATCTCACCAATTCTAAGATTATAACAGAAGAGAAATGCACCAACATCTTGCAAGATTATTTCTTAAAGGTGCAAGTCGCATCAATCAAAACACCAGATTCTGGAGAGCGCAATGCGTCCTTGTCGCTTCAAAAGATTATTATGCTAAAGTTGTTCGTTGCCTTGAGCAAGAAGTTCAATAATCAAATGAACACTTACTTGCCATATATGACACCATTGCTCTACAGATGTACTGAAGACAAATCAAGTACAGTCAGCAAGAAGATTGTGACACAACAAGTTGTCGACCTTGCAAAGAGAGTGAAGGAAGAGATCAAGAATCTGTTCAACTATGAACGTTTCATGAAGTCTTACGATGAAGGCAAGTTGCGTGTCGATGGATACTTCAAGTCCAGCAAAGAAAAGAGTGATAGAAAGGCTGTGATTGATCCAATTCTTTATGCCAAGAAGAAGCTCAACTCTACGAGCTTGAGCAAGCGTAAAAGAGAGGAAGCACTTGAAGAGGCCAACGACGAGGAAGCAAACGAGACAGACGTTGTTAAACATAAATCGAAGAAGATTAAGAAGTAATAAATAAAGTTACATTAGAGTTGCAGCTTGATCATGTTACGCCACTTGTCTCGCAAAGCCATACCAGTTCTGCTTGGATGGAAATCGTAATTCTTCAAGATGATTGCCCAGGAACCGACCTTGTACTTTCCAACTCCGTCACGCAGGTTCTGCTCTTCAGCTGCTGTGAATGGCACTCTAGCCTTCTTCTTGCTCTTTTCGGGTGTGATGTGTTGATCATCCTCCTGGTCGCTCTCTTCTCTCGCTCGCTTCTTGCCCTTCCTTGAGCCATTCCCCAGTTCAGAAGATCGCTTCTTCTTTTCTACGCTCGCCAATTGTATCGCTGTTTGGTCCTCACGTTCTGAAGTGTCCTCGGCATTTGATGCCTTCTTGGACTTGGGTGGAGTTTTATCCTTCTTCTGACTTCTTCTAAAGTTCTTGACAATATCACCGGTTTTGGACGATGTTTTGTTCTTGTCACTCGTCTCCTCATCCGATGTTAGATAATGTTCTTGAACTCGTGTGGCACTGGCATGTTTCTGATTCAATCTACGCCTAGTAGAAGATGAGGAAGCAGCCTCTGTTGTGGCTTCACTGTCATTTGGACTCTCAGGCGTAGAAGCCGAAGATGACTTTGATTTCTGAATGCGACCCAAACGATCCAACGTTTCTCCCAATGGATCCACGGCAGTGTTCAGCAACCGATCTGATTCCTCTCTCAAACCAGACAGTGTACTCCTTGTTTGTAAAAATGATTGAATGGCAGGATTGGTGGCATCTTGTACTGACTCCCAGTCTACTTTGTGTCTCTTGGCCATCTGTTTCAACACGTCTACATTGGCAATATCGTTTGCATTGGAGACAGGTGCAGGGACAGATGTTTTGGATGTTTTTGAAGTGGATTTTGGTGTTTGCGTTGCTTGTTCACTCTCTCCAGCAGCTCCACTCACTCTCTTCTTGTTTGTAGGTTGCTTCTGTTTTGTAGTGGCCTTGGACGTTGTTTCTTCTTGTTCACTCTCAGCAGCAACTGCTGCCTTCTTTTTCAGATTGGTCGTTGTTGGAGTTGCTGTTGTCGACAAAGGTGCAACTGCGCGACTAGCACTCATGTTGAGCTGTTCATTCAACAGTCGAGTCATTCGGTGCAGCATGCTTGGTCCCAACGGAACAGATCGCGCATATTCACGGCACTTCTTTCCCAAATGGAACGAAGCTCTAAAAATTTGAGCCTTTTCAGAGTTGGTGTAACCATCTGCATCCACTTCTTCTTCTTCTTCTTCCTCTTCTTCTGCTTCTTCTTCTTCATCTTCTTCTTCTTCATCATAATCAATATCATTCTCGTTTCTCCTTGTCGATCTCTTCTTTTGTTGTCTCTTCAATCGCAACGAATCACACATTTCAAAGAACTGAGTCACTTCCACATTCAATCGACTACTCGTCTGAAAAATCAAATGCAACTCATCTCTAAACTCTGTGCTCATACACTTTTCTCTCAAATAGTCACCAATGGCTCTCTGCAATCCACCCAGATCACTCTTCAATTGATTCAAAATTCGAAATCGATCACTAATCAAATCCGTCTTTCCAAAGTGAACATTGTGCTCGATGCAACTGAGATAGTATCGTACTTTCAAGTATGGTTTCATACTAGAGCTACTATTATTATTATTATTATTGTTATTGTTCATCAATGATTCGGAAGATGAAATGACATCCAATAAGCTTTGCATGAGAAGCTTATGATCTCTCCATTGTTGTTTCATTTGTTGTGATTGTTGTGCCAATGATGTCGATGATGATGATGCTTGTTGTTGTGCATAGAATTCATTGGGAGTGCACAAGAGAAACTCAAGAGCCATTTGTTTCAATTGATGAAACAGTGTCAATGGTTGAATTTCATTCTCTTCTTGAATTCCAAAGATTTCAATATTGAAGAGTGGATTGTTGTTGTTGTTGTGGGTGCTGATATCATCAGGAATGGAAGTTTGAGCTTTCGTTGTCGGAGTTTTTGATTTGGAGGAAGAACTGGAGCTGGAGCTACTGCTACTTAGTTTAGTCTGTTTTGGTTTCGCCATGATCGGAAGTAAATGATGATGATAATAGAGATCTGCCCTCTCGTTTGACGATTACACGAATGTGTTTGGCCTTGTTCTAAACCGTTTTGTTTTTGCTGTTTGTTTCGGTTTTTCCCTCCAGAAAAAGTAACGGACAATTTTTTGGTCAAAAGGAAACAGATTTTGGTGGGAGATATTGATTTTGGAGGTTATTTTGGCAGGTTGAGGTTGGACAAGGCGGAGTTCACATCAGACAATAGTCTGGTATATTGGGCCTGGGAGGTGGACTTTTGGATTCGTTTCACTGCATTCCTGTAGTCTGCTTTGGCTGCTTTTGGTTGACTCAACTGTTGCTCAAGCAATCTACCTCGGAGGTACAATGGCTCTGGTCTGGAATGATAGCGTTCAATACAAGCGTCATACGTTTGTTTTGCGCCCAAATAATTACTAAGGTACAATTTCTGGATCAGTGCCTTCTCGAGATAGGAGTCATACATGTCAAATCCCTCTGGATATTGCTTGCTAAAGTTTATGGCACAGTCGTAGGCATCGCAAGAATCCTGATATCTCTTTTCGATTCTCAATGCTTTGGCTTTCAGTGTGTTCGCAAAGGCTGCAAATTCTGGTTGAATTTGAGACACCTTATCCACATCTGAAGATATGGTTTCAAAGTTGGATTTGTTGGACAAGTTCAACTGTATTCGGGACACGCGTGCAACTACATGATTTGGATCAATTGACAATATCATATCGAAATCCGCAGCAGCACTCTCAGTGTCCTTCAATTGGTTTGATATCCTTCCTCTCATCACGAGATACTCTGAATACAGTTCAATCATTTTGTCCTCCTCGTCATCATCGCTGATGCTGCTCAATGACAAATTCTCACTCGCCTTCTTTAGCTTGCGATCAAAGTTAGACTCGGCGACAATCAAGTCAATAGCCTTGGACACAGCAGACAACGCCTCTGAGTATTGCTTTGCATTGACAAGTGCAGTCGACAACACAAAACTACCATAGTGAAACCATGGAATACCACTGAGACAATCACTCAACGGCTCAATCGCATCAGAATACCGTTTCAAATTCATATAATTCTCAGCAATCAAAAACTGAGAAACATATCCAAGGATCGTTCTCTTCTTATGCTCCTGTTCCTTTTGATTGTATTGATTGGCATATTGGATCACTCGTTTCAAGTAACCAAAGGCAATTTGAACATCTTCATACAATCCTGCCGTACACAAATTGACAACCATGTCCAAAACACCGACACCAACATGGACATCACTTTCATCACTACCACTTGTGCTTGATTGACGTTGACTCTCAAAATATTTTTGTGCCTTTTTTTTCTGGTTGGCCGTCTTGATTTGAGTGAACAACATTGGCAATTCTGTGTTGATCTGAAGCAATTGACGAGTCGTGTTGGATTCATCGATCGCAAGTGCCAACTGGAAACATGCCTCTGGGATTTTGTTCTCTTGAGAGAGATCGGAAGCGTTCTGTACTAGTTGTGCATAACGATTGGCACTATTATTGGATGGTGAAGAAGATGGTTGTTGTTGTGGTTGAGACATGTGTGATCGTTTTGTTGTTGTTGGTTTGGTTGTGAGGGTTGTTTCGAACTTTTTCTTCCTTTTTCTGAAGTACTTTTTTTCCCACGTGTTCCTTCTTCTTCACGTGAAACTCAAGACAACAAACATAACAAGTGCAACAGCACAGCACGTGGTGATGACGCAGCGCAGAAGACAACGGAGAAGAGAGGACCAACCCAATCTTATCAATCCAGACCAATTCGTATGTATTTTCTTTCCAAGGGATTACGGTTACACTTCTGTGCTTTATGAGAGCTTTTTCCAACGGCTGCGCTCGAACATCACATATGACATCACTTCTAATATCGACTCAAATGAATCTTTCATATACTCACACTCACATACTACAGGACGAGTTGCTACACAGTGGTGACAGTGGTGGTCATCATCAACAACAGCATGTGATGATGGTTGATGATGAAAATGATAATGACAGCAACAATGATAACGAATTGAATATTATTGCTGAGAATGTCAATGACAATCATCGAAAATCAAAGAGACAATCATCCGTGAACGCAGCAAAGCTCATTCAAACATCGTTTGGAACTCGATCAAGAAGAAGCAAAGCATCACATAATGATGAACAACATGGTAGTACAGAGACACAACGAAAACAACAACCTAGAAACATTATTCACCAACAACCAAAAGAAACCAAAAAGGTCATTTCCTATGCTTCACCAGTCTCATCATCATCATCTACTACTAATCGAAAAACCGTTGATACTAATCATGACATGTCAAGCGATACAAACCATGCAATTGTGGATGATGAAAATAGGAAGAAGAAGAATAAAACAACAGTTATGGATGACGATTTGATCTCTACTGATGTTTGTCACACAACAATGTCGACACAAACAACACGCAATGCACCTAATAGTGAAGTGGATGATCGAGATGAGGAGATGCAACAGCAAGAAACGCCAACGACACCCACCGTCAATACTCCATCTGATTCACTTCCCATGGTTGATGTTGTGGATCATGGTTATGAAGCTGATATTGATTACTTGTCTCAAAAAGTGAGTACTCCTAGGTCAAGACGAAAAACTGGTGTAACGAACGTACCATCGCCATCAGCATCACCAATGGAGAAATCAATGACAGTCGAAAATCGAAAACGAAGCAGAATAGAAGTAGAAAGTGAGATCAACAATGTTCATCAGAGTAAAAGAAGAGCAAAAATGGTCAATGATGAGCCACTAAATGACGAGCAACAAACAGAAGAGGAGCAAAATATACATAATGAATCTGTGAGCAGCACTGGTGCCGAGAATAATCCATTTTCTATTGACTCAGATGTCGAAATGCCAACACCAGAGAAGCCAGAAAAAATACAACGGTACTATCGTGCTGACATGGCAGTCATTTTCGGCACAAAAATGATATTACGGGCCTCTGACTTGTGCTTTTCAAATACAGCACCGTTGGCATTACAATTTCAGGTACATGCACTGAATGAACCCAGTCTAACAATTGAGCTCTCTCTAGATAACATACATAATTCATGGTATTGTGAATCGGAGAGTGTGTGCATCGGCTTTCAGTATCACGAAATGATCAGGGGTATTCCATATGAATGGTTTGATGCGGGTAATGACTCCTCTTGGATAACTTTTCTTCTCAACGATGATCAATCGATACAAGAGCAAGTACTACCTCAATTCAAGCAGTTGCCGGATGTATGTGAAAAAACGCACAAGAAATTAGAGTTTATGTTGCAGTACTCCCTCTCAAATTCGCACAAGGCTTCGATTAACCGAATACTAAAGAAGATCCAGAAGGGACACGAAGAGGAAGAATCGAATATACAAAGAACGCCAGAAAGCGACTCAGATATGGATGTTAGTGGTGATTACACGGAACCAATCACAGATGAACCAGTTGGTCGGAGCAGAACGAGACCATCAACACGCAATCAAACTTTGAGTCTCCAGTTTAACATGCCTACGAATAAGGAAATACTAGTATATAATAAGATTTCGTTGTGCGTGTCTGATGTTGGAAGATTAGCGCAGGAGCAATACCTGAACGATAATATAGTAGATTTTTGGTTCAAGTATCTAGAGAATGAGTTTGCCGAATATAAGTCAAGATTTCATATCTTCAACTCTCAATTCTATCCTCTACTATTGAGGGATATTGAGCGATGTGTGAATCGTGTGGAGAAAGATATGCAGCTGTTTGAAAAGGACTTAGTGTTTATCCCTGTTTGCTCCGATATGCATTGGAGATTAGTTGTTATTTGTAATCCATCTCAGTTGTTGGTGGAAGATTATACAGACGAACCATTTCTTATGTATTGTGATTCATTAGAAGGTACAATGCCCAGAAAATTGATGGAGCGTATTCGATTGTATTTGACACAGAAATATATCCTGAAGCACAACGAACGAATTCCCACACTGAAAGCGAAAGATATCAAATCCAAATATGCCAAGTTACCAATACAGCAAAACTCATCAGATTGCGGTGTATACATGTTACAATATGTTGAACAAATCATTCGCATCTATTTCGAAGACATGAAGATGAGAGAGGCAATCAAAGCTACAAAGGAACAACAACAGGTCACGACCGAGATACCAGATTCACAGGAAGAGAATGAGGAAGGGGAAGAAGAGGAAGAAGAGTACCGAGAGCCAGTACTGCCAATTAAAAACAAACACCTGTTTGCGGCTGATGTGGTCATCCAACAAAGAATAAGAATTTGTGACGTTATACTGGACATGTCTCTCAAACAGCAATGCATCACAGAAACTGAATTGGTGAATCTGAAGCAAAGCATCACTTCATACAACCAGCAAAAGGCTGACGAAGAGCAAGCCTCCTCAGGCAGTGACAATGATGGAGAGTACACGGAAGCGGAAAAAAAATCAAAATGAACCTTCAAATTTTTTGTGCAAATTTCACACAACTCCGACAACAACATTTAAAAAACACACCATTTTAAAACAACTCAACAACACGTAACCAACGTAACAACCATCACCAACACAACACGCGCAATGTCCAACAACAGAAGAAGAGTTGAACCAGCAGCCAAGAAACGGATCGTTACAAAGACTCGTTTCGATGAAGACGACGAAGAAAATGAACAACAACAACAGCAACAACAGCAACAACAGACAAAATCAATGAAGCGAACCTATGTGCCAGCTAATGATGATGATGACTCTGATGTTGATGATGATGACATGAATGATGATCAACCAGAAGACGACAATGATGAATACACATCAGATGAAGACATTTCCGATGATGAACAACATGACTCTGATGTCGAAGAAGACGAAGACAAGCTCTTGCAACAAATTGAACAAATGAAGATTAGTCAGACCACAAGTGGAGCAGTCGTTGATGAAAATGACAAGGAATCATACTATAAAAACATGATTCGACAAGCTCAGTTGACCCTTGGTGCTTCTCAGGCATTGGACTATGATTATCAAGAGGCTGATGATGAAGAAGTGTATGGTGATGAGAGTGGAGTGAAGAAGACAAAGAACAATGTGGCCATTTACAACCCAAAGACGTATCATTTGGCCGATGATGAAGAATTGGACTATTCGAACGAAGCGTACACCATGTTCCACAGAATGAACGTTGAATGGCCATGTTTGAGCTGTGATCTCATCAATGATAACAATGGACTGTACAGAGCAGATTTTCCAATGACTACATACATGGTGGCTGGTTCTCAAGCATCTGAAAAGGCAAAGAATCGAATCTATGTTCTCAAGATGAGCAATTTGTTGAAGACGGAACATGATTCTGATTCTGAGAGTGAAGATGAAGACGAAGACGTTGTCGACAACAAGGAAGAAGACAATGAGGAGGAAGAAAACAATGAGATGAACGGTAGCAACAGCAAGAAGAAGGCAAAGAAGGCCTCTTCGGGCAACAATTTGCTCAAGACAAAAGAGCCAATATTAGAGCATTTATATATTCCATTGAACACTGAAGTGAACAGGATCAAGTGTATGCCACAAAACACTCGAATGTGTGCACTCATGTGTTCTGATGCCAGTCTGCGCATCTTTGATACATCCTCTCAATTTGAATTGTTGAGCAGAGATGCAAACAATGCCAAAGCTGGAAAGATACCAATCACTGGTCAAAAGCATGCCATTCAAGTGTTGAAGGATCACAGAGCAGAAGGTTTTGCTCTAGATTGGAGTACTGTTGTGCAAGGTCACTTGGCATCTGGTGACTTTAATGCCAACATTTGTGTTCACACGATGCTTCCAGATGGCACATGGAAGTTGCGCAACAACTACAACAGACACAGCAAATCTGTCGAAGATGTCCAATGGTCTCCAAGTGAGGACAATGTGTTTGCCAGTTGCAGTTGCGATGGAAAGGTGATGATTTGGGATGTGAGACAGCCAAAGAAGGAAGGACTGAGCTTCCAAGTCTCCAACACTGATGTGAATGTGATTGCATGGAACAAGCTGAAACAAAATCAGATTGCATCTGGAGATGATGATGGTATTGTCACTGTTTGGGATATGAGAGCCATTGCTACAAAAGCTCCACAGACCACTGTTGCCCAATTCAACTATCTGCAAGGTGAGCACGTAACAAGCATGGAATGGCATCCAACAGATGATTCTATACTGGCTGTCAGCTCTGATTTCAGAGTCACCATTTGGGATTTGAGTTTGGAAACTGATGTGGAAGCCAAGGACATGACTGATGCTGGAGAAGACGACGAAGAAGAATTGGATATTCCTGCTCAGCTTCGATTCGAGCACTTTGGTCAAAATATCAAGGAAGTTCACTGGAGTGTGTGCTTGAAGGATGTTTTGGTTTGCACAGGCGAAATGGGCATACAGGTCTGGAAGCCTTCAATCGAATTATAAAAAAACTTAAGAGATTATCGACAATAGATGTAACTCTTGAAGATTTGTCGGCAAAAAAAAGCGGGAAAATCTGTTTGAACAACAACAAAACAACAACAAAAGGAACGAAATCAACAACAACATGTCTTCAGCTCAAAATGTTGCCAAGTTGCAGAGACTAGGCGAAACCACCTTTAATAAGATTGACAAAATTGTATGATCATCCACAACTACAACTCCTTTGCTCCTCCTCATTTAATTTTCGCTTTTTTTTGTCCACTAAAACAACTGAACATGCTTATCACTCACACCAATCACAAATGTTCTCTGTTCTCTCCAAACAATAACATATGCATACAATGATGATTAGAATTCAGAGCTATTGACCCTGACCTATGGCTCACTTGTGACTCAATTGCTCAAGGACTATGAAGATGTGAAACGAGTCAACACCGAGCTGGAAAAGATGGGTTACAAGATGGGTCAGAGACTCATTGATGAATACATGGCCAAATCCAATCCATCCAACGGTGGTTGCTCAGAGTTCCACGAAACAGCAGAAGCCATTGCCAAAGTTGCCTTTAAAATGTTTTTGGGCATTACGGCCAATGTCGTTCAGTGGAACGCTGATCAAACACAGTACACTCTGCAGTTTAATGAGAATCCATTGAACGATTTTGTAGAATTACCTGATTATATGAGACAACAAGCAGCATCGACGACAAGCACTGGTGGTGCTGTTGGTGTGGGTGGTGGTGATGGTTGTCTGTGGTATTGTAATTTATTGGCAGGTGTGATCAGAGGTGCACTAGAAATGGTTCAAATGAAGGTGTCATGTGAATTTGTCAAGTGTCCATTGAGAGGTGATGATACATCGGAAATTCGTGTCACGTTGAGAGAATACCTCAAGGAGACTGTACCAAATGATGAAGACTAAAATAAATTATGTTCATGACTATTCGTTTCATCAAGTCATCCATTTTTTGGTCACTTGGGTGCCTACTTGTTCCACTCTCAACAGTAGCTGGGATGACTGTTGTAAATAGAACGGTTGCTGTTTCACTAGATTCACAATTACAACTCTCCTATCCTTCAAACATCCACAAAACAATTCTCCATGAAGAAATTTCCTGGAACAAATCCACTTCACTCAATGAGATTTCTCCAAGAATATCCGCATCCTTCGGACATCCTGGTTAGTTCCAGTTCTCCCCAGCTCCAAATGTTCCACTGCTTCTTGGAAAAAACACCCATGCAACGCAAAAACAACAGAAAAAAAAGACACGCAACACCATCATCACATTGTACACTTACTAACTAAACAACAACATATAGAGAGATGTCATCCACCACCACTCCAACACCACCACAACAACAACAATCCACCAATCGATTGTCCACAGAGACACCAACACTCGAAAACTACAAATTTCCCATTGATTTACTATTGGACACTGAACCACTTCCTACTACCACTACCACTACTACCAATGATGATGATACTGATCACTCTGATGGTGAAAATGACAAAAAGTACATTATTCTTGTTGCGTGTGGCTCCTTCAATCCCATTACCAACCTTCACTTGCGCATGTTTGAAAACTCCAAGGACTACTTGGAGAAGGAGTTGGGCTATACTGTGGTCGGCGGTTTTCTCTCACCTGTTCATGACAAGTACGGCAAGGGTTCACTCCGAGTCAGTGGTCAACATCGATACATGATGAGCAAATTGGCGACGCGCACCAGTTCTTGGATCAATACGGATGCGTGGGAGATTTTGCAGCCAGAGTACAGTCGGACAAGAATTGTTCTCACTCATTTCAAGGACCAAGTCGATCACTATTATCAGAGTGTGAAGCAACAAGTGTCGCCCAGGATTCTGTTGCTGTGTGGTGCTGATTTGTTGGAATCGTTTGTCAAGGAGGGTGTGTGGCGACAGGAGGACGTGGATTACATATTGGAAAATTTTGGAACGGCGTGCGTGGAGCGTGATATTGGTGCCTCTGTGCCTAATCTCATCTTTGATCACGATGTACTATATAAGAATAGGAGAAATATTCATTCGGTGCCGGCGTATGTGACGAACAATGTGAGTTCAACGAGAATTCGAACATTGATGGAGAGAGGTTACTCTGTCAAGTACTACTTGGATGATCAAGTCATTGAGTACATTGTACAGTCGGGTGTGTTTGATTATTTGATCAAGTCATCATCATCCCGAAGCTCTGCTGCCTTGTAAGATAGACATGTGTGCGTGTGTGACGATTATTTCTACAGCATCAATCAAGCAAGTACCAATAAATGGCACCAATAATCGCACATTTGTCATGATTTTTGTGTTGTTTATATGTACAATCAGGATGGTTGAACGAGTTCTGGTTGTTGTTGTGGCTGCTCTGTTCTGCTTCCAATCGAACGAGATGAATTGACTCGCTTGTAAATATCGGGTAACTTTTGAGCTGCCTGTGTGGAAGTCGGTGATGGCTCTGCCTCATAATGATCGGTCTCTGGCTGGTGGGTGGTTGTCATCGTTTGCGGATTCGTTGTGGTGGAGCCATTGTCGTACTTCCGAAGCATGTTGTTCATTCTCTGGTTATACTTCTTGATGTGAAGCAGGTGTTCTCTATGTTGATCTTTTAACTGTTGTAATGTCCTCGTTTTCTCCTCGAGTTCGTTCTTTCTGCTTTCATAATCCATAAGAAGTGGGGTGTTTGTCACAAGTGGGGCTGCATTTCTCATTGCCATGGTATCCTGCTTCATTTTATCAGAGTCCGTCTTAATCATGTTCAAATCTTTCTTGTATTGCTCTATCTCCGTTTCTAATTCGCCTAGTCTTGCTTCCATTGCAGTGTCTTGATTCTGTTCGAATTGTAGTTTCTCTCTGGTGTGGGCCCACACATGCACTGCATTAATTGACTTGAGTTGGGCTTTTTGCAAGCTTTCATTCTTCTCCTCAATCTTCTCGCTCAATGAAGAATTTTCCATCTTTAATTGTTCGTAATGGATGAGGTGCAAACCTTTTGAGAATTCTTCCTTTTCTCTGATCGATTGATCCAGAGCTTGTTTGGTATTTTTGAGCTCAAAGTTCTGAATCCGGATGCTCCTAACTTTATAGTACTTGTCCAGTTCGGCCCGATGAAGTTCTTCTAGTTTCTTGGCCGGTATCCGTTTACCTGTTCGTAATCCTTTGGCTTTCTCTGTAGCGATGTGTGTTTTGTGTTCCATGAGTTGTAGTCGCATTGCGTCCGCGCTCTGTTGCCTCATATCCAAACTACTTCTCATATTTCCAAGTTGTTGTCTGTTTTTCTCCCTCAACTCTTCCAGTTCTTCCCGCAAGTCTCTGTACTCCAAAATTAACCGAGAATACTTGTCTTCTGCGTCCAGAGATTTCTCTTTGACTTCCTCGTTGGATATCTTTTTAATAGATTTGAAGTGATCAGAGAGTTTCTTTGTTATCAAGTGAAGTTTCCTCCAGAGGATGTTTCTATCTTCTATAATACTCGTGTATCTCGAGGTAAGTTCATCTCTTGTTTTTATCATGTTTTCTGCTTCTTCTAACTCGTCATCATCCAGGATTCTGTTCTCATATTCTGTCGGTAAAGGTTCGTACTGGTCTTCGACCTCTCTCAGTTCGTCTAGTGCTTCATTTAGCTCTTCTTCTTCTCTTCCATCCTCTGGCAACATATTGGCGTCATCGCGATCTGAGAGCGAAGGTATTGGTTCCTCGTTCTGTAGAGCTTCCAAAACGACATCATTATTGTTGTCCCCATCCAAATCATTATCAACATCTTCCTCATGAGATCCTTCTCCAATGCTCTCTCCTACTTCCTTGTGGGATGAATCAGTTTTTTCTTCTTCCTCAATCGGGGGTTCATGTTGATTCTCTTTGCTATCATCTTCCTGAACTTGTGGTTCCACAACATGGGACTCTTCTGATGTTATTGGGGACTCTGTGTCATGTTCATTCATTTCTTAACACGTTTGGTGAAATGTTCTGTAGTGGTACATGAGCGCGAAGCAAACCAAATCTCCGTTTTGCACTGAACGAATTTTATTATCGAGTATTGTTGTTAGGTATCAAGTTGACAGAGCAGAGCAACTCCTTGCTTAATCCAAAAGTTTGAATTCTTTTCAGTTGGGAGTTCCACCGATATCACAAAATTGGTAGATTGACCCAAAGAGGACAACACTCCCTTCCTTACACTTGTTTTATACAATGGGCAGTCGTAGTATCCATCTTGAATGGAGTGATCTTTCTCAGGCAAGAAGTGAACTATTGGTAAACGACAAGTGTTCTCACCTGAGGCAGCTTCCACGAGTGTTCGACGTTCTGAATCCCATCGAGCACCATCCAAATACATTCCATAAATATACACACCACTCTCTGGTCCTTGATCAATTTTACTAATGTCGTCCGTGTCCAGTACTCGAAACTTGAATCCAAGACTATCTACAGGCAATTCGTGCTCTCTTGCATAAGTTTGCAGAACACCTGTGAGGAATCCTTGGGGGAAGAAGAATCCAGAAATCCAGAATACTGATGGCAAGCCGTTCTTCAGCCATTTCCTCATAAAATCGACTCTTGCCTTCAAATCCTCGATCCAGGAACCCAAAGGTTTTAATGAAGGATATGCAACATCGGCCCACATTTCAGGAACTTCGTTGTTCAGCAGGCTGTTAAATGTTTTTTCCAATTCAGCAGACATCACCACCAAGCCATCCATGGCTTTTAACAGCTCAACAAGAGATGAACGTATTATTCTGAGTAATTTGTTAAACCGTATCATTTCATGACTCAATACAGTGGCAAGAGAGTGCATTGTGCCTTTCTTTGTGCGAGCAAATGTACTTCTTCCAGCCTCAAACTTATCTAGATCTGTGGGCAAGGTATCCAAAATTCCCTTTGCAATATCCAGAACTATGGCCTCTGTTTTTTGCTCCAATCCTCCGCCCGTTACTCTCGGCTGTACAGATAAAATGGTAGATATTAACTTTTGAGTCTCTTGCATTTGGAACACTATATTGGCATTTTCATGCATGGAGAATATGTCGGGTCTGTCAATAACAGGCAACGAGTTAATATACTGTTTAAAGATCATTCGATCACCACCATGAGGTACTCGATAAATGAGGTTGTCTGCAAATTGATAGCTGGACAACAGAATCTCTTTTGTAAAATATTGATTCAGAATGTTGATAAGACATCTTCTATCCCAAGAATCCGTCACCCGTCCTCCATAAACTATTTCTCCAATCACATACTGAAGAGAATCCCATGGTATTCGGTCGTTTTCCTTCAAAAACATTTGCAACCAAAGTTTGGCAACATGCAGATCGGATGAATTAAATTCATATTGAATATTCCAACCGAGTGGACCAAATTTCTTTCTTTCTTGTACAACTGCATGGAAGAGTGATAGACCGAATAATAATTTTGTAAATGCTAGGCTCTTTGCACATTCAGGGAATGTATCTGTTTCTTCGAATGAGTCATAGAATTCACTAGTAAACTCATCGTATGTTCTCGTGAGATTAGCTTGGATACCCTTTGGTGGTTCATTAGTCAACTTAATGCTATTTTGCAAAATTGGGATAGGGAAATCTTTCGAAGGCATAGACGTCAACCAAAGTCTGAAAGTTGGTTTGATGACAGTGGTCTTCAAAGAAAATTCGCTGATAATTCTTTCGAGAGCCGGCATGAATGAGACAGAAAGATGACAATTCTGTAACAGGACCCACTCACCGCTCTTCCTACCTCTCTCGATCAACTTCATCGCAGATTCTTCCTGGCCTTGTCCTAATGATTTGATTGAAAGTCTGGTTCCTGTGGTATCTGCGAATCGTTTCAACAAATCTGTAGGATCAGCACCCTGAGACAGGATAAATATAATTGGTTCGCTGGGGGTGGTGTCATTAACAGCTTGTTTGAGGTCAAGTTTGGGTGACACTGTGAAATGACCACCAAGAGTGTTGTACACGAACTCTCTTGCCGCAAATACAACCTTTTCCTCACAGAAGCATTTGATCAGCAAAAGTTTTTGGAAGGGTTTAATCTTGGAATCCCATCCACGTGGGAGAGAATTCTTGTAGGATTCAGAGTCTTTAAAATGATTGCGCCATTCATCTTGGTTGCGAACTATTGACGTGGCTATTCCTTTCAATTCTGGTACACTACTGTCCAATGATGACAGCAGTGCCCAAGACTTTTGGCTCAACCAAGGAATATCATTCTTGACGGTGCTCGTGTTGTGGGCACCTCTGATAAACAAATTCCATTCATTCTCAGATAGAGCTCCCTTGTGTTTAAATATCTGGATTGCCATCATGAAAGAAAAAATTAACTTATCCTTTTCAAATAGACCCCGACAGACACTCGAGTACACAGTGCTCGTAATCCTGCTAATCAATTCTTCAAGTAAGGTCTCTAGCTCAACAGATTCATTCTCGTAAATGCAATGGTTGAACAATTTCTTGAAAAATTCTAGCGAGTATTGGTACATGGGATCAATACGTGCCAAGTCAGCGATGGCAAAGTACAGAATACTGCCTCGGATAGCTAAGGATCGATATTGTTCTCTAACTTCATTAATAGATATTTCAGTTAATTCAGACTTTTTAACACGCTCATTGATCACATTAGCCATGAATTTAGAGTCATCCAGTGTTTTGATAATCTCTTCATTATCCAAAATATTTCCTTCGACCGAAGAGAGACTATCTAGAATTTGATTCTCCAAATTGTTGAGCGTTTTTTGATCCTCTGCCACAGATAGAACTAAGTTATCTCTTTCTTTTTCCAATTCTTCTTTCAATCGAAGTACGACATCACCAAGCAGTTGATCCTCCAAACCCTTTGTAGTCACAGTGAAATTAATAAGGTTCACTTTGTTGCAGATTTCAGGTAGGTAATGTGGATTAGCAAGCTTTGTTGTCAAGTACAATCTGAAATTAGGATTGTAATCCACTTCTCCAGTACCAATCTTAATAACTTGTCTTCCCTGAACTTTGTAAATATTTTTCTGGAGAATTGGGTCGAGACTTGGGTCGATCAGTTCACTCAGATCCTCAATGATGACAGGTTTACCAATCATAATGGCGTTGTTTATCACCTTTAAGATATTCTTGTCAGATTGTTTAACAACCTTAAGCCCATTTTCTCCTTCCATCTGTTTTATCCACCGATTTGCTTGACCTTGTGGATCAATCATCAAAGGCCACTTATTTGTCTCTGTAGCTAAAATTGCATTTTGAATCGAATGAAGGTCTGTAGGTAGATTTTTGATATTCCAATCTCTTATTTGTACTTGATTAGAGATGGTTTTTTCGATTGATGGATCGTCAGAAAGGGGCACTTTGCGTTTTTTGCACTCATCGATCCAAAGTTGGAAGACTTCTGATCGATAAGAAGCTGTGAAGGCTCCATAATACACAATTGCTGCTGAGGCGAGGAATACGTCACCTGGCAAATTTTCGATCTGTTTATCGAATAGAGATACTGATTGAATCCATCTCTTATACTCTTCTTCCAGGGAGACAGTTAACTTTTTGGCAGCTATCAATCTTCGTTCCGAAATAGCTGTCTTCTCTTCGAGGGATGTCTTTTGCTGCATATTTTCTTCGTACTCTCTATTCATTAGTTCGACACTATGAATAACTGCTGCAAGTTCTTGTTGCTTTGTTTGTAATTGCTGTTGATTCATAGTTAGATCTGACTTCGCCTTTTCATAGCTTTCCTCAAGAGGTTCAACCAGCTTTTTTACTTCATAGTAAGAAATCATTGCACGTACCCACGTGTTCAAGGAGCCAGCCGCTGCTGAAGTGTTTTGGACAAGAGCTTGGTCGAAATTAGGTTCCTTTTCATACTTTTTCAACTTCTTAATAAGAGCTGGTGTTAAACCATCCTTGTCGAAGTCCAAACACCTGTTTAAGAAATTGGTGTCTGACATAATTTTTTGGCAGGATTCCCAGGTCGTGTTCTTTTCACCCAACATTGTCAGAACAGCTTCTAAGGTCACCTTAATTGGTGGACGCGGATCCACATACTTCTTGATTTCTGTCAACTGTCCTCTATCGATTTTATCAAGGGCCTCCAAGGCTATCTTAATTTTTGGAACAACTTCATTCAACTTTTCCTCGGACTCCTTCGCAATTGCATCTGCCTTCTTTGTTTTTTCGTTGACAATCTTCTCTTCCTTTGTGATGATCTCTCGTTTGGAATTGGCCTCAGCAGTCGCGGTCTGTACCCGTGCTAGTATCTGATTTACTTCCACTGTCATATTTTTCAGAATAGGCTGTAACTCTTCAAGTTCTTGCTGCATCGATTCCACTCTCGAATTTGTGTCTTTCAGAATTTCGATGCCTTTTGTGAGCTTGTCCTTCGAGGTTTTAAGCTCTAGTCTCTTCTTCTCCAACATATTGTGATAAAAGTTAATAAACTCCAAAAATGAAGCAGGTGTGACATAGAATTTTCTTCGTAATTCAGTCTCGAATCTGTTCGACATGTTCACAGCGGATGAATGGACAGTAACACATCCTTCTATCATATGTTGCCGCAAGGTCTCTGATCCGACATTTATCTTCATGAACTTTTTCTCGGCCACCGATAGCAAGGCATCTGAGGGCCACCCATCGAACCAATCAATAGTACAACAATTAACCAAGGAGGGAAACATACGAACACGTCTTCTAAAGGCTTCTCCGACCGGACTCATACATAGAACAATATGGAGGTTATCGCGGACGCGATTGATGAAAAATGAGTAAATTGCATCTCTTAACTCAGAAACTCCTGCTTCTGCGGCGATAGGTCTCAACTCATTGATCACCTTCTCTCTTTCCTCGCTTGGAAATAGATTTGGAACCTCTCCCGAATTCAAAATATTGTTGATATCTTCAAGGAATGCTTCACTCACAATTTGAGAGTCAGTGAGCAGAAAAGTAACTGGTTTGCCTTCCACACCAGCAATGCGGTACAAGTTCTGGAGATCTGTTCTAAAATCAGATAATTTGTAACCTCTTGTTAATGAAATTTCAAATGTTAGATAACCAGCAATGAAGGACGAAAGTCGTGTTAAACTCTGCTTTCCTGAGCCTCCAACACCAACAAGTAATGCATTTCCACGTGGTTGTTTCAATACCCTCACGAGTCTCGTAGCGTGAATGGATGCGTCAGGGAAGAAAACTAAATCCATTTTACCTGTATTCTTTGCATTGTAGTTGATCAAATGTGAATCTAACATGCTTGGTATATTTGACGGATTGTTGATCTCCTCATAAATAAATTGTTCTGGATCTTGATTCATAACACTACCGAATGTAACGGGTTTATCTCCAAATAACTCCTCTTGTGGAATTGTTACACTCTTAAAATGTCTTCTCATTAACTCATTAACAATATCAATAAATTTTCCTCGATCTACATCATTGATCAACCTATCATGGAAACAGCGCAGTGACTCATGTACCCATAATTTTGTGATTGTTTTAGCAGTTTTCACTGTGTCTGGAACAACTTGAAGTATACCTTGGAACACTTTGGAGAGATCACGCATGTTGAATGTATAGTGTGACGTCTTCGGAGTAGGTCGAAAATCTTCACATGCCCTGTTGTACAAGTCAACTGCAGCCTTCACAATGGACTTCGAGCACGCACGAACATGATCGTTAAACGGCTCCAAAAATCCATCCAAAATGCTGGAGAAGATTCTGCCCAAACTCTCACTGGATATTTCCGGAACATTGAATGTATGGAAAAGTCGTAGTAACCTAGGTGTTGTTACGTTTCTACCACCTCCAGGAGGACCGCACGCAGAGACGATGGTAACATCTTGCACCTCTTTCCAAGGGAAACTTTCCTTGTCATCAACATCAAAGAATCCCTTGTAACCCAAGAGTTGCCTGAGAAGCTCGATTGGTGGTTGAGCACCAAATGTTTCAAGCTCTGGCATATTCAAATCATCCACGAACAAAACAACTTTTTTACCAGGTGGCGCTTGGAGAATATTCTTCCGTAGAACAAGTTTGCTTTCAATCATTTCTTGTGTTCTCTTACTACTTGTTTGAGCACTAAACTGCACGGTGACAAGCTCTATATCCTTATTGTCTCTGAGAGAGTTGGCAATCATCACGCTCTTGGCTACACCTGTTTCACCATTAAACAAAAGAGGCTTCTCCATTTTGGTCAGTAATTGAATCATGTACGAGAAACGGACCGTATCTACCGTAGGAACCATAATTTGGAAATATGGAATCGATGGCGAATAATCAAACTTGTCAGGAAGACGAGCAGACCAATCAACCAAGGTATTTGTCGTAAAATCAATCCAAAAGTCATACACTGAACTGATGAATGAAGGAATTGTTATGATTTTCTTGAATTCATTCCTAATAAACTTGTCAAAATCAATTCTTCCTTCCTTGATAATATTGGCTCCTATAGACCAAATGACACAAAAGACAAACAAATTATTCAGCAACGACTCGATTCTTGATCCGTCACTAAATTGAATGTCCTCCTGTTCTACAATGGCGATGAAAAAGTCGCACAAACTTGTCACCAGATTGAGATCAACTGTTCGAATATCTTCTCTGCAGTTTGTCCGAACAAAGTTTAGAGCCAATGGAATGTATTCATTGAATAGTGTTGATAGGTACTCTTTGTGATCTGCTTTGAATATGGAAGGCAAAGAATTTTTGATCCAAGCAGTTGCATATGGATGCCATCCAAGATCATCTGTATCCATATACACCATACCACAGCGAGAAACTGTCGCAGGTGACGCAACTGCCAAATCTTGAACCTCGAACATGAAGGTGATTGTTTCATCGAGTTGGATACGTTCGGCATTATCGAGACATAGCAGGCGACTATCATCCAATACCGAATTCATACTTTCAATCCACAAAGTATCAACTGGACCATCGAAAATGATCCATTTTCTGCAATTAGTTCGATCTCCTTTTGCTTTATGAGCAAAGTGTGGAATGAGACCATTGAACCATTCATGAGTATTAATATTAAACACACCATACAAATCACCGTAGGTAATACTCTTTGGATTCAATGTGTATTCTTTCACCTTTTTGAAGTGATCATGAATCGTGGTGGATTCTTCGGCTAACCGAGACAACGTGTGCGATAACACTGTACGATTCACCGTCTTTCCTGAACCTGTCGGACCAACAAGCATCACACCATGTCTCACAATAAGAGTATCAAACAATTGTAAAATCTTAGTGACAAACTTGGGAACTGGTTCTAGCCCTTCGAGTGTTAGTCCCTTTTCGATGGCCAGTTTCAGCTCTTCAAAGTCAATCTTTGGAGCTTCAATCTTTGGGAATAAATCGGATACGATGCCCTCGAAAAGTTCCACATCCTCCTTCACAAACTTTGGAATATTGCTGTCCTTCATAGCCTTCATCAATGTTATTTCTTCTTGTTGGTTCGGATTTGCTCTTTTCAAATCACCTGCCATCACAAGAACAGACTTGAGGGCTCTCATACCAAAATCATAGTGATCCTGTGAAGAGAGCTGCTCGTTTGACAACTTGTAGAGTTGTGTCATCTTACGAGATAGATTTCTTGCGCTCTCATATCCTTCGGAAAAGAGAATCACCTCGGCAATTAGTCTGAAATCAGGTGTCATTACTGCAACTGGTCTAAACAAAGCCTTCAAATTATCTGGAAGCTCAGTTCTACCTGCATAACCCGGATTCATTGTAATGAATACACCACAAGTCTCAATTATTCGTATTTCCTTCTCATCTTGCAAAAAGAATGTCTTCTTGCGTGCTTTCAACGCGTCTTGAATCGTAGACAGTTGAGTCGCAATAACAGACAGCACTTCGATATTGATACGGTTGAACTCATCAAAGCATGCCCAAGCACCAACTTGAACTATGCCGCTAAAGAATTTGTACATCATCTCATATGTGACACCATCAGAACAATTATACACAATACAAGGATAGGCCAGTGCTTTTGCCAAGTCTTTGACTGTTTCTGTCTTGCCTGTGCCTGCAGGACCTGCTGGAGCACCTCCGAGATTGAGATGCAAGGCTCCAGTGAGTGTCATATAAACTCGATCTGTCAGTGGAGTAATGACCAATCTTGACTGAGTGCCAAGATACTCATTTCCATATTCAAACTCAGAGTTGGACTGTCGAACTACACAGCGATTTTTATCCCAATAGTATCTCAATTGTTTCATAAATCCAAAATCTGAAACTTGAGAAACACCTTCTTGAATCATGGCATCCACAACATCTCTCGAGTGAACCTCAATGATAATCAATGATCCTACTGCTTTTCTCTCCAATGAAGTCAGTTTCTGTCGTGTCATTGTCGCTAGTTGTGTCATGTTTGATTCTAAAGTTTTAAAGTATTCGCGCAATTCTTTCCTTGAGTTCTCTGATGTTAAACAACGAGTGACATCTTGAGTCCAGAATATTTGTGATACCGTTTGAACTATTTGTGTATGATGTGTCAAAATCCAAGTTTCCCTGTTTTGAACTGCATAGTCTTCTATTGCTTTCCCAGTTAATTGGTTCAGTGCTTTTCTCATATTTTTCTCGACTTCATTCAACCATTCCTCAACTGAAGTACGAACTCGAAACTTTGGAGTGAATTGTACACGCTCACCGTCCTTTGAAAGCATAGCAGCTATCCACGAACCTCCTTCGAACTCTAAACGACTAATTCCTTCAAAGCAATTGGCCAAATGAGGTTGTACAGCTTGAGGATTCTTTGTCTGCGATAGGATGTCCAACAAATCAGCATTGGACAAGAAGTAGAATCTTGGAAAAGCATTTCGCTTTGTCTGCAGATAATCTTCTAAACTCTTTTCAATCTTGGCTAGATGTGTATTATGCACCTTTAACTTTTCAAAGAGCCCAGGTTGGGTTGTAGTTGCTCTAACCTTTTTCGTTGTCAGCGCAACCTTCATCGTGTCTTTGAAAAATCTATCAACAGAAGAAAAGAGTTTAAAATCATCTTTCAGCTGATAAGAAATATCAGGAGCAGAAAATACATTCTCGAGATACAACCACTTCGTTTGACATGTTATTAACTCATGAATAGTATCAAACATCAATCTAAGAGTCTGCTCCCAGGTTTCTACATCTGCCTTAATAGCTGTCACAAATCTAGAGCTGAGAATAGTGGCTACTGTAATTCTATCATCCTCTAGCTGCGTTATTATATCATCAACAGAAGCAATGATATGCAAATCTTTGTGTGGCGTAAATTCAAAATTGATGTTGTGCCAATTTTCTTTGACAGTCCTCAATAGTTCTTCGAGTGCTTGCTCGTTCGATGCCTGGGATGACTCATCCTCTATCTTAAATGTTTTCTCAGCATCAGTTATCTCGAGCAACTCTCCAAGTGTAAAAGATTTACTATTATACAACGGCTTTCCTAACACATTATCTATAATTCTCCAATGTCTCTTTTGCAGAGCAGGATTCTTCAAGCTATGAACTGTTGGTAAGAATATTTTCCACTCATCCACCATATCTGTGAGACGAGGGACTACAGGATTATCTGGAAGACCCTTCTGTACCTGTAGTGCGATACCTGTGTACTTATCGACAGTGTTTTGAATATCTTTGGCATCAGCATCAACAAATTCCCAAACCTTCCATCTCTCTGTTTCTTCATGCCATGAATTCAAAGATGACCATAATCGTAACTTTAGCTCCACCTCCCGATTCACATCCTCCAATTCTGCTATACCTTCTGGTTCAGTTTTGAATATTTCTTGAAATCCAGCTAGCTCTTTAGCTCGCTGACGAATGCGATCAACACCGCTCTTCAGCTCCTGCATGTACTCAATCACATCAGATACTTTTGCATCAATGTCGGACACGATTTTCTCGCGAGATCTCTCTTGAATCTCCTGAACCTCGTTTCTTAAGTCCTTAAACTTTCGGCTAATATCTTGAGAGAATTTTTCAATCTTTTCCTCTCGTGTTTCCTCCGCTATTCCAATGGCATGTCTTAGTGTTACCATTTTGGACACTGTTCCATTGGCGAAACTATCTTTGTCCTTTGAATTTACTTCGATTTTTTCCTCCTCCATGAGCTGATAGATATCTGATACATTTTTAAACCGATCTTCTAGAGACTCAAGTTCAGATGATATCCGAGCAATAAAGTTTAAGTACTTGACAAAAATCTCTAAAGAGGAAGGATGTGATTGGAGCTCCTTCACAGCTGAATCCAAATCTCGATACAATGCGTCATTCTTATCTTTTGCAATCTCTGGTAAGAGTTTATGGAGTTGCTGCTTGCAATGTTGAGGGGATGGTTGAAATAGAGCCTTTAATTTCTTGCTATCCACATGGAAAATCCCTTTGTATCTCAAAACCTTCATCTCATTTACATGTTCTATCTGTTTCTTGAACTTCTGAAGTTCTTCGCGGAAGAAATCTAGAGGTGGGTCTTGTTGTCTGATACTCTCAATATCCATTCTCTCATTTTCTAAATACATCATCTTTAGTGGTTCAAAAGTGGCTGCATACTCTTCAACCTCATGAAATGAAGCCGTTAGAGTCTCTTTGATATTAATCCGTAAATGTTTGTACGACTCCTCTCTGCATGCCCACTCCTCCACATTAGGGCCATCTCCTAATTTTATCTCGTCTCCTCGGTCATTTAACACTGGGTCCAAAAACTCTGCAAATACTTTTCTCTTCTTTAGGAGCTTCTCGACTCTGATTGCTTCTAAAAATCCATTGATAACTTTTTCTGTCTTCTTTTCGAAATGTGTTCTGGAAGGGATAATAAATAACGACTTTTCCTTCAGAATAATCTCAGTTTTAAATAGGGGCACAGTATGGTCCTGATCTGATCCTATGGTCAGTCCAATGGATGCCAATTCTTCTTCATCGACATCCACATCATTGTTTTGAGCAAGAGTATTAATTTTCTCCAATAAAGAGCTAACAGAGCGTTGGTTCAATAACAAGACAGCATCCGATATCAAATAATCAGCCAATCGAATAAAATTCATCAACCGCTTACATTCGGCTCTCTTTTGAGATAACTCGGTATAACTCATTTGATATGGTTGATCATCCTGTAAACTTGCCAGATGAGCACTCCTTAGCATGTTAGAGAAAGATTTAGCACCTTCTATCCGTTCTGCAGCAGTTGGCTCAGCGTTAAAATCATGAATTTCATTTACATCCTTGAACTTGTCCCCGAATCCAGCAACAATCAATGCCCGTTTACAAGCCTCCAGTACGATATCAGTAATTTCGGTGCATAAATCACTCAATTGTTCTTTTGTTTTTGCATTTTGCATCTCTTGCATTTTGACAAACTCGTCCAGAGTCAGGATTTGTGATCCATTGTCATGGAAGAATGAAAGTTTGGATATTTGTAAACACAAGAGACGAATCTTGTGCAAAGGTTCTGATAACTCATCATTCAAGTGATAAAGTGATTTCAACAAGTTGTTTGTTGCTCTTGTCGCTCTTTTTTCCACAACTCTTTTCCTGATGAAATAGAACACCTTCCAAACACGGAATCTCTTGAAAAAATTGATGGTCATAATCTTGTGAAAGATGTCATGTTCGACAACCCACTGATCCAAGTTTGTAAAATCTGCTCATAGATTGATTGAAATGAGTGTTTGCTCGAATGTTTCATGAATGATTTTTTGTTACATGGAAACATACCTGCTTCTCCATTCCTAAAGTGAGTCACACCCTTAGCACTCATAGTATAGTAATCAAACTTGTCTATCGATGCATGAGGAACACGTTCTAGATAATATGGATTGTATGGAGTCACGTCACTGTCGATCAATCTTCTTAGATAGATGAAACCGTCCTCCTTCTTCCCTCGCTTGATACGATCCAAGAAGTAGAATGGACTTCTCTTGTAACTGTCATCCACTTCGATCTGGTCATCATCATTGTTATCGTTTGCTTTTTGGTTGGCAATGAACTCTGATATTGGCTTCAGTTTAACATGTCCTTTGCCATTCGAAACTGTAGATCGTGGTATATTGACGAACTCTTCTCTTGTCAACTGATTTGTTCGATTGGGAATCGCATCTAGATCTGGATCGTTATGTCTAGTTTTCTTTAAAGGAGGTGTCGGTAACCTCTCTCCATTGCTATTTGTCTTCTCCTATCATTTAGTGAAAATTTGAATAAGTGGAACGCACAAGGAAGAACAAAACGAGAATCTGATAGTACCTTACTCCCTTTGGTTGTACTGTTCGTAACTGTTGATAATCCACCTAATTTTCTTTTCGAACCTGACTGGACAATGGAAAGAGGTGAAGGTGTCAGTTTGTTCTGATTGGAAGCCTTTGATTGGGAGTACAGCCTCGATTTTAACAGCTTATCCAGCTGTCCAGCTTCACTAATCCTTGACAGCTCTTCAGGAGCCATCAACTTCTTTGGACTCTCGCGAGAAGACTGAAACATTTGTGGTTGTTTGTTCAACACCTTCGAAGATTCAAAAATTCAAGCAAGTTTGTAGATGAGGCAAGTGCATAAAATTGGCGCCAAAAGAAACATTTATTTTGTTGCAGCGAGTTGTCTTATCTCCACATGCCGAATAACTTGCTGACACTTTGCATCATTCGACTGCCCTTGTCATCCATGTCCATGATCATGTCATCTTTGAGACCATATAGTCTGGCGACATAGGTGGTCGAAGAAGAAATATTCTCGTCAATGGACTTCAATCTCTTGGAAAGCTCAACACTTCTTTGAATTCTGGTATCGAGTGAACTGGTTGTTTGAGGGTGATTGAATGGATAAACATCCTCCTCAAATGAAACCATTCCATCCTTCTGATTAATCACAGCGTTAATCTCTCCGTTTTCAATCATGCGCAACAAGATGCTCTCAGCAGCTTTTCCGTTTGGTAAATTGACCATCTTGGCAATATCGTTGAGTGACAGAGTCATGAAAGTGGCAGTCAATCTTTGAATGTTTCTTGTGTAGAGAGAAGACATGCATTGCTTAACGAGACCATAGTTATTGTCCTTTTGGAACAAGTCTTGATTCTTATCTACAATTTCCTTGACCTTTCCATTATCATTGGAAGCGAAGGCATTTGCAAAGTCAATGTATTGAGAGCAGAATGTCTTCATGTGTCTGTGCACCAATTGAGTAGCATTCTTTGATATTCCCAAGAATTTACCGTGGACCAACAAACTTACGAGGACAAACTTCTTGAAACATTCGACCATGATAGCACTGAGTGCATATGCTGGCACAGTCAATGCATTGTTGAAGAAATCAAGGGACTTAGTGTACTGCTTGACGCCAATGTACACCATACCACCATAATAGTAATACAAGAGCATATCACGTGGTGTCAGACCAGTGATGGTTGGATCAATATCGAAAATTTGTGTCTCAATCAAATCGAAGCCTGCCTTGTAGTTCTTGGCCTTCAAGCACAAGCACAAATACTCTTGGTGCAATGGGGTCAAATATTCAGAGTTGAGACGGAATCGTTCAATACCAGTCAGCAAGTATCTGAGTGCCTTCATGGACAAATTATTTTCGAGACACACTTGGGAGTAGCGGTGAACGACTTGACAGACTGTTTGGTGGTCAAAAAAAAGTTGGGTGTCAACTCCACAATCATTCTCAATCGAGACAGAAAAAAAACAATATATATGCCATACATCTGTTTGCCACTTTTCTTGTTTGTGGACCGTCCAATGTCAACAAAAATTGTTCAACCAACATCAAAAACTCCTCATCAACCTGTGGCAATTTTGCTCTTGCCAATCTATTCATTGAGACGTCACATTCTTGTGTCAGCAAGAGCACATCAAATATTTGAATTGAAAAAAAACAGCTTAAAAAAAATAGAGAGCTCTCGTCTTGATGTGTGTTATGTGAATTACATACAATAAGTATACAATACCAATGGAATGGTGCTTGGCGTTCAGAGTTTTCAGAGCTGATCCAACATGGTTGACGACACTACGCAATTTGTCCATGTTGTTTTCCATGAGCTTAATCAAGTAATCATGGTCGGATTCCTTTCTAGAGTACTCTAGAATTGCATTGACGAATTGTTCCATATTGACTGTGGGAATGGGTGATGATTACAGCTACAAGTGTGTTTTTTGTTTGTTTTTTTCTTGCTGTTTTTTGGCGGATTTTTTTTGGACGATCTCTTGCGAGTTCGGTTCAGAAGTTCCACTTCATTTCTTTGTCATTACTCCGCGTGTCTCGTTGATTGTTCAATGAGTTTGTGAAAGCCCACAAATTCACACACGCTGATTCAATGGACAAAAACCTCATCACACAACAGTGATCGATTCCGATACCACAACAACACAACCAAAACAAACAACAACAACAAACAACAACAAACAACAAATCTCGAATACAACAAACATGTCCACCGACGACAATAGAGGAAAAAAGAGGAGATTAGACATGTCCGAAGACAACTCAACAACTCCATCAGGCAGTCGCTACGCAGAAACCAATCCACACACTGGTCGACCACTGAGCAGCCGATACTACAAAATTCTAGAGACTAGACAAAAATTGCCAGTGTGGGAAGCAGAGAATGATTTTCTTCAATTGGTCGAAGAAAATCAAATTATTTTGCTCGTTGGTGAGACAGGTTCAGGAAAAACCACTCAAATTCCACAATACTTGGCCAATTCACCAAAATACAACAGTCACTGCATTGCTTGTACGCAACCGAGAAGAGTGGCTGCCATGAGTGTTGCTGCTCGTGTGGCTGAAGAAATGGATGTCGAATTGGGAGAAGAAGTTGGTTATACGATTCGTTTCGAAGACCTCAGCAGTGAAAAGACAAAATTAAAGTACTTGACTGATGGTATGTTGCTCAGAGAGGCCATGCACGATCCACAACTCTCCAATTACAGTGTCATTATTCTGGATGAGGCTCACGAAAGAACATTGAGCACTGATATTCTGTTTGGTTTGCTCAAGGACATTCTTGCCAATCGATCAGACCTTAAACTAGTGGTGATGAGTGCTACTCTTGATGCTGGAAAGTTCCAATCGTACTTTGACACTGCTCCTGTCATGAGAATTCCAGGTAGAACGTTCCCTGTTGAAATCTTTTATGCAGAGAAGCCAGAGAAGGACTATTTGGAAGCTGCAATTCGAACTGTCTTGCAAATTCATGCTCACGAGCCAGAAGGTGACATTTTGTTGTTCTTGACGGGTCAGGATGAAATTGACAATGCTTGCAGAAGAATCTTGGTTGAGAGCGAAGATATGGGCAAGGACAAGCTGAAGATGATTTGCTATCCACTGTACTCTTCATTGCCTCCACATCAACAACAGCACATTTTTAGGCCAACACCACCTGGATCACGCAAGTGTGTCATTGCAACCAACGTTGCTGAAACGAGTATCACGATTGATGGTATCGTTTATGTTGTTGATCCTGGTTTCTCAAAACAAAATGTTTACAATCCACGTATTCGTGCTGAGACTTTGCTTGTCTCTCCCATTTCTCAAGCCAGTGCCAATCAGCGTGCAGGTAGAGCTGGTCGTACTCGACCTGGAAAGTGCTTTAGACTGTACACTGAAGAGACTTTTGGTGAATTGCAAGAGCAGACTTATCCTGAAATTTTGAGAAGCAATTTGAGCACTGTCGTATTGCATCTGAGAAAGCTCGGCGTAGAGGATTTGGTTCATTTTGATTTCATGGATCCACCCGCACCTGAAACGTTGATGCGTGCGTTGGAACTATTGAACTATTTGGGTGCTTTGGATGATGAGGGAGATTTGACAACAACAGGAGCAAACATGAGCGAGTTCCCACTCGATCCTCAATTGAGCAAATTGTTGATTGAGAGTGTCAATTATAGTTGCAGCGAAGAAATGTGCACCATTGTCAGTATGCTCAGTGGAACTCAAGTCTTTATTAGACCATCGAAGAAGGACCAATTGGCCGAAGCAAACGATGCCAGAGCTCAATTTATTCATCCTGATGGTGATCATTTGACTCTGTTGAATGTGTATGAGGCATACAGAGAGGTACAAAACCAAAACGGCTCCAACGGCAAAGCTATCGCCGACTGGTGTTGGAACAATTTCTTGGATCACAGAAGTCTCAAATCTGCTGACAGCGTCCGAAAACAACTGGTCCGTATCATGCAAAGACTCAGACTCCCAATGCTCTCGCCCGGTTATAACTCTAAGGACTACTATGTGAATATCAGAAAGTGCATTTTGAGTGGTTTCTTTACTCAAGTCGCCTTCTTGGATAGAAGTGGACATTATTCAACTGTGAGAGACGAACAGATTGCTGCTCTCCATCCTGGTTGCTCTTTGAGACACAGACCTCAATGGGTCATTTACAACGAATTTGTGTTCACCACCAAGAATTATCTGCGGGAGGTGACAGAAGTGAAGGGTGAGTGGCTGCTCGAAGTTGCTCCTCACTACTTTGACTTGAGAACAATGAAGAAGTCAGAGGCAAAAGCCCAACTCGAAAGACTACACATCAAGAGAGAAAGAGAAGCACTCTCTCGCAAGAAATAAAACGTTCCCCCACAATGCACCGTGCATACCACAAACACAATCTAGTATGTGTTTCCACCCTATTGACAACCACATGTCACTTTTGTGGTTTATTTTCTCCGGGCGAAGGAACCAACTCCCCAACATCCCGACATCAAAACAAAACAAACAAAATTTCTGTGGCAGCACAACAGCAGACTCACTCTTGAGATACACATAAACAACACCATCATCCCCCACCTGAATAGTACTACCTTCTCACACACAGTACGTGCACACATCATCACTCATACTCCAAAAGAGCTACACCTACAATTGCAAAAAAAAAAACAATTTTTTTTCAGTTGACGTGACATTCTTCGCAACAAACTACGACTACTACTCCCACTATTCCCACTATTCCTTCCAATAGCAAACACCAATCACATAACACCTCCATCCACTACTACTACCTACACGGGGAAAAATACCATATCGGATAAATAGTAACAAGATGACAAACAACAAAAAGGGTGTTGCTATCAAGGGCAAAGCATCAAAAAAGAAGAATAATCATAATAACAATCATAATAATGAACCAGTAGAAGAACCAATCATTTTCACCACAATGGACGAAGACACTGCCAGCACAACTGACCTTGGCTCAACCAACACCAATACGAGTCACACCACGACTGAAAAAATACAAAAACAATCATCATCATCAAAAAAACAACAACAACAACAACAACAGTCATCATCACAACATCAACAACATGAAGAAGAGTTGTTGACTGTGATAGCTGATACTGAGAGTGTATTGGAGAGTTATGGCAGTGAAGATGAAGATATGGATCACTCTGAAGCTATTCATCATCATCACAATAACAATAACAATAATAATCAAGATACAAAAAATGATGATGATGAAAAACAAAAACTCTGTCATCAACTATCAACCATTATCCAACAGTTGGATGTCAATGTCATGGCTCAATTTGAATCCAGTACTCTCATGCAACAATGCTCTCCATACTTGACCACTACCAACAACAATACCACCAACAATACCACCAACAACAACAATACTACCAACAACAATAATAATAATAATATCAATAACAATAATAATAATGAGATTCAAAGTCTTGTTCAAGAGATTCGTTCCATCGCATCCAAACAACAACAAGTTCTCTCGTCCTTGTCACAACAACCGATTGAAACAAGTGAACAATGGCAAGTTTTTTGTCGACACAATCATCATCACAATAACAACAATAACCAAAATGGATGCTTGAATGATCAAATGATTGTTCAACTGGAGAAACAGTGGAGAACAAACAAGACAAAATCATTTGTGAGAGAGTTGAGTGATGCGTTGCGGAATCAGCGCAACGAAACAAAAGTGTCTGAAATGTTGTCTCACTACAGTATTCGATACCATTCTGATTTTATCAATGTCACTTCATCATCCAATAGCAACAGTAGTAACAGTAATAATAATAATAATAATAATAGTAATAATGATGGTGGTGGTGGTGGTGGTGATGGTGGTGATAACAGTAAGGTGCTTTGTGATGAATTGAATCGTCTATTGAGTGAATCACGGAAGTTTTTACAAGAGGAGCGCTTGAGGCGTGAACGAATCACAATGACGATATCGACTCCAACGTCACCCATCAGCCCAATTAGCCCAACCACTAACGCTTCGATCGTTATGGTTGATCAAGCAAGTCCCATCACACCTACGATTGATCAGTTTAACGGTGAAGATTTACACAGTGTGGACATTAATGATGAAAGTGAGAGAAATCGTCAACAGGAACTCGTGAGAGCTCAAATCGAACAAGTCAGTCTCATTCTAGAGTCCACCAGTCGATTCAGTGAACTGGAGACAAGTGCCAACACGAGAGAAACAACTGATTCGGACAGTATGGACACAAAGGACGGTGAAGACTACTTTAGTATCGAGAGAAATCTGAAGGCTGTGGCCATGAGAATCGAAGAAGAACGATTGAGACAACAAGAGGGAACAAAAACCAATAGTTTGAGGCCGCACTCTGGCTCTGTTCGACGCTCGAGGCTCGATGCATACTTTGCAGACAGTCTGCGCACGCCACCACCCTCTGAAGCATCACACACGGAGACGTCGCAAACAGAGGACAATGCAACCGATATTCCAGTGGACCGCGAGTCGTACTCTGATAGTGACGATGATGGAGATGAAGATGCATTCCTCATCAAGAACTCTGGTGCTCGAGGAACAACTTCCAGACACTCGTCCAGTGCAGATGTACCTCTGTGGAAGAAGTTGTTCTGCTGTGCCAATGTCAGAGATCATTATGTGTAAAAAAAACAAAGTGTTTTCCTTTTCAAAAACAATAAAACAATATGTCAATAGTAACAAGATAAGAAAGATTGTGATGATATCAAATTTATAACAGATTGTACATGTTTGTGTATATTTGTGCGATTACTACTCTCCAAAGTTGTCATAGTCATCCTCATAGAATTCGGCATCCTTTTGCTTGTTCTTATCAAGATTACGAATACTGACTCTCTCATCAGGATACCGATCCTCTTCCTCATCCTCCAGTGCTTCATCCTCCGACAAGTAATAAGTATCAGGTGGAACATCATGCATTTGAACACTAGGCGCACCCTTAATTCCACTCAACACTTCCAACAACTTGATCTTATTCTTCTCCAGGTATTCACTCGTGTTCAAGTTCTCCATGTTGCTCGTGGGAATATTGAGTGAGAAATCTGGTCCAAAATACTCAAAGTAATCATTGTAGGGCAAACTGGTATCGACTGGCTTCTCTAGCAACACACTAGTCTCATGTGTCCAACAACGTGCAACATTACGAATCGTATAACCACCTCCTCCCAGCACCAACAGTGGCACATTGAAATTCTTGACAAATTCGACACATTTTCCATGTCCTTCAATCGAGAGATTGAAGCATCCGAGTCGATCACCAGCCAATGAATCCGCACCGCACTGCAACACAATGGCACCTGGTCTAAACACTTCCATCACCTTTGTGATCACTGGTCTAAAAATATTCTGATAGTTTTCATCGTCAATTCCGTCCTTTAGAGGGAAATTGATGGCGTAGCCCTTGCCTGCACCAGCACCGATATCTCTAATATCACCCGTACCAGGGAAATAGTCACCAAATTTGTGGAAGGAGACTGTCATGACACGATCAGTCGTATAAAAGGCTTCTTCTACACCGTCACCATGATGAATATCAATGTCAATGTACAATACACGTGCATGATACTTGAGCAACTCTAGAATACCTAGTACGATATCATTAATATAACAAAAACCACTGTGTGTGTGTGTGTAAATATATAGTGTAAAATGGCATGTGTTTAGTAAATCATTATCATAAAAGTAAAAAAAATTTTGAACAATTTGAGCAGAACAACATACGATGCTTCAGACTTCTTGGCATGATGAAGACCACCTGACCAATTGATTGCAATATCAGCTTGATTGTGATTCAATTTGATGGCACCTCCAATGCTTCCACCTGCACTAATTTGACAAAATTCGAACAAGCCATCAAACACTGGGCAATCTTCACCCACATTGTCTAAAATTCATTCACAATTTGTTGATCAATCATCACAGAAAAAGAGACAGAGAGAAAAATAAAAGGTGTGAGATGGATCCATCACTTTAGAAAAAAAATCTCTCATATGACCCAACAACAACAACAACAACATACATCGAGACAATTGACGTTGATATTCGTGCATGTTATCTGGAGTAATTCTCTTCAAGAAATCAACATAGTCATCACTGTGAAATTTACTCATTTCAACTCCACTTGCACTGTGTGGTCTCTGTTCATGATGATTATCAAAAAAAAAAGGCGACACACAAAAAAAAAGTCAGTTTTTGTTGTTTGATTTTACACAATCATATAAAAAAATGAGTGAACAACGTACATAAACTTCCATGTGCTTATACAATCCATAATTGAGCAACAAGTTGTGAGTCATCTTGATTCTGTGAGGTTTCATTGGGTGACCTTGGCCATAGTAATAATTGCCAACGTCACCATCATAAAAGTAACAAATATTTTTCTTGCTGCCAGCGTGCATGGTTAATTACGAACTGCCAAACAATTGGAATGATTTGTGACGATAAAAATGATATTGTTTTGTTGTGTTTGAATTTTTTTTTGTTGTATTTTTTTTCTTTTGATCAAAGAAACAGTTTTTGTTTGTGCTTCAACTAATCAGCGGACAAACATTGATTTAGTCCGATGAATCTTTTGTCTTCTGGCAATGATTGGCTCTTAGGTATGTCACTTCATTTGAATCAAAAGGACAGAACTTCTAGAAGGGTTGAAATTGCGAGTTGTTCAATGAAATCGCTCAAACGGACAAATATATCGATTTTGGGCACCACGAATCCGATGCTGGAATTCGAATTGTCTGTGTGGGTGCTTGAAATCAAACTGCTCGAGGCGTGCTGAAATTCTTCCACAGCCTTGAAAGTCACAAACATCAGCAACAAACAAACACTATTATTAATTTTACAATAAGCTCTCTCTCTCTGACACACATCCTTTTCCGAGCTCTAACCGAAATGAAACATCTATCTCTAACGAAGAATGATTCTTCTTCTCTCATCATTCTTCCCACACCACAATCCATTCTGCTGCAGACCATTGTAGGAGATGACGACAACCATCTCTTGCTCAACAACAATCACCCTGATACGTTGCACGATGACAGTGAAGGAGACATGAGCCCTGATTCGACAATGGTCAGTCGCTCACCATTCCCTATTCTGTCCATGTTTGTTGAACCGACGAGCGCACCTTCGTCACTCATTCAAGAATTGTTGGCAATGAAACAGCAAGAAGACGAAGAAGACGAAGACGAGCTTGTTCCATCGTATTTGTTTCATATTGTGGCCGATGGAGAAGAGCAAGATCCAACTCGTTCACTGTACTATGACTCTAGCATTAAGGATCAATTGAGGAGAACATCATTGTGTTGTTCGGATCATCATCGTCACTCGTTGTGTGAATCTCGCATCAGTTCCGATTTGAATGCTGCATCCATTTCTTCAACGACAACTGTAGATTTTACAACGGACACTGAAACGAAGCGAAGACATCAAGTTGAGCTCGTATCCTGGGATAAGGTACCACCCTTTTTGCGCAACAATCCATTCATTCTCAAGTATTATCGGACGTACTTTTCATTTTCATTGTGTCTCAAGAGTCTGTTCCTGTGGCACAATGAAACTGTGAATATTTGGACTCATTTGATTGGTGTATTGGTGTTTGCAGCCTTCAGTCTATTCACCATTACCTCTTCCATCTATCGTGTCTGGAACGGATCAAGAATATATTTTGCTGATGTGTGCATCATGTTGGTGTATGAATGCTTGGCCATCAATTGCTTCCTGTCATCGACACTGTACCATACATTTAATTGTCACTCTCGGAAAACGTGGCAAGTCTGTTACAAGTGTGACTTGAGTGGCATCAGTGGTCTCATTGGTGGCAGTTTCTTCCCAGCTCTATACTTTCAACTGAGGTGCTACTTTGCATGGCAAGTGGTTTACATTTCGTCCATTGCTGTGTTTGCACTGTTGGGTATGGTGTTTCCATTCATTCCTGTGGCCAACAAAGCCAGAGCAGTCAAGATTTTTAGAATAGTTAGGACGTTGCTCTTTTTGTGCATGGTTGGATCTGGCATTATACCTGCTGCTCATTGGTTCATTGCCATGAAGCCCATGCAGTTGACAAACAGTGAATATTCATTGTTTGCTGGTTTGACTGCCATGTTGCTCTTGTATGGAATCGGACTTGTGTTCTGGGTGTTCAAGCTCCCAGAACGCTTCTACCCAGGCTTCTTTGATTTGATTGGCCACAGTCACAACATTTGGCACGTGTTCATTGTGCTTGCTGCAGTGACATGGTGGGTGTTTATGAATATGATGTGGTCCAGATCTAGTACTGCCACCTGCCCATCCATTGTTCATTCCTCACCTCTTTCCATCATCTTCACTGAGATGTGGAAGCTCATTTCTCACTAGGACAGCATCTCTCTCAGTTTCTCCCATTCACACCTAGGTCGATCAAATAGAAAACAAGTAGTCTTACAGCTAGACACACACTAGTTAGGGAAACACCCTTTCTTGCTGCGCTAGATCAACATTTAATAGCATTTGATAAATAGAAGAATGCAATTCACCAACAAACTCACTGACGGCATACATGATTGCGATAATTTTTGATATTTATTTTAGTCCATGTGATCTGCTTCATGTTCGTTCATTCTTTGATTAAACACGAGCATCACATGCTCCGTAATCGACATCAAGTCACCCATTCCCTCTACTAGTGTTTTCGATGCGTTTGAACCGTTCGTCTGTAATCGCAAACTCATCTTATCTTCCAATGGATGCGGCACAGTGTAACCACAAAAGTCAACCTTCTTGTTCTTCATCAAAATGTGCCTCAGTGAATTGCCCAATGTGTGTGTTTCATTGTGGAAAATAAATGTCGTGACAGTTTCATCTGGACCATGTTGTATATCGATTGTTGGAAGCATATTCTCTGATTGGTCTTCTTCCTCGTATTCCTCCTGGTATCCCAGTTCTTGATTCGCAATGGCATCAATGGTGGCATCATCATCGGCCGTTGTTCTATATTGTTCATCATCCATTAATTCTTCTTCTTCATGTCTGTTGTTGGTCATTGGTTCATCATCTTCTCTGTCGCTCATGGTTTCTCTCTTGGATTGTTGTTGTTGTTGTTGATGCAAGTCGTTGTTTTTTCTTGTTGTTTGTGTGAATTTTGGCGTTGCATCAAACTCATTGAACTTCAATTGAGTTTGTCCGCTTTTGTCCGATCGATACAAGCGAAAGAGCGAGGCGATGGTCTAGATATCTGGCAACCTGGAAGATTTCTGTCGAGAACCCTCTCACGTGTTTTGATGTGCTACCGTGGTGGAAGCTGCCGAGAACATGCGATGAGATTCTCTCGGATATCTTTACTCTTCAAGAAAAGAAAATCAAAACAAAGCAAGAACAACATTAAAAAACAATGGGACAAGCAGATAGCCGCCAACAACCTCAACAGCCGCATTCATCGTCGTCCAATCACCACCACCTCCATCACCATCCAACAACAGACACAGATTCTTCTTCCACCCATTTCACCACTGCCACAGCTACATCTGCCATCCATAGTGAACATCCATTCAATAACATGACTGATGCCACATTCAACAACAACAACAATAACAACAACCCAACACCATCACTAGCAATGCCATCTCTCCATGCACCACACTTGAACGGTGGTCCCTCACAGCTCCTATCCAACGAACAATTGATTTCACTGAGAAGAGAACTTCCGAGCACACAGCGAATGCACGATGATTGGATTTTGTTGTACTCTTCTCGCAAAATGGGAACGTCCATTAAACAATTTACAGAGAGGTGCTTGAACCGAGGACCGACATTGATTTTGATTCGTGATACGTTTGGTCGCGTGTTTGGCTCATTTGCGTCTCAGGACTGGAAACGAAACGGACAGTTTTTTGGTGATTCCAATTGTTTCTTGTTCACATTTGATCCATCATTTGCAACAAGTGTAGCGCCTCAAAACAACAATGGTGTTGGTGCTGCTGCTGCTGCTGATGATGATGATACGACGTTTACTGCGGATACTGCACATCAAGAACCGGGTCTTCAAGTGTTTCGATCATCGAATCGCAATGAAAATTACATGTATTTTAATGAGGGCAACGAATTCAACGAGTACAATGGATTGGCCCTGGGTGGTCGCATGAATTTCTTTTGTCTGAGTCTTGATCGGACATTCTCTCGAGGAACGTCGAGACCAGGTCTACTGACATACAATTTTTCACCTAGTTTGTGCACTGATGTGTACGATGTGGATGATGCACCTGATGACTTGGACCAATACCATTTCATTGTGGATCAAATAGAAGTGTGGGGATTCCCATTGTCCGAATCTCAGATGCTAGATTTGCAGTTCAAGCTCAACCAGAAACAAGCCAGAGTTGCGGCAGTCAAGGGAGACGATGCAGATTACTTTATCATGGAGAATGCGGGTATGGTTGGTTCGGGAGCCAATTTCAGAGTGGAGCAAAAAACAGATGAACAAAAGATGAAGGATGCTGGTCTCTGAGAGAGATCATTGTTGACTAACACACAGATTCATAAAGTCAATTGAGTTCGTGTCCTACTTCCAATGTTATCCACAGCATTTTTGAGCTGTGAGAATAGATATTTGATTGAGATTGCTGGTAGTGAAGATGATTTAGCTTTCTCATTTGACTTTCAAATTGGCCGAGCTTCGTTCTTCATGGTCTGCTGTAACGAATACTTGATCTTCTTTCATGATGGTATCATTGCTCATTATCGACCCAACCGTTGCGAAGGTTTTTACAGTGTTTTCTCCGAGATGATACACGACAAAAATCCACACTAACATTGGTCTTCAAAAACCAATCAGTGAGATATTAGAACACGTACACACATTATAATTATGACCGAGTCGGATCAGTGCGACTTCTTGTTCAGTGCTTTTGTTCGCAATGAAACTGATCATCGAATTAAGGTTCATGCGAGGTACACCGGAGGGCTGAGATGCTTCGAGAGACAGTTCACTGTAGCTACGAAAGAGAGTGTGGAGTTGTTTGAAGAAATATGTGTCTTTAGAGGTACTGAGAGGCGCTGCCACATCTCAGAGATATGGGTGGAAGGTCTCAAGAACAACTCTATTAAAACGAGCATTCCACTCTGTCGGTTCCTATCAGCTCCCACGAAGCAATGCACATTTATTGTACGAACAGAAAGGACAACTACACCAGCCCCAAACACGGATACAAGTTCCACACTTGTCTCATCCACACAATCCTCCCATCAAGCTCTTGGATCTCCTTCCAGACCCTTGATTCCTGCTCTGACCATGCTCAAACCCAAAGCTTACATCTTTTTGTTTGAAAAGTCTCCATCTGATCCGAAAAAGTCATAGCCTAGCTCGCCTTCATAAACTCCTTACTGTCGTCCTTGCCCAGATAATTGGTCCTTATTGTTCTTCCCAAAGTGTTTGTGCGCAAACAAAAAAACAAAATGAAGCGACTACCATTGTTGAAAGCATCCAAATGCTGTTCAAAAAGAGGACTGGTGCCAACAATCAACAATCGACACATTTATTCTCATCGCGTTGCCAACTCTTCTGCTCCTTATCACACTACAGTCATCAACACTCTTTTGCAAGTTGATCAACAGTACAAACAAGAGCAATACAAACAGCAACAACAACAACAAGAGGAACAGCAAGGAAACAATGGAAGCAACAAGAACAATTCATCATCATTCATCAAACCACTTCTCATGTGGGGTAGTGCTGCATTAGGAGTCACAGTTGCCTATGCCATTTATGATCAATGGAGAAGCATTCAAGCAGGATACACCATGTACAGAATCTCTAAACTGTACAGTGATTTCAATGACAAGTACGCTGATCGCATGAATCAAGCCACTCATCGAAGATTTGCATCTGATAATGGTGGTAATGATAATGGTGGTAATGATAATGCAAGCTCAAACAGTGAAAACAATGAGCTGACGACGATGAGTCATGAACAACGAGAGGCTCAAATCATTGAAGATGAAGCATTCATGGATTTTTATGCATCAGAGAGGAGAATGGTGCATCAGCAATGCGCTGATCTCATGCTTCACTTGTGTCGAACCAACAAGGGTGCATATGTCAAGGCAGGCCAGTATTTGGCATCTCTGTCGTACATTTTACCAAAAGAGTACACGGATACATTGTCAGTGTTGATGGATCGCGCACCAACGCACACGTATGAAGAAACGGTTCAAATTTTCAAGGAGGAGTTTGGAGTTGATCCCAATACCATGTTCTCGTCGTTTGACACGGAACCAATTGCATCAGCGTCCAGTATGTCTCTTTTTCCGACATTCTATTTTTTGTTATTGTGAGTTGTTATTGTTGTTGTGGATTGCTCGGATTGTTCCACCCAAATGGGAATTTTATTAGCTCAAACTAATTTGTTCATGTATGATTCTTAATGTCCCAACCCATTGATTTGATAGTTGCTCAAGTCCATGTGGCTCATTTGAAAGACACCAACGAGAAGGTTGCAGTGAAGATTCAACATCCAGGGCTGTCAGAGATTTTCAAGGCTGATTTGAGAGCTATGGGCTGGATCATGTTTGCTTACAAGTTGAAGAACAAATTTTCACTGGATTGGTTGCTGCCAGAGTTTGAACGAGTGCTCCAGTCTGAGTTGGACTTTATGAACGAAGCAAAGAATTGTGAGCGATTAAGAGACATGTTTGCAGACACGGATTCTATCACTGCTCCACAGTTGTATTGGGACAAGATAACGAAGCGAGTGTTAGTCATGGAGTTTATTGATGGATGTAAGATTACAGATTATAAGCAAATGGAGAAGATGGGAATATCATCTCAAGAGATGGCTCAATTGTTGATGAACAGTTTTTCGAGACAGACGTTTGAGCACGGATTTATCCATTCAGATTTGCACAGCGGTAATATCTTTGTCAGATATAACCAGAAGCTCAAAAAAGCACAGTTAGTGTACTTGGATCATGGATGCTACGAGGAGTTGAACGAAAAAACTCGTATTGATTACGCAAGTTTGTGGAAGAGTATTGTATTTAGAGATCATGAAGACATGAAGCATTTTACTGGAGAGTTGGGAATTGATTCAGAGTTTTATCTTTTGTTTGCCATGTTTCTATCGGCTGCCAATATCCTGGATTCGTAAGTTCCTCAATTATTGTTGATATTTTGTTGTCTGCGATATGTTAGAAAGCGTTGGAAGCTCACACACATGTTCTTTCTTTGTAGAAGTCAAAATGCCATGTTGGACAACAGAAGACAGAAGAACATGTCCAAGGCAGAGTGGAAGCATGTGGTCAAGAGATTGCGCGAAAAGTATTTGGTGAATGGAAGAAACTCGATGGACAACATTATTGAGGACATGATCGATCAGAACAGTACCAACAAAAGTCTTGTTTTATTGTTGAGAGCCAATGCACAAGTCAGAAACCTAATATTTGACATGAATGCGTCTGTTAACCGGTTTGGAACGATGGCAGAGTACTGCATTCGTGCTGTGCACACCAAGATGAGATCGCACGAACAGATTATCGAGAATCACACAGAAAGATCCATCGTCATACCTGTAAAGCGTCAAAAGCTCAAATCTCTCTTTGAAAAGCTCTCAATGAATACTGAGTTGCTTCGATTGAGGTTCAGACTAATGATGCTCAACGTATTCATTTGGCTCTCGCAGAATTTTTCAGTTCGATGGTTTGGGCTCTAATCTCAGAAATGCAGAGATCTGAATAAAGGTAGCATGATGTTTCAAGCAAACCAGTGGCCATCGTGCATTAACCAATAAGATTGTTTTGTTTGCCAATGAACTCGAAATGCAGTGAACTTTTCGAGTGTTTCATTGCGGGATGATCACCTTCCATTTGGAGGATTCTTTCTCTATTTGAAGGACAATCAGATCCAAAGATTGAATGAAAATACTTTCAACTTTCCTTTTTGGGTGTCGCATCTGATCTAATCGACCAGGCTTCCAGCCAGTTACCCGAAGAGGTTTTGATCGATTGAATTCTGTCGATGAGAATACAAACCAACAACTAGCGATGAACAAGCACATACTTTTTGTCACAAGTGCGTTTTTTCTATTATTGATTGTGACCTTCATCTCTGGTCAGAACTGTGGCCCCAAGCTAGACTGTCCAGTAGGTCTAGAATGCTGTAAGAACAAATGTTTCGATCCCAAGTTGGAGTGTTGCAGCAACAATAAGATCTTATCCAAGGGATGCCAGGGTCCACAAGGAATTCAGGGGATACAGGGAGTACAGGGTCCGCGAGGAACTGTTAATCTAACTCTGTGTGAGATGCGACAGTTCTTGGGAGGTGGTTTGTTGATTGCGAGTTGTGGCGCAGGTGAATTTATGTTGGAGGGAGGAACCTTGTGCAGTTTTCCAGGATTCCTCAGACAAGACCTTCCGTTTGGATCTCCCCAATTCCCAATAGGAAGAAGAGGTGAATGTCTCCTTCCCTCCAATGGTGCCGCAACTCCAACAACGATCTTTCTTTGGTGTTGCCCAATCAATCCATGAGAAACCTTATTGTAATGTTCTTGTAAATATCATTTCTCAGAGTGTGAAGCAACTTGGAAATGCTAACTTCACCCAAAAGGTTTGAAGTAGAATCGTTCCTAGATATTTTAGTCACTAGTCAAACACTGGATGAGTGCACCGACAAACATCACGACTCAACATGCCCTTCTTCGAACGGAATATGTAAAAATACGCGGAATTGGTTCGGGATGGAGGGAGGCCAAACACCTTTTAGAGAAAATAGACAAACATGGAACAGATACGTTCAGATAACCAACGATATCATACCCATCAAACATTGAACAAGGCAAATTGTGAGTGAAAAATACATCTCATTTTCCTTATTGTGTGTCCCATCTGATCAGATCAACTGAGAGAGAGGTATTTATTGACTTGAATTCTTGTAGATTAGTGCAGCCAAAACTCACAAACCAACCAACAAACAATGAACAGACTCAAGTTTTTTATCGGTGCCCTACTTTTATTGTTGATCGTGACCTCCATCTCTGGAGGCAATAACAAGAACTGTAATCAAAAGAAAGACTGTCCCACGGGCCAAGAATGCTGCAAGAACAAATGTTTCGATCCCCAGGTCGAGTGTTGCAGTGACGACAAGATTGTATCGAAAGGGTGCCAAGGTGCCCCTGGACCTGCCGGTCCTGCCGGCCCACCTGGCCCAGCAGGTGCAAATGGAATTCCTGGTCCTGCTGGCCCAATCGGTCCACCCGGTCCACAAGGTCCAAATGGAATTCCCGGACCTGCCGGTCCAATCGGTCCACAAGGTCCACCAGGTCCAAAGGGAGTAGATGTCACTCGGTGTACGTTGAGGCAATCCAATGGTGCTGGTGTAGTGGTTGTCAATTGCCTAGCAAATGAATTCGCGCTGGAAGGAGGAAGTCAGTGCACACCTCCAGGAGTCTTGAGACAAGACGCTCCGTTTGGAGGTGCCTTCCCAGTAGGAAGAAGAGGTGAATGTATCAATCCTACCACTTCTACACCTGCCCCCGTCACGGTTTTTGTTTGGTGTTGTCCAATCTAGAATACTCTCGATTCTCACAAATTAATAAATGTAAATACTGTATCATTCTAGTTTGTCAAGTTTCTTGAGTTCTGGTCTGCTTGAATCGGTGAATTAGAAAAAACCAAAAGAAATGAAATCTGCCGTTCAGAACTTGTGTCTTTTTTGCTTTGTGATCTGTTGTTTCATTGTTCCATTTGGCCAAGGAACAACATCCAAATGGGCAACAAACAAATCTGGCACATCTACATTCATGCTCAACGATCCAGACCTGTGGATGTTGAGAAATGCCAACGAGTCTATTGTGTTGAAAGGAGACATCCGCATACCTGGATCTGTGCATATGCATCTGTTGAAGCACGGTTTGATATCTGAACCCTACTTTGGTTATAATGACCTTTTGCAAAAGTGGATCGTTCATGACAATTGGACATATGAGTACTCATTTGATCGATTTTTCAACTGCGAGCAAGAGTTTGTTTGTGAAATTGTTTGTGATGGATTGGACACTGTTTCACAAATTAAACTGGATAATGTCATTCTGGGAAAGAGTGACAACATGTTCAGACGATGGACATTGCCAGTGTTGAAAAATGTTCAGGTTGGATCACGTCTATCCATATCGTTCACATCTGCGCTTTCATACTCCAGAGACAGAAGGAATAAGTATCCATATTTTGTGCCGAGTAGTGATGATATTGAAGCATTCTCTGGAGAGCCATATCGGAATTATATCCGAAAGATGCAGAGTTCATTTGCTTGGGACTGGGGTCCATCGTTCCCAACTCAAGCAATTCACAAAGATATATACATACGATTGCTTCCCAAGAAGTCAGCACGAATAGACAAGGTTGTTGTTCAAACTGAAGCAATGCATTCATACAAGCAATTTAAAACTTCAATCGCAACCTATATGTTCCTAGCAGGAAATGAGCCGAGAGATGTACGAATTGACATTCTGCTCCCAAAAGAGAATTCTACCGTTCTCATGAAGCTAAACCCTGGTGTCAATAAACTTGATACAGTTAAGGTGGTTTCAGATGTGGAACTCTGGTGGCCAAACGGGTATGGAAATCCGGTTCTCTATAACATTACGGTTCAGTTGTCATCGCCAGATAGACAACCAATCGACTATCGATTGATTACTGTCGGATTCAGAGATATTAAGCTAGTTACGGATCTAATCGACAGTGAAGAACAAACAGATAGTAGAAGCTTTTACTTCAATGTGAATGGAATACCGATATTCGCCAAAGGTGCAAACTTCATTCCCATGGACTCATTCTTAGACAGGGTCACAAACAGAGATGTTGATGACTTATTGGATAGCGTTAGAGATTCAAACATGAATATGATTAGGGTTTGGGGTGGTGGGCTCTATCAATCGGATTACTTTTATGAACGGTGCGACCAATTGGGCATTTTAGTTTGGCAGGAGATGATGTTTGCTTGTGCCAACTATCCAAGAGATTCCCAGTTTCTCGAAAATATTAGGATAGAAGTCATTGAACAAATAGAACGGTTGCATCATCACCCGTCGATCGCTCTTTGGTCTGGAAATAATGAAAACGAGGCCAGCTTGTGGGGTGAGACATGGTATGGTCCAGACATGAACAGCCAGAATAAGGCAAGATATGAAGTTGATTATGCTGCTCTCTATTTTGACACAGTTTATTACGCAGTGAAGAGTGTCGATAAAACAAGAGAATTTTGGATCAGTTCTCCTTCAAATGGCATTGTGTCTGAGGATCCCTTAGTCGGATACTGGACGAATCCATACTCAACGAATATGGGAGATGTTCACTACTATAATTATAATGCACTGTGTACACAAGTTTCAAATTTTCCTCGAGGTAGATTTATAAGTGAATATGGTTGGCAATCATTTCCTTCAATGGTTTCCTTGAGAACGATAGCAAGAAATGAATCAGAATTACTCAGCCCCTTTTCAAATTTGATGATGCATCGACAACATCACAGAAATGGACAACAACAGATACTGAATCAGATTCAAAATTACTTCACAGTGTCCGACAGTCCTAAGCTCTCAGATTTTATTTACCTGAGTCAGATTATTCAGGCTATATGCATAAAAGCACAGACGGAGTACTACAGAACAAATAGAAATCAGCAAGATGCGCAAACTATGGGTGCCCTCTATTGGCAGTTGAATAGTATTTGGCAAACCGTTGATTGGAGTAGCATGGAGTACGGCGGAAAGTGGAAATTGCTTCAGTACTTTGCTCGAAACTTTTTTAGCAGCATGTTGATCAGTTCCTATGAGCAAGATGGCCAGTATTCCGCATTCATAACTAGTGATAAGCTTGAACCTCGCACAGCGATCTATAGGATTCGTTTTATCGAATATCATTCAGGCAAGTTGCTATCGAGTGCAAGCCAAGTGGCTACAGTTGCTCCATTGACATCAACCAGGGTTTTATCGCAAAAATTGGACGAGTATTTATCGGACGGTTCCTGTACGAAAAGAAGCCAATGTTTTCTTCACTTATCCTTGTGTGATTATCATAATCAATCCATGGTTGTATCAGAGAACATCTTTTATCCAAGTGAGAGTTTATTGGAAGTGGAGCTACGTCCGGCTCACATTCAAGTATTGAGACTCACCAGAACCACGCCACACAGTCTAGATATCACACTAATTTCGGATAATGTAGCTCTCTTTACGTGGCTCGATTTAGACACGAATGAAATACGGGGAAGATTCAGTGACAATGGTTTCGCAATCATCCCAATGGATGGACCGAAAGTTGTTTCATTTTTCACGTTAAATAAGTCGCCCATTGATGAACAATTGTTCGTCAAGTACTTGACGATAAGATCCTTACAACCAAGTTATTAAGGACTCTGATACGTTTCCTTGAAACGAACACACATTTCGATTTTTCGTCCTTCAGTCGGGACTTCGTAAGCAGAAGCGCGCCTGTTTTGGCGCCACCCAGAAAACGTTTCATGAACAAACTAGTGACTAAAATATATGATGAACAGCTCTTGCTCCTCTGTTTCCTCAATCAACTCATCTATTCTTCCAAGTTCTACTTCAGATGATGGCAATAGCACGTGTGGACACCAGAGCAAGAGTGGTATCAAAGACAGTTCCTTGTCTTTCCACTTGGAACATATGCGTCGAGCTGTGGACACAATGCACTATAGAGCTTTAGAAATCTCGCGTCGTAGCTCTAATTCTAGTTGTGTTGACTCCTCTATCTCTTCAAACTCCTCCTTTTCAACCAATGCGTCATCGAACAGGTATGTTCACAGCTAGCAACCAGTGTGTGTTAATGCATAGGAGGTGTTCGAAGAGCTAACAATCCTTTTGTTTGCGAATTGTAGATCGTTTACCCAAACCTCCACTATCTCAACAGAGTCAGTATCTGAGTTACTGGATGCCTACATACGGAAATATTCTGAAAAGTATGGATGATTTATGATTTTATCTAATGCTTATGTTTCACCAACTCACAATACATATCTTCTCTTAGCTCCGTGTCCAAACACCCGAGTAGAACACTTTATGACGAAGAGAGAGCTTACATAGATCAGAGCAACATTGAAACAAAGGATGATGTGACTGAAGTAACTATGGTCACCAATTCCAACTCAACTCTGAACGACTCCATTCATGTGGAGCTTACTCGACTGGCGCAGTCTTTATCTGATCAAGGGGATGTTTCAACCGATCATAGTAGCAGTAGATCCTCTATTCCACGTCATAAGTCAACGAATAACTCTCAGCAAACAAGTGTACGTACAATCAATTCGAGCAAATCAGGTCGTTCCAGCAGTCGGAGCAGCAATTCAACACAGAACTCAACATCGACCAGCAGAACAAGTTTATCTTCAGCGAACTCGCTCCGAAGTAAGGGTAAAAAATTGAATTATAGATCTCTCAGCACTCGCTCTTCAAAGAAGAATTTGAGAAAGAATGCGAATCAATCAAACTCTAGCCAGGAGGAAACAACATATGATGAGGAAGTATCGCAGGAAGCTCTGATTTTGATAGAAAAATCTCAACAATCGAAGATGAGGAGACAACAACTAGTTCTTAAGTTGTTCAACGAAGTGAAGAATGGAATGAACAACCCTCTCATATCGAATTCAGAAGTTATGGCACCAGTATTCCAGAAGAAGTACTCTCCTAAAAAGCTGGTTCCCATGAACTCGTTCAAGAAGGAAACTCCATCCCCAACGAAGAAAATTACTCCACTACAATCTCCTGATAGTCTACAATCGTGGTACTCTCCTGGAGGAGGGCAAGGGCTGAGTGTATTGTCAAATTCTCTATCCCTGCTGGATTATAACGATCGAACGTCCGAAGTATCTTCAGAGGCTCCAACTGCTTCAGCAGTCAACAATCAAGATTGTGGAATCTCTGAGAAACACAGTCCCAACAAGACAATTGAACAACCGGAAAAGATAGAGGAAAAGCATCTCTCTGAAGTTCATGAATGCAGCTATGCTCCTACACCCATCGAAACGTTCAACCAACCCACGAATCATAAGCTTCCATCGCCTCTTCCTTCACCCCTATTGCCACCAACTCCTCAGTCCACTGCATCACAGAGAAGCAATTCTGTTCCTTCGCATATTTCCTCCGGTTTCCACTTAAGCTACTCCCCTGATGCAGAAAGCGATGTACAGGAATGGATTCAACATCGATCTCGTTTCCCTGCCAAACGGAAAACAGCTGGAGAGAAGATAAGTCATACCATATCCGAAACGATTGAGCCTGATCAGACTTCAACAAGATTCTCAACGCCTAATCGTTTTGCAAACTTCACAACAAGGGATAACTCATCAAAACCACTGCCTCAACATGCGAAGGAAATCGAAGTTCAAACAGAGTCATGCAACATTGTTAGCAAGATTCCTGATTCATCAATTTACCATGACTCACAATGTGCCATAGCTGTTAATATCTATAATGCAGAGCACCGGTTGAAGAAGGTCGAGGTATCGCTGGACTCTCTAAAGAATTCCCAACAACATTCGATCCATCATAAGGACTCCATTGATAATGCTTCACAGACCGACAACTATGACCTGAGCACAATTGATGGTACATCTCTTGACAAACCATTCTCTACCACTTATTTCCCAACAACGGAATCAGTATCTTCGAGAAGGTGCTCCTCGACTCAAACAACTTCTTCAAGATCGAGCAGCTGTTTATCTACTAATTCCTTGCACTCGCTAGAACGGCTCTCGAGGGAAGTTGAAGGAGGAGATACCGTCCTCATCGTACCCAAAGTGCCTCGTTATAGTCCTTGCTCTGAGCAAGAATCTTTTTCTACCCACTCCTCCAGCTCCTACGGTTCGCCTTCCACTCCTTTGCTGTTGAAATCGAGACATGAATTTGCAAGTGATACCCTGCAGCCACTTCGAGATCTCCTCAATAAATATTTCTCGTAGCAAACAAGACCTCCCTACTATGATTTATCATCTAAAAAGGCAAGTACTTCTGCCTTGGTTTATTAGATTGACTGAAATGGGACAAGATTAGATAAGATGTTGCTGTTGCTGATTTGACCTTTCTACCTCTGGTTCGATTAAAGGGCAAAAAGTAGAGCATTGAGAATGAAATGAACAAGCAGCAGAGAATTCCTCTGGATAGTATTGGACCATAATTCATAACTGTTCCAATGGCATTTGATTGAGAACGGAAGTTAATTGTCCAAACAGCCACAAACTCGACTACATTCTTGCACTGCAGAATGATTGACAAAATAAAATAAATAAATGTTGACTTGAGAATACTAGCTGCCGAAGTGGCCAAGGTTCTCTCTGTCGAATTAAAAGATGGTGTAATAATTGAACCACGCGCCGTATCATCCGTCACGTCCACAATTATATTCTTTCGGCTGTGACCACCTGCACTCGACGGAGAAGCAGCTGTCTCCTGTCTTACAGAAACCAAGCAAAACTCTTGCATGAGAACAAAATAAAAGGAAGCACAGACAACTTTCCACAAGTGACGCAATCGATTGCAAAATCTCACAACTGCATAAGTAGAAACATTGCGTCGCTTCGACTCACTGCTATGACCACCACCAATGTTAATACTGATACTACCACTGCTACTGACATTAATACTTCCATTGTTTATCATACTACTACCACTATTACTGCCGCTGCTGCTGCTACTACCACTACTACTTCTGCTGGACAAAATGTCTGATATGCTCTGCATCAGTCGATACAGAATTTGAGCCGAATAATAGAGTGAAAACGCTGATGGCAATCCAGAAAACAATAAAAACACCCAAGATCGCACACTCCCCAGCTTGTACGATGCTCCCTCGTGCATCAAAAGAGACACATCATCCTCACTCCACATGATATAGATGAATGATCGACTCAACACTGAACCAATAATCACACATGAACAAAAGAGATAGCGAATACGATTCAATCGTTTCAACTCCAATGGTTGCAAATACTGTTGTTGAAATGTGTTTTCCTGTTGCTGCTGTTGTTGTTGTTGATTATTCTTCCATGGGGATGATGAGGATTGTGTGCGCTGATGATGATGATTCTTTTCATCATTGCTTGTTGTTGTTGGTGATGATAATAGTAGTGGTGTTGGTGGTGGTGTTGGTGATGATGATAATAAAGGTGATGATGACATCATGACATCATACTCTGCATCATGCAAACTACTACTATTGTGTCTCTTGTTGATAACAGTCGCAGCATTGCTTCTACTACTACTACTACTACTGCTACTTACACTACTACTCACACTATTACTACTTATATTACTATTATTACTACTACTACTACTACTACTACTACTACTACTATGACTATTTGCAGCAGCATGCTGTTGAGATGATGAAGAAGATGTTGACAATGAAAAATACTGTTGAATCATTCCATTCAACATGAATCGATTTCTAAACACATGAAACACAATCCAATATGCTACACTCATCTCACACGCATAATAAATGAAATGAATCACTCCATAATAAATCTTGAATCCTCCGACTACCAACTGTAAATCCAATTCATTGGTCAAAAAAATGCACAAATATTCAACCATGCTCGTAATGGCATGGATGAGACAAATGGAACTCATGGTACTGGATGTGAATTGACTGAGAACGGCTGTTGCAGCCGAGTAGTTGAACAGTGATGTTGATTGTTGTTGTTGTTGATGATGATGTGATGCTGTTGTTGATGCTATTGTTGTTGGTGTTGTTGGTGTTGTTGGTGGTGATGAGAGAGAGGATGTAGGTGGTGTTGATAGAGTGTTATTTGTATCATCAGTATCATCAGCATCCTCATCCGCATCAGCATCATTCTTGACACTTGTAGTAGCAAAAGTTGTTATTGCATTGGTGGAGAGAAGCAATGGAGTAGTAGGAGTAGCAATAGTAGTAGTAGGAGTAGTATTGGTGGTAGTACTTGTCGTATGAGGAGTAAGAGTAGATGCTGCTGCTGCAGCGAGTGATGATAGCACTGGTAAATTCGTCAACAAATATTTGCTGCTATGATTGTTGTGATTGTTGTTGTGATTGTTGACGACAGATGTTGATAAATAGGACAAGTACTGTGGTATATAGCAATTGACAATGGTTTGTTTGACGAGAACGAGAACGAGTAGAACGGCAGCAAAGAGACAAACGAAAAAGAAGAAGGATGTGATGAGATTGGCATTTTCAACTTGATCCATCCACAGTATCGGTACCGATCTGCCGATTATCGTCGTTGCTGTTGTTGTTGTTGCGATAAAATTCGACATCCGGATGTCTTGTGTGAAAACAATGGTTGTTTGTTTTTTGTTGTTGGTTGTTGTTTGTGCCTCTCGTATGTTAAACACAAAGTTGAGGTTGCTTTTGTGAGCCCTTTGGATGTGTGTGGGATGCAAGCCTCTGGAGGAGTCGGTGTGTTGTGTGATATATTCCTATTCACAACACACCATGCTTGACTCATCTAAATTGGTCGAAGTCCAGGAGAAAAATCGGACAATTCAAACGAGCAACGACTATTTATTTGAGTTGTTGAGAACTACACGTTCGTGCAAGCGGCGCGTCTTGCCCTAGTGAGGTCAATTTCGCGCGCAATTTTTCCTCCGTAGAATGTGACAGCTTACAGAAAACTGCAGAACTGGGGCAGCGAACTCTGGTTAGAAGCTTGTAATGGATGATGCAACAGGATTCGTTCGTAATGCACGCTTCCAATGTGTCGAATAACATCAATAGCGAATATGATGGCACTGCTTACACATTGCTGTTGTCGGATTTGAGCACAAACTTTGGGAAGGAGATGCGAGGATAGGGCACTCGCCGCAAATATACACTCTGTCCTGTTTGGGCCATTTTCTTCTCACGTTCCATCAAGTGTTGTGTTGTATTCTGGCGCCACAGAGCACTCTCCTTCTCAATCTTTGAATATTGCTCTAGTGCTTTTGGTATGTAGTTGACGAGCTCCATGGGAACCTGTAGACCGTTTGCAGCAAAAAATTGACAGTCCACTGATTGTGCATTTCGTTCTTGGTCTGCATAGGAGGAGAGCACTGAGATATAAGAGTCTGCTTTGGACTTTAGCACCATATCAATGGATTCTTCCGTTCGTTGAAACTCTGACGACAAGTGCTCATCCAGAAGTGTTTGTTGAGACACTTTCTTTTTAGGTTCTTTGTTGGACTTTCGAAGACTAACTCTCTGCCATAGTGATAATTTGCTCTTTGGAGCTGACATGGTCTCCTCAGTGAGCGGTCGATGACGAGATGGGAGATCAAGAGAGTGACGACCACCATCTTGGTGATGATAGTTTGTCTCCTCTGTCACGACTGGTCGCGGTCCAGACATTGAAGTTCTTCTTGGTCTTTCTCCAGAGTCAGATGATGGATCAGACGGTTGTTGTGATGCTTGAGGGAGAGAAATTGGTTGAGTGAGCACTGATGATGAATTGTCATTCCTTGCTGGAAGCTTGTTTGATGACTTTGGTTTCGGCAGCGAATTATTGATAAAATCACTTCTTGAATACCTTTGTACCTTGTATGTCAGGATTCGATGGAAGCACGCTCGAGCGTCTTCACTCCAGTGCAAGAATAGCGAGAAGAAGTGCTTCTTCAATAAGAACTCATAAATGAGCTTCAATCGTTCCTTGCCATTAAATAGATCCATCACCTCATACAAGAAAATGAGTGTTCGAGTGATGATTTGGAAATGGTGCGTCGAGAGAAGTGCATCAATAGCTCGTTCAAAGAAATCATAATCAAAGTTTGGTGGCAATTCTCCAATAAATATTTCAATCTTGTTCTTGGTACCATCAGGTGCCTGGAGATATCGCTCGCGTAACCTGTGATTGTTGAGCAAAAATTGTTGGAAGCTGTGCTGGAGAACACTGAGTTCTCTGAACCAGCTCTCCACCCAGACCAAACTGAAGAAGACTTGATCCAAATTATATGCACTCGTATACTTGAACACCAGTTCCATCAACACATTTAAGAACACTGGATTTTTCATGGCAATGAATGAGCAACCAATCCAATTGGAGGAACTTTTTCCATAGTTTGATGTTGGTTCGGGGTATAGATCCTTCTTCATGTAGTTCTTCACGTTCTGAACAGCAATTTCAACATAGTGTCCCAAAATGAGCTTATATCCAGGTGCATATTGCCAATAATCCACAGTTTCAGTGCTCATCAAGCGACTAATCTGTCTTACAAATTCGGTAAAGAAGGTGAAGAAGAAAAGGTGGCTACTACCGAATCTTGGTAGGTATGTCTGAGCAGATTGAACTGCCATTATTAGGTTACTCTTCTCATCATCTGTCAGCACTCGTCGTATCGACTGAAGTTCATTGGTGAAGAAGACACGATAGCATCGGAACAACCGATTCACAATGTGCTTTGACTCTTCTGTCTCTTCACTGTTGACACCACTCGTACTCAGAGAACGGTTCATCACTTGTTGTTTCTTGTTCTTGAGTAGTGAACGGAATGACTCAGTGGACGGTGTGTATGTTAAACTGATTTGTCTTGTTTCATCGCCATCGACATTTCTCCGTATGGTGTCATGAGACTCAGAAGAGACAAACTTTGCGTTAAAGCTCTTGAAACACAACGCCTCTACAAAGAATTGAGTGTCTCTAGGAGAAAACAATCGGAAGCAATTGATGGCCAAGACTTGAGCACAGAATTGATACAATTCTTCATAGATGGCATCATGTTGCTTAGAGCTCAACACATTCTTGATCACATACTCTTGTGTCTTGTATGAAAGCTCCAAGAATTGTCGCAACACTTGATTTTCCAACTTGTCGTTCATGCTCTCATTGGATGCTGAACTCGAGTTTCCAAACACACTAAACAAACTAGATAGAGTGCTCGTTCCTTCTCTTGGTGATATTGATGGGTCACCTGTGCCAATGGAGATGGGTTTTGATCGCTTGAGTCCACTGAAACCACTCTGACCACTGTTGCTTCGATTACGACCACCTGTCGCTGGTGGAATTGTTAGTGTCTGTTGTGGTGGAGTATTGCTCGATAAATCAGGGTACATGTTGGACGATTTGAAATGAATGACATCAAACTCTCTTCTCTTCATTAAACCGACAATCACTCGAAACAAGAGCTTTCTCTCCGTATATGAAACAGATTCAATAATGGACAACAAGTGCCTCCACACATCCAAGAACAAGAGTGTTGCCTGTAACCGTTTTCTCTTCTCTTGTTGTGAGGATTGAATCAGAGCAGAGTCATTGTTACTGCCTTGAAACAGTGATGACGAGGAAGAAGATGCAGAGGAAGAAGCTGAAAATGGTGAACTCAATCCCAAAAATGCAGAATTGTTGCTACTGTTGGATGATTGAGGAGGAGAGCTAGGACTCTTGCCAAGAGGATTGTTGTTGTTGTTGTTGTTGTTAGTAGTAACGGCAGAGAGTGGTGAAGTGGAGGATGGTGAACTGGGTTGTGTGATTGTGAATAGAGAGGAATAAGTGGATGATTTGTCAAATTGAAAAGTGAATTCACTGTCGAGTAGTGTGGCGACTTCTGTCAGTTGGTCCGCGAGGCTGCTGTTGGGTCCCTTCTTGCACACATTCTTGAACAGTTTGTTGTGGTCACTGGTCCATATCACGATCTTGTTTGCTGATGAAGGCATTCTTACTATTATTATTATTTAGTATTTTATGATTAGTATTATTACTTGGATGATGGCTACCTTATTTACGAATAACTTATGTGTGTGAACAGTGTGAGGGCTCACTGAAGAACAAAATTTGAAGAGAGTTGTGGTGATATTACGACAAGATGCGCGGTTACTTTGAATGGGATCTGCACTGGGTTTTCTTTTCGAAACAACAGATACGTTTTATGCAGCTCTTTTTTTGGCCTCTTATTTGCCGCCTCCTTCAACGGTCAAAGATTCGAAACAAAAATCCGACTCCGCGGGAAGTGCTTTGGAACTCAAGTGAAAGATATCTGAGGAAAAATAAGGCCCTCATCCTTCACTTCCAGAACCGATCTCTAAATATTCGCTTTGGATCAGCACCCATGGATATCAGATCTCGCTCCACATTCTGCATTCTCTTGTCCAAACCGCACAGATAAATATCACTATTGTCATATTGATTATCAAACAAGTGATTCGTGACTGTCTGGAATGTTGCACCTTTGGTGAGCACGTACACTCGGTTATTTGTGATTGCATAGTTGTGTTCTGGATATGCGTTCTCAATATCTCCATTCTCAAGCTTGACACATGGATAATAGTGGAAGTTGTTGAACTTGGATTCATATGCTCTGAGTTCCTGCACATAGTACGCTGTATCCATTGATAAATTAAGATGGAACAGATGGATGTGACTATTCCGATTTTGATGAATGAGAAGAGCTTCTCTCATGATGGCCCAAAGTGGAGACAGCCCTGTGCCAACACCAACCATGATGATTCGGTGCGGAGACTTTGCTTTTGAAGCAGTTAGTGAAGTATCATCATGTCCATCATATAAAAATGGTAGACCATAATCCACCAGTGGTGGCTCTCTATAGTATCCAGTTCCATCTGGACCCGATATGAGGAGGTGATGTGTATCACTATTGTCGTCCACATATTCGTCCGTATTGACCAGCCAGTTGGTCATTAAACCGTTGGCTACGACACGTACCTGTATTTCAAGTGTTCTCCCGTCGCACTCCTCTCCAGGACAACTGGCAAGCGAGTAGCGCCGAGTTAACCCATCGCTAGCACGAGTCAAATGAATGTATTGACCACCACGGTAAATAAAGGGAATCGACTCATCCTCAATTCTCAGCCTCAATCGTACAACTTTGCTGTTGAGCATTGTTTTTTCAATACAACGCACAGCAATGTATTTGAATGGTAGCTGTGCATCGGTTATAATGGATTGATAAAGTGTCCGATATTCAATATCCTCTGATGCGGCAGCTTTCTTGTCTTTGGGTTGTTTCTTGCCTTTGGTTTTTGGCTTGTTGTTGCTCTGCTTGCTTTCAATGCTCTGACTCGTTTGTTGATCAACACTAGTATTCTCAGTCTTGGTTGTCACATCATCGCATGAGATTGGGGACACAGCGTGAGAAAAAACTTCTGTTGGTGCATGTTTTTGAGAGAGCTGAAAGCACAAGTTCAATATATCTCTTCTGTTGTTTTCATCCCAATTTTTTTCTATGATTGCTCTCTCTGTTTGTTCTGGTTGTTCTTCTTGCAGCAATAACAGTTCTTGCAAAACTTCAATGGTTGTTGTCAATCTGTTAGCCTTTTGTTTGGCCAATTCACTTTTCATACTCCTCTCCAAGCATGACACTTTTAACTTGAGTGAGGCAATCAGTTTTTCTTCTTGCATGTGATTATCGAGTTCTTTTGATGGAACCAAATGTTTGATGCGCAAGTGATGCAATTTCGAGCAACCATTGCCAATGTACTGACTTTATTTACAGGACAGCATGATCGAATAATAACTCTTTTGCAACTTGTTGAGCCTTTTCTCGCAGCTCTTGCTTCAACTCGTCGTGAGTAAACGCAGCTCTAAACGAATTATCCACCAGCTGAAGCAATTCTGTCTTGTTGAAGAGGAACAGTTCTTGAATCTTCATGTACTCCTGACTCAAGGTAATATTACTCATCAGTGTGTTATCTGTACATGGAACGACCATCAATCCCCGACGGAAAAAGTCTGGCAATGGATGCTCAGAATAATGACTCACAGCTTTGGTTTGCAAGTTGCTCGTGAGACACATCTCAATCGGAATCTGTCTCTCGAATGCAAATTGGATCAATGAAGGATCATTCTTCATATTGACACCATGACCGATTCTCATGGCTCTACAGACGTGAAGTGCCTCGTGCACATACTGGTGATCGGCTGCTTCACCTGCATGAATCGTCGAGCTCAATAGCTCTTCGTGCACGAGCGAGAAGGCATCTTTGAACTTTGATGGAACAAAACCGAGTTCTGGTCCTGCGATATCAAACGCAACGACACCTTGATTCTTGTACTGAACTGCCACTCGGGCCATATCATTCACAACAGAGACATCGTCAGATCGTATTCCACACACGATGATTCGTGCATGGAAGCCCTTGAACGCTTGCTCAGCCATTCGAGCTCCCAGAATAACAGACTCCAACACCTTACTGGGCGTCAATCCGTTCATCGTGTGCAAATTAGGAGCAAATCTCACCTCTAAATAGCTTACGCCATCCAATACTGCATCTTCACACACTTCATGCATGATACGTGTCTGTGCATACTCTGTCTGAGACACTGCAATCGTATATTCAAACGCTCTCAAGTACTCTACCAATGATTGACAGTGCTCTGGCACCACAATCAACGACCGTAGTTCATCCAATGTTTTGGCGGGAAAGGACAGATTTTGGCGGTTCGCCAAATCAAGAATGGTCTCCAAGCGCAAACTTCCATCCAAATGTCGATGCAATTCGGCCTTTGGAATTCTTTGCATGATTTCCTGAGGGATCAACATTGGTGGTGGAGTAATGATGTCAGATGACGGTGGCATGATTATCGACGATGACAAGGATCGACGACCATAGTTTGACGACAAGGTGGAGAGTGATGATGAAAACTGATTGTTCACTCTGATGTTGCGTGTTGCCTTTTGAATGGCATGTGTTCCTTGTCTGATGATAATCATGTTTTTTTGTGTGAAGAAAATTCGAAGAATTTATTACCAGCACAAGAGTTCTTGTGAAAACATGTGCAAACTGTCAGAGTATTCAGCTTAGTAGTGATGCTTATCTTTCTTGTCCTTCTTCTTGTCCTTGTCCTTCTTATCCTTCTTTGACTTCTTGACCTTGATTGGTTGCTGAATAGAGACAATGGATGATTCATTGAGTTGACCAGTAGTGAACAATGCCATGTCGATTCTAGCAATAAATCGATCGTTACCTCTGTCATCAGAAAACATTCTTCTGCTCAGATCAATGTGTATCACGCGTTGAGAAGAGATGGCACCGGGAACAGGCACTTGAACACTTCCAGTTGAATTGGTTCGATAAGTTTGCTCCAACAAGTCCGATGCTTGCTGACTAAAGGGTACAAAGGAAAAATCAGAGGCTTGATACACCCAGACAAACTGTGGAATTTGAGATGGGTACAGTGGCTGAGGCTGAGCGACTGGTGGTTGAGCCACACTACCATACGCAGGAGGAGCACCATGGCCATATGGTTGTTGAGGTGGATAACCGGTGGATGGTGGATAGCTTGAAGGTGGCTGACCACCATAAGCAGGGCCCGTTCCATAAGGTGGCATCTGTTGTTGTGGAGGCATCATGGGCTGTTGTTGAATGCCTCCGTACATGCCAGTGGATGGAGGTGGTGCGCCATACTGTTGTTGTTGTGGTTGAGGAACAACTCCGTAAGGCTGCTGTTGAGGTGGTTGTTGGTTGTAGTACATGGGTGGTGCTCCTGTGCCGTATGGTGGTGGTTGAGACATGTCTTGCTTTGTTGTAAAAAAGGTAGTAATGTGATTGGATTTTGACCGAGCACCTAGAACTTGTTTTTCACAGATCTCGAACTTATTTTTAGAGTCGTTTATGGAACAAGGAGTTCCAGTCAGCAAGACAAAACCAAAAAGTTCCTCCGAGCGTGACTCGAACACGCGACCACAAGATCTACAGTCTCATGCTCTACCATCTGAGCTATCAGAGGAGATATTTTCGATACTTCGACTTGATTTTTGATCAATTGATCAAAAACGCAGAAAAAAACGGAATCACATGTCTGGTGATTCAACAAATTTGGTGAAGGAATACGGCAACAGCCGTTATGCAGTGTGGACCACTGCACGGAAAGGCTCTAGGCCAAGTGACAGAGAGGTCGTCATTACTGGCAACGGTAATGGTGTCTCTCAGTCATCTTTGGCAAGAAAGATAGGAGAGGAGTTTGGTGACTGGCTCAACCGAGTCCAGGTCATCAAGAGGAAAGGCCAGCAACGCTTTGTTGCATGGGTGACGGTCAAGGGTGACCGCATCTATGACTTTGTTGAGTTGTTCAACAAAGAGAGGAGGATTGGCAACAGCACTGCTGCACCCAAGCGCAGTGTTGATTGCACAAGAAAGGTGGTCGTCCATGGCATGAAGAACATGTCAGTGGACGACATCAAGAAGCTACTGGGGCCTGAGAAGGTTACCAGTGTGCTCAAGAAGCGTGACACTGCTTTCGTGGTCATGGGTGATGAAACCTATGCACGGGCAGTGCTCAGTGGAGAGAACAAGGTCAAGGCCACGGTCACTCGATACGTCGAGAGACCACATGATCCTCTCAAGGCTGTCAACAAGAGGTTGACGAAGATGTACGAGGAGCTGCTGACGGTGGTTGACGCACTGCGTCGACAGGTCACAGAACTCACCAAGGAATTGGGAAAGACAAAGGGTCAAGGGGGCAACAAACCGGTTCCAATGCCGGAGCAAGAAGTTGCCCAAGCCACTGCTAGGATGGAGACTACTCCTGAGCTAGTGGAGGCAGAAGAACAGAGGACTGTAGCAACACCACTGCCATCAGTGCCTGTTGTACAGCTCAGTGCTGAGAACCGGCAAATTCTGGAGCAAGTGAATGCCACTTCTCCAGTGTTCGCCAAAGTGAAAAAGGAAATTGCTGCATTGGCACTTGCTGCTGCACACAAAAGGTATGGTTTGACTGAGGACGAACCAGTCATTGTGGATGTGGATGATGACTCCGAAAAGGAGATTCAGAACCCACAACTCAATGACAACAAGAAGAGGAGTGCTAGGATCACACTGGGTGATCTGATGAGCAACAAGGCCCAAAACAAGAAAACAACAACAGATGGCTCTGTGTCCATCGACGGTCCTACTACAAGGTTACGCTCTTTGATGAAGGGCATCAACCAAACCACTCACCAGAGTGATTCTTCCAACCTGTAGATGCACCGTCGGGGACAACAAGAGAAGAAGAGTGAATGACGCCCTACGGGTCGTCACTCACAAAACAAGTCAATAAATGAGCAATCGTGTGCTTGCGCAGCAAGCACACATGGTTGTATGGAACAAAAAAAAAAAAAAAAAAAAAATTGATCAATTGATCAAAAAAAAACGCCGATGAAAAAACGAACACACACCCCTGTTGTTCGTGAGTATGAGAATCCACGCTATGCTGTGTGGACCACAGCACCAAGAGGAACTGCGCCAAGCAGCAAAGAGGTCATCATCACTGGAAAGTGTGATGACTCTCCCAAGGCTGCCTTGGCCAAGAAGATTGGCTTGGATTTTGGTGATTTGCTCACCAGGGTCCAAGTCATCAAGAAGGGCCCCAAGAGGTTTGTTGCGTGGGTAACTGTTGTTGATGACAACATTTACCCATTTGTTGAGTCCTTCAACCGCAACAAGAAGATGAGTGGCTGCAAGGCAGCACTCAAGCACAACGTAGATTGTGCCAAGAAGGTCGTCCTCCACGGTGTCAAAGGTAAGACGGAGGACGACATCAAGGCCATGCTTGGCACAACAAAGGTCAAGAACGTGCTCAAGAAGCACGACACCGCCTTTGTTGTGATGGAGTCCGAAACGTATGCCGAAGCTTTGCTTCGAAACGTCCAATCCATGCCAGTGGAGGTGGAAGCAAAGCGCTTCCTTCCACGCCCACGTGATCCGGTCAAGGCTGTCAGTAAGAGGCTGACCAAGATGTACCAAGAGCTACTGGCTGTGGTGGACGACCTGCGCCACCAAGTCAGTGTGTTAAAAGATATGGCTTCCGTCAATCGGATCCCCCTCGCATCCCCGTCTCCAAGGACGCCGGAGCGAATCTCCGAATTCGAACCTTCGACTCCGTCTACGACCGATGATCGGGAGTCGATCATGCCGGAGTCCCATCCCGCCACTCCAACTACGGTCACCCAAGAGCCAACCAACAACACCATTGATGAGGATGCTCGTAACAGAGCAATCCTCGAGCTAGTATTGAACACCTCCGAGGTGTTCAAGAAAGTCAAGAAAGAGATTGCTGCCCGAGCAATCATGGTGGACCGTGCAAGAAGCACAACCACCGAAGAAGATCCAGTTGAGTTGGATCTCAGTAACCCCGACTGTGAGTTACAGAGTCCCCAACTCAACGAACACAAGAAGCGATCAGCACGTGTCACCGTTGGTGACACTGCTGCCAACAAGATCCCGGCCAGGTTGGCCAGTATCAAGTCAGGTGCTCTCCGTAGGTCCTACCAACTGGCTAGGACTACGGAGCCATCTGACCTCACCAGTGGTGCTCCAGATGGTAGTGGAGGCCCTCGCAACGAATCCCTGAAGAAGGGATCAAAACAACATTCCAAGAAGAGAATGAATCCTGTTGCGTAGGCCTGCCACTCCACTGGGCAAGCATCACATCATGTTAGACAATTGAGAGCAGGCAAGCCTGCTCTCACGCAAAAGAAAAATAAAAGTTCCGCAACGTGGTGCGTGAGCACCATTTGTTGTATTAAAAAAAAAAGATCAATTGATCAAAAAAAGCAGAAAAAACGGCATCACATGTCTGGTGATTCAACAAATTTGGTGAAGGAATACGGCAACAGCCGTTATGCAGTGTGGACCACTGCACGGAAAGGCTCTAGGCCAAGTGACAGAGAGGCAACAGCACTGCTGCACCCAAGCGCAGTGTTGATTGTACAAGAAAGGTGGTCGTCCATGGCATGAAGAACATGTCAGTGGACGACATCAAGAAGCTACTGGGACCTGAGAAGGTTGCCAGTGTGCTCAAGAAGCGTGACACTGCTTTCGTGGTCATGGGTGATGAAACCTATGCATGAGCAGTGCTCAGCGGAGAGAACAAGGTAAAGACCACGGTCACTCGATACGTCGAGAGACCACATGATCCTCTCAAGGCCGTCAACAAGAGGTTGACGAAGATGTACGAGGAGCTGCTGACGGTGGTTGACGGACTGCGTCGACAGGTCACAGAACTCACCAAGGAATTGACAAAGACAAAGGGTCAAGAGAGCAACAAACCGGTTCCGATACCGGAACCAGAAGTTGCACAAAGTACTGTTCCTGGTCTAATGGAGGCAGAAGAACAAAGGAATGCAACTACACTGCCAACAGTGCCTGTTGTACAGCTCAGCGCTGAAAATCGGCAAACCCTGGAGCATGTGAATGCCACTTCTCCAGTGTTTGCAAGAGTGAAGAAGGAAATTGCTGCATTGGCACTGGCTGCTGCACGCAAAAGGTATGGTTTGACTGAGGACGAACCAGTCATTGTGGATGTGGATGATGACTCCGAAAAGGAGATTCAGAACCCACAACTCAATGACAACAAGAAGAGGAGTGCTAGGATCACACTGGGTGATCTGATGAGCAACAAGGCCCAAAACAAGAAAACAACAACAGATGGCTCTGTGTCCATCGACGGTCCTACTACAAGGTTACGCTCTTTGATGAAGGGCATCAACCAAAACACTCACCAGAGTGATTCTTCCAACCTGTAGGTGCACCGTCGGGGACAACAAGAGAAGAAGAGTGAATGACGCCCTACGGGTCGTCACACACAAAACAAGTCAATAAATGAGCAATCGTGTGCTTGCTGCGCAAGCACACATGGTTGTATGGAAAAATAAAATAAAATTGATCAAAATGGCTCTGCGAGCGTCACAAGGACGATCCGAGAAACTAAAAGAAAGTAGGACAGAGTAATAAAGAGCAACCTCGTGTTGTATTAAAAAAAAGATCAATTGATCAAAACTCAGAAAAAACGGAATCACATGTCACGGGACGACATCAAGCAACTGGGACCTGAGAAGGTAGCCAGTGTGCTGAAGAAACGTGACACTACATTCGTGGTCATGGTCGATGAAACCTATGCACGAGCAGTGGAGAGAACAGTGTAAAAGCCACGGTCACTCGATACGTCGAGAGGCCACATGATCCTCTCAAAGCTGTCAACAAGAATTTGACCAGATGTATGAGGAGCTGCTTACGGTGGTTGACGGACTGCGTCGACAGGTCACAGAACTCACCAAGGAATTAGGAAAGACAAAGCGTCAAGGGGGCAACAAACCGGTTCCAATGCCGGAACCAGAAGTTGCCCAAGCCACTGCCAGGATGGAGACTACTCCTGAGCTAGTGGAGGTAGAAGAACAGAGGACTGTAGCAACACTGCCATCAGTGTCTGTTGTACAGCTCAGTGCTGAGAACCGGCAAATCCTGGAGCAAATGAATGCCACTTCTCCAGTGTTCGCTAGAGTGAAAAAGGAAATTGCTGCATTGGCGCTGGCTGCTGCACGCAAAAGGTATGGTTTGATTGAGGATGAACCAATCATTGTGGATGTGGATGACGACTCCGAAAAGGAGATTTGGAGTCCACAACTCAATGACAACAAGTGGAGCACTCGAATCACACTGGGTGATCTGAACAATTGAGCTGCCAAAAGGTAGTGGAGCTAGAAGTTGCACGACCGAGTTTATCGATATCTGGTTGACCATTGGCGACTGAGGGAAGGCAAATTGTCGCCAAGACCAATCAAGAAAACCAGCAAAGAATACCTTCAAAGATGGATTGGTGCTAAAGGATGAAGAAGTCAGTAGCCTTCACGAATGATGTCTCACGACCCTCCATCCACTGTTCACGTCAACCAAAGAGAAACAGAAGCAATGACGTTTACGAGCCTCATTGGGAAATAATGTACAGATAACCAGGGGCAAGTCTCTGCGAACGTTGGTTAATGTATACGAAAGTCAATAAAAAGAGCAACCGCAATGTTGTATTTTAAAAAAAATTATGTAGTGTGGACCACGGCACGGAAAGGCTCTGCGCTCTCAATTCTGTTGTGAAGAGGGATGAGGTAATACTTGGTTTTTTACTCGAATACGACAGTGATATCACACAGAAACCCCTTCTGTTGAACAGTGAATAATTTGTTTGGGAAGATGCAATGAATTTTTGGCACTGTATACAACATGATGTGAGAACATGTTTGACCGTATGCCACACATACTTCTTGGTACTTATCATCTCGAGAAACACTAGGCAAATGGAGTTCAGTAAACAGACTGTCTCCTGTAAATTGAAAGACTTCCCTGAGTCTGCTTGAACTTTGGAGCAGAGATAGAACAAGATAAGGGGTTAGTGGATCAAAGAGAGCAAATCAAATTATCAAATACACATACTTTCTATAACCGCATGTGTAGACGCCTCCATCTTTTGTTGTAAACACTGTAAAGTTTGCCCCACAGCTGTAGTCGAGCACAGTTCCAATTGAAAGAGGAATCTCAGTGATGATTGATACCCGACTGACAGTATGAAGTCCCAGAGCACCATGAGAATTGTCTCCACAACCATAAAAGGTGTTTGATTCTGTACGAAATATTGTGAACCAATCTCCACATCTTGCGTCAACCACTTTCTCAAACGAAGGAAGACCAGTCACCAAGACAGGACTGACCACATTACTGGGTGCAGAAGAGTTTAAACCGCATTGACCATGATGGTCGTAGCCCCAAGAGTAAGCGGATCCATCCTCTGTGATCACAATGGTATGCCACTGGCCACACACAGCAGTCTTGATTGCTTTCAATCCATTGGCCATATCAGGATTATCCACTTTGACTGGAAGAGGACAATGTTGGTTCTGATATCCCTGGCCCAGGGATCCAAATGCACAGTATCCTGAAGTATAAACACAATTATCAACCGTGACAAACACTGTGTGATATGCACTAAGTGCAACACATTTCAACCTTTTGCCTTCAATGTTTTCCATCTTTTCAACACCATAAATATTTGCTCCAGTAGGCAATCCACACTCCCCATGTGTATTGTATCCTGACCCATACACACACGCATATCCCTCACTAATGAACATCGAATGGAGAGTGCCACACTTTGCTTCAACAATATTACAATGGGACAGCTCTGATATCAATGTCACTTGATTCACAAGAGATATCGCACGAGACTTTGCACAACTCCCATTCGAGTTATCACCACAAGAAAACACGCGCCTCAGATTTGTCACAAACAGTGAATGACGCTCACCACAGGCCACATTGACAACGAATTCACCATGTTGCATCAGTTCCTGCTCAGAAATAAACTCCTTCCCGATCGAGCCGTATTGCACCACCTGCGTAAATGGCTTGACAGTATCAAGCGACCCGGTTCCTGCTGAGCTCATTAGATAATCACTTTTGTTGCCCATTCGTTCATAGTACGAGTGATTGAAACCTGTTTGATGAAAATGAGAGAGTCCAGCACCATAAACATTCAATTCTCTGATCGTTTTGCTGTCTTCTTGGGATGTCATTTTTCTGGTCTTTGGATGATTGTTTTGTTCGGGAATTGCTGTTCGTTTCTTTCAAAGAAACGTGCGCAAATGCGTATTCTCTTAGTACTTAAGTGTTGGTAGGTCACCAATCGTTTACTTTTATTGACAAACGAGGATTGATTTCGAACGCTCTATCCAGATAGAGACGAGCAAGAATCGAAGAGTTTCGAGGTTCAATTGTTCCGTTAGGTACATCTGAACTCGCTAGAAATTCTGGTTTCAATGATAACCAGTGATAAAATAGTGCATACAGTAGATAATAGTATGATTTTGCTAGTTGTTCCATGTTTTCACACTGTTGTTGTTGGAACTGATTATGAGCACATGAAGCCAATCTGTGCGCCTTTACAAACTCGTTGCCAAACAGAACTTTGAGATCACTCGACGTCATACGGCTTATACATTCATGTCTCATACAACGAGCATCCACGATAACTGCATGACAAAAATACTTTAGAGCTTCTAGTATATTCCCCCTCGTGAAGCTCTGAATCCCCAATTCTTTGTTGGAGTTTCTAATAGGTTTTCGGAATTGTACTTGAAGATTCCTGAAGATATCCACCTTATTCTCTTTCATTAGATAGTAATGAAGCTCATTCATGTGTGAAAGAACAGATTCATAGTCTTTCAAGGAATAATCGATGATAATGAGTCTCTGTAACACAGACAACTTATTCTTGTCGTTTGAAGTCTTGGCAAGATACTTTCTCGCCTCCAAATACTTGCCATTGGTGAAGAGCCATTCACCAATCTTTCCATAGGGAATTGTTTTGGTACTGGGTAAATTTCCCTCCAACTCTTTGACATCCTCTAAAACCTTGTCCATATGATTCAGTTTCAAGTAATTGAGCATACGGTAGTATTGAATATGAAATCTATTGTATCCAATTTCAATCGCTCGATCCAAATCGAAGAGAGCAGTACGATAGTTTCTCAACTTGAACGAGGCAATCCCGAGAAGACTGAGCAAGTTTGAAGTTCTGATGACCAATTTGGATGGTGTTTTCTCTATTGACATTTCTATCAACGCATCATCGAGAGAGATATGGTTAATGCACTCACTCGCGTAGATAAGAGCCCTTGAGTGCATTGATACACTTGAGTATACTTTGGCTAGACAATAGAGAGCGTCCACTGAATCTGGTTTCATTCTCAACAACTTAAAGCAATGAAGAGCCAGCTTGGCAAGCTTTGTTCTCGACTCGTAGGTGCTCGAATCCGATTCTAACTCTACTATTTCACGTAGCAGTCTTCTTTGGAGTTTCTGGTCTGTGTCTAGTATCCTTTGGAATAGAGACTTGAAGAAGCTTGTACAACGATTGTCCTTGTCCTGTATCTCGATCTGATCTGATACCACGGTAGGGAATCGATCGTCTTTGCTGTTGGGTGGCTGTAGGATTTCTTGTTGAATTTGGGCTTCGTTGACCAGTCCGAGAGTGCTCGAAAATGCCAAATACCTCCTTCTCTCAATGTAATGGAAGCTCCATGAGAAGTCTGGATACTCCTCAGAGTCAGTTGGAAAATGAGCATTGTCCCATGTTTGCTTGTAAGATTGCTCCCACCATGCATTCATCAGGCTAATACGACGCCAAGTCTTATTCACAGCTCTACAACTGTACCATCGATCCTCGCAGTTCAGCCACTGGCATATCTCTCTAATAATATCATCATGAATAAGTATGAACATCTTAACTAGGTTGTTGACTTGGTTTTGTTCTCTGATGGGAATCGAATGTGATGTAGAGAGCACGTAATGTGCCTGTGTGTGATTGCGTGTGAGGTGAAGGGTCCATTTCGAAAAAGGTAACAAGTTGTTATTTCACATTTTATATCGTTAGGGGCGCGCGTACTCACTACAGTTCGTTCCTACCAAGTTTAGCGGCCGGCAAGTCCTGTTCGGCTGTCAACATGGGAACAGCATCACTCTTTGACATCTCAGCGGTTCTAAACTGAGCTCTTGAACCATAGAAATCACTCCGTATCGGAGGAAGAGTCGAATCGTTGTTGACTGATGGATTAGATGGAGATGAAAATGTTGCAGATAATGAGGACTGAGTGGAACTAGGATTGCTCCTCGGTGTTGTAGGTGTCACTGTTGTTGTTGTAGCCCAGGATGAGTGTCGAGGAAACGGAGTTTGTATCTGCCGCAGTCGATCCTCCAATCCGGTCATAATATAGGCATACTTCGATGACACTAAATTATATCTAGATATCATCAGTTGTAGAGTATTCATATCGTGTTTCATCAGTTCCACAGGCGGATTTTTGTCGTGCAAGTGGAGAGATGAAGTATAGATTACAGCTTCTAGAATAAGCAGTGAGCAATTTCCAATCAGGGGACTGCCCAATAGATTGGAGATTTGATCTGCAATCATCCGGGAGTTATGCATAATGTTTTGACTGTCATGAGACATAATTTTTAGTTTTAGACCAAGAAGCACAATCTCATAAGTCAATCTCAATGAAGGTAGATGAGTAGGTCCACCAGCAGTGTCGTGTATTCGCGCATCGATACCAGACATCACGCGATTCATTGTGTTTGTGATCAAATCGAGGCAGAGGCCAATCTGATTCTCAACAGGTATTCGCATATCGATCATCGAGGTGTCAATCTCGGTGCCAGTGTACATTACTGTCAACACTCTACTGAAACTTACAATCTGATCCAGCAAACGAGAATCGCTCAGTAAAAAGTGCGGATAGAGACTAAAGTCGGATAGAGCTCGGTATTCGGTTGTTTTCATCTGTTCTCGGGTCGCCTCCTTCAAAAACATTTTCATGCTCTTGTAATAAAACCGAGCCTTTGTAAAATCCCCATATCCAATCAGGTAATAGGATGCGAGAGCCATAGAAGCAGACACTGGGAAAGAAACATTGACACAATCGAAATGCCGACTCAATAATTCTCTGCACCGTTGGAACGAGTGCAGTGCCAACGTTTTCTTGCCCATTTTCTGAAATGTAACGGCACAAGTCGCGTACAATAGTGTAATCATTTGTTCTTCTTTCACGCTTGAACTCAGTATCTCATTGGTTGAACTGAAAGTTGTCATGACCAATTCCTCCATGGAAGCTCGGTCAAACAATGGAAAAACAGAACCCAAAAATCCAAAGTATTTCTCCAATAGTGCACTCACATGCAACCGGAAATTCAATTGATGAATCAGTTCAATCTGTCCAATGTCCAACGGTATTTGTTCATACTGTTGTTGTCTGTGAGAAGATGGATTGAATTGGTGCGAATGTTGTGCATAATTGTTATAAATATGAGAGAGAGAATCGTTCGAAGGAGTGGAGTGATGTTGGTGATGAGGTTGTTGTTGGTGGTGGTGCTGATGATGATGATGCTGTGGATGCGAGTGATTCTGGTGATGATGATGATGTGAGGACGATGGTGGTGGTGGTTGTGTTGATTGTTGAGACATTGGATAGTGTTGTGACATGCTGATGGATGGGAGAGATACTTGATTGTGATGAGAAGGGTGAGAGTGAAAGTGGTGATTGTTGTTGTCATTTCTGTTGTTGTTGTTGTGATGATGGTGATACTGCGATGATTGATGATGATAGTGATATTGTTGTGATGAAGGTGTGGACAAGTAATCACCACCATCATTGTTCGCAGTAGCAGCAGTGGTAGTAGAAACAGAGGGAATAGAAGAAGCATGTGATTGTTGTTGATAATGAACACTACTACTACCACCCATATTATTATCCATATTATTATTATTATTGTTAGAAGATAGAGGTGCAGCACTGTCCAATTGTCTCTGTTGCTGTTGCTGTTGATTCAATCTTGCAGTCGTATTGGCAGAGTATTTGCGTTGTTTTGCTTTGCGAAAGAGTGCGGACTCTGCATGATCATCACTCTCCTCTCCTCCACTCATTTCATTGTCATCACTACTGTAGTCAGTGTTGTTATTATTGTTCATCATTACATCTGTTTCGCTATTCACATGATTGATACCACTGCTCGTATTTTCGACAAAGATTAGTGGTGGATTCGTATGATGCGACGCAGATGTTACTGTTGTTGTTGGCCGCAAAGAATCTTCCATTGTTTGATTGTCTACCATAGTATTGTTGTAGTTGTTGGACAATGAGGATGATAATTCTTCTTTTGAAGAACTGGATGGTATAGACAGTGATTGTGATGATGGTGGCGGCGGTGATCCAGTCGATGGAACTTTTTGCTCCATTGTTCTCTTCTTTGATCGAATATTGCTAATCGTGTTTGACAGAGATGAAAAGAAGGATGATGTCAATGATGACCTATTACCACTGTTGACATTCGTATGATGAGGATGTTGATGACTGCTGCCATTGTTGTTATTCGTATTACTGCTACTACTACTACTTGACATATTGTTACTGGGTATAGATACATTGGTTGCTGTTATGGTTGTGGTCGGAATATTTGCTGCATGTGATACCATGGAAGATGACGATAATGGTGATGATGATGATGACAATGCACCTGTTGAAACAATCATCGGAGTGGAAGGAGAGGAAGGAATGAGTAGAGAAGACTGTTTAGGGCCTCTCTTCTTTGGAGCGGCATAGGTACATGATTCTCCGAATCCTCTGCAAACACATTCACTGCAAGAGGGAAGTTTTCGATCACATTTGCGGTGCGCTTTTCTGCAGTGTACACAAGCTACATGTGCATAATTGTGTTTATACATGTTGTGTGTTTTAATGGTGTGAAAAAGTTTGCATGAGTGTTTTGTTGTTGTGATTGGCGCAATCACCAAAACCAAAAAAAATTTTGTCAATGACCATTCAAAAAAAAAACGAACGAACCTATGGCAGAAAATTGTTGATTATTCATTGTCTGATTCATTGTGGATGATGATGATGATGAAGATGGTTGTATTTGTGGGGATGAAGGATCAAGGTGGTTGTTGTTGGCATTCATATCCAATTTCATCTCTCGCTATTGACGATGACAGTGGTAACGGTGAGAATAGTGGTGGTGGTGGGTGATTGAGTTTCAGTTTGTGAACAGGGACAGAATTGTAAAAAAGAGATTTGGCAATGTTCCTTCACTAAATGTTTTGCGTTTTTTTCTCTGCTTGTGTGTGTTTTTCCCCTCTAGACCACCAGGCGCGATTTCTTGAGTCATTGTCACCTTCCAAACGGGAGCTCGGAAAAAAAATCAAAATGGTCTTTTCGTCTGATAGTCTGAAAGCATCAAGTGACAGTGATGAGGACGACTACGATTCACAACAGGATTCTAGCTCAAGTTCTTCAGGAGGAAGTCAAAGCTCTGAGGAAGAGACAAACAGTGAAAAAAGTTACTCCGATGATCATTTCAGTGATGATGATTCTTCAGATGAGAACAGAAGTGATGACGATGGTTCATATAGTGGATCGTCTGATGACAGTGGAACAGATTCTGAGAGTGAGCAAGAACACAAGAAGAGCAGAGACCAAAACTCTAAGAAGAAGACGGAGAAAAAAAAGAATGGCGCGAAAGTTTCCTTCGAAAATGCTCTTCTAACATTCCCGGAGCGGACAAGCTCACTTAATAGAGAGAACTTGACCAAATTGGCCATTCAAGTTTTATTGGCAGAGGACGATGAAGTAGAACCTGTGAGTGTTGTTCCAAAGTCTTATTATTCATCCCCTGCAACTCTAGTGACTGTACCACTCATGTACACAACAACAACGAATGACCAATTGGAAGGCAATGCCAACAAGAATAATAATACTTGCGATGATCGGATACTGAACAACCGGGGGCCCGGCCATTCTCCTGCAAGAGCGTCAGACAGATACAGGCATTACTCCAGTTACCTACAGCCGGTCACCGACAAAGTTGCCCCGAATAATACAAATTCACTGTAGATTTACTTGACGCAATGTTCAACTTCCACATTGGAATCAGTTGTGAATACACTTACTGTAATAATAGAGCTACTGCCATTTTTTCACTTTCGAGAGGGAACTTTGGGCTTTGCCGAATCCTGCAATGTGCCCAATTTCTGGCATGTCACCTACGAATCATAGTGCGGAGAGGGATTATTGATGTCTTCGAATGGAAGTGGTGTGTACCGGAAAGATTTGCTTGTCTGCCATCACCTCGAATTCACAGCTTCGCCGCCAGTGTGCACTTTTGTTTTCTGACTTGTTTGGCTTGTATCTAGGCGATTAGTCCAAGGACGAATGATTCCCACCTACCCATCCAGTTCGTCACACGTTAGTGATCCGCATCTCTTAAACAGATTTATAGCCATCATTTTCACACTAAATTCTGCAAACAAAGCCAATCAAAGAAAGAACAACACCTCGACAACCTTTGTTCCCATCAACATTCAACAAACACTATGACAGAAGCTGTATCGATGAACAATAGCATGGTCCAGAACCAGATGAGTCACTCCGAGTTCGTAAGGTCCTCCTTTGCCTTCTCAAACAAATGGTCTGATCGCCACCAGTCGCCCATTCAAATAGAAGTCATACCTTGCCCCGAACCAAGACCACCATCTCCTGCCTTTCACCGACACTCAAAGAATTCAAGCCCTCCTCTAATCCAAGCACATTCCTCTTCTTATCTTTCTGCTTCATCTTCTGCTCGGCCTTCCAGCACGATTGAACAGAGAAACTTAGGCACAGGGTTCGCCTGTCATTGGACAATACAGTCGTCAGGAAACAATACAACAAGAAAATTTTTAAGAGAGAACAAAGCGAGTAGCAGCAACTCAAGAAACAAGATCTCAAAGAGATCAAGGAAGAGCTGCAAGACTAGTCATCCAAATACGATGAACTATCACATCAGGAGACAAGAGAGAGCAAGTTTGCAGGACCAACTTTATAGAAGCATGTTTGAAACGTTGGTTGGTAACTCTGAGCTAGAGAAAATCGAATCCAGCTATCAAACAAGAAAAGAACAGAGAAAGAAGAGTCAAGATAGTCTTGAGTGGGTTCGGGTTGAACACCTTGTAAACCTGTAGATAATTACTACTATTATAATTTATTGTTGTTCGTCTTTGAAATCCGAGTATTGCAGTGAAATTTCATCCTTCAAAAATTGCTTTCCTGTCACGGGACACACGTGAATATTGTTCTTCGTACACACATAGTGCACAACTACGTCGTTGGGATAGCACGCAAAAGCTGACAGTCCAAGAGGTCTGTTACACACTTGACACAATCTCCCAGTCTTGATCTTTACAACTCTCTTCCTTTCTTGAATGTGCTTCTCTTGTACCTGCAAATTTTCACTTCGGGAGAGGTTTTTAGTGACTTGGAGTGTGCGTCTCTTGGTCACATGCGATCTCAGCACACTCTCCAAAAATCTGTTCAATTTGGTGACAGGTACATCTCCTGGCAACAGTCTCAACGCCTTGTTCACATCAATTTTGTGGTGATGTTTCTCGAGCAGACGAATGGCATCATCAATTTTTGGCGATTCATCAGAACCTGGGGGCTGCAAATTCATTCTCAAAAGTGTGATGAAAATTTCCCTGCTCTCTTCCGGTGCTGTTGGAGATGGATCAAAGTGCTTAACACAGTACTCTTCTGCCAAATCCGGTCTGTTTAACTTGTGTACATAAATATTCAGTGCTTGCGAATGTCTGTTGATTCGACTCAACAAAATTGCTCTTTCTTCGTACAAACTGGCAAATGGGAACTTTGAGAGCATTCTTTCAGCGTTATAATGTTGAGATTCGGATAAGAATTGTTTCAATCGATTCTGTACGTCACCTAGATCGTACGTTGGCTTTCCTGTTGTTGGATTGATTTCTCGTGCATCCGGTGTACTTGTAATATAGTTCAAATACAAAACGATGAGACGGTTGTGCAACTCTGAGTCTGTCATCTTTTCCACTCGAATCAAATGTTCCAAATAGGCGATAGCCATCGTGTTCTTTTGTCCGTTGATGCTCTCCAGGTGATCCAATACTTGGTAAATGTCGAATGGGCAGTCCTTGGTCTGGAAAATTTTCAAACCGAGGATTGGTTCCCTCTTCAACACCCACCGACTGAACTTGAGGATGAATTTATCATCTCCCTTCAATTCTTGCAAATATTTAATAGTTGGTCTCACTCCGTTGAGATCAGTGAATCCTACTTCCTTATTTTTATCGCCCTTTCCAAGTTGCTTGAGAAGAACGAGAGCTCTCTCATGCAATACCTTTGATTTGTAGAAGAGGACTAATTCTGCAAATTTCTTATGCTGATGCAACACTCTTTCGCTGTCGGCTATGATACATCTGTTTGGATTCTGCAAAAAGTTTGTTACAAATTCATCGTTACTGTACAAGAGCGCCTTCAAAAATGCTGTATCAACAGCCTCAGCAATTTGCAGCTCAGTTTTTTCAATCTCAGTAGTAACAGGCACTCTCTTACAGCTCAAATATTGAATCAAGGCATTGAGTGCATTATTGCGCTGCTCGACATCCTTGAGCATTTTGTCAACCTTTGCTTTTTCATCGGGTGAGAAAGGTGCCATTTGCTTGTATGATTTTGAGGTGGATGGCAACAAATCAGGGAACAATCCCAGAACCATTCTCGGATCATCATTACTTAGCTTAAAGTGATGCATAGACAAGTCGAATTCTCCCTTGGCAAACAATTGATAGGCATAATCGAGGTGGATACTGCGCACACGTCTCTGTTCGATTTGATACTTTGTTCCATCAACAATCTCACAAATATGCAATGCCTGCTCAAATTCCTTGTTCTGTTGCAATTCAAACGCCTGCAAATAAAACTGTCTCATTGTCAACGCATACACATTGGTCTTTGTACACAAAAATATTCTATTCTCGGGATCAATTTCATCTTCGAGATCCAATTTGGTTTTTGTTCGGAAGGCGACACCGAGTCCATGATCCAACACTAGGTCATCATAATCCACAAAGTTGGATTGAGAAATCTTTGTGATTCCATTGACGGGAACAGTTTGAACAAATGGATCATTCTGTCCCGAGTTGCTCAGAATTCGAATCTCGACAAACATGCCCACAGGTGCAATCAAGTATGGTTCCAAGTAGCCAATGCATGGTGGCATTTCTCCCCATCCAATACCATACTTTCTTGTTGGTTTTCCCTCGAAATTCACAGTAATACCAATATCTATCAAAGATGGTAAGTTGTTGAGCACAGAATAGAGGAAATAGATTGAAAAATAGACACAAAAACACACATACTGTTGATGGCAACAACAATCTCATTGGGCAAACTGCAGCCGAGTGTAGTTTGTTGACTTGCTCCCGTATTGAACAATTTCTTTGGTGGACTCGTGCTCTTTAGATCCACCAACGAATACTCTCTCTTGAAACCGATACAAATGTTCTCACCGCACCAATTGATTGATTTTGCATTGTCAGGCAGTGTCAGCTCTTGTTCAAACTTGAATGTTGATTCTTTGCTGCTGTATTGCATAATGACCAACTTTTTTGACATTGTGAGTGCAATGGTGAATTGACCATGGTGCTTCTTGAGTGAAAACTCTTCAATGCCCTTCATGTTCTGACTCTTTGCATTCTTGAGCACATCAATCTCTCTGAGCATACTCAATGTGTGCAATCGTATTTGACCATCGGACAAACTGACCAATATGCCTAATTCTGGTACGGTGCACAGTTGATTGATCGCTTTTTTGGAAAAGTCTTTGCGAGAGGAGGTGAGTGCATAGGTGAATCGTTTTTTAGGATTGGCGGACTCTCTGATACTGGTGTATGTAATGTTGTAGACGAGTAGTACGCCAGAGTCTGTGCCAACGAACAATGTGTCACCCCAAACAGCAATCGACTCAATCTTGAGTGGAATATTTTCAATGACGCTGTGAAGCTCAAATGCGGTATAGCCCATTGTTGTTGATGTGCAGATCTGTGTTTTTGTTCAGAAAAAATCAAATAACTTATTGTTGTTGTTTGTTGTCGATTGTTGTTGTGTTTGAGCTTTTTTTGTGTTACAATAAAAGGCGGCAAAATATCTTCTGCTCTGGAAATTATTCTTCTTGTGTTGGGAAGATTGCCCCACATCAACGACCAAGGAGTTGTGGCTACATTTAGCTATTAATAACATCACATTCATTGAGAGTTTGTGTGCTGAATGTTTTGGTTCTGAAACAAGAAACTCAAACAAAACCACAACATATAAAAACTACAAATCAACATCAGCACAATACAACACGAACATTCACACCACCAACACAACTTCAAATACAAAAAGCATCATCCTTACCAACCAATACAACAAGTGAACATGGAAGTAGATTGTGCTTGTTGCAAAACAAAGTTCAAAAGTGCTGGTTACACAACCATTACGCATGCCAAATATTTCAAGGAGTTGTTTCCAGAGTCAACAACAGGTCAAGTGTGTCCCATGTGTTATGACAAGTGCAGAGCACATATCGCAAGAGTCAATCAAGTCAAGTGTGCATGTTGTGGCAATGTTCTAGGCGCCAAACAATTGCTCTATTCTTCGTTGGAAGTCGCGTACAAGGCACTCTTTCCCAACTCACCACTCAGTGACTCTGGCAAGACATGTGCCAATTGTTATGTCAAAGCGAGATCGTACATGAAGAAGCAAGAGAAACAAAAACCAGCAAGCAGCAAACAGAAAACAGATGGTGATGGTGGTCACAGCAGTAGTGGTGACAGTAGTAGTAGTAGCGAAACAAGTAGCAGTAAGAGAAACAGCGATGCCGAATCAAAGCTACTCAAAAAGAAGAAGAAGAAGAGAAAGAAAAAGACGAGCCCAAAAAAGAAGAGCGATGATACGAATAGTCCGAATTCAAATAAGAACGGCAGTACTGCGGTATCCGAACCAAAGAATCGAAAAAAGTTGATACTGTACGCGAAATCTGGATCCTCCACAACAGCGAAAAGCAGTATTAATAGTAACAATAACAGCAGTGAGATGAATAGTGCCGCGGTAGGTACAAAGCGGAAAAACCATGACGATTCTGCTGAACGACTATCATCTTCACCTCCGAGTAAAAAGGTGAGAACATCGGAAGAAACAGATCAAAAACCAGTCATTGCCGATGTAAATAAGGACATTGATCAAGACAATGATATTGATTTCTCAATATCAAAGAAGAGAAGTATAGACACGACGTGTGCATGCTGTGCATCTCAATTGGAGAAGAAGCAGAAACCCTATGAGAAGCATCAGAGCATCTACAAGCAACTGTTTCCAGATTCTCCTGTTGGTGGATCAAGAACAGTGTGCAGCAATTGTTACATGAAGGCATATTTTGAATCGCGACAATTTACGACAGTGAACTATGATGACGACAGTGATCTTGAGTCAGATTATGATACAGAAGAATCAGATGTAGATATGAACAATAGTACCGACGATGTGAATAATAATAATAATAATACCGATCATGATAGTAATAATCATAACCATTTGACGACAAGTGGTAATCACTTGTCAACATTCCAAAATAGTGGTGATGTGACTGAGGACAGCAGCACTGATTTGAGTGATTTTAGCAATACGCCAGTGAAGAAGGACGTTGTACAGGATTATCCACTTCACACTCAGGATTCGTCAATGGTGAATGAGAAATCAACACCCAACCGAACTGCTCCCTTAGTATGTGTGTGCTGTAACGAAACGATCGGTAGTAAGTCGCGATTTATGTTGAACACAGGTCAGAACGGCTATGCTCCATACTATCGCGAACTCTATCCTCATGCAAAAGAGGGTTATGTTTGTCAATCGTGTTATGAGAATTGTCGGGAGCATGTTGCCAAGAAACAAGGTTTAAAGTGCGCCTGTTGTGCCTCAAATTTAACTCGTAAGCAATATAAGTACTCAGATTCATACAAGGGCGTATTTACAGAGTCGCCAGTGACAGACTCTGGTAAGGTTTGTCAAAATTGCTATTTGAAAATGGCTAGACATAAAAAGCAAGGTAAAGTGAACAATATCAAGGAAAGCAAGGGGAGCGAGACCGATGACTCGGATACCGAGAGCAGGACTGTTACTAAAAAGAAGATAAGCCTTGCCAAGGTTTCTCCGGAAAAACAAAAGCAGCACGACCCACCGAATACCTGCTGTTGTTGCTATCAGGACATGGGTAGCAGAACAGGAGCGTTGTATTCTACGTACGCTGAATTCTATACAGAGTTGTTTCCAAGCTCGAAACCAGGGAGAGTGTGCTACACATGCTACCAAAAGTGCAAAAAGTTCAAAGCAGAGAAGGAAAATATTAAGTGCTGTTGCTGTCAGGGAACACTCGGCCAACAACAATTATCGTACGACACACAGAAGGATGTGTACAAAATATTGTTCCCCAATTCTCCTCTGAACGATTCATTGAAAGTGTGTGGTAATTGCTATGTCAAGGCAAAGAAGTTGAAAGCGAAGATGGAAAAGAATGGAGAGCAGATCCCAGTGACATCAAAATCTGTTAGTCCCAACAAAACCACTGATTCTACGTCGGATACGGATCAAATAGAAGTGAAAATGGAGTCTGCAGCACCACAAGCTGTCCAAACAACGTCCAAAACGCCAGATCCGGTTGACTCGCTGACTGTGTTTTTAGATTTTCGGTTGTTGAAACCTAGTTTTAATATTTTATTTAGAGATGGTACCATTCCAAATGATATGTACGATTCAGTCAGCACTGTTCGAATGCTGCTTCGGGATGCATCCTACACTGGTGATGACTTGAGTGATGAACTGCAGCCCTATGCGATGAAAGAACTGAGCTCAATCGGGGCAGAAATAGTCAGTGTTCGTAGAGTGGACAAGGACGCCCAAGGACTTGAGATTCAAGAGAGTATACGAAACTCTGAAGAGTATCGTCCAGTGCCCAAGGACCGTTTCATTGTATATGTGCGGATCAAAACCCCTTCTTCGCAATAAAAAATACGCGGGGCTTCGCATTTGTATTCAACAAAAACGTGCACCCCGCATTTTTTTTCACATTCTGGGCCAACCTCCGCATTCACACTGCGCATTCAGAGCGCAACTCGCTATCGAAAAAGAAAACCAACCAAGAGCAAGTAAGCACACACAATACAAACACACAACAAATGACATCTGAACAAGAACACAAACGCTTACCAGTCACTGTTCTCAGTGGATTCCTAGGTGCAGGCAAGGTAAGTCAAACCTTCATTTTGCAACTAAACTTTGCAATTAAAAGAGTCCTTTTCTGTTCACTTTGAATGTCATTCAGACTAACGAATCTTTATTTGTTTGAATAAAACTTGTTAGACTACTCTGCTCAACTATATTCTCAATGATCCAAATCACAAGCTTAGGATCGCAGTGATCGTCAATGATATGAACGAAGTCAATGTGGATGCCAAGTTGGTTCAACTGGGTGACAAGAAGGAACAGAGTGAACAATTGACAAAAAAGATGGTTGAGATGAGCAATGGTTGCATCTGTTGTACACTTCAAGCTGATTTAATGGTGCATGTGGCAGAATTGGCCAAGGAGAATGCATTTGATTATTTGGTGATTGAGAGTACGGGCATATCGGAGCCTATCCCCGTTGCACAAACCTTTTCATTCGATCTCGATTACTTTTTGAAAGCAAAGGAAGAAGCAGAAGAGGAGGATGACTGTGACGACTGCGACCATGAACACGATCATGAACATGAAGAAAAGCATGAAGAAAAGCATGAAACGAACACAAATACTGATGATAGTGGTAGTACTGCTTCAACAGAGAAGCAACAACAAGAGACTGAAACGGAAGAAGAAACAAAAGAGAGTGTCGAAGTGCCCAACTTGAGAGATTTGGCTCGATTGGACACGATGGTCACCGTTGTGGACTGTAGAAACTTTTTGGATGATTATACGAGCGAAGATACACTAAAGACGAGAGAGATGAGCAGTGGAGAAGAAGATGAGAGAAGTGTTGTGAATCTGTTGGCCGATCAAGTAGAGTTTGCTGATGTGATTATTTTGAATAAGATCGATTTGGTCTCAAAGGAGGAACTTCAAAGATTGAAGAACATTATTGGTAGTATGAACCCTGAGGCACAACTGTTGGAGGCTTCGTTTGGTCGAGTTCCACTCAATAGAATTCTCAACACGGGTCTGTTTGACTTTGATAAGGCAATGACCAGAAATGATTGGATAGAAGAGTTGGAGAAGAAGGAGCACAATCCAGAGACACTAGAGTATGGTATTGTTAGCTTTGTTTATAGAAGGAAACGTCCATTCCATCCATTGCGTCTCTCTGAAAACTTTATTGGTAATGCAGACTTGTTGGGTCAAGTGCTGCGATCCAAGGGATTCTTTTGGTTGTGTACCAAGATGGACAATTATGGAATATGGAGTCAGGCTGGAGGAACACTCAGAGTTCAATCAGGAGAACATTATTGGGCGTCTGTGCCAGATGATCACATTTTCGAAGAACAGGACAAGAAAGAAATTGAGTCACTGAAAGAGAAGGGCATATGGGATGAAAACTTTGGAGACAGAAGACAGGAGCTTGTGTTTATTGGAATCCAATTGAACAAAGAAGAGATTATAAAAGTTTTGGATGAGTGTCTGTTGACGGATGAGGAGATGAAGATGGGACAGGATGCATGGAAAGAGTTTGAAGATCCAATAGACCTCGATTTCAATGACGGTGACGAAGAGTACGATGAAGAGGAAGAGTACGAAGAAGGAGAAGAGGGTGAAGACGAAGAAAATGATGAAGACAATGAGAACACCGAAGACGACGACCAACAAGTCGATGGATCAAGTGACCAAGTGTCAGAAAACAAGAAACGAAAGCGCCAAGCTGAAGAGGACGCAGAAGATGAAGAAGCAAAAAGGCCAAAGATTGAATAATAATATAGTAAATGTTCAATGCGAATAATAAGTCATTCATATCATACCAGCGTACCAGGATCTCTATCTTTGGTAAAAGAAATCATTCGACCATATCCGTTGCTGCGTACAGTAAAATTTTCGTGTCTGATTGAAATTGGTGAACTTACTTGCGCGTGAGCAGGTGGATCCATCTACAGTTGAATCCTTCCAATCTCTGGAGGCGCGAATCCTTTTCGAACCAACACCAAAGACCACAAACAACAAAACAAACCACTCTCAATCTATCATATCCTTCTTTCTGAGAAGAATGGGATGTGGAATATCATTGCCCAGTACCATCAAGAGAAATGATAAGAATAACAATCGCGAAGGTTACGTTCACTCCATTCCACATGAGATTGTTCAGCAATTTGATCAATTTCAGCTAGAACATCCAGGGCGACACAATAGTAGCCCTACTAGATCCCAAGAAAATATATTTCAAAGTGCAATGATGGTGATTGCTTCGTTGTCGAAGAACACAATACAAGATCCGAGGACCACACCCCTTAAACAAGATCGGATGTCACCACAAAAGACGGATTTACAAACCTTGTCATACCGCAAGTCTGTTCCAAATGGAGAATCAAAGCTTCTCAATCGTTGTTCAACTGTCACGATGCAAGTCAAGGGGAACGATTCAGCTAGTGAAAATGATTACGATAACATTTTGAGCAGTTTCACAGGATTGTCACTAAAACCGATCGAAGATATGATGTTCAACTTTCTCTCACGTAGAGATAAAGTGTTGGTGCAAGATTTAGAATCTCTATTGTGTACTAGTTGTGTCGAGATTCACTCGAACGAAAAACATGGTTGGAAGCATGCTCCAGAAGGTAATGACAAGTTGTTTGATATTATCATCGTATTGTTAACAGAGGACGAAAATAATCAAAAGAGAAAATTCTTAGCATTTGCTCACAGAGCTGTTCTGGCTGCCCGAAGCACGTTTTTTAGCTCGAAAATAGGAACGGTATCTCATCAACAACTAGTTTCCAATATCAATCCCTTGGAAAGCTCCAACTACATCAATGTTCGCCAATCGTTGCCTGAGCGCATGACAAAATTTATGCATTCGAACTGCACCGTAGATTTAGAGTTCGAACTACCCATTGTTGTGCGGAATCCGGACAGTTTTCTTATTCTTCTAGAGTACATTTACACGGGATTGTTCAGACCAGAATTTGGTGCAAAGTTCAAAAACTGGGTAGAGCAGAATAATTTAGAGATGTTGATTGAAGTGTTAACTTTGGCTCATTACTTCTCTGTGCCCCAACTCAAAAATTGTGCAATGTTCCACATGTGCGATTTAGTCGAGAAGAACCTCCAAGACTATTCAGAATTTAAGACCTTTATGACAGCGTTATGTCCATCAATTCCGTTAAGCAACTTGAAACGAGAAGTGAAAGTCTGTTTGGATGTGGAACATGTGTTTAACGAACATCGAAAGGTCAAACGGAAGTGCTTCTATTCTCCTATGCAGTCCAAGAAACAGTTAGAGAAGGATTTTGAGAAAATGTATATTCAGAGTAACACATCCAGTATGACAAATCTCTCGCTTGCTGATTATACGGATATTAAGTTGTCTGTTGCTCTCCCAAAACCTGCCACTTCTGGAGCGCGAGGTTCAATGCAATTTGGACCTCGATTGTCTTCTAGAAAACTCTTTCGAGTTCATAAGAGCATACTGAATGCTCGGTCACAATATTTTAAGGATTATTTTCGAAGTGAACGATTGAGTGATGTCGTCGATATGCCCTCGAATCTCAGTTTTCCTGTTCTGAAAGCTTTTGTACACTATCTATATACTGATACGATTCGAGAGGAGCTAGAATCATTATTGCCTGAACTATTACCATTAGCAATTGACTATGGAGTCCCTGGACTGAAAGCTCTCTGTCTTAAAACTTTTTATGACAGACTAACCGAGGACAATATATTTGAGGAATTACGGATCCAGAATGAGAATTCAAATTATCAGCTAACTGAATTATGTTTGTATAAGATGGCATTCATGTACCCACGAATAATTGATCAATTTGGGCGAATAAGTCCTTTTGGCTCCACTCCAGAAGAGAAATACTTTCGAGAATTGCGAGAGAGTGTACCTTTGCTACACTTGCGCACACAGTATCAATTGATATGGAATAGGCGAATTTTCAAATCAGTCACCTTGGAGCAACTATTACCGAGACGTCAACCCAGATCCAAGCATGGTCAACAGACAAAGCTGGTGAAGATAGCAGTGATTGGTTCTGTAGGATCAGGCCGGTCAACAATGGTCAAAGAAATCAGAAGTTTCTTTCCAAACGATGACCCATACTTCCCCAATCGATCATTTGGCTTAGAGATACCTACACCATCATCACGGGACCTTGATGCGTCAAACGACGATAAGAAAAACAAGAAGGCAACAGGTGGTGCGACTATGGATACAGTGATACCCATAGAGATACGTGCTGAAGTATTGGATCAAAATGCCATTCTGAACAAGCACTTGGATGCATATGATGGAGTACTGCTGTTGTTTAGTCTGAACGATCTCTCATCCTTGCACCAAGCCACAAAGTTGCATGAACTCATCATGCATCATTCATCTGCTGGAGAAAAGCCAATGACTCTCGTGGGAAACAAGGTTGATTTGCAAGCAGAGACAATGGTAGAACAATGCATGAATGCAAGTGCCTTTGTCAATGCACTTCAAGCAGTTCAATTGGCCAAACAACTCAAATTGCCCTACCTCGAAACCAATGCCATCGAAGGAATGAACACAAGAGAGGCCACTCTCATGATTATCAAGGAAGTTCTCATTGTGGAACAATTGAATCGAATGAGAGCAACAAAAACTCGGTGAACGAATGGATAACAACAACAAGAACACCAATAACGACCACCAACCACCACGATCTCTACTGTAACTACTACATCATCACTACACCACTACATCACTACTATGACTAACTATCATTATTCTAATCATTTTACACTAATAAATTATTTTCACCACACATCAGAGTTATTCTATTGTTATAAAAACCTTGACAAGAATTCGTTCTTCTTCTCAATATAGGAGAGCACACACAAACATCATTTAGATTCATGGGCCCAATACAAGTTGTTTGGTGGTGTGAATAACAATCTCCTCAACAAGATCATCATTCGTACATTTTGTGTTACAAGGCAATGATCACTCACTATTTCACTCACACGAATAGACATCTACGCACACATACACACACTCCACTATGCATATCACCCACCACCAACTAGCATATCATGATGATGGTTGTTCTTCTACTTGTTGTTGCTGTTGCTGTTGTTTTCCTCTCTGATGTGAAATGATTTGAGAAACGTGATTTGCCACTTGATCCACGTCACTAGTCAAATGATTGGCCCAATTGTCAACATCTCCCAACTCTTTCAACGCATTGTTCATTTGTTGAAACGATTGGATCCATGATTGACTATTCTTGATAAAGAGTTGAGTGTTGTGGGAGAGGGCTTTGGTTTCTGCTCCGAGAGCTTGTTGATTGCGAAACACAATTGCAATGCTTTCGTTGGTCGAATGAACGAGTTCATTGGTGAGATTGTTCATGGACAGTTTGGCCAATTTTCTTTGTCGATCATTTTCTTCTCTCTGTTGTGCCTGTGTTTGATTGTGTTCCTTGATGAGTTGTGAGAGATGAACTGTGTTGTTGTTGTTGTTGTTGTGATCCTTGTGGGAGAATAAGCTACTCATTTTATCTTTTTTTTTGGTTTGACTTTGTTGGTGGTGTGGTTGCTTTTGGGTGTCTTAGATTGGGTATTTATTTGATGTTGTCACTCACTTGACCTGAAACTTACAGGAGAGGACGACGAGATTTGGTGATGCTCTGTGAATCCAAGTCCAGGAACTGTTGAGCTGGTCGAATAGCTTTGTTGGAAGCATAGAACGTTTCAGAAAACTCTTTGGTTTGCTTGAACGACTTGAGTGCAGTTTCTAGCAGCACTTGAATTTCAAACTGCAGAGAGATGAAGAGTGCAATGTCAATCTCTGCGTTAGGATTGTTCAGTGATTCTTGAATTGCTTTAGCAATGTCACTACCTACATTGGCTGCATGAGGCGATTGCAAGTTGATGAATTTGTCATAGATTGACTGCCCGGCTGATTTGAGTTCAACTGAATCGCCAATGCTTCTCATTTCGTTCAAATGTATCCAAAGATCCACATTCTCTTGTGCATGAGCCTCTACGCAATACTTTTGGAACGATGGTTTCAATCTAGGTTCCGTTAGAACTTCATGCACGTGCATTTCTTCCTGCACAGTGGCATTGATGTTCAACAGTTTCTGACACTGTCTATATTGCTCACTGGAGAGAACATCCGACGAAGTGAACAATATTTGCTTCAACAATGCAGCGGCATGTTGGATGTTGCCATATTCACTGTACATAATATCTGACACTTCATTGGATCTCTTTAGGAACTCTTCAGAAGTTTCTCTGATGTCATACAATTTGATTACTTGATTCTCTCTCTGTTTAACGGAGTATATTCCAATCAGTCTGCTGTTGAACACACCACGGACCAATTTGGATTGTTCGATCTGATCAGTGACCAATAATGAAACTTGATATTTCTTAGCTAGCGAACTCATCATATCCAGTACGAACACTAATAATTTCAGAGAGTGTCAGAATAAATTCAAGAGTAATATGATTGAAATAGAGTAACTTACTTGTATCAGACAAGAGACAACATGTCATAAAATCTTCGTCTCCTATCATTCCAGCAAACACTTCACCCTTGCACATTGAACATGACAGTTTAATTTTGGAGGAAAGCATGTGTTCTGAATCCGTACGGCTTTGGATCATTTTAGCGGCATTGAGAGCTTGTTTCACATCTTGGAACACTCCTGTACAAGAAGCACCGTTGTATCTGCACAAAAAAGGAGAGTGTTAGATTTGTGACACCGCGTTCACAAAAAAATTTGGGCATACATACTGTCCTAAGAATCCCTTGTTCTGTCTCATGATCGAAGAGATATAACTCTGAAACCTATTTGTACTATCGAACAAGAGAGTCGTTTTCTTGGTCAATACACAAGTTGAGAAATTAGTGATCTCCACTCGAAGTAGAACAACATCAAGTACTTCAGAATGTCCCAGAACCACATCTGTTGCTTTTTCGCATTTCATTTCTTTGAGGAAAGACATGGGAACGAATCGCTTGTATTGAGAAAGACCGACCTTCATATGACGCAACGCTCTCTCTATCTTTCTAAACTCGAATAGGGAAGATATCTCACTCGCTCTCGACAGTTCATCGAAATCTAGGAGTGCAATCCGATCCATCTGTTTCGATGCTCGCTCAAGTGGTACTGCGATAACTCGACTCAGTAGAATGGAGGCAGATAGTGCCAAAATACAACTCAGCACAATAGTGACAGCTGTAATAGACATTGTAATAGAGGTCGTTGTTTTCACACGCTGCATCAAATCACTTTCGGGCACTATAACAACGATGATCCAGTTCAGCGAGTCATCTATATTCTGTTCTGATATCTGAAGGAACAGCTTCTTGTTGTTCCTCATGCTGTACGTACTCAACGATGTTTGTCCATTTGTAAATACAGTGGAGTATGAGCCGTATTTTTTGACAATAGCTCTAGATACGGAGGCGATAACAGGATCGGAGCTATTGGACGCTGCTAAGCGATTCTGTAGTGCTCCGTCATCAATGGATCCAGCCGATGACGCAATTAATAAACCAGCTTTGTCTACAATATACGTTCTACCGCTCTTTGACACTTTGGTTGATCTCATCATGAGATTTAACTCTCCTAGGACAAAGTCAGCTGTCACAACACCAAACACTGACCCTGAATCATCTCTAAATACATTGGACCTAGTTAAACCCAATGTACCAGTTGAAAAGTAGTATACGTCGGTCCAGTCTGTTCCATTGGCTTGTGAGGCAGTCTGATACCAACCTCTATCCGTAACAATATAGTTGTTACGAATCGCAACTGGACCCCAATTGGCCACAGGTTCACCAGTCGATGGATCTGCGTGATAAGTCAATCTTCGAATACCCGTGTCACTGTCTGATCTATACAAGTTAATTGTTCCGTTTGTGGTTCTCTCATAGGCATAGTACGTCTGCAAGCGAGTACTAATGGTCAGAAAAGACAGTTGGGAGAAAATATTAAAATAATCCCAAGAAAGCCTTCTCGTTTGTTCAAAGTCTGTCACATTGATCAACTTTTGATTGTAATCTGACACTACGACATCTGTGGACAGAGGCGGAACACTTAGAATAGCATTATTCTTGGTAATGATTCTCAATGTCATTTCATTTCGCAATTGAGTGGACAAATCTCTCAAAGATCTCTCAGTGTTCACATAGGACAACAACCAAACAAATAGACCGATGAACAGGATGAGAACGAGAATTAGGATTGGAAAAATAAGCAGGAGAGTGTTAATGCTCCACAGTATGGTTCCGTTGAGTGTGCTTCGAAGTTTCGAGGAGGTGGACTTTGAACTCATATCGTTACCACTAGCGGCCGAGCTGGAGTTGGGTTTCGATTTGTCCCCGGTGACTTCAAGTTGAATCTCTTGGGTGGTCGATCCTTTCATTGTTTAGAGTCAAAAAAGAAAACGAAAAGAACCAACTTTTAATGTTTGCAGGTTGATGTGGTTTGGTTTTTGTGAGGTGAGTGAGAATGTTGTCGTTCACTGTCCCGGATATTGAATTCAAGTGATGTCAATGTCATATGTGGGGTTCATTCAGGGGTAGGACTTTTGGGGACAACCACTAAAGCTATCGCCACCAACGGCGTGAGTTTTCATGACTGTAAACGAATCATGCGCGTTTTTCACTGTGCAAAAATGCATCCTTAGACAGTGTATTCTAATTGGAATAAAAATATTGACGTGGAAGCGGAGCGCCGTATGACCTTTTATGGAAGAAAGGTTCTCCGACGTCGCTGCTCGTCATGTGTGAAATCAGAAAATGGGATTGTTTGTGCAAGGATGTTCAACATTCAGAATCGAAAGCCAAAATGAAGCAAGCTGCGGACTCGAAGGAAGAGAAGTAGAATCCTCCTTCACCAGCCATCATATCCTCCAGAGAAAATGATTTGATAAAGTTGAGCTCAGAGAACATGTCTGGCAATTCCGCAGCACAAACAACACAAATGAAAACAGGCAGAAATTCATCTGTTGAGATTCCCTCTGGTGCAGGTAGTCCCTTTCTCAGATTCTTCTCAGTGTTTCGGTCAGTAATCACTTGCATCACATTACGTGCGGCGTGAGTTATCGTATTCAATTTGGAGGTCGGACTCAACACGTATGATTGCTGCAATTTTTGACTACGTCGACTGCTTACATTGCCAACATTGATTGTTCGATGGTCGCTGAGTTGTTTTAAAATTGCAATCGACAGTGCGTAGTCCCGATAGAATTCCTGAAGTAGGATACGGTCGTCAGACTTCTCGTCACTGCTTACTTGATCACGCAGAAGCGAGGTAATTAAGTTGTGTGAAACCTGGATGCAATATCTCTGGAATGTTCGATCAATGATCTTGGACTCCCTCTTCACCTTGTCCATAAACAAGTTGTAGAAGAAGAAGGGTGACAACATTGGTGACTCTGAATAGTTCTTGAAGAGACCTGTATTCGATTGATTGCCACTACCTATTACTTGTAGTTGCTGCTGTTCAAACATGTAACGTTCAATCTCCACATATAGATCCTTTCCATCCAATTCTATCGAATTTTCAAGGAGGAAGAAGGATTCAAGCTCGTTCTGCATCAATGAGTCAACCAGCGACTTGATAAATATTTGGACATTAAACAAATCGAATTTGGATGTTTTTCTTGCTGTATGTTCACTATAGTTTTGTCTGATTAGAGCTTTCGTATACTTGGCAATTTTCTGATGATAGAGGCTCGATGATGAATGAAGTAACTCATTTAGCTTGTTTCGCATCTGAGTCTCTGTGTTCGCGATAATGATATCCATGTTCTGTTTTTCGACAATCTTTTCAACGGCATGTTTCATTTTGGCACTGTTTTCGCCTATGCTCTCAATAGAGAGTTGTACGTGAGACTCTCGAGACTCTTCCAACTTTGATCTCACGAATTGAACAATCGTGTTGTTTGCATATAAATCTGATGATGCGTTCATGATTCGACTGATATGCATCTCCCAACAATCTGACAACCATTTTGGTTCAATGTTTTGGTGTGTGCATCTTTCAATAATGAACTCCGTGTCATTCAATACAGAGTGAATAATCAAGAAACTGTCTCTGTCGGGACAATCCAGCTTATGACTCATATATCGTCTGATTGCCAAGATTTGTTCTTCCAAAAATTCAGTCTGAGCACAAAGTAAGCTCGTTTGATACTTGACACTTTCAAGTATCACTGCTTTGATATTGCGCAAGAGTTCAGATCCACGTGGCTTTACAGAGTCCAAAAACAGCAAATGATTCTGAATTTCGATTCGGTCGGTGCACAGTGATACCAGCTCATCGTTCCACCTATAAAATAAATTAAGCATATGTACAGTAAGTGAATGGATGTTTTCACTCAATATATATTCATATTGTAAATGAAGCTTCTGTGTTGTCATGAGAGAGGAGTAAAACTTGTCATTCTTCTTCATTACTGTGTCCAAGTAAATCATTAGAGCCTCCTCGCCTGTTGTCGATGCGTTTTTCCACATTGAAGCAAGTATTGAATCAATACCATTGATGCTCCACCTATTCATTTCGTCTCTAATTGTAGAACATGCCACATTCAAGACTCGCAATATACTATCAATGAGCTTCAGTTCTATTTTGTGAGATTTGTCATAAAAGGCAATGTATCGTTTTTGTTTCTTCTCTTCTTCAAACTCTTGCTTGATTATTCGTTCCATCTCTTTGAAACTTGTGCAACTCGATGCTCTAAACTGCTGGAGGTTGGTGTGCTGTGCCAACAGTAAATCTAAGATATTTGATTGAACATGATCCGTCAATTCACCAACAATACCACTGTTTCTGTCCCTTGTGTCATCCATATCGTACAAGGATGCACTATCCTGTAGATATTGGGCATTAGAAGCGGATTGAATGGCAATCTGTAATGCTGCATACCATTCTCGACAATACAACTCTGATTCGGTACAAAAATGATAAAACTCGTCTTCCCAATCACTACCACCATTGTTGGTGCTACTGTTGTTATTATCAATATTATTATCACTCATATCTTGATCTTGTGACATGGTAGAAACAGAAGCAGATACACGAATGCAAAATCCGTACATTTTTGGTCGTCTTTCACTCTCCAACTTTCGTACACTGCTCTCAACGGAATTACAATTTTTATCCAAGTAATTTTCACTGATGACACTGTTGACAGAACCACCATTTGCAACGGATGATGATCGACTTCCTTCCTCCTGCTGTTTCTGCTCTTGTGGCTGCTGTTCTTCCACACTGTCCATCAACACTAGGAAATCATCAGATGGAATCTGTTGTTCCATGAAAACAGTCATGCTAGAATCAATTACTGTCCGCCACTCTTCATCTCTGTTGCCACCTTGTTGAATAGGCACTGGAGCACACGGTTGACTCAAACGAATCAATTTTCCCTGTTTGATTTGAAACCATTTCTTAATCCAACCATATTGTGGTATCGTTGTTGTAGTATCATTGCCCTGATGATGCTCATTCATGGTGTCATTGTTGCGACAATTTCCACTGTCACTCAATAATGGAGTTGCCTGTGGTTGCTGTTGTTGGTAATGAATCTTGTGGTACAACCAACCTTCGTGCAAAGTAAATTCTACTGTTGTTTTCTTGAGAAGGTTGTCTTCATGAGCCTCAAGGTTATTGTCAACACTACTTGTCGTTGCCATCATCTTCTTCAATCTGTGATATCTACAGATTCAATGTCACTTCTCTCGTGTTTGTTCTAAAAGTCCGTTCGCTCTAAATTTCCGCCAATGAAAACTTTTTGATTTCCCAACCACAACAACAAAACCGCGCGAAACTGTTTTCTTGTTTCCTTCCATGAATCCAGCTGCCATCACACAGCAACAACAACAATCACGCAAACGTCCCAACAGCACCACTTCCTTCTCTGTCATTACTCCCACAACATCTCATCTCGCTCAACAACAACAACAGCATCAACAGTACAGCAATCATCATAATAATACTCCGACACTACACATGAACCATCCAAACTTTGCTTCATCATCATCATCATCATACAATGACACTCAACTACAACCACCACTCAAAAAACGAAGACTCGTTTCTCTACCCTCCACCATTGTCAATCTCGTTCCAGAGAGTCAAATTCTCAATGATTTACAATCGTTTGAGTATCGATTGGATCGAATTCTGTCTGACAAAAAATTGAAGATGAGACAATTGTTGACTGATCCCAAGAGTGTATGTGTGTGTGTGTGTGTGCTTGCTGTTTTTCACATGATGATCTGTGTGTGTGTTTTTTTTTGTACAATTTACGATCATTGTTGTTTCTCATTGAAAAGAGATGTGGTGTGTTTGCTTACACGCATATGTGTGGTTATTTGTTTGTATAGACTAAACGAACACTGAGGATTCAAATTTATTGTGAAAAACAAACCATTACATCATCAACAACAACTGCGACGACTGCTGCTCCGGCATCCAATATTATTGTTGGTGTTGCTCCATCCACTACTGCTCCTACTACTACTACTACTACTACTACTCATGCTGACACTACCAATATGACAACAACAACAACACCTACTGATGGCACTACTCCTTCAGTTGGTGGAGTGAATAACACTGATACTACTACTACTTCATCATCATCATCATCATCATCATCATCAACTGGTACTACAACAACATCAAACAAATCATCGTACATTGAAGAAAATTGGACCATTTATATTCAAGGTGCTCTACTGACGAGTGACACTACCACTGCCAACAACAACAGTAGTGAAGCAGAGGATCACGAATTCAAATTTACTCATTTTCTCAAGAGTGTCATTGTAGAGATGGACGAAGACTTGTTCCCACTGAACAAATCAGATCGATTGATTGAGTGGCACAGGACTCATGGATTCGAAGACTGCGAAGGATTTGTGTTTACTCGAAGAGTACGCATTGAAAATTCGTCCATTGCTCTCAATCATCGCTATCCAATGAAGATTTTGTTGGGTATACGGGATGATCCACCACTGTATCACACATCACCTGCTCTCACTCAAATCCTGGAATTGTCTCCTTCGGGATCTGTGTTGTTGGCAGCACACAACAGTAGTAGTGGAAGCAGTGGTGGTGGTAGTAGTAGTAGTAGTAGTGGTATTACTGGTGATGGTGGTGATCACCACATGAAGAAAACAGATGGCATGTTGAGGAAGAAGAGTGGCACCAGTGAGGAAACAAGTGCTCCACCGCCGCTGTCATTGAACAATATATTGACTGGTGTGTGGGACTATATCAAAGTGAACAAACTGCAGGATCAGAATGAGAAGAATCGAATCAATTGCGATGCTCGATTGAAGGAACTGTTTGGCAGTGATTCAGTCACATTTGCCAATGTGCTCCAACAGACAAAGCAACATTTGCTCTTGCCGGAACCCAAGCACATTGATTACACGATATGCAGGACTCAGATGGGACAGTCGTTTGAACAGACATTCTTTATTGATGTCAATGTTTCTAAAACGCACCAAGGTGTTGTAGAAGCACTCCTGAGTGAGAAGCCCTTGCCTGATGTACTAAAGTTTGAGACTCAAATCCAAAAAGCGTTAGAGAGTATTGAGGATCACAAGAAGAACAGAGATTTTATGCTGGGATTCAGTCAAGATCCAATCAATTTTATTCACCGGCTCATTAATTCACAAACTCGTGAATTACTGATGCTCTCAAACAAGCAAGATTTGGAACATCAAAGATATTCGTCATACTACCGATCTCCGTGGATTCAAGATGCTGCTTCTCGTTATGCCTCTAAGAAATAAATATTACACCTAGAAATCTTACGCTTCAAAATGTTGGAATATGAGGAGCAATCAGTATTGGAGGTTGCACTTGCGAGTTGGGTCGAGAAACACCGGCACTCGCCGTTCTCCGTAGTATTGGTACAGTACGCTCGCTCCTGCTCTGACTGACTGTGGTACTTGGTCTCTGTAGTGGAACTGGTTGTGACATTGGGGAAGCCACAACAGAACTTCTTCGTCCACTTTTTGTGGATGAGGCACTCGAGGGTCGACTTAAAGTATTGTAGGTAGGCTTGAGAGACATTGGCCGATTTAAATAAGCTGGAGCATTCATTCCATTCCTACTCGAGGGCCTTGAACTGGATTTCAAGTCAATACCCTGTAAGTTGCTTTGTTTTCCACTATGCGTTCGGGCAGATAAACTGCGGATCGTTGTCGCGGATGAAGGTCGTGAGAGGTGAATAGATCCCTCTTGTATCTCTGAGTCAGGCATCTCTACTCCAGCAACCTCCAAATAATCTCGGAGGATATCGAGTTCTCGTTGAGTGTATTGCAACTCAGTGTTAGTATCCAAGTACCGTTTCTGCCAGTCTGCATTCTCTGCGTCATTCTCGTGCATCTCCCTTGCGGTATTCAGCTTCGAGAGAGCGTTTCTCTTTAGTTGTTGTTCTCTCTGCAGCTTTTTCTGCAACTGTTCCATAGTTTTCTGGCTTCGAATCTCGATCATCTGTGCTTTCTTGTCCAACTTTTCCTTGATTCGATTATGCTGTTGAACTTCTTTCTTGGTTTTTTCCAGCTCGAGTACCAACTTATCCACATCAAACTGGTTCCATCTCTCATATTTATCAACTTTGTCTTCGAGCTCATCCAGCAGCTGGGCGTTCTTAACCTTCCAAGTTACGAGCTTCTGTTTGTTCTTGATTTGAAGTTGGAGATCCTTCTTGAGTTGTTCCACCTCCATTTCTGTGTTGCTGAGTTGTTCTTGTGTCTTGACCAGTTCTTTTCGGAGCATCTGTTCTCTAGCCTCGATCTGCTCCGTGTTTCCAAAGAACCTCTTCTTGACGGTTTCTTTTTCCAATTCAGCTTGTCTTATTTGTTTTAAGTATTTGGACTCTTGTGCAAGTAATTTCAGTTTGAACAACACTTGCATCTGACTTCGGCTGGCCTTGAGATCTTCAATGCGCATTTTCAGATCAGCGAGAGAATTTTCTTCCATGACGATCTCAATAGCTTTCGTGCTGAATGAGCTATTCGGGCCTTTGTAATTGGTTATATCCATTAGGGCATTCTCTTTGACTTCCGAAAATTTCTTTTGCATTTCCTTATACATTTGTCTCTTGTACTCTGAGAATTGACCCTTGGTCAGAATTACTTCTTTCTGCAACTTTGTCACTAAATCCTCATACTTTGCTTGTTCTTCCTTGCGAATTTTCTCGGAAAGAGTGCTCAATTCTTCTCTTAATTCATTATTCTCTCGAGTCAAAGAATCCACTCTGAACACTAAATCATAATTCTTGTCAGCTAGCTCTGATTGTATTCTTCTCTTGAATGATTTTTTTTCAACTTCCCTAAAATATTGATTATGTTGCAGTTTCATCTCCAAATTAAAGCACTGCTTCTTCAGATGCTCGATCATGGATAGAGCGTTCTTGGATATCTCATTTACTTGGGTTTCCTGCCAAACAACAATCTTTTGCCCCACTAAGTCCATTGCCAGATCTATATCACTTTCAAACATGGTCACTTCAGTTTCCCCCAGTTTATTTCGGGTTCTCACCCCTCTAGACATAATTGTGGTGACAAAGTCATGAAATATTCTCTCTTTTTCATTATAATTAAAATTCATTGAATCGTTCGTGACCAATGAATGGGTCTCTCTCAACTCTCCTGCCATTCTATTACATTCTGATTGAATCTCATTGATAGAGTCATTAATCATAATTTTGTTAATCTCTTGAATGAGAACAGTCATTTGTTTCTTCCGAAAATCAGTTTCTCTCCTTCTTTTCGCATTTAGTTCATTCCTTGATTGGAATCCTGGTTGAGAGCCATCTCGTTGTTGGATTAATACCTCCCTAATTTTGATTTCTTTATCGTACAATCTCTTTGCTTTTCTTGTGATAGAAATATTAAACAAATCTTCCAAGACACGAGCATCTTTTTTGTCGCTTTCTTGCATATCCCGTACAGATAACTCGATAAAACGATCTTTGAGCTGAAAAATAACAACCGATTGCTCCAAGAATTCTATCTGAACTTGTGTTGATCGTTCGGGATTACTCGTTGAATACAGTCCCTCCTCTTGTAATAAATCCTCCAACAACAATTCTATGTTCATTTCCTCCACTGAGTAGTAATTTCTGTCTGCTTCTGTTAAAGTATGGAGAAAATTCTTCAAATATTGGAAGGGCAATCTATTCTCATATATTACTTCCTCTGTTTCGAGTAATGTTGAGTAGTTCCCTTGTTTCTCTACGGGTAAGTATTGCACCGCAGGCCAATATTTCCAGAAAAGGGATTTCGATTTGTGGTCAAGAGACAGCAGTCGATTGATTCCTACCTTAATGACAGAGATTCCAAGATGATGATCAGATAGAGAAAACTTCTTTTCCAAATTCCTCAAAGTTAATAGAGTTTTTTCGAATAGAAGATCACACTTCATCGATAGAAACTGGCATATACTTTGAGCATTGTTTGGCTGCCTCAGATGATTGAGTTCACTTTCTAACCTTTTTGAAAAATTCGCCATTGGTTCCAAGGACCAAACAGAGAGGTTTGTTGTTGATTCGCTATGAGTCATTTGAAGATGAAACGCTGTAAAGAGAGTAAGAATATAACCTCTTTCAAGTATATCATAAATACGAGTTAAGTATTGAACTGAGAGATCGTCCTCCAGCTCCTCATCTTCATTGTGCAGATCACCGAACTGTAAGTTGATAATCTGCATGTAATGTGGAATGTACAGTGGGTTGATGATCTGCCCGTCCATAGCCATTAGGTGATTGATTGCTAGGTGATCCTCCTGCCCAAGTGTGAATCCACTATCCTCTCTCATTTGACTGATTAATGATCTGAATTCATTACAAATATTAATAATGTCATACTTGAGTACATAGGAATGAGCCGAAGTAACAATACTTCGACAATAGTCGTCATACAACTTGAACTTTAACTCTCTTAGACGCTTTCGAATCATTGTCGGTCTTGCACCCTTCGTCATTTTATCAGATGAGACTCGTTGATATTGCTCTAGTGCTCTTTTCTGATAAATGTGTTTTGTTACGTTGATATCGAAAAATATATCCTTGAGTACTTTGACACTCGTTGAAGATGATCTGTTGATATCTCGTGGATCTTTTTGATGCATTGATGTGATAAAAAAGTTCGAAAAGTTGGAAGCAACATAAAATTCATCGATTGGTATTTGGTTGTATCGGACTGCGATATCCAACATAATTCTTTGAGCAATTTGAAATTGAAATGCCTGTCGCAATGAATCAAGTCCATTCCTGTGAAGAACTTTTTTCACTCCGCTTAAACTACTTAAATTGAAATCTGTCGACTTGTGATCAAACTCGCTCATTGCCAAGTTGCATAACCTGTGTGCATTTAGAGCTATTGGCTCAGTATTTCTTTCCTGTTGTTGTTCTGAATCCAACTCATCAAAATCAATCGGCTTCAATGATGTTGAGGAAAGGTTAAATCCAGCTAAGTTCGCTTGATTGGTATATACTGTTGACAAAATATCTGTTTCATATAGTTGATCTATTAGATTCTTCCATATTAACAAAAGTTCGATTGCATTTGAATAGACCTGACATGAAATGGAATCTTTTTGAGTAATATCAAATCCCCCCTCTGTTAATGTTGGATCCTCCCGCCCGAGGTGCAATGAACTACTCCCATTCCCGAGTTTTTCTTCGTCAGATATAACATCGCACAACAGATGAAGAAAGTTATCCGGATGTTCTAGTAGTACCATTTCCTCTATGTTTGCCCTTGAATCTTCCATTTTCAGTCTGAGGTCCTTATGTATTTTCTCCTCCTTTGTTAACAACTTCCATTCAACAATGGCTTGTTGAATGATAGTGCGCCTCAAAGAGGCGATAGAAATGGAATTCTCAATATGAAAACTATCCACTATCTCCTTAACAGACTCTTGTATTAACTCGTGTAAGTGACTCAAGTGAGAGAGAGAGGAGTAGAAATCTAAAGGTGCAACTGGGACGCATCCCGGGAAAATTCGAATCAATTGATTATCGCTCGCCGGTTGGAATTCGTCGGGCAATCCTGGATCGCTCATCCTCTCCTGAGGCTTCATGGTTTGATTGTTTAAAACGTCCTTGACATACAACCTTTCTTCTCTCATTTGAAATTTGGTGATATCCTTCAGCAAACTGACTAAAAGTTCCAATGAGATAATTTCAGATGCATAGCTCTCTGAGAAATAGAAGGAATTGAAGTCCACGTTTGGTTGACTATGTATGATGTCAACAATGATTTGTCCAAGTTTCGCTTGATCTTCAAAATCTTGACAATGCTCATACGCTTCTAAATAACAATCTACTAACTTCCTCTTACTGTCTTGGAACCAAGTTTCGCTCTCATATAAATCCTCTAGTACTAACGTTCTGTCAATCTGTACCTCCTCTCTCTTGGAATCGATATTCTTTGAAATAAAATGTGTACCGATCCTTAACAAACGATCTTCTAGTTGTTGTAAGTCTTGTAAAGAAATATCATACATTATATTCATATTAAACGAATCCATGATAATAAGATCTTTCTTATTATTCAAATAATAGACATCATCTCGATTCACTTCGAAATTCCCTGTACTGTTCGTGTGGATCTTCAAATCGGTGGGATCCATAAAAAATTGCTTGATGAATGATGCGTCATGTTCTTGGTGAGATGTACCATATGAGTCCATAGTTAACCTTCGCTCAACAGATCTGAAATAATTCATGATATCGAGCAACTTTCTTCTAAATTCTCGAATCCTGATGTACCTCAACAAATGTACAGCAGACAACTTGTTACTAGTAATTTTACCGCCCTCTATCTCGAATTCTTCCATGTCAATCCCATTGTCATTATCGTACATCTTCTTGACCAGGGCTCTTTGAGGATGAGACTCGGCTTGCTCTTTTAACCGTTTGGTTGCATATAACAAGTCCGATGACTGCAAAAATGCGGCTTCAACACTCAAGCTTACGTCGATTTCACTCATGCTCCTCAAGAAGACTGTCTGTTGGTCTTGCCAAGTCGGTATTCTTGGGTTTATCCGGATGTGATTGATCCAGGTTTCAGGTTTTAAGTAAATTACCTCCGTTCCTGAATTTGAGTTTACAACATTTCCTTCCCCATCGATCATTGTTGATAATCGTTCATGTGAATGAACACTATTCTGATTTTTCGAATCAATAAAGGGATATGGTGAAAAGTTCCAAGATTCGGTCTGGGCATTGAATACTGCCGAAAACCGTTTGCTCACTCTAAACAAAAATTCTTGTCCATTGTCATCATAAGCTTGTGTTAAATCAAAACAATGTTTCAATTCTTCTAACTGACTCTCTACTTCAATTAAAGAAAGAGTCATTGTTGGGCATCCTTGATCCTGGCTAGGAATCGAATCGAACTTTATGGGATGACAATGAGTAAATTTGACATATTGAATCAAAAAGAATAGTGATACATACTGCCCGATGAAACAAGTTCTGTCGCTCAGAGAAGGATATCCACTGAACTTTCTTGAAGAACATATCTAATCTTCTCGTATTGTTGAAATCCATAACCGTGGTACGCAGATAAATTTGAAAATCCTGTTCCTCCAGTGTATTGATTTTGCTTTGAACTCCTTGAGGCACTTTCTCAAGTCCTGCCTTCCTCTTAATTCCAAAGTCCATATATTTGTCGATTCTATTCAATCGAGAATGATATACTTCCTCGGTTTTTTCTATTGATTCTATCCTATGATTAAATCTCTGCCACCGGTGCATAAGCTTGTATTTCTTTAACCTTAGGTTTTTCAACCAGGTATCATAATGATCCTTGATCAAGTTGGTCACTGATTGTTTAGAGTTTCGTTTCTCGACTGCTAAAGCAACCTAAAGGAAAGTATGAAGTTAGAAACAAAGCTAGAGAAAATTATCCTTAAAATATCTTTTGTCTATACCTCCTGCTCGTTTCGTTTACATTTACTACGAGGAAATTTGACCTGCGGCCTTTCAGTAATGTTATCAATCTCGGACATCCTCCTCTTACGGTACTCTTTGTAATCACAGTCCATATCATTGATAGATGAAATAGATTGCTTAACATTCATGTTCAAATGTTGAGATGCTCTCTGTTGAATAAGTGATCTCTTCTGTTTCAACATCTTTTCAAGTTCAAACTCTAAAAGAATCTCAGAGAGAGATGTCATAGGATCCTGAGTTTTTAAGGAATCAAAATCTGAATACTTTTCTGTCAGTTGTTGAATAATTCGACGCTTGTCGTCCTCCATTTCAAATTCGTCATCTACCATATGATGATCCTTCGAGTCCAAGTCAGTAATATTTTGCTCATTGGCGACAAAATAACCTGCATCAATTGAGTCATTCATACTACTTGTTCTCACTCCTCTCGATCTTTCAAAAGATGTCATTGAATTCTGTGTTTTCCTCATGTTGATTCTCGTAGCTTTTACCGCTCTGGTCGTTTTTGGCGCCAAATGTCTGCACTGATCTCATTATATTTCTGATGTAATAAAATTTATTCAGGACAGTAACAAGGTACTTACCTCATCATTGACCAATGGAGCCTTTCCGAGTGTACCATCCGTCTTTCACACCATGAATCTGGGAAGTGCCGCGAGGTTTCGTGAAATATTCCTCACAATCATCATGTGTATTCCAAAACGAGAGAGCTACTTGTGAATACGGCACCATAATGCTGAATAAAATTTGCGTTATCGTTTTCCACGTTAAAAGGCTTCGTGAAATAGTCTGACGGTAAGCTATCTTGATACTCTGATATCACAGATTGTTGGTTTGGTTCTGCTGTGGACTCTTGAGTAGTTTGAGGTTGCATTTGGTTATAAGCCAACATTTGTTGTTGCCACTGCATATAGGCAGCATACTGTTGTTGCTGTGATTGCTGAGGAGTGGTGACTTGTGGTGCTGGAGAAGGTGCTTGTGCTTGAACAGGTACAGGAGATACAGAATAGGCACCAGTCGTAGGCATCATGGATGTTGTTGGATAGCTTTGGTATTGTTGTTGTTGCTGCTGCTGCTGGTATGGATGCTGCGACTGTTGAGGTTTCTTGCTCCCTTGTTTTCCCCAACTGACCCGAACAACATTTCCCTGTATTCTGGCGCCATTCATTTCCATCATTGCCCTCTCTGCCTGAGATCGATCAGCAAATTGTACAAATCCACAGTGACGATTGTTCGAAGGAATCTTAACGGACAATATGGGTCCATATATCGAAAAAGTGTGTCTCAGAACATTCTCATCAGTAGTGTTACCATCTAAATTACCAACATAGATTGTCGTATTGCCTCCGTCAGCATCTTGTTGACGATGTGACATTGAATGACCCGACGATGGTTGATGATATGAACCACCGCCGCCACCGTACTGTGAGTATCCACCACTATTCATTGAACTTGATCCGTACGATGAGGAAGAAGTCGATGCACCTCCATAACCGCCCATTGGTCCACTTGGCTTCTTGCTGTTGGAAGCAGGAGCAACCTTGACAGGTCGACTGCCAATGAACTGGCCAGTCATCTCCTCCATTGCTCTCATCATATCATTTTCTTCTGAAAATTTGACGAATCCAAATCCTTTGCTCTGCTGTGTGTTGTTGTCCATGATGACCTTTGCTCCCTTGACAGATGCATATCTCTGTTGGAATGCAGACAATAGCACATAATCCGTCACATCCGAAGACAAATCACCAACAAAAACAGAGTACAATTCTCCCCCGGTATTCCCTGCAAGTTGTTTCGCTGCTTGTCCAGTTCCACCTGTAATGTGACCACTGGCCCAGTTCAATCGATACACCTTGTTCGGAGCAAGGGCAATCGGTCTTCCACTGTAATTGTTCAAAACTTGTTGTGCTGCTTCTCGACTACTGAAATCTAAAAATCCATAACCAGCAAATCGACCATCCTTCTTGATCAGTTTCACTGCGACCAGATACGGTTGAACGTCTGCACCGAATAATCGTCTTACAAAGTCTTCGTCCATATAGGGCTCCAGGTCTCCGATCCATAAGGTTTGTGAATTTGCAAACTGACTGCCTGATGCATTGCTCGTGTGACTACTACTGCCATACATTGTTGATTTTCGCTAATCTGATTGATTTAGTTTTTTCCGTTTTGTGCACGAATGCTCGAATTGATTGCAACTTCTTTGGAAAAAGTGAAGTTCTGATCTTTTGTAAAGGTATTTTTTATTTTCTCCGATTCCTGTGACGTGGTTCAATGGCCAAATGTCATTCGGCCGTGAAGATAGGACAACGGTGGTACCATTGGGTTCTTGTTTTCCACACCCAATCTTATCAGAGGTCTCACTTTGACGTCAAACTGAACGCGTGTGTCGAACAATACATTGCTTTTCGATTCCAAAAATACACAATCGAGGCGGGATCAGCCAGTAGGAGAAAAAACTTTTTTCGTCATCGTCCAAGAAGAACACACAACACAAAACACAATCAAATCATCAGCTAGCGAAGCAGCACTCTTATCCCACCTGATTCTTCAATCTTACTTTTTTTCAATCAACACACCAAAAAGATGAAATTGAATGAAATTTCAAGAACAGCCGTCACAACTTGGTGTCCTCTTCCTGCCTACTCCAACTATATAGCCGCTGGCAGTATTGCTGGTTCTCTCGAAGATTTTTCATCAGAGCTAAAGTTGGAAATTTTCACAACTGATCCTGCATCTTGCACACACAAATCAATTAGCGACACTGAAGACACACTGATTGGTAAGGTGACACTTGCTGATCGATTTGATCGATTGGCATGGGGTAGACCAAACTCTGATTACGAGTTGGGTATTATTGCTGGTTCTATGATCGATGGTTCCATTGCCCTGTACGATGCATCGAAAATTGTTGGAAATCAAGGTGAAGAGTATGTATACATATCTCTTGCAAAACAATATCTTTGACTGTGACACTCACCTCACACAAAACATTTTTTTCTTCTTCTTTTGACTACTTTTTTTTAGATCTACCAATGCTATCGTGTCAACTCTTGAGAAACACACTGGTTCTGTCAAGGGACTCGAATTCAATCCCTCTCAAACCAATTTGTTGGCATCTGCTGGTGAGGACTCAAACGTACGTACATTTTTCTTCTTCATGCAAGTGCGAGAATGGTCATCATTAACACACATTTGTTCCTTGTTTTTTTGCCAATTTTTGAAACTCGATATATAGTTGTACATTTGGAATTTGAAGAACCCTTCTGCCCCTACTCCTGTAACATTAGGAGGTAAGAATCCTCATCAAAACCAATCCATTAGTGCATTGGCATGGAATAGAGTCTACGAATATGTATGTACCAAGAATTTTTTACCTCCCGTTCGTGTTTTTTTTTCATCCCGGGATCAGTCACTAACCCCAGACATGTTCATTTTCGTTCCATCATTGTCACTGAATAGATTTTGGCAACAACATCCTACAATGGTACCTCTGTTGTCTGGGATTTGAAGCAAAAGCGACCAATTGTACCATTTACCAACTCTCAGAGTAAGAAGCGATACTCATCACTCGCATGGAACCCAGAGCTCTCCACTCAGTTGGTTACGGCCTCAGAGGATGACAATACTCCAGTCATTGAATTGTGGGACTTGAGAAAGGCTTATGCTCCAGTCAGAGAATATGTTGGTCACACCAAGGGTATCTTATCTGTTTCATGGTGCCCAGATGATAGTAATCTGTTGGTTTCATGTGGTAAGGATAACAGAACATTGATCTGGAATCCAAACTCTGGTGAGGTTCTGGGTGAACTCCCAACATCCAACAATTGGATGTATGATGTTCAGTGGTCCAAGAGACCATCCATCTTGTCTACTAGCTCCTACGATGGAAAGATTTCGATCATTTCACTCCAGGATTCCAGTGCAACTGCTGATGTTGGCGAGTATGCTCGTGATGCTCTCGGTCTTGAATCCAAGCCTGTCATTCAAAAGAATGTCTTCAAGACTGCTCCAAAATGGTTGCAAAGACCAGCTGGAGCTGTTTTTGGTTTTGGTGGTCGACTTGTCACATTCGGTAAGGATGCAAAGACTGGTAAGACTGTGACTGTGTACAGTGTCGGTTCTGAACCAGAGACATCAGAAAGAGCTCTCGAACTGGAGAACGCTCAGAAGAGTAAGCAATTGGAAGAGTACTGTGAAAAGAAGGCGCGAACCGATAGCGACGTTTGGAGCGTGATGAAGGTGCTATTCGCATCTGATCGATCTTCTACTTTGTTGAAGTATCTTGGTTTGGACAAGAATGTCGTCAGTGAGCAAGTTCAAGAAAAATTATCTGCTGAACCACTTGAGGACGGAACTGTGAGCGATGCGCATATTACTAGCAAGATTGATTTGGATACATCAAGTGTTGACGAATTGATTCGCAAGTCCGTTCTTGTTCAAAACTATGAGGATGCTGTCAATATTGCTATTGCTGCTGGAAGATTGGCTGATGCTTTGATTCTCTCTACCTGCGGTGGTGCTGATTTGTGGGAGAAGACAAGACAAACTTATTTCTCCCTTCAAGACCGTAAGGACATGAAGATTGTTGCATCGATGCTTAACAACAAATTCGATAATGTTGTTGATGAAGCTGATTTGGACAATTGGAAGGATGCACTATCAGTTATTGCATCATGCCAAGACAGCACTTTGTTCAAGAATTTGTGCAACCGATTAGCCATTAGATTAGAGGACGAAAAGAATGACATTAGCGCTGCTACCTTGTGCTACATGTTGTCTGGTAATGTAGAAAAGACTGTATCTATCTGGGTATCCAGTGTTGTTCCTCCAAAGAACGAAGACGAAGAGGAAGAAGCAGAAGAAACTGTTGCACCATTGCCTCGCGAAGACCTGTTGTCTCTGATTGAAAAGGTAACCATTTTCAAGATTGCAACAAACACCAATGACGAATCATTGATCCAATCTCAACCTGAACTTGCAAGATTCTATGCTCAATATGCACAAATTTTGTCATTGCAAGGATCAAATCTGCTACCTGTTGCTCTTCACTATTTGAACATGGGTGTCGTTACTGAATCAGAAGAAACTGCTGCTCTCAGATACAGAATCTACAATTCACTGTCTCAACCATTTGGTCCTTCTCCTAGACCTCCATTCCAGATCAAGGAGTTGGCAAAGCAACAACAACCAAGACAGGTTGGTCCACAAACTGGTCGTGCTCCTCCACCTACTTCAGCAACTGTTAGTGGATTGCGACCTATTCAACCAACAGGCACTTTTGTCCAACCAATTTCATCTGTGCCAATGGGTGTGCCACCACAACACACAAATACAGGATTCCCTCCTATGAACGCCCCTTATGGCTCCGCTCCTGCTATGACGAATGTACCAACAATGGGACCTCCACCTACAAACCAACCTGCAGTATCTGGTGTTTCTCCAATGAGTGGCATGAATGTTCCATACTCGGCAAGTGCTCCTCCAACTGGATTCAGACAACCAATTCAACAAGTGTCACAACAACAGCTGCCACCACCAACTACATCAGGAGGATTTATGCAGCCAAGTTTCTCTCCTCAACCAAGCCAACAATTTGGAATGCCATCATTCGGCGCACCTCCAACCACAGGTTCCGTGGGAACACCTACTTTCACTCAGCCACCAATGAATCCAATTTCACCACCACCAGTCTCTCAGCCTCCAATCAGTGAGCCTCCAACAACCAGTGTATCTGAGAAAGCTGAGTCAGTTTCATCACCATCCAGCAGTGGCACACCAGTGTCAGATGTTGATCTGTCCAATGCATTCAACACTCTGCAGGCTTCATCAGAAAAGATCTTCTCTGGAGAGGTATCAGCTGTAGACAAGACCAAGAAGCGTATGATCGAGAACGGTCTGAGTGCCTTGTCCAAGCTGATGAATGAGGGACGAATTGGTGTTGGTTTGGGACATGATCTGGCTGCACTGGCCAACGCCATCGATAACAACGACATTAAGCACGCTAACAATGTTGTACAAAAGATAACGAAGGAGCATTGGGAACAATCCAAGGACTTTATCAAGGGCATCAAGTTCCTTGTCTCTCTCATTAAGCAAAAGTAAATGACCTAAACACTTTATTCATAGAATCAATCAGTTCTTCTTCGCACCAGTGTGCTAAATCGAGTCCAACCATGATTATCTAAAATGTTGGGCAATGGTCACTCAATTGTTTGTTGTTCGCACTACACACACAGACACACATTAGTTTTGATCTCTCATTGGCTAGTGACCCATAACCGAATCAATCACAACTGAAAATGCAGCAAATCCAGCACAACCAATCAATATGCCCTTTGGTCCCGTATTGTACGCCAAAACACTACCACTCATACATCCAGCGTACAATGAATTCATCCGATCATGCTTTCCTCTATACTTTTCCACAGCACAATCAAAAGTGGAATAAATGCCACCGACGAGCGCAAAACTCTTGCTATAAAATTTGGACCGATCCCACATTTGAACTCCCGTCTGTTTCAACACATTAATTGCCTTGTATTGCGAAGGATTTTTGAGTTCTGGTTGAGGCACATTGTAAGCAGATGGACCTCCACCAGACTCGAGAGCCGTGAGGAAGATGCCTGATGCTACACCGAGAACTGAACCACCCACGGTGGCCATGACCATTTTGGTAAAACAACTTTCTCCAACCTTGTTGGCATATTTGACAAATGTCATTTGTTGTTGGAGGTAGTCTGGGTTGTAGTCTTGGAACCGCTGGAGTGGAGTTTCTGTCAGTGATCTAAATTGTTGTTGTTGTTCATGATGGTTATTATTTTGATTCTGTTGTTGGGTGGCTACTACTATTCTGTTGGGTGATTGATAGTGTTGTTGCTGTGGTTCATTGTTGGGATGGCCATTCATTTTTGTTTTGGCGGATGATTTTTGGTTGTGGAATTTTCACACACGGAGTTTTAACATTAATGTTAAACTCCATCTGTTGCCAGTTCGTTTCATTTTGATAGTGGTGATGTGCAAGGAGAGAAGTCAATGAAGACAATCTTCGCTCTTTGGACGACAGTTGCAACAACGACACAGACACAAAATTTTTTGAATACTTTTAATAAAAATACGAAAATGAGAATATCACAAATATCCAGCATGCGTGGCCGAGTGGTCTAAGGCGTCCGACTCAAGTTCGGATATCTCCGGATGCGTGAGTTCAAATCTCACCGCATGCAAAGTTTTGAATTTCGGTGGGAAGTTTTATTACGCCATCGCAATTATTAATCCTAAGGATTGCTTTGCTGAACGTACTCTCTGGCTTGTTTCTCTTGGTCTCGCTTGATAATAACTTGCTGGAATAGATCTGCAGCTCCGGCTTGTGCAAACGCGAGCAGAAATGGTCCAACGAACGGAACGGACAACAATAGTGTAAACGGCAGAGAGAATCCAAAGAGCTCCCATCTGTGATCCTTGCGCCACTCCTCTCTCTTACTGTGATCCCATCTCTGATAGTCCTTTGTGTACACTTCCATCAACTGAGCACCAAGACTCTCACTGACCAAGTAAGTCTGACCAATCACTGTAACGATGCTGCCCACGATGGGTATAAAGCTGATGAGGAAGAGCATGAATGACCAACTTGTAAAGTGAGATGATCGCTTCAAACTGGTTCGAAGGGCATGGTACAAGCGCACCAGGAAGAATGGTTTGCGTCGACTACTGGGTAGTTCATTAAACGGAGCAGCGATTCGATCTGACATTTGCTTGGCCAATGAAGGATTCACAGTCTTCAATTCCTCAATGAACAAGTTACCAGAGTCCTTTGGATGAAGTCGCTTGTAAATGTTGAGCGACCACAGGGGAATCGTAGCAAACAGAGACCAAGCAATTCCAGGAGTGATGAGCAACATTCCCAGGAACACTGGGAACATTGCGATACAGAGAGCAATGAGTAGGCCGTACATGGTGAGAATGAGAGGCAATGTTCCTCGAACATAATTCTTTAGTTGAGCTCGAACACGTGTATGCGCAGGGCTATCACTCATCACATTCTTGTACATGCTCGATGCTGCAATCCAGAATCCTCTTACTCCGCACATTATATCATTGGTCATGCTTGGAGGAAGGGACTTGACTTGTCGCATCGCCTCGTTTGTCAAGTTTTGAGATAATTGTTTCATGTTTTCAATTCAATTGGACAGCCAGAGTGCTTTGGTTTTAGGGTATGTGAGTGAAGGAAAGCTTTAAAGATCTTGTCGCACTGGGTACCCGGATAGTATTTATTGTATCCAGACTTTAGGGTTCTATTTTTGCGAGATAAAGAACAGATAAATTTTTGTAACTTTTACACGGTTGACGCGACTAGCATCTACTGATTATTTACCTCCCAATCCGAGTGTGAAAATTTGTTTCAGTCTGTTGTTAGGGTCTGTGGTAGTGTTGTTTGGTTTTGGTTCGTTGCCATAGTTTGGATCGAGACCTCGCTTCATATCTCTGATCATGTCATTGACGGTCTTGTGAGTGGAGTCGTTTAGCAAGTGGCAATCTCTTTCGAGCATCTCCAGACCACCGATAATGTACTTAGAAACGGCATCCCTGGTCAGGACACAACCGTTGAGTGCTCTGTAGCAATCAAACAACAGTAGAGCAGTTCTCTTTCTATCACTCTGGTCACTCTTCAAATTGTTTTCAGAGCCCACCTTAACCAACTTTTTAAGTATGTATTGATCTCGGAAATAAGTCTCAACCTTTGGAATAATCTGCGAGTAGATTTTCAGTGCTTCATACCGAATCTCATAATCTGGAGAGGCGAAAAAGTTGTCAAACTGCAGACCTAATCGATCCAAGTCGCCCTGAGCAGAGATATTCAATGCTAGGCGACCCAATCCCTGAATAGCGCTTATTCGTACGTTTCTCTCGGGATCCGTAGACATGGTCACGAGAGCCTTCATCAATCGTGTGGAAATAGTGTTCGAATCCAAAGCATCCATCAGAACTGAAAATAAATTAACTACAATTTGTCTGACGGTTTTCGCTGGATGTACGCACAAGTTCCAGAGGACCGATAGAACGTGGTCCATGAGTTCACCTCCAACTCTGCAACTCAAACTGAGTGAGTTATGTAAAATGGGTATATGTTCGCTCGACCAACCCTTCTCGTTCAGTCCTACACTCACTACCAATTCTCGCACAAAGTCTGCCATTACAGAAGAATCACAAGAAGCAATGACACCAACAATATATGTTGGCAACAAGCGTTCCTTTAGCAAATAGGTGGTGACTTGTTGTTCCTTGTTCAAGAATACTTGTTTCTGCTTGAGAACAGACACATCTTGTTGAGATAGATAGGAGAGGAACTTTGGTTGTACAATCTTGTTCGTGAAACGACGACCGAATTTGAAGCACAACTCAAATATCAACGAATTGCACAACTCTGTGACTGACTTGAGATCCACATCAGTTGATACGGCAATAGAGATTATTCGATCCAATCCAGTATCGGATATCCATTTGATCACTGGCCATTTGTCAATCAGGGGTCTATCTCTTACTGCATCATACTTGCTCCAAAAGTAATCAAATTGATCACGTTTTGTGTTTGACTGACTACCGGGCACTTCAACATCCAACTCAGACGGCATCGTATCCAATGCGATATTTGAGAGAAGTGGAATAAGTCCCTTGATTGTTTCTAACAGCATTGACAATTTGTCCGTATCTTTCTCCATTCTTTCGAGCTTCTTTGCTGCAATTGACTCCATATGTTTAAATAATGTGGCAAATAGCTTATCAAACACGAGATTGAATCCGTTCGCCCACTTTACCACGACTGGAGCCAATGTATCTTTCGCTATTCTACCAACATTGTATGATCGATCGTACAATAGTTGGAGCAACATTTCCTCCACTTGTGGATATTTGCTTGCACTTTCGGCAATGTCCTCGAAACTTTGCACTAAGCGAGCCAAGTTTGATGCTACACTGGATCGTACGTCTTCCACTCGATCACTTATGAGTTGAGAAATCATACTCAGCAATAAACTGTACCTTAGAGCTGGAGATATGTAGCTCGCAAGATGTCCGCAGGCATCAGCCACAAGAATTCTTCGCTCTGGATGCTTATTCTCGACTTGTTCCCAACACTGAGGCAACAATTCGTTTTCAAACTTGTCGGGTGAGATTTGTCGCGCCAAATTAATACAACCATCCATAATGATTTCTCGTTGAGTTGAATCAGGAACCTTGATAAGATTGAACAGCAGAGCAGATAGCTTGTTTCTCACTTCAAAATCGGTGTGCATCGTCAAGGTAGCAATAAGGATTGGCATAAACTCTTCACGCTTATTAGCTTTGACCGCTCTGACCAATGAAGGAAGTTTCTGACCAATCATAAATATCAAACTCTTATCTTGGTCTTCATACTCCTTCAGTTTGGCTTGCAAAACTGATATTTCTCTGATGGATTCGGTTGGAGACTCCTTTGTTTGCTTGATGACAGTGCCATCCTTTGGCAGCAATCGCGGCATGAGATCAACCTTTTTGACTGGTACACTGACTGGTACAGGGTTGCCTGACTCGAGCAGAGTGAGTCGATCACGTAGTTCACTATTCTCATTCTGCAAAGCGTCAATATTCTTCTCCTGTGCTAACAAACTCTGTTCATATGTCTTAATCATCTTATTCTTTTGTTCAATGCTGGATAGTGCATCTCGAAGGGCCTTTGTATCCTTCATTCGTTGCTTTGATTGATCTGATCCCTTGAAATAGTATCGATACAGGAACAAGAGATTCAAGTCTTGCTCCCTATCGTTAGATTCGCCCTCGTTCCAAACTTCATCCATATTGATCATGTCTGTCTCACTGACCTCATCTGAAAAACTAATGGCCGATATCTTGTAATCATTGTCCATCAAAAATCTCTTGATCATAAAATTGATAGTCTATAAATGATATTCATAGCAACAACCATTTAGATAAAAAGTGCACACGTGTAAGCATTATGACAAAAAAGAAGCCTGTTCAAAGACAGACACACTGATGCGACACACAACCACCAATAATCAAAATAATACTGTTACTCACCTGTTTTTCTTGTTGATTAATGGGTTGAGAATTTGACGCATCTCCCTCCTGCTGTGACTCACCACCACCATCCGCCTGTAAACCGTCAATCGATGGAGAAATACTCAATCCAGACGACACATCCACAGATAAACTCCGACCTCGATGAAATTCATTACTGGACAAGAGCTCTGCCAATCCAGTGCTGCTCGCACTAGAAGATATCGTTGTGTTGGCACTGCCTCCTACTCCACCACCTCCTCCACCTCCAGACTGTAACTGCTCTGCCATTCGTTGTTTTTGAATGCGTTGCGATTTTTGATACGATTCAGACAATTGTTGCTTCAGTTTATCAACATCGGCCTTCATGATACGAATCTCATACTGTAGCACATTAATCTTTTCATCTTTTTTTTGAAGTTGACTCTGCAGTAGCTTACTATTATCATCACTGGCAATCAAATTGGGTGGTAGACCAACTTCGGTGTCTCTCTGCTTTCGTGTAAATGTTTCATCATCGCTGTACTCTCTGTGTTTGAAGAGTTTGGACAGGAGGCGTTGATCCTTGCCACTTTCTTTGAGTTCTTGATAGAATTCGAGTGCAGTCAACAGGAAATTTTCCTTGACCAAGTAGGAAGCTACCCAATCGTTCATTATTCAATCTCGTTGTTGTGTTAATTGGGGAGATTGAATGAGGTGGATGAGTGGGATGGTGACTGTTGTTGTTGTTTGTTTTTTTGCGATTGTTTGAATCAAACCTTTCAACAATCCCTCGAAAAAAGTTCTTTGTGCTTTCAGAAGCGAAATCAGCTTCTCAAGGAACTGGATTCGTTTCCATCAGTCTGCAATCGCCAAATAAAAAAAATCTTCTTTGTGCAATTGGCCGACAATAGAGAAAAGAAAACTACACACAAGATGCAACAACAGAGCAAGACATTTGCTGGTCAATGGCACCAACATCTCTCTACACTGAATCATCATAATTCAGAGCTGTCCAAACACATTGTAGAGCTAACGTTGAATCAATATGCCAAATTGCCAAAGAATGGTAAGCCAAGTGCTCAGAAACAAGAGTGGACTCTATTGGCATCGATTTGTCAGTGTGAACAATTTGATGAACAGTATCGTCTCAGTGTAGTGGCATTAGGAACGGGTACAAAGTGCATTGGATATGATATGATGAAGTGTGATGGATCGTTGGTGCATGATGCGCATGCAGAAGTCATGACTCGACGGTCTTTTATGCGATATCTGTATTATCAAATGAATAGAGCTCTGGAGAGTGCGAATCATAACAAACAGAATGATAATGGTGATGAGAATAATGAGAATAGGAGATATTGTAATAATAAGGATAAGAAGAGTAGTACGATGATCAGTGATGATCGTGCGTGTATTTTGGAGTATTGTGTAGGTGATGATGAGAATAACAAGAGTGGTTACTTTCGGTTAAAAAGTCATGTGAGCTTCCACTTTTTTGTGAATCAATCACCGTGTGGTGATGCTTCTATTCATGCGCCTGCTGTCTCCACGTCAGATGAACAACAGGAACAACAGATCGAAGCAAAAAGTCCTGATGATGGAGTGGACAGAAACTCCTCTTGTGTCAATAATGAAAAGACTGGCAATGAAAAACAAATGAAACGAACAAGAGACAAAGAAACAACAAACCATGAAACTGATGTGACAGAGAATCCTTCGAAGAAATTGAAAACAAATCAAAAGGATGAAAATTGTGGAAGGACAGGCGCACGACCAATCACTTCGAAAGCCTATGTACCCGGTGCAGAAACAGAGACGGAATTCGGAAGTACAGAGCAGAAGCAGGGCATTGTTCGAACGAAACCTGGGCGTGGACCTCGTACAATCAGCATGTCATGCTCAGACAAGTTAAGTAAGTGGAATGTACTTGGTATACAGGGATCGTTGATTTCACAATTCATTCCTGAACCAATACGCATGTCTACGATAACCATTGGCAATTCAGTTTATTTTGAACCCGAGTCTATGCAGAGAGCGTTTGACGGACGTATGTCACATGTTTATACAGTCATGCACGAACATCTGAAGGATATCACAAAGCCGTACTTTATGTGTTGCGAGTTGAATTTTCAGGATGGAAAGAGCGACGAGAGAGTGAATGCATGTTCCACCTCGATGCTATATGTCGCACCAAACACTGCGGAGGCGATCATTGGTCACAGAGGCAATAAGCTCGGAGTAGGTAAGAAGGATTTGTCGAAGCCCAAGTGCTTTAGTATCATTTCGCCCTACAAGTTCCTAGAGAGTTATTGCGAGCTGCGGAAGGCAGTCGGCACCAGCTCGACACATGATGACAATGCAACTGTCAGCTATTTAACAGCCAAAAGTCAACTTAGTGATTATGTAGAGCGGCGGAAGCTCTTCTTTGGTTGTGAACCATTTGATCACTGGGTGTTCACCGATCCTGAAAAGTATTACTCCTTTACATTGCATGCAGGTGGCAAATAAAGATTTCCTTTGTGATCAATCGCAACGGTGATAGTAGTGATAGTGACAGTGATGATGTGCATTACAATCACGTCATGACGCAAGAGTGTGATAAAAACCTGTGCGACATTTTAATGCGAACAATATTAGTTGAGTCTTCTGAAATGCTCTTGTTGGTGCACATCCACCTGCTGTTGAACAATATGCTCTTATTGATCATTCGTCGCTTCAGCTTCTTCAGTGCCCTGATTCTGTTCTTGGAAGAGACCTCCTGACGTGTGATTAGGGCTATTACAAACATCAAGTTTGTTGACAGGTCCGTACAGCAGTCCATCGACAAATCCAAAGAAAACAGGTTGGCACAAGCTTCGAAAATTCTTCAATGAAATTACCTCTGAAGTCCTTTGATCCTCCTAACCTATTGAACGGTGGCAGGATGGGAATGTTAAAGGCATTGATAAGCTGCCAGGAGCTCAGACTGTCACCATTGAGTTTTGAAGGGACATTAGTTTACGGATATGGTGCAAGCTTTCTCACGGGCATCTCCTGGAGGATCCTCAAAAGTAAGCAAGCCTCAGAGAATGCCGTGATAAAAATTTGAACATCACCAAGTTCATTGAAGCGCTGAGCGGTGAAATGAAAACTTGCAGACGAGTGAAAAACCCAACAAATAAAACAAAAATGGTGAAACGAAAACTTGCTGCTGCATCATCGACAACAACCACTCCTCTGAAACACAAGAAAATGGATGTTCTCTCTTACAGTGATGATGATGATGATGAATCCAATGATGAAATGGAACAACAATTCTTCAATGACAATAGTGATTCTGATGCTGAGAATGAAAATATGAGTGGTTTGGATTCTGATGATGATGATGAGGATGATGAAAATCTAATGATGGATGCATTGAAATCCTATGATGAAAATTCTGACAATGAAAGTGATAGTGATGATGATGATGAAACTATTGGTAGTACTAATAACAACAATAGTGAAGATGATAACAACAGTAACAGTAGTAGTGATAGTAGTAGTGACAGTGACAGCAGTAGTGATAGTGATGACAGTGATGATGAAGATGAGCCATCCTATGCATTTACAATCACTGAAGATATTTCTGATGATGTTGCTGATGCAAGAGTTGAACACGATACCAAGAAATCAAGTGGTGGTGATGATGAAGATGATGATGATGAAAACAACAATGGTGACGATGATGATCAAGAAGAAGAAGCATGGTTTGATCGTATCGTGTCAAACACTCCGGGAGCAGCAGCAGTAGCAGCAGCGACGACTACAGTTGAAAATGGTGATGATGCATCGTCATCGCTGTTGATCAACAGAAACAAGATTGATTTATCAAAAATGGAGATCAAGGAGCCAAAATTCGTTCGTCCGTTCGACTATGAACAATTGAGGATTGAACAAGCGTCGAGAGGTGTCATTTTTGTTCAAAAACCGTTTGGTATGGATTTGATCAATCGATTCAGTTCACCAGAGGCCATTCGTCGTTTCTTTATTGAATTTGGTTCGATTACGCGTGTTGCGCCAGAGTATGAATTCCGGAATCGAAAGAAGCACTTGGTTGGTTTCTATGTCGAGTACGAGGACAAGAATACGGCAAAGAGAGTGGCTCTGTCAGTCAATGGAGCACCAATATCGAGACGTGACTCTAGAACATTGTCTGTCAAGTACGTTTCAAAGTTTGATTGGGCATCGATAGGAGAGCACGAAGAACGAAAGAAACTGTATCAAAAAATGTTGAGATTGGAAGCAGAAAAGGAATTGCGTCTCGTCAAGGGATACAAGCGTAATGTAAAGATGGCAGAGAGACAAAAGGACAATCCAGAACAGCAGTTTAAGAAGACTAATTTCAAGTTTAAGCAACATCGGTTCGACAAGTACACCATGGACAAGAACCACCATTTGAACTTTTTGCCAATCTTTGGTCAAGATTCTGCCAACCAAAACAAAAAATAAAACGCATTATGTCTTTCGCACTAAAGTTTGATGTTATTCATTCAGGTGTTGTTTCGAACTTGATTTTCATACACATCGATGAAATAGTCGAGTTGTTTGGCTACTGTCTTACTCCGTTGTGACAATAAATAGATGGCTTGCAGAACATTGTCCACTGTTTGCTTAGAAACTGGATCGTTTGTCTCGGTGTTGTTTTGCATCTGGCGCGTATTCATCATTTCGAACTGTGCTGATAAGTACTTGTATACTGCCTTGCAGAATGTTTTCTTGCATTTTGTTGCTGTAAAACAAGTAAATAAAGTGAGAATTGAATTCATGGTGTATATGATTGAGATGGTTGCTTCGACATACCAAAGTTATGAGCATTCTTGGCTAGGAATAGCAAGGCTCGGGATGCGATGTGAACGATATGAGAGATCATTGGATGTTCAATCTGACTCAATTGGAATACATGAATAAATACATTGAGAATATCTTTCGATATCGATTGATAATAATCTGATGATTGTTTGTGACAAAGAAAATCGACGTGTCAGTCAGGCACCTATTAAAAGTGATTACACAACAGAGATCTTGAGTATCATACCAAAATTTTGCATCAAATCCTCGAACCGAAGCATATACTGATCATATACTTGAAAATTAAGAACCTTGTCCATCATTGCCATATTGCTCTGCTGCAACTTGGCAGCACTGTCCACATGTGTCAAATAACTCTCGAGGAACCGTATCATTTGTGTTGTGACAATCGTTGGGATAAATCCTTGATCTGTCTGTCTCACATACTTGCGCAAGATATCAGCAACGACAATCACTTGTTCCTCATCTCCGTTACTCAGTACTTGAATCAACGCTTGTTGTGCATTGATATTGGAGTAGAAAATGTTTAAGGTATCGGGATGACTAATATCTCGCATGTACATGAGTGCCTGTAGCCTCGAATACTCGCTAGAGTCACTACTGCGCATCAATTGACAAATCAGATCAATCTTTTGTTCGCGCAGTGCGATATCAGATTCTGTTAACTGAGAAATGACTTCATTCTCGACAAATGTAGCACCTGTCTGTGGATTGAGAACCTTGTGCGGTACGATCTTTGGTTTCGGTGGATCGGATATCATCAGAGAGAAGCAATAGGTATTGCTGTTGTAGGCAGGCATCAGAGACGATAGTCTCTGTCGACCACCAATCAACCAAATATCCATTCCGTTCAATACGAGCGAGTGATGAACGAGACCGTTTGGTATTTGAGCAATCGTACTGGATTCAATCATTCCAAACTGTGCGCTCAATGTGTCAAACACAAGCAAGCACGACAAATTGTTTCCATTGACCAATCTACCACCATATATTACAATTTTGGATCCAATGAGTACACTGGAAGCGCCTCGTACGGGCACAAACGATTCCAACGATGGATCCAACTTGACCAAGCACCATTCCATACTCGTCAAATTCAATTTCCAAATATCACCAATCGGTTGACCATTCAATGTCGTTCCACCAATAATATACAAATGATTGTTTACAATGTGAGCCAAATGACCATGTCTCGCACGTGGACCACTCACATGACTCCGATGACCACCACCACCACCGCCACTACTACTACTACTACTCCGCTTATGAATGGCACAGAATCGATCATAATTGTACCACTGTTCATCTACAGTATCAAACATCCACAATTCATTTACTTCTCTCACACTTGCTCCACCACCACCACTACTACTATTACTATTACTATTCTGTATATTAGATGATGTTTGAGTGGCCACAACACCTCCAAACATGAATATGATTTTTGGAAATGTACTGGCATAGCTATGACTCAACGTATGACCGAAACGAGCCACAGGAACACGCACATTATCACCCATTTTCGATGCTGCCGTATCACTATGACTTCCACTACTACTACTGCTACTACTACTCTTATTTCCACTACTATTACTCCTACTACTACTTCTACTACTACTCGTATGATCATTACTCCAAACAAATGACTTTAGATTGAGCATGTACATGATGTGACCATCATCAGACAATGGAGTTTTTCTAGTGAGTCCAACAGTTGTGCTACTCCTACCACCCAGGACATACAAGTGATGACCAACAATGCACATGGCATGATCCATTCGACTCTTTGATTGAAACAAGTTTGAATTAATGGTTGATTGTTCTGTCCAACAACATAAACTATTATTATTATTAGTATTATTGTTATTGTTGTTGGAAGAAGAAGAAGAAGAAGAAGTAGATGGTGATGGTTGTTGAGTGAAGAATTTACAAGTGTAGAGGTTGTTGGAGACTCTGTTGGTACTGATTGGACCTACTCCGACACCTCCAAACATGATGAGCATTGATGATAATGATGACTGTTGATTGATCGGTGTGTTGTTGTTGTTGTTGTTGTGATCATGATTGGTGGTTGTTTTGGATGGAGGTAGTGGTGGAGCGTAGCCAACGACACGGAATCCCTCCAATGGAAACAGAGTCTTACTGTTTGCAATGTTCACAATGTTCCACACCATAATGAGAGATCGATCAGAGCTCGGTTGTTTTTTTTCTCGCGATTGTTTCTCTGTGGCAAGCGACGTTTGGTTTCGGCTCAGAAAGTTGTTGCCCGACGCATGATTTTAGAAGTGTTGATCATGCGTCAAGTGTACGGAGGTGATTGTTGGGTCGTACATGTTGATAGTCATTTATTCTTCGCAAAGAGTTCGAGAACTTAGAGTTCAAAACCACCATCCTTCTCAACACCAGATGCCATATCCCTCAGTTGTTTGAGTCGTGCGGCTTGTGGTGTGACAATAAATCGACTGTAAGTGTCACCCATGCAAAGCATAATCTCCTTGCGCAAAGAAGTTACGACATCGGAGCCAATGTCGGCTGTTATGACACCCTGGAGGGCTTTACTTTGTTCCTGGTTCTTCCATCAACGTTAACCTCGTTTGGACATCCAGATTTAATGTAGTCGTTGTAGATTGTCTCCAGTTGTTCTCTTCGTTGTCCTTCACTCATATCCTCATTGTTTCTTAGGAAAGATTCCAATAATGGGAATAATAGAACATTCTCATAACTAAACTCTTTGCGTGCATATTGAGAGAACAATCGCAGGCTCACTTGATCATGCAACAGTTCTAACAGAGATTCTTCGATAGAGCTAGTTTGGATTAGCTTGTTTTCGTTGAGCTGCAAGGTATTCAGCCAATTTGTGTTGGAAATGACGAAGACCAATGGCGAATCCTCCAAACACAAACACTCTTGTGATTATGTACAAGACATCTAGAATGAACTCTGCAATCTTGGAACCTGATTTTGGAGTCGTATCCTTGTCATGTCTATCTCTCAATCCGACAGAGTATGAAGCAATCATCAGTACCATGGCCAATATCATCAGTAAGCTCTCCAATCGGAAGCCTAATGGATCGTCCAATGTGAAATACCCTAATGATTGTTGAATAGTTCCTTGAACCTTTTCCTCTTGGTTTACATCAATTTTTTCACGAGTGACAGCAAAAAGTCAATGACAAAGCTGAAGAAAATGAGCACTGCAATAGTCAGAGACATGGTAGCATATGAGATTGAATTGAACGAGGTGGCTACATTACTCTTCATTCCACTAGCTCCTTGAGCAATTGAAATTGCAACAAAGTAGCTTCCAGAAAACAGAAGAATGCCGAACAAAGCACTGATGAAAACTACATTTGAGGTTATCATTCTGTACATAATCATCTTCCACTGCTGCCATAAGAACATGAACAAGGAAGCCAATACGATTGGGTTCACAATGCTCATGATGACATAGGCCAAACTATTAATCGCTTTGTAGTTGGTAGTTGCAAGCAACAACGAATTTCTTGCAATTCCGTTGAGAATAGTTTCGAGAATAATGGCAGTTAGACCGACGAATGGTGCGATGTATCTTGACTTGATTGGCTGGTCATTTCGATAAATGATAAGCATGATGAGCAAGGAGAAGGAACAGATAAGGATGACACAATTCACAGCAATATGAGCCACATAGAATCCAGGTGCAGACTTGTTTGTATTCTTAGGATCATAGATTATAAAGCTGGAAAAACTAGTCGTAGGAGAGCATTGGCATATCACCTCTGTATCTGTCACATTGTGCAACCAACAGCCAGCATTATTCCAGTCACTATTGTCAATAATATCTTCCTCAATGTACATGCACTCGTAATGGAAGTTACTATCATTTCGAATTGAAATGTTTTCTCCCAAATTTGTCAGAGTGACCTTATCACCCGATACGATTCTGAATGTAACAACAGAAGAAGCCATGTTTGGTGTTGTTTCAGAGTTTCTTCTGTAGGGATTCGAAGCCTGAGAGAACGCTATAAAGTGTGTAGAGTACACTCCAGAGTAGTCTAATGTATCTGACAGTGATGGCAGAGCAACCATGGATTCATTGTTGGCAAAGGTCTGTTATCCAAGAAGCTACCATAATCCTTCTTCACTATCATTCCAAAAGCCTTTGTAGAAATGAGCGTTTCATAATCAGAGACAAACTTTCCATGAGAGACCTTGTTCAACAGTCTATAAATGTAAGGTAGAGCTACTTCGGTGGTGTTACTTTGCTGTGAAGCAACATACAAGTTAGAGATCATGAGAACCATCAATTGAGCTTGTTGATCACTTGAAAAGATACCTGCATCATCGATGGTACTATTCAATAGCACATCGACCATGTTGAACGACAAAGATATGACATCTTCACTCATCAGATCGATGCTCGAAGTGAGCGTGTTCAATACACTTGTTGTCATCTCAAAAGTTAGGGAGGAGTGACAGGTACGTTCTTATGGGTGTGGAACAATGCAGCGAATTGCTGTTTTGGAAAAGAAAGTTTCTTTTTTGGAGCTGGAGAAGGAAAATGGAATACACAAAATAAGACTCGATCTACAGTTGCACAGTTATATTACACAAGTTACTTTGGCGACCACTCTGGATTGCTGACAGATTCGTGGGGAGAGGAAGGAATGTTCTCTGGGTAATTCAAAAGCAAGTGCTCTGCTTGAACTGGCACAGCGATTCTCTTCTTCTCTGATGATCGTGGTGGATTTGTCTTTCTCCACAAACCTAATCGAATCTTGATGAAATCATAGATGAGATCAGGTACATTGATGCCTGTTGCCAGTTCGAAACCTTGGAAACCGGGGCTGCTGTTTATCTCACAAATCTTGTAGCTGTCATTGTCAATCAGAATATCCACACCAGCAATATCCAAACCAACCAATCTAGCAGCTTCGATAGCCAACCATTCAATTGCAGGTGAGAGCTTCACTGGCTTGACTGATCCACCCTGATGGAAATTAGCCTTGAATCCTTTCTTTGCAATACGCATCATACCTCCAATGGCCTTTCCACCGACAATGAACACTCGAATGTCTCTGCCATGTGACTTCTTGATATACTCTTGGAAGATGCACGGTTTGCTCGTGTCAATCATATCTGCCAAATCAGACAATTGTTCTCGAGAGTGACACAGCATGACTCCTTTGCCCTGACTGCCCGAAGCCTTCTTCAACACAATGGGATACTCTGGAAACACTCGTTCCACTGTTTCGAAATTGATTGGAAACTTGGCAATCATGGTCTTTGGGAACGGCAGTCCCATAATGGCCAAGTGCTGCACCTGATACAACTTATCTCTCGATACAATCATGCTCTGCGTAGGATTCAACACCAACAGATTGGCATTCTCCAACTGACGTATCACTGCCATACCAAAGTAATCTACGTTGGCACCGAGTCTCGGAAAGACAACATCAGGCAACTTCACACTCTCACCATCATAATAAATCTCATCGAGTCCAGAACTAGAACTCACGAGATCAAATCGACCCGTCTCCATAAACTCCACTTGAATATTGTTACGGGAACTGAACGCCGACTCAAACAGTCTCTTGTTGACATATTTGAGATCATTGGCATTGCTCGTCAATATCCACACAGTAGCAATTGGCTCCTTCAACTTTCTCCGATAGTAATCCAAATCTTGAGCATTGTAAAACACAATATTGTTCTCACCAATGACCTGAGGCTTCAAACCATATTGTAAATCGTTTTTGGGCACTTTAATTTCCAGGAATTTGGATGCAGTGTCACCATCCATCGGTGGTTCATCGTTGCCACTGCTGTAATCGGCTTGCAGGTTGATGGATTCCTCTTCTTGTTGCTGTTGTTGATGTAGATCAAGTTGAGGCACTACAACGACATCTCTTGACTGTTGTTGTTCTTGATCTTTGTAGTCTTGAAGTTGATTCGTGGTGGTAGTAGTTTTGGAGTCCATGGTCAATTGCCCTGTTCTTGCTAATGGTGGTGTGGATTATTAGAGTTGGTGGATGTGAGTGGGGTTGGATTACAGAGTGATGTTGTTGTTGATTCTTCTTCTTGCCCTCAAGAAATCCAACCCCACCAGATTGCACTCTGACTTCAATTCAACCAAGGACTTGCTCGGCCGCAGTACCAAAAATAACAACATCATGAGAATTGTGTGTTCCACTCGTTCCTGGAACCCAGAAATTTCAACCAACAAGAAGAAATGACAAGTGCTGTTCGCAACCCACCGCCATTGTCCAAAAAGCCCTCTCATGACAAGGACCTTAACAACACCAAGATTGACAAATCATCATCAAAGAAGAGATCAAAACCACCTATCAGAACAAGACGTATTCTTCGCCAATTTGCCAATTTTTTGGCCCAATATCAACAACAGCAACAACAGCCGTGTGATGTCACTGGCACAGCCTCATCATCATCATCATCAACAACAACAATAAACAATCGAAATGATGAAGCTTTAACGATTGATGACGATGATGATGACGATGAATCGACGACTACTACTGCTTCGTTAGCACAGCAACAACAACAACCATCGGTCCTTCAACAATTGCACTACTTGAATCATCAAACAATGAATGCAGATGACATTTTTATGTACATGTCTCTGAATCAGGACTTTGGAATGGCGACACTCGGCTCATCACCCTCTCTCATCAGTGGTGAAGACGAAGAAGATGAGGATGATTGTGTTATTATCACATGATAGAGAGAGTTGTGTGTAAGTGTTACAAAAGAGATGAGCGGAGTGTCACGATGAGATTATCATATGATGATGAGCGTAGCTCTTGCGCGAATTTGGATCATCGCAGAGTTGTTCATTTGGTGTATCAAAAGATGAATTTGAATTTAGCTATATTCATCATCCGTAAGATACACATGCAAGATATAATTGTTCGACTTTTCAAAAAATAAGAGGTTCCAACTTTTATTCAATAAATAGTAGTTCAAATTGAATGTAACGCTTCATGCGAAGAGCCAATTCAGTATAAATATGGGTTGGGTACACATTGTGCATATGTACAATCAAGTTTGGTAGCTGAGCACCATTGATGTTGCCACTGTCAGTCAGCAGCAACGCATCGGCCACATCAGACAGCGAAACAGGGTCTGATGTGGCATACTGCACCTCGAATCCAATATCCTTACAGCGAGCGAGTGTTCTCTGTATGACGACGAGATTCTTTGTGAGTTCTTCATACAGTTTCTTGGTGGGTGGAATGAGAATAGTGAGCTCTGAATCCAGTGAAAACTTGTTGTTCATCGGTTCAATGTTCAACGATATAAAGAGCAACAGTGAAGGAAGCCAGTAGAACGGTTCAATAATCTCTTCCTGGTGTTCCAAAAGCTCTTGCACGATTGAATTCTTGATGCTTTCACGAAGAGTGAAACTGCTGAGGAATTCACCGTTTGGTTTCTTCAAATTTGGATGAATGTCTGATGCGAATTGCAAGAAACCTCCAAAGAAGGTGACGATGTGGGATACGGGATCCAGTTCGAGGCTGGTATCCTTCCACTCGTTCACATACTTGTATTCAGCAAAATAATGTTGCAGATTGCTCCTAATGAACACATAGGTATAAACACCAGTGACATCATCAGCAGCTGGTTGCCACTCATTATCCAACACGTATTCCTCGTTATTCAGCTCTGCTTGCTGCTTTCTGTATTCGTCTCTGTAGTGTTTCAACTCGTGCATAATTGTCAAACGAAGATTAGAGAGCACTTCGATCTTGGACTTGACTGTTTTTTTCGTTGGCAACTCCTTCAATAATTGAATGGATGTTTGATAGGGCTGTTCTTCGAAGTGTGATGGCCAGAACATGATTGGTACACCTAGCTGCTGAAGTTGTGTGTCAACCAATTGTTCAATCTTCTGAGCCATGAAGAGATCATTCTCCTGATAGGTAATCTGATACAGTGGAAACAGTGTGCCATAAATTTTCTGATGAACATATTCGCTCACATATTCAGTCAACAGTTGTTGACAGTGATACTTTGATCGATCCTGGTTCTGTACACCAACCATTGTCTCTGTCTTTGGTTCATCATAGTAATAGAATGGAAGCTTAATGTTCTTAAAGTATCCAGTTTTTTGTGTTTTAGGAGTTTCGTTCAAATCACACTCTTCTGTGAACAGATATTGGAAGCTCGAATTGAAGAAATCCCATAGCAAGTCATTCAAAAATGTAATAAAGGATTGTGCATCTTCATTTGCCCTAGAGATTGCATTGTGCTTGCGTTTCGCAGATGCTTGAACCTTATCTCTCATGGTAGCAATAGAGAACGATCCATCAAATGTCGATCTAAAATAATCACACAGCGGTTGAATGGCTTGTTGACTTGTGTTTCGATCCCATGAGTGAAACATTTCTTCAACAATGAGCTTAAACTTCTTGATTGAAGCCAATGGTTGAGCATACTTTGACATGAAATACGTCTTTTCATTCTTCCACACATCTTCTCTTCGAATCAAAAATCCGTACCATTTGGATGACATGTACGCTGGTTTCGCTTTCTCACTGCTCTTTGTCGCTTGACTGCTCTGATTTCCGTTTGATGCCATCATTGACATCATCATACTATTGTTGTTAAAAGTATTGTTATCACTGTTGTAACCTCCACGTGTCACCATATAATTAAAGTCTTCTCTCTGTCGCAAGCAAAAATCAATCTCATGCTTGATCATTGACAGCGTAGACAGGGAACAGTTTTGTACTGTGCCCTTAATGTACTTGCCCTTGACTTCCGATCCATTCCACTCACCCTCCAGTTTGTCACCATTGGGAAAATAGAGTGTTCCAGAGCCCTTGCGTACTCCATTGTAATAGTTGCCTTGAAAAATAGTTCCATCCTTGTAATAAAACGTTCCATTGTTGTGAAACTGATTGCTCTTGAACATGCCATAATACTTGTCCATGGTTCCAAACTCTTGAACACCGAATCCATCTCTCATATCATCCTTGAACTCTCCAAAGTACATACTGTTCTGATCCATCAAAAACAACTCTCCTTGTCTCTCCTTTGTGAAATCTTCGATTGAATCCACTAAATCTACACTGCCTGCTCTCAGTGAAACACAACCAAAGTATTCAAACTTGCCTGGAAAATTGATCTTGAATGGAAAGTGTGGTGAAGGTTGATTGTTGATCCATTTGCCAACAATCTCCCATTCCATATCAGGTTCATTCACTTGTCTTCCACCATTTCTTTTATATTGATGATTCTTCTGTTGTTGTTGTTGACCATTATTCACAGTCGTCTTTGGTCTTGGTTTGTACAAGCGACCAATGTCGTTTCTTCTGCCTTGATTCAAGCATCCTTCATAAATGGTTCCATTCGGGTATTTGAGCAATCCGACGCCATGTGGTAATTGAGAGCTCACATCAACTGAGCCACTGTACTCATAAGTCAACTTGCGCTTCACATACGATAAACTCTTGTTTTCTGTGGAGATGGGAGAGGCATTGCCACTACTGCTACTAACAGAAGACATTGATAGTTTTGATATATTGGTAACCGTTATTGTTGTTTGTGGTTTGTTTTGGATAATCCAATCGAAAGATAAATGATGAGTGATGGGGAAAGCGCGTTGGTGATTCACAACAGGATTTTTGGGTATTCACATTGAGAAACTCCGAAAAAGAGCGAATCTACGACCGGACGATCAACAGAAATTGAGCGTCTGATCTGAGCTGTGTTCTGGTTCTATTCTTTGCATGATGTCCAATAATTTCCAATCTCTAGAAAAAAGAAACAGCTTACCGTTGTGCCAACATGAGTTCTCAAACACCTCCTGATGCCAATCCTTTTCCCATCGAAACTCCCTTTGTTCCCAGTGTCCAGTCTCCTGTTATTACTATTGTTTCCACTGATCCGAATTCAGAGAGGCGACAACTGAAACAGCTGAGTGTATATGATAGTTTGTCGTTGGTTGTATTCAGCATGATTCGTTGTTTCAACAGTGAACATGTCAACAGAGCCTTCAAGAATTACTCTCTCGATGCGGTGGTGCCAGTTGCATTGAGCATCTTTTTGATTCTGTTGTGTGTGAGTCCTCTGATGGTAATTAGTGCAGCTTATGCACCAGGGTTACTGTGGTGCTCACTTGTGCTCATTCCCCTGTGGACCATGATCTCAGCTGATCACATGTCTCCATTGTACAGTGCCCGAATGTTCATATCGGGCATGAGAGACCTGAGTGTGACCATGACTGATGACTTTTCATCTGTTGTAGAGTCGAGCTATCGGAGTACGGACTCCAACTTGGACGAAGGAGCAGAAGTTGAAGAAGAAGGAAATTCTTTAGTTGAGCAACATGTAGATCAACGAGGATTACTTGAATCGGTGTGGTACGGTGTTCGAAACGATACTCAATTCTTGACATGGTCCTTAGCTTCAATGTTGTTCTGTCTAGTGCCTGGAATAGGTTCTATGATCACTGCTGTTATCATCACATGTCTCACTGTTCGCAGAATGAGTCAGTTTATGATTGATCAGAGTCATGTATGTGACGTTTTCCCGGGATCCATCCCTTCGCGTGATGTTCTCATAGAGAACAATAAGAAGGTCATTTACAGCTATTGTTTCTTGTGGGTACTGTTTCTGGCTCTTCCAGTGATTGGACCGTTCCTTGTTGGTTTTGCTCAAGCGAGCTTCTCAGATTGTTACTACAATGCTCTCACCCGAGAAACGTCCCATGCTTCGCTAGTATTAGAAAGTAGTATTCAATTAGAAGTGAACGGTGAGGAATTGGAGATCAATCACGGAGGTGACGATTGGAAGGAAGAAAAGAAGAATTCCAATGCAGATGATAGTGAAGCATCAATGTTTCGCAGTCCCGTGTCAGAGGTATAAACATTGTAATCTTGTCCAATCCAGATCAACAAAAAACAATCAAAAACAAAACGAAAAATGAATCCCATCAGAGTTGCCAACTTTTTCATGTGCATATTCTTTTCGTATGCAGCTTATCTTCAGTTGAATGATCCAGATTCTCTCAGATGGATTGCCATGTACAGTTCAAGTGCCTTCGTCTGTCTCTTGTCTGCCTTGCTGACCAAGTCGTCTCAAAAGGACAAAAACTCCTCTTCAGTGCCATTCAGAAAACTGAAATTGTTGATTCTGTTGCCATGTTTGCTTGCTCTACTCCTAAGATACTATCAAAGTGGATGGGATTTGGATTTGGACTACAAGACAGAGGACGGGAGAGAAAACAGCGGAATGGTCATTGTGGCTTGCTGGATGGTTGTCAACATGATTTCAATTTCCAAGTGGGGTGCGATGGCACTTGTAGGTATCACAGTTTCTATCTGTGCCTCTGCATACATTATTCCAAAGTATCTCATGACGAAGGAGCATATGGTGGGTCATTGTCAAGGACTTGGTTTTGGACCCAAGGAGTAACACTACCTTTGTAAACAATTCTTTTTTTTATACAATCAAACTTGAAAACTAAAAATAAAACCTCATTTCATTGTATGATTGTTATGTCCACAAGAATCGAGGTTTATTGAACAGAAACAATACCATTTGAAAAGACTACCATCGCACCAATACTCTATCATGATGAACTTCTTACAAAAATCAATCGTATGTGCGCAGCGATCCATTCTTCAGGTTAGACACTTCTCTTGCTGCAGTGTTCTGAATCAAGACAGGTCCCTAAACGACATTTCCAACAAGATTATTGAAAAAGAAGTGAAGAATCAAGAGCACTACCATCCAACGTCTCTCAAATCGTTCCACAATAGAAAGGTTGGATCGTCCAGACATCTGGATGATGAATCCTATTTGCATGGCACTGATTCCTTCTCGGGTCTCACACTCAATGGCGATCGAGAAGACGAACATTACTTTGATGTTCATGACAAGTTGAGTCATGATGAGAAAAAGGCTGCAACTGCCGCAAAGAGAGGAAGTAAGCCTCACCAGTGAATTGATAGAACTATCTCAAACCATGATATCGTTCAATTCATCTTAACCCAATAAAGATGAAGATTCATCACACATGTGTTTTTGTGTTTGTAGTTGTGATGAACCAAGTTCACCTCTTTACATGAGATTCAGGGCTTGGAAGTCATCCGAAGACAGTTCGGTCACTTCGGACAATCTCCGACTGATTGTGACACTTCTGGTATCAGCTACTTCTCTGTTGATATTTGTGATAAAGGTGTTGAGCAAACCCTTTCCTTTCACTGGGACTCCGATTCGAATCAGAAAAACTTGTTGGAGTTTGACTGGCAGGAGCTTGTATGTACTATCTGTAATTTGGATTTGACCAGCGATTCCACTTGACTCCATTCTCGAAGCCAGGTTGACCGTATCGGACCAACAATCGTATTGAGGCTTTGTCGATCCGACAATGCCGGCAATAATCTCTCCAGAGTTGATTCCTATGCGAATTTGAAGTTTCGAGGGAAGATGAGGATACTTCTTATTAATTTGGCTCACAGCCGCAATGATATCGAGAGCACCTTGAACAATATTCTTTGCATGATCTGGATGCTCGGTTGGAAATCCGGAACCAATCATGTAAGAATCACCTATCGTTTTAATTTTTAGAAGGTTGTACTTTGGAAGAATCAGATCGTCGACAGCTCTAAACGTTAGATCGAGCAACGAAACAATTTCATCTGCAGGCATCTTACCCGCCAGGGCTGTGAATCCAACAATATCCGCAAACAATATAGAAGCATTACTGAAACTATTATAAATTGATTTCTCTCCTTGTGCGATCCGGGCAGAAATTGCTGGAGGAAAGAGTTGACTCGTGATCCTCGACAGTGCGTTCTGCTCTGATTTCGTCATCATTTGACTAGCATCTCTCACAAATCCAATGAACCACCTCCTCGTTTCTGTAATTCGAATTTCGGTTGCTTTTAACTCTAGGGGAAATAATTCACCATCAGACCTCACTCCCTCTTCAATTCTAACCGAGTCCAAAACATGTTTAACTCCAGTTTTCATATAGTTGTCAATGTATTGATCATGGTATCGAGCAATTCGTTCAGGCATGAGCATCTTTATATTCTGACCAATGACCCTTTCTTTGGGGTATTGAAAGATTTTCTCTGCTGCATCATTGAACATCCGAACTATCCCATTACTCTCTATCCCGACTACCGGAATAGTAGATAGACTCACCACTCTGTCATATAGTTTCTGAAGCGCCATGAGCTGCAAATCACTCGTTAGATCCTTCATGTAGCACATGTAAAACTTGTTGTTGCCATTGTCCTTGGCATTAGTGATGACTGACTCAATGCTATCTCCAGGAATCTCCACAATAGACACTTCAAGTGGAAACAAAAAGGTTTCATTCTTCTTGCCCATTACAATTCGTCTCACAAAGTGACTTGGATGATTACTTGCAGTTGAATGAGCAGGTGAAGTGAACATAGAAATGATATCTTCTTGCTCCAAATAGAAGGACAAATCTCGTCCCATCTCCTTCTTCATTTCAAATAACTGATGAGCAGCAGGATTCGCCATATATACCATGCCACTAATATCATATACGAGTATTGGAGAAGGAGAGATGTAGAGTGAGGAGTGAAGAACATGAGCTATTCCTGAATTGTTGCTACTGTTCATGGCAGGTAAGGGTGACTGTGTTTGCATTTTGCGAGAGAAGGTGTATGGGCATTGATAACCAGTTACGGATGACATTGATAGGCTAAAATCCAAGAGATCTTGTTCATTGGAATGACCAACAATGGGACATCCTCTTGAAAATTCTGAACTAGGGCCTCTGCTCTTTGCAGTTTCATGGTTCTGATTTTGTTCTGGCCGAATTCTTGCTAGTTTCGAACTTTGAGAACCCATATTGTGTGGACAATGTGTGTGCGAGTACTCGATGAGTTCTTTGTCTAAGTCGTTGTGATGCAGCACTCCCCTTTGTTTTATTCTCTCCTCTAAGAATAGAGACCTCTGTGGGAATAGATTCGTAGTTGCGAAACGCTCCCAGTGAAAAACGGTCAGCGAAACTACTGCGAGCTTGAAGGGGAAAAAATCGCTAAAAGCGGCAAAGTCCAAAATCAAAACCGAATCATTCACAGAGGATGTTTGTAAATCCAACGCAAAATTTGGTCGAGTTGAGCCTTCATGCGGGCACTTGCGGGTGAATATGCTTCCACAGTTTCACTGACCCGTTTGATTAGGAAACAGATGTGAGCTGGATATGGGTGATGGAGCTGCTCCCAGAATTTTTGCTTCCTCCGAAAGAGCTTTCTGAATCAGTGCTCTCGATTTGGCACGGAGCTCTTTGGCTTGTTGATGAATATCAAAGCTTCTTGGATTGAACATGACAGCATTCTGGAACATGAGAGCAATGTTACGCCACAGTTCAGCTATTGTTGTGATATTGCCATTCTTAATATTTCTTCTCATCCAGGACAAGTCTCGTTTCTGCAGAATAATTTGCTCATATCCAGCAGCAATTTGCTCCGTTACAGGCTTCCTAAACGGCTTTGCACTCTCTTCTTTCGATATATCCTTGATAATATCATTCATGAGCTCTACGATTTTTTGTTGGGCCTCTTCCTTATCAGCATCCATGTCCTCATCAGAATCTTCATTGTCTGCAGTTGATTGACTCTCTCTTGTTCTTGCTCGAGTCGCTCTTCTGTCCTTACCTGATTTGAATACTTCGAGCAGGCGTAGTGTCTCGGCATCTGTCTCCTCGGTCGATGGTGTTGAGACATTTGTTGGTGTTTCTTCGTTTGCTGACATTCTGGGTTTCTTTGGACTTTGATCGTCAGATGGTGTTTCTCTTGTGCGTTTCTTGGGCGTTATAGATAAACTAGAGACTTGTCCTGCCTCTGTTTGTTCGTTAAGTTTATCAGAAACAGCGTCAGAGTTCTCTGTCTGTTCTTTGACATTGTTTGTGTCTTGATCAATCGATTGTTGTGTTTCAATCACCAATTCAGAATTTTCAACATCTGTTGCTTGGTTCTCGGCTGCCAATGATGAAATCACAGAGATCTTCTCATGGCATGAAAGATCAACCAACGTATTCTTCTTGGTTTCAGTCAATGCATCCGTTTCATCCTTGGAATGTACACTCGATGATGAATCAACAACATCCATCATGACATGATCTCCATCTGCATCAATCGCTAATGTTCCTGTTGTCTTTTCATGCTGCATCGCTAACGATTCACTCTCCAATGCTAACTTTTTTGCTGCTGCCTCTTCTTCTTCTTGTTGTTGTTTAAGTTTTTGTTGTTGCTGCTGTTGTTCTAATAGCTTCTTGGCATGTTCTCCTTGTTCCAACAACAATAATTGCTGTTTTTGTTTTTCTTGATTGATCCGTTCAATTTCAGTAATCAGATTGTCGATTGTGAATAAACCTTGTTTGTTGTTCGGTTTAGAGAACTGAATTTGATGATTGAATTGATTTTCTTGTTCTTTGGATATGGACATGAACGATTCAAAATTCTCAATCACATTTTGGTTGTTGTTCGTTTGTTCATCATCATCATCATTATCATTGTCATCACATTCTTCGTCATCACCATCACCATCACCATCATCATCATTATTAACCATTAACATTGACAAATCATTTTGCATCACTTGAACAAATGTTTGCATCTTCTTCTGAATCGATTTCAATTGTTCAATATGATTGCTTTTCACATGTTCATACACTTGTCGTGGTGTTGGAGATGATGAATCTTGTTCGTTGTTGAGTGATGATAGTGCGAGTAGTGATGATTGCAAGTATTCGTATCGTTGTTTGCACCAATTTTGAATTTTCATGACATTTTCAGAATAATCTGATGATTGTTGTTCATTTTGTTCACTTGTTTGAGTGAGATCACCATTATTCAGAGTACTACCACCATTCATCATTATTGTTGAGTCATCATCATTGTCAAGTGTTGTCAACATGACATGTTGAGACATGAGACGTGCAATGTGTGACCAATCGACAACTCGTTCTTTTTGTTGTTCAGTGTCGTTGTTGTTTGAGATGATGCTTGTTGTCAAGTCATGAAGCTCTGTCGTCACATTGAGAATTTTTGTCCAATATTGATACACATATTCACATAACAGTAGATCATTCGATGTTGTTGATGTTGTTGTGGAAAGCGTCATTGCCTTGGTGTTGTTGGGCGCCATTTTTTTTGGTGTTGTGTTTGAGGATCAAAATTTGTTTTCTGGCCGACATAAATCTCCTCCACATTTTCCGATGAAGCAACTACAGTTTCGAGCTACATGATCAGAACTTCCAAGGAATAAATGAATACTAAGATTCAACTAGAGATTCAGAGAATTACAAATGTTTTGGATGAACTTGTAGAAGACTTTCAGATACTACAGTACATCCCAAAGAACGAGAAAGCTGTTTCCCCGCAATCCTCTAAAAAGCTCTCCGAAGCATCTAATCATGCTTTGCAAGAGCTCTACGATGAAGAAAAGATTCTATCTACCAAGGTAGAAGAGAAGAAACAGGCAGATGTAGTAGAATGGAGTAAGCGAGTGAAGAAATCAACGATGAAAGTGTGTCAATTACTGAAAAAGGACAAATATGTGGATCATGTTCCCATGGACGAGCTGGAAACAAAGAAAATGCTTCAATTTGTTCGAATGATGGAAGATTTGAGAATTGTTTGGATTGGAAAGTTGAAGACGACCGAAGAAGAAAGACAAATCCAGAACGAACTGAAGAAGGAGACAGCGGCAAGGGAGAAGAAGGCAAATGCAGACAAGAAAGCATTGGAGAGAGAATTAGCTTCAGAAAAGAGTAGTCGAGACAAGGAATTATCCGTCAGAGAGGATTTTGTAAAAAAGTATCAGTCTGATTATTCGATATTGCTTCAAGATACTTCTTCGGACAAGAACGAGTACAACAACAAGATGGAAGTCAAAGAGAAGATTGCAAAGCAAAAGTACGAGAAGTTTAGAGCTTTAATTTTGGACAGAATCAACAAAACGAAGCAACTTCTGCTAGAAATGAAACAGCTGAATATGGAGAAAGAGAATGATCTCAAATTGCACCGAAAGAATGCAGAGAGACAGGTAGAGGACACAATTGCTGAATATGATTCGTACATGTCCAAAACTACGTTGCGTGTCAATACCTTAATGCACGAGCACAAAGAAGACAACATGAGACTCGAATACCTGAACCGAGAATTGGAAAAGTGCCACACAGACAGGAAAGAGAAGGATGAAGAGTATCAGGCAATTGTAGTTCAAAAACAGAAGGAACAAGATGCCAGGAAAAAGAGATTAGAAGCAGCCGCAGTGATTGGTCGTTTCTACAGGAGAGTCCTCGACAAGAGAGAAGAACAAAAGAGACTGGAAAAACTAGCCAGGAGAAAGAAGAAGGCCAAATCACCAAAGAAACGTTAACTGTCACTTTATATAAATGGTTGTAGTTGACTATCTCTTCAGCTCCGTATCAATCAGTGATGAGTACTTCTTCCTGAGCGAATCAATCTTTTGAATATTCACCTTCTTGTCATACTTGTCTGCCGTTTTCAGCAGTTTATCCACATCGAAGCATGGTTTCACAATCATGTTCTGGAAGCAGAGCATCAAGCTGCTCACATCTGGAGCTTTCAACAGAGCACTCTCATTAATTTTGAGTAGTGAACTGGATTGGATGAAAAGAGTTAGAATTTGTTCCACTATCGTATAAAACACAAAAATCACGAATGAGTACATACAGCGGAACTTTGAATAATACAATGGCACCTTCGAGGAACAACTTGTCCCAAATACGCAATGTTGTTTCGTATGGGAAATCAGATGAATACAGTTTCATCATGAAGGCCATAGTGAACGCTGACAATTCGAACCCAAGTCTCTTGAAATGCACAGCAATCTTTGAGTGATGTTGATAGATCAGTTCGTCCAATATGCTGGCATCAACCAACACACCCTTAAGATTAGGACTGTAGAAGTTTTGTGGCAAAAAGTCTTCTATGATACAAACGAACAACCAGAAGGCTTCCTCCTCGGACATGTGCAGCAACAAGAGACCACATATGTAATTGAAGCTTTGAGAGTAGTTGACCAAGGGATTTCTCGTGCTGTATGCGACAAATATACGACGCATAGCAGAGAAAACTGGTGAATTTTCCTCCTGGAAGAATGGATGGTCGTGATATGTTCTCTTCATATCCTTCTCAATGTCCTCCACAACCTTTGGAGAGAGGGACTTACTACCGCTCAGCAAAATCTTTTGATAGTATCCAACATTCTCCTCCATCTTACGTTGAGCTCCTGAGAGAGCCATCCAGACGCGTGGTCTCATCAAAGGCACTACTCCATATCTCGCGATCAACTTTCTCACAGTGGTAGCCTTTGAATCGATTGGACCCTTGTAGTTGCTCCAAGCCTTGTAAGACTTTGCTAACCTCTTCTCGTAGCTTCTGCTCCACACATGATAGCCTTGATAGCCCTGTGGCTCTGGGAATCCAACATTCTTCATTAAGAAGAACTTCTTCTGTTTCTGTGAGAATGGATGTTCATTCAACAACTTGGCAAATAGGTCCAATTGTTCTAGTTGCTGTATCTTCTTGACACAATAGTCATTGATCATTCCCAGTTGCTTGTCCGCTTCCTTCAAATACTTTTGATCTGGATGATTAGTGTTCATATGTACATTGATCATCTCTTCTAGCCACAACACATAGAAATTCACTCTCTCGATTGGTTTCTTGAGTAGCAAGTCTTGCAGGATATTATCAACCGACACTTCTGTCTCATTCTTGCTTTCCTCCTTTGGTGACAGGGGAGGCTTATTGTCCGTGTTAAAGAACAACTTCTTTGTATATTCGTTCAATTTGGATGATCTCTTTCTAATCTCTTCGCACTGCTTGGCAACAAACTCATTAAACTCAGACTTGTTATTCATTTGAAGAGACAAAGTATCGATTGCTCTCTTTAAGTTGTTGGCATATGTCTTGTATAAGCGCAGTGTTGGTGATCGCTTGGTGAGGATGGAACCAATCATAATTTGTTCGTCTCTCTCCTTGAAGTTGTCCTTGTATTCCAAATATGTTTTCTCGAGCTCGATGTAAAGATCTAAATTGACCATTCTCAGGCAGTCCATATCCTGGAACATGTCACTATGAGCTTGCTCATCAATCATGTTATTTCTCATGACGAAACTGTTGAGAGCCATGAAGTTTTGATCCATCCAAGCCAATAATTCAATGTACTCTCTCTCAGAATCGATCAACAGTTTGATATGCTCCCACTTTTTGTTCAACCGTGCAAGCTTTGTATTTGCAAGAGATCTGATTTGAGCCACAGGAACTCTGGTTGGCATAACCTTTGGCGTCTTTGGTGTGTGAGGTGTCTTTGGGGTTAAAGACTCACGTAGAGTCAACTCTTGAAGGGTCTGTCGAGCTGCCTCTGCTGCTGCAGCCAGATTGACAGCTGGAATGACAACCTTCCGTTGAGGAGGTACACGAGGAGGCAGCTTCATAATCTCGACTTTTTCCTCAACTGATGCCACAGGCTCTACGGACATCTCAGGAATTTGAACAGGTGTTGCGGTCGTATCTGATGAAAGTTCAGTTACGATTTCAGAGCTACTTGGATCCACAAGTGACGAATCCTCTGAATCACTGGACTCATCAGTCTCTTCATCCGAATCATTTTCTATGGCCTTTGCTACAGCGGCTGCGGCAGCGGCCTCGTCGTACTGCTTATCCTGCTCCTCTGTTTTCTTAACATTATTCAGGAAGATGGTGTCATCGAGCTTGGTCTGTGGTAGCATTGACACGAGAGGTTTAATTCCATCTAGATCCTCGATTAACTTCATATTATCATCATTCAACGATAAATTCCACAAGACAGTAGTGGCCGTTCTCTTTGCTTTTGTGTAGCGAGAGTTTGGAGTGTCAGGTGAACCGTCAGATTGCATTTCTTGTGCTTCTTTGGTCTTGACCAAATGAACAAGCTTCTCGATACCACCGGCTTGTCTAATCATATCGCCACCTGAATTCTCTACTGATATACTAATAAGAACATTTGAGGCTCTTTCAGCCAGTTTAAACAATTGTTCCTCCTCGCCTGATACTTCAGACACGTGACCTTTCTTTGTAGGATCCAAATAGGCCACAAGGAACTGAATCTGATCCATGGTTCTCATCATTGTTCTATTTTCCTCATTAATGGCCAAGTTGCTCAGTACAGAAAGTGCGTTCTCACTAATGGAAATGTTTTGCTGGAGAGCTGAAGACTTTAGTATTTGAAACAACAGTTCAATGCATCCCAGCTTGCCCAACTTCAATGATATCGATTCACTCAATGTCAAAGCCGAAAGGGCACCCGTTATCTTGTACATGAGCTGCAATGTGTCTTGAGTTACATCTGAACTCAGTAGTCTCTTGATCTGTAAGACCAGAGCTTCTTCACCAGCAAGGTTCTCAATCTCCTGTCTTGCCTCTGCGCCACAGGCAATGTTCCAAATGGTTCCAGCAGAATGCAAAATGTCCTCCGTCTTACTTCCTCTCAATCCATGGATCAATGATGGTATATCATTGGTCAAAAACTGTTGTGTCGACGCCACGGTCGACAATATTTGAATCACGTGATTCGAATTGTTTCTCAACTTTTGATTCGAGCTCTTACTCATTGAAATCAACTTGTTCATCACGTGTTCATCAATATGTTCACTCGTAATTGGTCTCGTTGCTTCACACAATGCATTGTTCCACAAGAGTGCAGAACAAGCTTCCAACACTTCATCACTCACATTCTCCGCTGTTGTTGACTTTAATATGTGACACACGAGCAGTACAGTGCTGTTTTGAGGATTGACCACTGGTTGACACATTTGAACACACAGTGATTCATTGAGTGCCAACAAGGACAACACAATCATCAAATTGGCAATAATGTCAGAAACGAGAGAATCATGCCACTTATCAGAAGATCTCACAAACGATCCCAAGCAATCACTAATACTGTCCACCGACAATTTCTCTCTGACAAAATAACGCTGATTCTCCTCACCAATCGACATCATGTTCAACAGACAGAGTGACGCGTGTTGAATGGCTTGAACAGCTGATTCATCATCTGATGCATCACCACCACCACCATATTGTCGCAACATGGACACTACACTCTCCAATGCTCTATTATTTCTGAGAATTGCATGAACGAGTGGTGATTCTAAGCTTGTGATATTGGCAATACATGCGGCACTTCTCCTTCGAATGAGTGAACTATGTTCATTGAGTAGGAATTTGGGTCCGAGTAGAGTAGAAAATCCATCTGTTATTTGATTCGATATGAGTGAGACGTCAGTCTCTGTTTTGATCAATTTTTGAAGCATGCCAGCAATTTGTTCTCTTTTGGCAATGCTGTCATCAGGAGTTTTTCTCTCTGCTTCGAAAATGCTTGTTAAATTCATGATTGTTGTTGATTTGGTTGTTGTTGTTGTTGGTGGTGGTACGATGATGAAGTGACCTTTGAGAATCCACAAGTGTTTTGGTGATGGATGGAGGACAAAATGTTTGATGCTTTCGGCGTACATGTCTTCTGTCAAGTCATCGGAGTTACAAAAAAATGACTGTTCCGATGTTCCCTCCATGAAAGTTCAACAACGAACTCCCATACAACAACAGAGAAGAATACAAGCAAAGTGTAAAAAGCAAAAGAACAATGAAGCCGTGGTTGATACACAAAGTGAATTGATTAAAAATTGAATTGAGCCTTGCTGAGATCCATCTTGCTCCAATCGACATTTGGATGCATTTGTTGCAATTTCCTCACATTTGCATCTCTGAGTCTCTCTTCTGACGTAGGTTGACCAAGTGCCTTTGCGTTCTGATCAAACAACATCTTCTCCACCGTGGATCTCATCTCTCCACTCAAATCAGACAATTTAGCCTGAGGAGGTTCAATCTTTGCAATATCAACTTCAGGGTCTCCTACAATGACATTTGGCCACCATGTGCCAACCTTTTTGATCAAATGAACCAAAATTTCCTTGTTGTCTTCGAGTTGCCACATGGATTCACTCAGATTGATGTCATATGGTAATTCACCATCAATAAACTTGTCTCCACCTCTAACTTCAACCAACAAGTGCTTTGATTTGATGACAATGTTCAATTGTTTGGCTCTGGTACCTTGTGTGACGGGAATAGTGACCATGACACTACCAATTTCTTGTGTCCAATTGTATTTTTCTGTTTGACCACCTCCTTGCACTGGTGTTGCCTTGGTTGTTGTTGATGATTCAGCTGTTGACATGATCGTTGTTCTTGTTCTTGTTTTTTTTCTGAAGTTTGTTTTTGTGTGCGTCATTTTGAGTTCGCTTTGGTTGCGATTCAAGCAGCAACTGGAAGACAGACATGGATGCGATCTCAAGGTAACCAAACTCTTTATTCTGGTTTGTGTGGTGTATTGTTCATTCACTTTGCTTCTTGAAACATGTTACTCAACAGTCTTGCTTTGAGAGATTCGCCATGGGAACGCAGCATTTGAATGGAATGAGCTCTCATATCGCTTGTGCCCTCCAAAGCCAACTCCTCGTACAGTGCAACCAATTTCTGCTTCATCTCGATAATGTACTTTGTGTTGTCAATTGTTTCAATCAAAAACTCCAAATGCTTCGCATCTCCTCCCAACAGTTTCTCGATACGACGTACAAGCTGATACAAAGACAACAATTGAGACCTGTTATCAGTTAAAGATGAATCATCACCTTCTGACCCAGATGAATGATTCTCTTGCGATAGGGATCGCACAGCAACCAACAATTGACCAACAACCAGAGACAAAGTCCTTGGTAAGCCAAGTATCAGTTCTACATTCAACTCCTTCTTTAGTTGCTCACAGTCTGGTAATACATTGTTTTCAATGTGTTCGACGCCGTACGAAACGAGATGACCTTTCACCTGTGATAGTACAAGACACAATTCCAGGTACAAATTGCTTGGCAGTTCTATGTAGACTGCTGATGAGCTGTTTGGAGTCTTCTCATGATTCATCTTCACTTGCTGAGTCAAGTATTCAGTATGATGAGGAACAAGGCTCTTAACAAATGATTCAAATTCAATCTTGTTCTCTTGATCAATCTTGGCAATTGAATTGTTGAACAAGAGGATCACGCTGTCCCAATGCTGATTCAATTTCAGCAAATCACAGTTGCGGTACAAAATCTTGAGCATCAGGGTCCACAAATGTGACACTTGATCCTGTGCATATCTCTCACACATTCTTAAACATACACCAAACGACAAGTTCAATACATCAGAGTCATAAATTGGTATCACTTCACTCTTGTTTGTCGTCATGTCTGACTCGACGACTCCACTGTTGTTATTGTAGCTTGCAGAGACAACACTAGACGATAGATCACTGCTATTGGAGATCACTGTGGCAGACAAGGGAATCGTTGGATCAAAATACTGAGACAAGTTACAAAAACTTAACAGAGCATCCAATGAATATGAATCAGCATTCTTGTACACAATGTTCATCACACTCCAATACTCCAGGTTCAAATCAGATGACTTGACAGGGACAACCTGTCTAAATATTCCAATCAACTGCTCCTGTACCTTGATGCTCGGAGAGTTACCAAAGAATGAAATCAATGAACTGAGCAAGTTGGGTGAAAAATTGTGAGCACCATGATTGTGAATCATTGTTTCATAATGACCCATCTGTTGCTCCAAATTGATCAAATCCATTGGTATCTCTTCTGATGACTGCTTTCGCGCGGAATAAGAGTTGAATGGCTCTAGGAAGTGAGTCGGATAGTGTTCAATCGTGTATCCTGTGACCTTGGTCTCTGAGACATAAGGCGTAAGGAATTTGTTGCTGTTCCAAGGATTTGCCACAGTAGCACTGCTCAAATTTTCCATGTCTACGGGAATAGAATTGTGATGATGCACATTTTCCAATGAATTACTCTTGACAATGGTGCTTCTAGGAGAAATAGTGCTACTAGCGCTGTTGTTACTGTTACTATTGTTGTTGGATTGTTGCAAAGATAATGGAAGAGAGGAATAGGACATTGACAATCGATGATTGGATGAATGATTCATATTACTACTATTATTGTTGGAGTTGGAGCTACTGTTGATACCAGAGTGAGTATTGTTGTTGTTTGTACCAAAAATAGAAGCAGGTGACATGAGTACCATTGATGCTCTATGTGATAGTGAAGTAGAGGGAGTGTGTCCACCATTGTTACTGCTCACAGAGGAAGCAGAGGTAGGAGTATTACTGCTACTGTTGCTGTTGTTAGTGTCATGATGATGATGATGATGACTGTCTAGGTGTGATGATAGATTGGGGTTACTGGTGCTTCTCGTCTGTAATCCACTAGTACTATTACCATTGTTGTTGTTGTTGTTGTTAGTATTGTTAGTATTAGTGTTATTACCAGTGACTCCAGTGACCAGTTGTTGAACTTGCTTGCCACCCTTGTTGATTTGAGTGATGAGAAAGTCCATGTTTTGTTGTGTTTGCTTTTTCTGTTTGGTTGGTGTTGGTTCAGGATATCTCCTTCGACTGATTTCCCTCCATCAAAGCGGAGATTCACTCGTTTGATTTTCATCAAAACAATCATAGATGACAATGCATTGATGATCATGGACTTGTCAAAACCTTTTGTGAGTCTGTTGTTTCAAGTTGCCTATGATCACAGAGAACTCCTATTGGACTCCTATCTGAGAGCCATGATACGCAGAGAGAGATTTGAGACACAATACGAACAATTTTTGAACCGAATGGTGAAAGAACAGGAGGAGATTGTGAGGAGAAGAAGTGTCACTTTGGAACAAATGATGAGCAAGCATATGGAACGTGTGAATCAACTTTCTTCAAGGGTAGACACTGACAGTCAATTGTTACCACCGATTGATGAGCAGTTGGAAGAACAATTAGCACAACAGTACGATCGATTGTCTTCCTATTATTCGCAACGATCAAGAATCGAATCAATCGATATCGTTTTGGATCATGATAACGACGACAATGACGATCATTTAATTGCTGCAATGACTGACAAGGTGCGCGCAAGTTACATGAATGACAAAACGGAAGACATGACGATTGAAATTTCAGCTCAAGTGAATCGAAAATTGAAGCACTTGTGTCATGAGATGATGCGCCTTCAATGTCAATTCGGTATCGTTGACACACAAAGTGCTCTATGGCTACCGTCTCTCAATGTACGAACTCGATCAGATCGTATCCTCGAAGGTATGATGCCTTACACAGAACAGTACAACACTGCGTCAGCAGATGAGAATACAAGAGCGCATGAGGCAATGATACGGTTCTACCAGGACACGAGCATTGATGCCACTCGTCTTATTGAATTGAGAAAGGAACACAAAATTGAATTCTATTCGATTGTACAGTTTGTGACACAATATGTGATGCTGCCACACCTCGAGACGACACTCAGAAAGCGATTTCAGAAGAAGTTGCAAGGACACAAGCGTATGCTACTCACTTTAATTGCCTCTACAAAGATTACAAGAGAACAAAAACTTGAAATTCTTCAGAATTTGTATAACGCATTCATTCAGGGACAACGAGAATTGTCTCCCTCTGTGATCACACGTCAATTGAAGGCACTTTCGACCAGATACTACGAAGAGTACGTGTTCAGAAAGAAGGAATACAAATACTACAGACTGTGTATTCAAGCATCGTGATCGACAGGCACCCTTTGAAATCAATTTTGGTTTGGAATTAATCAGTCAGACTTGACCTCCAAGCAAGCAGTGCGCATGCAACAGTGGAAGCAGAGGAGAAATTTCAAGCGGGGTTGGGATGAACATTCGGACAAACGAAGGGGAATTCATTTCCATCACCGCTGAAAAAAACAAATCTGTTCACACAAAAAGCGCACAGAAGCACGAAATTTCTCACAGCAATGTTTGGACGACAACTCGCATCAACCAGCCATCGACTATTGGTCCGTTCTGGCACCATCTTTAGCAACAACAAATCAGCTGCTTTTTTGACCGCTACAGCTACAGCAGGTGGACTCTTCCTTGTTCAACAATCAGCATCATCAGCCGCCACTCAATCCAAGAATAGAAATTTTTCATTCAACAAGACATTGTTTGCTGAAGAAGCTGTTTCTGCCACCACGACTACCACAACTACCACCACCAAGAAACCATACTTGGGCTCTCCACCAGAGGTTGATGACACTCATCGCTACATTCTCACAGACAATCCATTGAACAAGATTTTTGAAGAGGGATCATCTGTCAAGAATGTGAGAGAACTAGACATTACACTCTACCAATATCAAGTGTGTCCATTCTGTTGCAAGGTGAGAGCCTTCTTGGACTATAACAAAATTCCGTACAAGATTGTCGAAGTGAATCCAATGCTCAAGACTGAAGTCAAATTCTCCAAGGACTACAAGAAGGTTCCAATCGTCATTGTCAACGGAATACAGATCAATGACTCTAGTGTCATCATTAGTGCACTCAATGAATTGTTGCAAAAAGAGAACAATGCTGGTCCTGTTGTTGCAGGTGCCAACGCTTCTGAAGTCAAATGGAGAAAGTGGGTCGATCACAAGCTCCTTCACACATTGCCTCCCAATATTTATAGAAATCCACAGGAAGCTCTCGATGCTTTCGAGTACATTTCCACCATGAACAACTTTTCATGGCATCAAAAAATGTTTGCCAAGTACGCTGGTGGAATGGTCATGTGGGGCATTAGCAAGAAATTGAAGGACAAGTATGGAATTGAGGATGAGAGAGACGCCATTTTCACATGTGCAAACGAGTGGGTCGAAGAATTGAACGGAAAGCCATTCCACGGTGGAGATCGTGCTGATTTGGCAGATTTGGCCACTTATGGTGCATTGAGCAGCATTGAAGGTCTGTTGACATTCACTGACATGACTCAAGCAACAAAGATTGGTCAGTGGTACTTTAGAATGAAGAAGGCAGTGGGAGAATGCTCTGGAAAGAGATAAATATTCGTGTAAAAACACACAACTATATAATATAGAATTTCTAATGAAACCATTTTATTTACACAATGGCACGACGCATGGGCACAATTGCTGTGTGGTGCTCTATAGAATCGTGCACGGACAAGCAGTTTGTCTCGCTCTTCTGTAAAACTCCTTGCCTGAATCACTGAGATCCTCCGTCTGTGCCACCAAACTGTCAATCGATTCTCCTCTCTCCAACAATTTCTCCAGTGCGACATGGAGCACCTCTTTCGTACTCTCCAGATCCTTCTTCAATTTCATCATTGAATCAACCTTGGTTGGATCCTGACACTTTGACACAAGTTCCTTCAATTTACTATTGAACGAACTGACACTCTGATCCTTGCTCAGTGATGTCATATTGATATTATTGTTATCAACATAGTCTCCAAAATCGTACAATACTTTTCTCACAATATCAAATGCCACACGCAACGGATAATCAGTGTCAGTGATCAACACTGCACACAATCCGTCCATTCTCTTGTGAACATAACCAATCATGCCCTTCTCTCCTTCGACTTGTTGTCTCAGACCAGGTTTCGTTCTATCACACAATAATCTACTGAAAAAAGTGACAAATTCAGTCAGTGTGTTCATGTAGAAATAAGTGAACCAACTGCCGCTTTCAATATGACTCGATAGAATGAGGGATTTTTTGGCGGTTGGATCAGATTTGAGAATCGCTAATGAATGTATTTGGACCATGTTGTTGTTATTGTTTTGTTGTTGTTGGTCGTGGTGATACAGGTGATGATTTGGGTGTTTTTTCTTCTTCCTGTTTGTTTGGGATTTTTTTCGAAGTTCGGGTTTGAGTACCTTGGAGTGAATCTTATTTTGCTAAAAATATGGGCAAACCTTGAGTGAGCTTGCAAGGATGTTTGTGAAATACATAAATTACTGTGATACAACCACGGTCAGTATGGACTTGTCGTATTCCATTATTGCCAAGTTGCAATACTATGACATTTCAATTATAAACAAGAGTTTGTTTTTGGCCCTTCGCTCCAAAAAAGGACTTGACGTATGAAGCGTCTCGCAAACAATTTACTGCATGCCACAAAACGAAAAAACAATCAACAAAACACAGCACACATCTCACCTCCTACTCTCACTCATTCCAGAACTTTGAACAAGAATCTCATCATAAAAAGCACCAATGACCTTACCAATTGTCACTTCAACTTCCTCCCTCTTCCCAAAACAACATCAACAACTTTTCCACGCAACAACAACAAACACAACAACACTCAACAATGACATTCTATCGTCGTCACCTCCGACACCACACACGACAATTAATCAATTAGGTCGTACTCACCAACGTCATCCATCTTTTTCATCAACATCATCCTCATCCTCATCCTCATCATCATCGACAACAACAGCAGCAGACTGGAGAACAAAATTAAATCAAATGATGCTCACTGTCAATCAATTGTCGCATCAACAAACACAATTGAATAAACATGTGGAGAACTTGATGCAAACACAACAATTAGTCATTAGTGAGATTGAACGAGTGAATCATTCATTGAACCAATCCGTGTTGGAATTGTCTCAGTTGCACGAACAAATCGAAGCAGAAGAAGCAGTCAAAATTCAACAAATGAATCATGAGATACAGCAGAGACATGAAACGAGAGAACGAGAGTTGATTGAGAAGCAGAACAAGATTGAACAAACGATTCAAAAAATGAAGTCGCAATCCACCTATTACAAAATCTCTAGTGATTCTGACATGACAACAACAACAACAACAACCAATAGCAACAATAATAATAATAATAACAATAATAGTAATAATAACAATAATAATCATGGTCATTATCAAACTACATCATCAACAACAACATCTACAGCAAACAACAATCATCGTCGCAACAAAATTAAGCTAAACATTGGAGGCACAGTATTTGTAACTTCACTCAGTTCACTCACCAGTGAACCAGACAATTATTTTACACTCTTGTTCAGTGAGTTGTTTGATACGAAGCCTGATGAGGACGGAGAAGTGTTTATCGATCGAAATCCAAAGTATTTTTCCATTATATTGGATCATTTGCGTAGTGTGAACGTGTGTGGTATGATCAAGGATATGAGTGCAATGGATCGTAAGCTCTTTGCTCAAGAAGTTGATTTTTATCAGGTGCGATCCCTGTTTCACATGTTTCCAGAGTATTTGCGAGTCGATGGTGAAGAAGCACTGGCGCAGCGACATCAAAAACCAGTTTCGCTCGATTTCAAGTTCAAGTGCAAGTTGGGCAGTCGTGGAACGGACAATGCACAGTTTATTCATCCATTTTTTGTCATGTACAACAATCATGCCAATGGTGAGATTTATGTGAGTGATTTTGGTAATCACAGAGTTCAAAAGTTGCGCATCAAGGGCAATGAGTGCGAGTGGATGGAATCATATGGCAGCAGAGGAACAGCCAATGGACAGTTCAATTATCCAACTGGTATCGCAATCAACTCAAAGGGACACATTCTGGTTGCTGACTGCTGTAATTATCGTGTTCAGATCTTTGATGAGAATATGCAGTTTATTCAGGCGTTTGGATCTCAAGGCAGCAGCCCAGGACTGTTCAACACTCCAACAGGAATCGCTGTGGATGACATGGACTACATTTATGTGGCCGATCGAAACAATCATCGAGTGCAAATGTTTGGCTCCGATGGTACGTACATTACATCGTTTGGTTCAAAGGGCAGTGGCAACAAGCAGTTTAATACACCATGGAGTGTGGCGCTCAGTGGCACGCGACGCATGAATAATCTCAAGATTTATGTCAGTGACTACAACAATCATCGGATACAGGTGTTGTCTTGCGATGGAAAGTTCCTGTATCAGATTGGTTCCAACGGAACAGCCAATGGTCAGCTGAGGCATCCAGGTGGATTAACCGTGACTGAACAAGGCTATTTAATTGTGTGTGACTATTCGAATCACAGAGCTCAAGTGTTTGATACGAAAAACAATGGACAGTTTGTGAAGGCTGTTGGAGGTGTCAAGGGATCAGATGAAGGACAATTCTCACAACCATATGGTGTTACGACAACAGCTGAAGGAAATGTGATCATTTGTGAATGGGGTAATCACAGAGTTCAAATATTTGACTAGCACTCCAATAAAATCACAGATGAAATATCGCAAAGCTTGACCAAAGAAACACAAGAAATACAATAAAACACAAGTGATAAGAAAACAAAGATATCAAGCTATGGAATCACACGACAGAGAATATCCGATTGAACTGAACAGAGGTTCAAATCCCATTGCTCTTCTCTCAAAAGAAGATCTCTTCTTACTGAGCTTACAGGCTGAACGTGACTTGAGTAGCAAGCGCAAGGAAGACAATATGGAAAGCCAGAAAAAGTTTGCTCTTGCCACAGCCCTTCCCAATCTGAGAATTCTGTTTGGCTCATGGAATCATCTCAAGAGAAGCCATGATAACTTGAATACAATGGATGTTCATGTATTCTGGAGCATGTTGAACTTGCTGCATTGGTATATTGTTCAAAAAGTGGAAGAGGAAGAGGAACACCACTCATCATCCGATGACACTGCAGACTCATTAAGTGAAGAAATTGATGAGTTTGTGTATAGTGTCTTACCTTATCTTGAGTTCTGGGATAGAAGTCAGCTCAATGTCCATAGCTTCATGGGTCAAGAAAGCGAACAGGAATCTGATATCAATATCAAGTGTGTCCGACTCGCTCTGAAGATATTCGAAGAGATATCAGGCAATGATTTTGATCACTTGGTCTCCATGCTTGGTCAGTTTTTGTGTAGTGTAGGGACAGATTGGTCTCATTTCATGCTCTCATCAGACATCAAATGTATTCAAAGAAGACTCGATATGTTGCAGTGCATATATTCATATCTATGCTCTGTAATTATCAATCAATACTATGAACAACGAGAGGAAATGCTTCATAAATTGATTGAGCTCGACTTTTGGGGCATTGAAGACAACACCAGGATATCAACATTGCATGAAATGAGCGTATTTTGTTTACAGCACGAGAATCCTGATGTTCGAGCTTCGTTTCTGTATGTCTGCACAGAGTTAGGCATGCTGTCTGAAAGGATATGTTGTCTCTTGCTTCCTCTCTTGGAGAGAGTGCTATTTGTTGATTGTGACGAAATTCGATGTTTCATTATCAATTCCCTGTGGGAAATATGCATCATGTTTCCTTCTGTGCGAGATTGTTCGAATGAAGAAGCTGATCCTGAGAGGTCAAGTCTAGTGAGCTACCTCCCTCAATTTCTCGATATTGGAAGTATTGAGATGCAACTAGTTTCAGCTCACGGCATGTGCAGAGTATTGCTTGATAATGAATACCCACTTGTCCATCCTGAGCAAATTCTATCTGGGCTAGCAAGCAAATACTGTCGACTTAGGAACAGCATTGATTCATCAGAAGTTGCTGGCTCACGAAAACCAGGTCGAAAGAGAAAGGCAAACACAGAGAGAAAGGAAAATGCGGACACAGACACAAGGCCAGCTTTGTTTCACTCCTATCTTGCTAACTTTTTCGAGGTGTTTCCTCGTTCAAAGAAAAATCAGGAAACGATCGCTGATACAATCGTAAGTAGAGCAATTGATGCAATTGATGACAAGGTGATTACTATTTCTTCAGCCACAGTGGATCCTATGAACGATGTAATCATAGAGATTAGATTTCTTGTCAAGTTGCTTCCTCCCAGAGTCTACTCAACCTTGATGGAGGTATTGATGGTCAATGTACGCAATTGTTATCAAGTACATGACCTCTCATATAATAATCTCAAGTCATGGCTCAGCATTAAAGCAAATCAATTACCTGAATAAGCGATGACCCAAAGAAATAGCATGCCATTGTGTACACGAAGAAAACATTTATAATTGATTGTTAGCAACAGAACAGAGATGACTTGGATTGTGGTAGTTCCAACTCGACATCACCTCCAAATTCGTCGATTAAACTTTGCATGAAGTGAATGTCATTGGTACACAGATTGAGTACTTTTCCTATTTGAATAAAGTGATCAGTCGACACAATTCCATCATCATGTGTGCTGTCACGAGCGCACAGTGCTTTCAATACATTCAGCAACTCAATATTCAAGTATGAAAAATAATCCAATAGTTCACTTTCTTGTAACTCCTCATTATCAATGGTTGAAACTCTATATCTCATCTCCTCCGTATGATACAAGTCAGAGTTCGTAATCTGGAAGATGTGTGCGTCCTCTGGATTCTCAAAATTTATCGTTTGATTATTAACAAACAAATCACACACTGTATCATCAGCCTTCCTTCTCTTTCTCTTATGATTATGACTGTTATTGGTCTTTTTAGTGGGTTGATTCTTGCTTCTTCTCACATCAAAAATCCGATCCGTTGTGCAAGCAACAAAGTTAATGCCCTTGTTGCTTGATAGTTCTGGCATATCATTGATACACACATAGTACAAGTATCGTGGTTGTTGTTGAATATGACGCTCGAACTCTCCTCCCATATCCTGCTTGTCACTCGCTGAGAGAAGCAGCTTTTGACAGGCGGAAACCTTGGAGCACATGGGTCCTAGCGGTACATCAGAATAGAACAAAACACGTCTTCCGAGCAACAAACTCTTCCACACGGTCATGATTGCACCATTGTCCAGAGAGTGCAATAGTGAGACCAGTGATCCAAACTTCTCCACTTGTCCATCCTTGGAAGGCTGAACATTCTGATGACTTGATGGCACAATAGCCTCGCTCATCAATTGCTTGTGTTCCTCAGACAATGCAGGAGATTCATTGCACTTGCTTATCAAATCCTTCAACAATGAATAATACCGCTTCATAATTGTGCCATCATCTTGACCCAGGCACAGAACACCAATACTTCTAATTCTTGAATATCTCTCATCTGCATTGTCTGTTCTCTTGTGATCTACACATGCCAATCCAGTTAAGTCACCGTGCTTGAACAGTACGTGATCACTGGAGATGCGATGAATACCAGCCGGTAGTGACTTGAACTCGATTCCTCTCAAAGTATCCATGTAACCCCTACCACTGCCACTACTGCTCTTAACATTGTTACTGTTTTGATTGATATCAATCACATGTTCAATCATGTTACCAATCTTGACATCAAACTTGCAGACAAACAGATACTCTAGACTAATCTTATCCTTGTTATTGTTGCTGTTCATTGATTGTCTTTTTTGTGGAGTGTCATTGGATAATGTTGCTGTTTTTGCTGTAGATGACTCTGCTCCATTGTACTGATGAATCAGATTGGATGCATACTCAATCAAATCATTCTCATATTCCTCATCATCATCATTGTCATCATCTATATCAGCAACAGGTGTAGAGAGAAGCAATGGACGAATGGCATCACTGTCTCTTCTCTTTTTCTGATTTGTAGCTACAAACATATGGAAATGAACTGCTGTTTGGTAAGGGTGGGGGTGCTTGGTTTTCTTGTTGTTGTTTTTTGAGTGAGTTCCCGAGGTGGAGGATGTCCGAGTATTCGGAGAAAAATGTCGTTCATCAAAGGGAATTTTCAGAGAGAAGCCAGAAGCAGAAAACCAAAAACTTCAACAAGAATGACAACAACACGAAGCATCGCAAAATTATCGCTCATTCTCTTATTGTTGACGATTGTTGTTGTGACATGGAGTGGTGCGACATACTCTGTAGTTGCTCATTCTCACTCTCATGATGATCATGATCACGATCACCACAGTGATCACGCTGCACATGATCATACTCATTCTCACACTGATCCAAAGTCAATGATCAAAACAGCAATAACAACAACAAAGGCAACAGCAAAAACGAATGTCAATGGTAATGATGGTGATGATGACAGTAGCAATGCCTCTTCTGCATCAACAAACAACGACAACAACAACAACAATAGCAATGCATGGCTCTATTCTCTTGGTGCGTCCTTTTTTGTGTCTCTGTTGTCGTTCAGTGGAGCAACTCTCTTGTTTTCGACCATGTCCACACGATTGCAATTCTTTTTGACTTCACTGGCAATTGGATCATTGTTGGGTGATACTTTTATGCACATGTTGCCAGCCATTTATGGTACTCACAGTCATTCACATGGCAACAGTCATGATGATGGTCATGGTCATCATGAACATGGTGAACAAGCTGCTGCGGAATTTGATTATGGTCTCGTTATTTTGTTCGGATTCCTATTGTGCTTCTTTAGTGAGATGATTATTCGATACAGGCAGAACAAGGCTGAAAAATCGACGGCACCAGTAGCATCACCATCATCGGCAGAACACGCATTGGCAACCACAAGTGCATTGACTCATACTCGCAGCACGGGTCACCACCATCATCATCACCACGGTCACGGTCACATCAAGGCATTTGGATGGTTGAATTTGTTTAGTGATGCCATTCATAACTTTATGGATGGAATGGGATTGGCTGGAGCATTTCAGATATCGACTGGTCTTGGCATAGCAACGACATTGTGCGTCTGCTTCCATGAACTGCCACAGGAGTTGAGCGATTTTGGTGTTTTGTTGAGTGCTGGTTTCTCTGTCAAGAGAGCCCTCTTGTTCAACTTTTTGTCTGGTGTGATCGCTGTGGTGGGCTGTCTGTTTGGTTTGACACTGAGTCAACAGGCATCACTACTCGGTGGTTCATGGTCCAATCTGTTGAACGAGAAGGCATTGATCTCAGTCACTGCTGGTAGTTTCTTGTACATTACGGCCGGTATGACTCAAGAGCTTTGGTCGCAGATATTTACTGACGAGGAGGAGCATAGTCACGAACAAGGAATTGGATCCAAGGTTGAGCTGTCGAGCATAAGCAAAAAGCAGAAGAAGAGAAAGGACTCATCCGCTTCCAGCGACCAACCACTGCCAAGGAAGAAGACGACGACTGCACATGGCACAACATCCAACAATACTGTGAAAAGCAATATTGTTGTCAGCGTGGTTGGTCTTGCAACTGGCTTAATCCTCATGAGAATGATTGCTCAATTAGAGCACTCCATCATGCATGCAGTTTCAGGGTTCTAATCGTACTTTGCGGTTGCGAACTCTGACTACAGCAACATGGTGTTGATGGCAAGCAATGTAGATACAAAAAAATAGATATCGCAGCTAAGCTGATGCATAGTTGTGTGCTTAATCAACCTCACAGATGTGAATCTACTGGAATATCCGTTGAATCACATTTCATGTCTATTTGTACCATCCAACATCACATTCATCTGACGAACAAAAAAGGCGCCTTCATGCTACCGCAAAAAAATCAAAACGACAAGAAAAAAAACACTAATCACACCAACCAAAAAGCAAAAAGAGAATCGCAGCATGAATAAACTCAGCATCTCCCTACTGGCGATAATTCTTCTTATCATTAGTTTTGCTCTCATCGCTCAGTGTGCTCCTCCTGGTTCATCAAAAAGCTCCAATGCAGCAGCACTCAAAAAACGTCAGAGACGGCACTCGTACCTCCCATCAGACTCCATACCCGTGATTGCTGAGAAGATGTGGGCCAAGGGAAATCCATCAGAAACCTATGACTACTACTATCTTCCATTCTGTGGAAGCGAAAAGAAGGAATCAGTGCGTCAGGACATGGGTGCTGATGTCTCTGGCAGCAGAAGAAAAAAGACACTGTATGATCTTGCGTTCCAAGTCAATACGGATCATAAACAATTATGTGAACCAAAGACTGTGTCAAAGGATGATTTGAACAAGTTGCGCAAAGCTGTTCAAAACAAGTTTATGATGTTGTTGTACTATGATGGATTACCGATCAAGGTTTCCATTGGTAAGACTCTACCTGCGACTCAGGCAGGAACTAGACCAAGAATTTTGTTGTTTACTCATTACAACTTTTATATCATGTACAATGGAGATAGAGTATGTTGGTTGCTAGGTTGCTTTTTCTATTTTGTGATTGTTTTTTTTTGATGGAAATCATTTCTCACACTTTACATGTATTTGTCATGTTTGTTCCTTTATAGGTGATTGAAATCTCTGCCAAACCAGACTTGGAAAAAGCTGTGGACATCAATCAAGATGACATCACAAAGATTACCTTCTCATACAGTGCTCTCTGGACTCCAACAGAGAAGAAGTTTGAGAACCGTATGTCCAAATATGTAGAAATGAACTTTTTCAGCGAAGAGATTGAGATCCAATGGTTCAGCATTTTGAATTCATTGATTTTGGTTGTGGTGTTGACCAGTTTCCTCGCCTTTATCATTACTAGAATTTTGAAGAGAGATTATCAAGCATATGCCGAAGATGATGAAGATGGTATGTCTTGTCGTTGTTATTGTTATTATTTAGACGCTTCGTATTCGCCTCCTCCTTGATTCTAACACTCTCCTTGTTGCTATATTTTCAGAGAAGGAAGAGTCCGGATGGAAGTTGCTTCATGCCAATGTTTTCAGATTCCCTCCGCATGTGAATTTGCTGGCATCCATTTTGGGTAACGGTGCACAATTGCTCTCACTCATTTTCTGTATTTTGTTCTTGACTCTAATTGGTGCCTACTACTCTGATTATTCCAACAATGCAATGTACACATCCTTCATTGTTGTGTATGCATTGACAACTGGTATTAGTGGATACGTCAGTGGACATTTCTATAAGCAATTTGGTGGCGAGAATTGGGTGAAAAATGTTTTGTTGACTGTTTCATTGTTTGCCCTACCAGTGTTTATTGTTTGGGCATGTTTGAACACTACTGCACTGGCATACGAGAGCAGTGCTGCTTTCCCCTTCAAGACCATTGCTGGAATTTTGGCACTCTACTTTTTAGTTAGTTTCCCATTGCAGTTGGTTGGTGCTATTACTGCAAAGAACTTTTCTCATCCATTCGATGCCCCTTGCCGAACAAACAAGGTGCCTAGAGAAATTCCACCATCTCTATGGTACAAATCAGGTGCCGTTCAAATTTTGGTCGCTGGCTTTTTGCCCTTCAGTGCAATCTATATCGAGTTGTACTATTTGTTCGTAAGCATTTGGGGACAATTCTTGTACACTCCATTCCCTATTGTAGCTCTGGTGTTTATCATTTTAATTATGGTTACCAGTTGCATAACCATTGCCATGATTTATGTGCTCATCAGTCAGGAGAATTATCTGTGGTGGTGGAAGGCTGTGTTCTGCGGTGGAGCTAGCAGTTTCTTTATCTATGCCTATTCCATCTTCTTCTTCCAATATGAGAGTCAGATGAGTGGATTCTTGCAGAGCGCCTTCTATTTTGGTTACATGTTCATTGCATGTCTGGCTCTGTTCTTCATGATGGGTAGTGTCGGTTTTTACAGTGCTCTCATCTTTGTTAAGCGTATCTATCGTGTGATCAAGTCTGATTAGACACAACACTAAATAAAGACTGCTTTTTGGTTGTATCGTATGATGTGACTTTTTGATGTCGGCAATTTCTGGGAGGAGATCATCAACAAGAAAAAAACAAGAGCAAATCCGATCAATTTATTCTTATTTATTATTGCTACTACTGATGAAATCTCTGGATAATAAGACATTTTTAGTTACAGGTGGTGCTAGTGGTCTGGGAGAGGCCACTGTGCGCAGATTATTGCAAGAGAATGCCAATGTCGTCATTCTGGACATGAACAAGCAACAAGGTGACAACTTGGTGAGGGAATTGAACTCGTCAAGAGTCGCCTTCTCCGAGTGCAATGTTCTCAAGGAGGAAGATGTCAAGAAGGCAATCGATGTCGCAACCAACAAGTTTGGATCGATCCATGGTGCCGTCAACTGTGCTGGTGTTGCTTCTGCGAACCGTGTGGTAACCAAATCTGGACCATGTCCATTGAAAGTGTTTGAGACTGTGATGAACATCAATGTGGTAGGTACTTTTAATGTCATTCGTCTCGTAGCAGACTACATTTGTAAAAATAATTTGCCAGCTGTGAACGAAGATGGCGAGAAGGGTATCTTCATCAATGTGGCTAGCATCGCTGCATTCGAGGGACAGATTGGTCAAGCTGCCTATTCTGCCAGCAAGGGTGCCATTGTCAGTATGACTCTCCCATTGGCCAGAGAGTTTGCTGCCTATGGTATCAGAGTTAATGCCATTGCACCAGGTGTATTTTCTACTCCAATGCTCGAAGCACTTCCACAGCCCGCCAAGCAATCACTCATCAAGCAAATTCCATTCCCATCAAGATTCGGAAAGTCTGAAGAATTTGCAGATCTGGTCGTATTCATGATGAAGAATGCCATGGTCAATGGAGAAGTTATCCGTTTGGATGGATGTATTCGCATGTCCTCCCTGTAAGATAAACAAAAATGGACTCTTCGATTTGGAAGATTCAAGCTAAATCTCCGTGTTTCGCGCAAATTGTATTTCGGTTTTTCTGGGTGTGTCACTCAAAAAATGGACTCTTCTACACTGGACACAGAAGTTCACTTCACCCACCACCCACAACCTCAAAGAAGAAACACAACAATATGACTCCTGCCACTGCTTCAACGACCACAAAGATGATCGACTTTTTTACCAAAAAACGAGTCATGGTCATCTTTCTGCTCGTGTTTGTTCTTGTTGTTGGTCAACTTCTCTTGTACAGTGATACCTTTTTCCCCACAAACAACAATTATGCCATTGGAGGCTCTCTGTCTCCGAATACAGCAGAAGGCAACACCAATTGTAACAATCATATCAACAACAATTATAATAATAATAATAATGGTCCCACAACGTCAACAGCAGTCATCTCAACAGTCAAGAGAACATCGTTGAATGAGATCCAAGGCATTGTTTCATCCGAGCTCAACACCTTTGGCAAAACATCTCCCATTTCTCGGCTGCGGTACACGATGTCAAACTCTCATCAGTCACCTGCCTCAAAAACCATTTATTTGATGCCAGTGTACAGCATGGAATCCATGAATCAATTGATCAATGCAGTTCCATGTATTCAACACGTGCTCGACAATGAAAAATCAATGGACGAGGCATCCAATATCATATGGATTGCCTATGGAGTCAATGTATTGCACAGAGAAATGATTGAAGAGATGACTACTTGGAAGTATTTTGATTACATTCACTTGCCTTTCAATAGCCAGTATGATGATTCATTGTTGAAAGGGGACAAGTATTCATCGCTGGAGAAGGATATTGTCGATCATGTCACTCGGCAATTGAATGACATGCAAATGAAGCAGTACACCATTGCAAACAAGGATCACATGTTTGATTTGGATAAAACGTTGAAGTCATTTGGAATCAAGGGTGGAAAATTGTGTGGCAATGAACTCAATAGTGGTGATGACAACAAATCCATCGAATCAAGTACAAGCTTGTCAAATGATACAGAAACTGCTGATAAAACGGTGACAGACCATACAAAACAAAAGGTTGGTAACGAGCTTGTAGAGAGGAAAAAGTTTGCCATTGTTGTTCCGTTTCCTACCTCACAGATATCTCAGGTCGTTCAACAGTTGAGGCGGTGGAGAGCCTACAAGCCATGCACCGGTGTATCAAAGGTTTATCACGATACCACAGATCTAATCTTTTATTTCCATCGAACAGAGAATAAGGAGATGGAAGAGAGTGTTATCAAGGAGTTGACAGTCGATGGAACAGTCAACGGGGATTTGAGACCAGAATTTCACTGTCTCCATCCAACAATACGATTCTGGTACACAAATTTGGTTGGTGGAGAAGATGTGTATCCTGCCTCTGCTAATTTTATGTTTCATAGATTACTGTTCGATCCAAGGCTTTACACTCAATATCAATACTTTTTCTATGCCGAGCCAGACACATTCCCAGTTAGAAATGGTTGGTTAAACAGATTGACCAATCAAGCGTTCTTGGCTGACAGTTCCTGGTGGATCAGTGGGTCAATTTATAGAGGAACAGTCGGTTCAAATGACGATCCAAAGCGTGATGGTGATCTTGGTGAAATGTATTACAATATGCACATTAATGGAAATGCGCTGTACAATACGATTCATTCATTCCGGGAGTTTGTCGCCAAAGTCAGGAGTAAGATACCTGAAGAGGCATATGACACAGCCAATCCACGGTACTTGTTCCAGGCCAATTGGAAGGTGACCCGAGAGGAGTGGAGCCATTTTCTGTTCAGTGACTTTGTGATGAACTTGTGGAAGAGTGATTGGACAATTGACAGCGTTGTTACACGTTATCCACATACCTACTTTGTTCATGGCAAGCAACAAAAGCAAAATTAAATTATTTCATAATGCATATCTTTCATCATGTGTTGTATTCTCGCTGGTTCTTGGGTCCATTGAAATCGCTCAGACATTCCGAAGTACTTCCAGGAGTTTTTGCTTGCGGGGCCGCAAACCAAAAAAGCCAGATATTTCAACACAAACATATTGTTCGCTCACAGTATTCATGTCCCACAAGCTTCCACAAGAACAAAATCAACTCGAAACGTGGATTGTGATGGAGCAATAATAATTGCACACAATACAACATATCATGTCAAACAATGAGGATAAAACAAATCATCGACCGCCGGCGTCCCAACAAAAGCCATCAGATCACATGAGTGCAACAACTACGCCACCACTAGAAGGTGATGATGTGGTAGTAAATGTAATACCCAATAGTAGTAGCAGGACGCCAACTGCTTCACTAAACAATACTCCGCGAACTCCAACGACACGAACCAATCCGTTGTTTACACCTACGACAGCAGCTGCTGTTTCCACCACAGTGATTACCATTGAACCATCTCCAACAACGATCATAAACAATGAGGAGGTGAAGTTGGATAGTGAAGATTCACAGAATTGTGATGACGCAGTAGTTGTCATTGCATCTTCGGCAGCTGATAGTCACGTTCGAAATGACACGGAGAGTCACCACGGCTACCATGGTACGAACAATCCACACCACAAGAAGAAAGTCATGTGGAAATCACAGACACCTATTAATCTCCACATTATCACAACGACAGACAATAGCAATGGTAGCGCAACAGAAAACAATGACACGCAGAATAGCAGGACGACGACACTTGTTTCACCTACTTATCATTCTCCTCATTTGACGTCAATCATGAAGCATCATAATGAGATTGACCTTCCGTATGAAGTCATTAGTCTCAACTCGAATGACACGCAGAGTAGTGCTAATACTAATAAGAGTAACAGTATGAATCATAGCATTAACAACTACGATGATCATGCGAGTATGAATGATCATCATCATGACTTTGAGCTCGATTCGTATGCAATGAGAAAAGAGAGATCGATTGAAGAGTTGTTGAATCGAGGAGAGACAATGGATGGAGGAAACGGATCGAATTTTGATAGTGATTACAGTAGTGATGGTGGATTGGAGAGTGATGTGAGTCGATCAGGTAGAGATAGTGCTCAGATGAACACAGGTACATTGAATAATAATTCCATTCCAGTAGATCGTCTGGACACTCTCGAAACAACTACATCGGTTGTGCCTGCACCTGGTAACCCAGTACAGAACATGACTCTACCCAGTGAAATGTTCAATCATATTCAACAGTTGAGCAAATCGGGGGAATCGAGTAAGGAATACAGAAAGCGATTAAGAATGAAAGTAAAGCGTGGCACGCACATCAAGTTGAAGCGTCCAACCCGATCAGCTATACAGGAATCACTTTCAAAAACAAAGAAGACAAAACGTTATGTTCAAGAACTCATGTATGGTTCACCACCAAAGAAAGTGTATGAGGTGAGCTCACACGAGGACTTGAATAATGTTAAGATATTAATCATCGATTTGATTTATGCGCTATTATGTTTTGGTATGCCAGCGTATCGAATCGACTATCATGCCACACTCATATCTACATGTTATGGAGTCGGATGTATGGTAGATTTTACTGGTAATGGATTTTTGATTACGTTTACGACAGGATTTGGTAGTTCGGGTCACGATACAAGATATATTAAATTGAAGGGAGCAGCGTGGGATTTGAACAAGTTGTGTATGTTGGATGATTTGGCAGCAGATGTAGCAGAGAACAAGTTGACAGTGACAGACGCTCAGAAGCAGATCAAGGTAATTATAGCACAAAAGCCCATATACTCCCATGTGCTGTGCTCATTCTTCGTCTATTTTGTGTGCAGTGGTGTATTTGCGACATTGACTGGTTGTCTGTGGCAAGAGATTTTGGGTGCTCTGATATCTGGTATCTTCGTATGCCTCGTTGTGATAAAAACGCCGATATATGCTCCATCATTGGCTCCAATTACCCACTCTATATGTGCAATGGCCGCATCGATTGTGTGTATTGTACTGAAGGTTATATTCCAACATTTTCGGATGCCATTTCAAACCATAACTCCCGCACTGATTTCAACATTTATGCTACTCCCCGGTCTTACTTTTACTCTATCGATATCTGAGCTGGCTAGACGTCATGTCCGTGCCGGTTTAGTTCGTCTACTGGGCGGAATGTTGGCTGGTGTGCAGATTGGTGCAGTACTAGTTGTCTGTCAGATTATTGAGTCCAGCTTCCATTTTACTCCTATTATTCGGACTGCATACGTCTATCCATGGTGGATTTCTGTTCTGGCGGTACCATTGGGGGCATTATCGTTTATCGTCGGGTTAAAGGTACCTCACGAGCCTCTACCTATCATGTTCATCATCGCAGATAGCTACGTCACATATTTTTTAACGAGATTTATTGGCCAGTTGACCATTCCAGAGTTGGGAGCTTTTGTTGGAGCGTTTTCAGCCCAGATGGTCTCACTACTCTATGGGTGGATCTCACATCGACATCCAACGATTGTAACTTGCTGTGTTATCCTCTTTGAAGTTCCTGGGTCACTGTCAGTCAAGGCAATCGTCTCGCTTATTAACAAGGATGTGAATAATGGTACAGCAATGTTAGTACAGGCAATGATCACCGGGTTAGCTATCGGTCTTGGGTTAATCTTGGCTGATTTCTTGCCTCTGCACCACAGGCACAAAAATTTAGGGTTTGTGACACGTACAAGAAAAGCACTAAAAATTTAATGTCGAGGTAATAAGTTAATTTTTCCTTGACTTCTTCATTAGCCTTTGTTGAATTTTTTGGAATTCTTCCTCGGAAGGTTCAGAGGCTTCAAGACTTCTCTTCTTGCTCGTTTTTGAACTACTTGTACTTGTGTACTTGGATTGAATTTGGTTGACTAAATCATCGAAACGCTTGGCTTGCTTTGTGACTGCAAGCTCCTTGGAGTTGTTCTTGTTTTTGATTGCAGCAGCAAGTTCAGAATCTACCTCCTTGGCTTCCTTTTGTTCTCTTGCTAATTTCTGTTTCCTCGTCTTGGTTGCCTTCTTTGATTTACAAGTGTCAACATAGGCCTTGAACTGTTCAACCTCACCGTCCTTGATCCACTGATCAATAGCGATACAAAATCGAGGTACATCACTCTCCTTTGACAACATAATATTATCTAGTATCTTATCCATGTTTCCCTTGAATTCAAGATACGATTTCTTCAAATCTTTCAATTCTTCTTCAGATTCCCGGTATTGCTTAGCGAATGCATCGATATCTTCTTCTGATACCTGTCTGTACAATGCTCTCCAATACTCTTCCCAATCGAAATCATCATCATGATTCACTCCCGATTGAAAATCAGTGTAGCCCGTCTTGTCATATCTCTGTCGCTTCTTTGCATCGCTCAACACCTCGTATGCTTTTCCTACTTTCTGGAACAGTTCAGTGTTACCGTTTGGCAAATCAGGGTGACACTCCTTGGCCTTTTTGTAGTATGCTTTTTTGATCTCGGATGGTGTGGCAGTTTCAGGTACGCCCAAAGTCTCATACAGAGTTTCTTCTTCTTCCTGTTGTTCTTGATACTCTTCAGATTCACTCTCAGAGTGCTCGTCGTCACTATGCTGTTCGTTATGTCGTTGCTTCATTTTCTCGTTCGTTTTGTTTGAATTTTCTTTTCGAAACGGTTTTTCTCATTGTCAAGTTCTTTCTCGAAATTGGTGAAAATGATTTTTTTGGCGGGAAGAATCGATACAATTTGTAATACAAGCACATCACTGCCCTACCATCTATAATGATAAAATTAATTGGCAAGAAAATGGAGATCACCCATTGACTATTGTCGATATCAGAGGCGTGAGTGGGTCGTTGCAAGAAGAGCTGGTGTCACAGATCGTATATCCTTGCAGCCACACAGTTGCATCGCCAGAATGAATTCCTTCTTCAGAATTGACAACACATCCGTAACTCCTTGTTCACCTGACACACTAAGTCCCCACAATGCGGCTCTTCCAATAAATACGGCCTTTGCTCCAAGTGCCAGAGCTTTTATAACATCTGTTCCATGTTGGATACCTCCATCTAAATAGATATCAACTCTGTCCTGGGCACCCAATCGTCGCACAGTTTCAGCAATTTCTGGCAGAGCCTCAATGGTAGAGATAGTCGTGTCCACTTGTCGAGCACCGTGATTGCTAACAATGATACCGTCCACTCCATTTTCAACAGCCAGGAATGCATCTTCGGCAGTCAATATACCTTTCACCAGGATAGGTAGTCGGGTTATGGTTTTGAGCCATTGAACATCTTTCCATGTGAGTGAATCATCTATTTGAGTCTGGAAATATTGATTCAACGCAGATGTTTGTTTCTTTTGTTCCGTATCTTCACCCACTTGCTTCAAGGCGTCCATGAGATTGACGAGAGACATGCCTTCTGGCAGGTGAAACTTGTTGTGATGATCTGCAATACGATTACCAAGTTTAGGAGCATCAACTGTTAACACCAATGCAGTGTATCCATTTTGTTCAGCACTTCGAACCAATTGTTCTGTCAATTTTCTGTTCTTTGTAATGTATAGCTGGAACCATTGATGATGAGCTGAACAAGTTTTCTGAGCAGCAACATCCTTAATAGAGCTCGTCGACAAGCTGGACAATGTAAATACTGTGCCCATTTTTGCAGCGGCTCTCGCAGTGGCCAACTCTCCCTCAGTGTTTGCCAATTTGTGCATGGCAGTGGGAGCAATCATGACAGGAAAATCAATCACCATATTCTTATTGTTTAACAGTTGAATACTTGTGTCAATGTGACTCACGTCAATGAGCATTCTCGGTCTGATTTTGAGCTTTTGAAAATCGGATTGATTCCAATTGAGAGTAATCATATCATCGGCGCCGGATCGATAATAGTCGTAGTACATTTGAGGCAGCTTCTTGCGTGCCTCTGCATGATATTCTCCAATTGTCAACAGAGAGGGTGCTACTGACATGTGATTCATTGGATGTATTATTTTTTTAATTGTTGTCTGACCTCAACTTCAAGTTCTTTCGATCAGAAGAAACTCCGAGGTCGCAAAAAATAATCAGACAGGAAGAAACAGCTTCAAGATTTTCGCAAAGGCAGCAATGAGTAACAACAGCAGTTTGCAAGGTGTTTCGGCAGATGTAGACTGGTTTACAGCCAGCACAGAAGACTACGTCCAGATTTTGCCTCGATTTTTCCACAATTCATGTGTTCACAGGGTTGAATTGACCCATCAAGTGCACTTGTATGTGTTTGGTGGTAGAGATTCGACAGATCACGGTCACTTTAATGACGTGTATTGTATTAGTGTGTGTCTTTTGACCAGGCAAGTGGTGTCTGTGGAGCTTCTCATGTGCAATGGTGATCGACAAGCTCCCCCACCCAGGAGAAGTGCTTCCATGGTGTATCATCCTCAGAGACATTCGCTCTTTGTTTATGGAGGAAGAGATGAGTATACACTGTTTGGTTGTCGCAGTGAGTTGTACGAGTTTGATATTAAGAACAGAGGGTGGCAGTGTCACTCTTTTGAACTTACGACAGGACCTGGACCACTGAGAAACCATACTGCACTCTTGATTAATGACAATACTGAAATGATCATATTTGGAGGTTACAATGTTCTTTATGGTGTAAACCCAACCAGTACAATGTTCAAATACAATTTCAATTCGATGACATGGACAGATGTTCATTTTGAGATGGCTGATAAACAAGAAAAGTTGTTGACGTTGGGACAACATACAGCAGTCATATGGAGAAGTCCTTCAGTTATGAAAGCTTATGAGGAGAGAATGATTGTGTATGGAGGAAACAGAACTGTTAGAGCGAATGCAGGTAATGATGTTTGGGAGTTTAGATTTGATGAAAACTTGTGGTATAAGATTGAACCTGTCCAGAGTTCTGAGCTACCATTGGGTCGATATGCTCATGCTGCGTGTATCCATGGGGACGAATTGTTTGTTTTAGCAGGTTTCCAAGGGAACACAGACCTCAATGATTTTTGGTCTTTGAATTTGAACACAAGGAAGTGGACAAAGCATCACTATCAGTATGATGATTTTGTGTTTGGACATTCATTGAATTCTTGGGAAAGCTTGAGCCCGATTTTAGATGATGACAATTACTTTGTTTACAAGGATATTTCGCGGTACAACCGTGGAGAAGCAGACATGACATCTTTTGGAGGTTCTGATGAGAATTCCATTTGTTTAAATCATGTTTTGCAATTTAGAGTCAAATTATCGGATGAAACAGTGTTGAATTACCTCAACAAACAAATTCAAGGAAAACTGTTTTACGAGCATCATGTCATGTTGTATGCTGATGATATGAAAAGAGTGTTTTTAGATCCATCAGGAAAGTATCCAGGAGATATCCTGGTAAACACATTCAATTCTCACAGTTTTCTATTGCGACAGTATCCTTTCTTCCAAGAGTTGCTAGATCGGGGTTGCAAGGACATTAGTATTCCCAATATTGAGAGTGAGGTTTTGAAGCATATACTTTTGTACATATACAGTGGTCGCCTCGATGTTGTTGCTCGGAATAATTATCAAATGTTGATTAATATTGCGCACATTGCTGCAAATCATTTTGAAATGACCGATTTAGCTCACATATGTTTAACTCACTTTGAGTTTATGCTATCCTGTGAAAATGTGGTCGCCGCCACAAAGCATATCCAGTTAATCATGGACGCCAATCCGAATTGCACGATTCCAACTGCTAAACTAATGTACAACAAAGTAATTTTATTTGTGGATCGGTATGGTTTGAAAAATGTTGACCTTAATTCCAACAGTATTGAGGACTATGTCATGGCGGTTCAACCTTCAGATCGTGATCGACATTTATGGACAGTTTTGGAAAGTGCACCCAATAGAAAAACACAACTATCAGAACATGATAACTCACAATTTATCACACTTCTAGTGAGATCTAGTAGTGATCAGAAGAAGGTTTGTATGATTGCAGACGCGCCTATTTTGATTCAAAGATGCGAATATTTCCGTTGCTTGTTCAATCATGACTTTGAGGAAACAAGATTGGGTGAGATCAATTTCTATGATATTCCTGAGGGCATTATCGAGGAGATTGTTATGAAATACTTGTTGATTTGGATATACTGTGGAAATATTGATATGATAGTATCGCTTATTGAAAAGGATTATAGCCAAGATGAACGAACAGATTTTATTTCAACTTTGATCCGTTCGGCTAATTTATTATTATTGAGTGATCTGGAGAGTTTGTTGCATCAGTACGTAGATTGTCACTTGTACATTCGATAATTGGATTGGTCACCTTAAGGAATGATCCTTTATCCCTCATGGGTTTCGGGTGTTCCAACAATTTTGAATGATAAACTTGATCTTTATTCTATTCTGGTGTGAAGCAATCAGGTCTTGGGTTTCACAGAATGTCAACGATAAGAAATTTCAGTGTACATTGGAGTGACTCAGAGTCACCTCCTCCCAAGAGAACGCTCAACCAAATTATTCTACAGAGAGTACACTTTATGGGTTGCGCCACCTTATTCGAACGCAAATTCAGAGCCTCCCGCAATTGTTTCCACGCGTGCAATATGCTGAAATGTGATTCATGGTAACAAATGTCAATTTCTTGTCCAAGTTAACTAGTGCATCAACAGTCTTGCTGTGTTCAGGTTGTTCATGTCATAATCGAATAGGAATGTGTTTGCTGACTGACAAGTAAGGTATCTCTCAGATTCTTGATGAATGGACCTGGATTTTCTTCAAGGTAAAGTTCTTCTATTTCTTGGTTGGCTTCTGCTATTTTTCAATTGCTTGGTCATTCAAGGAGACATGCTTCATATGGAGATGCATCAATTTGTTACAAAACACAGAAAATTCAAATCATCCTGAGTAATGTGGATGCACCAACTGCAATTAAGCAGCGTTAATGTGGCCAAATCTGGATAGTTACTGCTCATGCATTTGGTGTGCTGATCTTTGTAAACTCTGTCATGTCACCGCAGGGATTTTTTCTTTCGGATTTCATGAGGTGTCACAAAAAAAACAAAAACATGGAGGAACACGCCGAACAAAGGGTTAGTCATAGGCCTGCCATGTCCTCGCAACCATCCATGCTCTCACTTCTCTTTCCACCACTTTCTGCTGGGCAATCTTCCTCATCATCAGACGAGTGCCACGAGGAGAGTAGGTCTGACATTCAACAACCCAACCTTAATGAGAGAACCAGCTCATCAAATCGTTTCAATTTTACTGATAATGCCTTTGGAACACCTGTTGGGTTGCAAACAAATGATCAAACTGTTTTTGGAAGTAACGCTTTGAATCTGCATGATCAACATCAAGTTCAACAATTCCAGCCAGTATCACCCAACCTTACTTATTGGGGAAGCATGACACCACATACTGTGCTTCCTTCGGACATGTTTTACCCAATCTCACATTCACCACAGACTGTGCTTCCTTTGGGCATGTTTTACCCACCAATCTCACATTCGACACTATCACCCAACGGCGGAAATGTGTATGCTTCCATGAATGGCCAACAACACACCTCATTAGCATCACTCAGCACTACCCTACTACCCTCCATGTCACAGTTTCCTACAAAAAAACCGGATGGGAACTGCCAGACTCCAAATTGTGGATCTGCAATTGTTCTGTCTGTTCGAACCAAAAATGGCATTATTTCTCATGTTTGCAAAACTTGTGCACAACTAATAGAAACAAAAGGTTCGTCTTACCATTGTTACGGTTGTGGGAAGTCACTTATGACATACTCGGGGTGGACGCGACCTGATCGTCATCAGCCAAAAACGCAAAAACAGTGTGAAAGAGCTTATAGCGTGCAGAGGTCGAATGAAAGCACGGAAAGTACTGAGAACGATCACTCACACGAGGACTCCTTGCAACCACCAAAGAAGAAACCCAAAGTTGATACACAAACAAAACCTACCGTAGATTTTCTTAGAGATTATGACTCTTTCTTTAGCTTTGATTACAAGAAGATACAATTTTATGAACAGGAAAAAGAGCATCGAATTGCTGTTTTATACTTTGCCAAGGGCTCTTACGTGAATTTCACACCGAAATACTCCAATCATATTTCTCTGAAACTTATCGAAATATATCCCGGCAAGTCCAAAATTCTGGAGCTCTCTGGTTGCAATACAAGTTTATCCATAGAAGATTGCGATTGGTTTGCCATGCGTTTTAAGATTCCCTCATGGATTCCAGAAGAAGGCCAGAATTTTGTGAAAGTCAACATTGTTCTTAATATCTCAGAAAAAAAAATTACAAGCCATACCGGTAGCTTGTGTTTTCCAGAACCAATTCATGGTGAAGAACATAGGGTAACTTCAGATATCCTCTTCACCAACTCGACCATGAGGGCAAGTGCTGAGCCAGTTGATTCTTCGAACAATCCTGATTTAGAAGATATGACTCCCCAACAAAAACGCATTGAATTGATGGGGGTTTCTGAAAGAAAAGAACGAAACGATTGGATATTTTTTGACACTGAGAAAGAGATTATGGGAAATTGGATCACGAAAGTTACAAGGTTATCTGATTTAGACCCTTGTGGTTATTCTCCTATTGATTATTGCATCTGTCATTTTGATACTCGTGGATTAGAGTATATTCTTCAATCGGATCATTTTGATCTGAACACTAAAAGCAAGCTTGGATACACACAAGAGTTTTGGTGTTACTATTTCAACAATATGAAAGCCCTTGAGATGATTCAAGACGCAAAGATTAGAAAGATGACTCTTTCTCGCTTATATGATCAAGACAGTATTATTTTGAAAATTTTTTCCTTCGTGAATTGTGGATTCACTTTGAACTTTGCTCTTCACGAGAAGAGAATCTATAGTTATTTATCAAAGATAGATTCGAAGAGAAATAACCCTTACAAAACAATGTTTGGACGGTTCAAGTCAGGAAAGATTCACATGTTGTACTCTGATCAACCGATTATTGGTAGAAGCGCCAGTGTAAGTGTTGCTGGGTTGAATGACATAGAGAAGGTGCATACGTTGATTGACTTTGGACTCAAACAGTGTGTAATTCATCTCGTATGCTCTGAAGCCAGTTCAAAGATCATCATATGGTTCAAAACAGATGCCAACATGAACGAAATGGTGAGGAACATGAAAGTGATTGGTTGTGAATATGGGTACGAACAATGCAAGACTCACAAAGATATGTCGCAGTCAGTAAAATGTGATCTTGGTTCTCATCCTATTTTGAACTTGGGTGATCTGGGTACGTCTGTTAAAATTCTTCAATTTGTTGGTTCCAAAGACTGTGATGTAAAGTGTTTTGGTAGGGCATCTGAAAATTTGACTCATGCAATTTTGGGTCCTCGGATTCATGTTGCTGATTCCTTTGACATAGCCCAATTCATTACTCTCTGTGCGACAGTCGAACATCTTGAGCTTAAAGATATCACATATCAAGACGAAGAAACTATTTATTTTTTTTGGGAGGTTATTGGTAACGCACCAAATTTAAAAAAGATCTCACTTCATTTAACATCTCAAGAATTCATGTATGAGGCTCATATTTATGGAATAGTTTGTAATTGTCCAGTTGTAGAATATCTGAATGTTGCCACACAAGATGGGACTCACGTGGTGAATCAATTGGTGAAGCAATATAGATCTGCAAGAATTTTAAAGGGTATCCATTTGGAATATGAGTCATGCGATGAAGAAGCGGTGAACATATTTATGTTATTGTACGGGAATATTTGTAACGTTGTTCTCACCGAGTTACATAGAAGGATGGACAACAACGACAAAGCCAATACCATGATTGGTGCTCGTGGCTTGAGCATAATCTCATATCCTTCCTCGAAAGAAATGAACAACCACATCGTCATGCATGGGGAGCAGTCAAATAGTATTGTATCGCTAGACACTCGAACACAATTTAGAGAGGACAAAAAACTTATCTTGCGAGCTCTTAGACAAGATGGCTCCTCATTGATGTATGCATCAGATGAATTGAGAAATGACAAAGAGTTCATCTTGAAAGTTATCAAGAAAGATGGCTCCTTATTGCAGTATGCATCAAGTAAAATGAAGAATGACAAAGAAGTTGTCTTGCGAGCTCTTAGACAAGATGGCTCCTCATTGATGTATGCATCAGATGAATTGAGGAATGATAAAGAGTTCATCTTGAAAGTTATCAAGAAAGATGGCTCCTTATTGCAGTATGCATCAAGTGAAATGAAGATGGACAAAGAAGTTGTCTTGCAAGCTATACAAAATAGTATCTCCAACTATCACAGACTTGGTGCCAAATACGAACGATCCGTCATTCAGCATGTTCCAGAGATATTGAGAAATGACAGAGATGTTATGCTGCTTGCAATTCAGCAAGATGGCTCCTCCTTGATGTATGCATCAGATGAATTGAAGAAAGACAGAGAGGTTGTATTGCAAGCTATTGAAAAAGGTAGCTCTCCATTGATGTTTGCGTCAAATGAATTGAAGAATGACAAGGAATTTATCTTGCAAGCGATCAAAAAACAAGATACCTCATTGATGTATGCATCAAGTGTATTGAAGAGGGACAAAGAATTCATATTGCAAACAATCAAGCAATCGGGCTCGTGTATTCAGTATGCATCACATATGTTGCAGGTTGATAAGGAATTCATCTTGCAAGCGATCCAAACCCAAGCCTCTTCCTTGCATTTTGTACTCGACAAATGGAAGAATGACAGAGAAGTTGTCGTGCAAGCTGCCAAACTAGGAGTTTCACTATCTCAACTTGTCTCAGGCAAATTTAAAAACGACAAAGATATCATGTTGCAAGTTCTCAAGGAGGATAGCTCCTTTTTACAGGATTTATCCGAGGAATTGAGGAATGACAAAGATATTATCTTGCAAGCAGTCAAAACGAAATCCTCCTCATTGAAGTACGCATCACATGCCTTGAAGAATGACAAAGAGATTATCTTGCAAGCGATCAAAACAAGAGGCTCGTCCTTGATGTATGCATCAGATGAACTGAAGAATGACAAAGAAGTTGTTTTGCAAGCTCTTAAGCAAGATGGCTCCTCCCTGATGTATGCATCAGATGAACTGAAGAATGACAAAGAAGTTGTTTTGCAAGCTCTCAAGCAAGATGGCTCCTCCCTGATGTATGCATCAGATAAATTGAAGAATGACAAAGAATTCGTTTGGCAAGCTATCAAACAAAGAGGTTATCATTTCAGTGGGCATCAAACGAATTGAGAAATGACAGCTTGTTTTGGGGAACTGAAAAATTGTGAGAACAGCACAAACCCGAATAAAAATCAGTCAAATGACTTTTCAGTTTCACACCACAGTTTGTGCCTCCACATTTTCATTTTTCCGTTTGGCGTTGCAATGTTACAGTCAACTTTGCAGATGGAGACACGAAACGGTCGAAAAGCAAAATTGTTGGGTTTACCACTCTAGGCCAGTCGAGGCTCCTTGGGAGGAGGAGAGGGTTGGGTTTGGGTTTGGTATTACATCCGCGTTTTGGTAAACCCATACCCAACCCTAAAATTATTCCGATTTTTATTTTTGAGTTTTGAGAGTACTGGCGGCTTCAGCTGACAGTACGGAATAGTGTGGCGATATTTTTACCGAAATTTGAGAAGTATCGTCTCCTAGAGGCGATCTATCTCTACTGTATTTAACATATTTTCTCTGCAACATGGTTAAAACTGGGTTAAAACTGCAACAGATTGTTTCTGACAGTGTTTTTTAGAAAAGAATGTGATTGGCACTGGACTGTCAGATCAGAGAACAGTTTTTTCAGATTTTTTATAGGAATTTTAGGCATCTTGTATTCATTTGAAGCATTAAATCTGTTATTTCTGTCGTTTTTTGTTGCTTTTTGGCGGATTGAGTTGCATTTCGGTGCTCTGACTTTTGATTGACTTAAAATTCTCTTGACCTGAAGATCTTCACCAGTTTTAGAGATAGTACGGATAAAATAGAGATATTTCATTGTTGAATGAAATAGTTTAGGTCGAATAGGCTAATTTTTTGAGTTTCATTTTGTGAATCATATGAAACACTCTTGAACCTGAGAAATCAACTAATTTGGACCGAATTATTGATGGTGAACGAGAGATTTCATTCTTGAAGGGAATATTTTGACATTTTTGACAGGCAGAATGAGATTTAAACTTCTCAATTCGTGAGATGAGTGCAGAGTTGAAAGTCCAGACCCAATCTTCATAAAATAAGAGTAGATCTTGCTTGTTGATAAGAATTCATACCTATGAACGTAATTGACTGAGAAATATTGCAGAAAATACTATTTTGGAGTGAGATTGGCTCGTGAGAGAAATATATTTCTATTGTTCAGACTTCCTTGGATGCAGAGTTGAATACCCAGACCCAACCCATCAAAACTGAAGAGAAATAGAAATGATTACATATAAAACGTGTATTGACTCAATAGATTGCCTCGAATCCTTCCAGAGGTCGAGCAGCTAATGAGAAGATTTCTGTTTTCGACAAAAACTAAGGAGTGAGTGGCGAAAGATGGAAACAGAAATAGAGGGAGTGGGTTGGGGTTTGGGTTTGGGTTGTGAGATAAAACCAAACCAAGAATCAATAAATACACTCTTTCTCATCGCTTTAAGCAGCATCTTACATTGTATATCACTTAATGAGTTCAATTTAAGACTATGGAGTCAAAATTCATTGTAGTTATCGCAGTATACTCGTTACTTCATGATTCCAGTTGGGTTTCAGGGCCAAAAACCCAACTGAAACCCAACTGAAACCCAACTTCCTCATAAAATGGGCTGGAACTCCAAATTTCAGCCTGTGGTTGCTTTTTTGCTGAGAAAAAAAGAGTTCCACATATTTTATAAGGAACTCTTGAGTTCCGCCTATTTTTGCAGTCAGAACCTTTTTTCTGGAGGAACTTTTGAGTTCCACCTATTTTGGAATTTGGGTTTGGGTTTGGGTTTGGGTTTGGGTTTGGGTTTGGGTTTGGGTTTGGGTTTGGGTTTGGGTTTGGGTTTGGGTTTGGGTTTGGGTTTGGGTTTGGGTTTGGGTTTGGGTTTGGGTTTGGGTTTGGGTTTGGGTTTGGGTTTGGGTTTGGGTTTGGGTTTGGGTTTGGGTTTGGGTTTGGGTTTGGGTTTGGGTTTGGGTTTGGGTTTGGGTTTGGGTTTGGGTTTGGGTTTGGGTTTGGGTTTGGGTTTGGGTTTGGGTTTGGGTTTGGGTTTGGGTTTGGGTTTGGGTTTGGGTTTGGGTTTGGGTTTGGGTTTGGGTTTGGGTTTGGGTTTGGGTTTGGGTTTGGGTTTGGGTTTGGGTTTGGGTTTGGGTTTGGGTTTGGGTTTGGGTTTGGGTTTGGGTTTGGGTTTGGGTTTGGGTTTGGGTTTGGGTTTGGGTTTGGGTTTGGGTTTGGGTTTGGGTTTGGGTTTGGGTTTGGGTTTGGGTTTGGGTTTGGGTTTGGGTTTGGGTTTGGGTTTGGGTTTGGGTTTGGGTTTGGGTTTGGGTTTGGGTTTGGGTTTGGGTTTGGGTTTGGGTTTGGGTTTGGGTTTGGGTTTGGGTTTGGGTTTGGGTTTGGGTTTGGGTTTGGGTTTGGGTTTGGGTTTGGGTTTGGGTTTGGGTTTGGGTTTGGGTTTGGGTTTGGGTTTGGGTTTGGGTTTGGGTTTGGGTTTGGGTTTGGGTTTGGGTTTGGGTTTGGGGTTTGGGTTTGGGTTTGGGTTTGGGTTTGGGTTTGGGTTGGGGGTTTGGGGTGTGGGTTTGGGTTGGGGTTTGGGTTTGGGTTTGGGTTGGGGGGTTTGGGGTTGGGTTTGGGTTTGGGTTTTGGGTTGGGTTTGGGTTTGGGGGTTTGGGTTTGG